>CM026404.1:66208602-66241929 GCA_014843695.1 Archivesica marissinica
CAACATATAGCAACAGACAACACAGTTATGTTTTGTGGGTTTTTTTATACTTTATTTTACAACGATTGCGAAGCAAGTTTGAACAACTTATATTAATCACTCTCGTTGGCTCGGATGTAATGTGGTCATTCATGTGGGAGGAAACCGGAGTACCCGGAGAAAACCCACCTGTCCGATCTGGCGACCATCGTACCATCTCACATACTTCCCTGTCCGAGGATCGAACCTGGGTCGCATTGGTGAGAAGCGTGCGCGCTAACCACTGCGCTAATCGGACAGCCTCTAGGGTTTTGAGTTTATTTATCGTCACTACCGGTTACTCACATGAGTGATGTCCCCTGAAGGTATTAGTAATTTTTAAATTTAGGAGGATAGTGCAATGATACAGAGATGCATTCCAGTGGTTACTCTGGTTCTGTTACGTGCACAATGCAAAGCACCGACACAAGACCTCGGCTTAAAGTCTAATCCATAAGACTGTAATGTCAGTCGTTCTAAAATCTTATAGAAGGGATCAAACCTGCTACCTCTACCCTGGATTACAGCATGGAAGCAGCTGGACCACTGATCCGCTACAACTTTTATAACACCACAATGCAAAACTGGACTGAACATTTTGGTTTTATTTCTCAATTACTTCAAAATAAGAACAGTCCCACATTGAAGCTGCAGCATATTCTCGTGTTCGGACTCCATCAGTCGCTCGTGTTCGGACTCCACCAGTCTCGCGTGTTCGGACCCTATCAGTCGCTCGTGTTCGGACCCTACCAGTCGCTCATGTTCGGACCCTACCAGTCGCTCGTGATCGGACCCTACCAGTCGCTCGTGTTCGGACCTACCAGTCGCTCGTGTTCGGACCCAACCAGTGGCGCGTGTTCGGACCCTACCAGTCGTGCGTGTTTGGACCCTACCAGTCACTCGTGTTCAGACCCTACCAGTCGCTCGTGTTCGGACCCTACCAGTCGCGCGTGTTCGGACCCTACCAGTCGCTCGTGTTCGGACCCTACCAGTCGCGCGTGTTCGGACCCTACCAGTCGCGCGTGTTCGGACCCTACCAGTCACTCGTGTTCGGACCCTACCAGTCGCGCGTGTTCGGATCCTACCAGTCGCTCGTGTCGGAACCCACCATCAGCTCGTGTTCGGACCCCACCAGTCTCGCGTGTTCGGACCCTACCAGTCACTCGTGTTCGGACCCTACCAGTCGCTCATGTTCGGACCCTACCAGTCGCTCGTGATCGGACCCTACAAGTCGCTCGTGTTGGACCCTACCAGTCGCTCGTGTTCGGACCCAACCAGTCGCGCGTGTTCGGACCCTACCAGTCCGTGTGTTCGGACCCTACCAGTCACTCGTGTTCAGACCCTACCAGTCGCTCGTGTTCGGACCCTACCAGTCGCGCGTGTTCGGACCCTACCAGTCGCTCGTGTTCGGACCCTACCAGTCGCGCGTGTTCGGACCCTACCAGTCGCGCGTGTTCGGACACTCGTATGTATCATTTTATATCATAAAAGCACTTTTATTGCCATGGATACGAGTATTGACTATGTAAATACATGTACAAACCATTGCCATGGATATGAGTATTGACTATGTAAATACATGTACAAACCATTGCCATGGATACGAGTATTAACTATGTAAATACATGTACAAACCATTGCCATGGATATGAGTATTGACTATGTAAATACATGTACAAACCATTGCCATGGATACGAGTATTGACTATGTAAATACATGTACAAACCATTGCCATTGATACGAGTATTGTCATCATACAGTTCTCCACGGTACTCTTGCCAGCCTGTTCCACCAGGGGCGGAGTCGAGATGATCTTCAGGGAACGTTTCATACACTTTACCTATAACAAACAGTGTATTAATATTGTCTCGATCTTGCAACCAAATGGATTTCAATTTCTCCAGGTTTATAGAGGGTCGCTCTGTAATCAATTATTAAAGTGATTAGCTCCACCAGCCGATTAGCAAACCGTATAGAGCCTGATCAGACGGCAATGTGCCGTCTGATCTGGCTCTATGCTGTTTGCAAAAGTGATTTTATCTGCAGCTAGCGTGCAGAGGGTTAAATACACAAAATCTAAGCGTGCAGTCGTTCAATTCAGTTATGATAATTTAGTTCATTGTCTTGGTGTAATACCGATATACTGTCAAATCTGTCTTAAGCAGCCAGCCAAGGAAATCACAGAAAGTGGCTTAGCACAGGTGGCTGCTTACTAGAGGTCAATTGTATAATAAAACAACATACTAGTATTGGGAATCTGGCTCTTTTATATACAGGTATGCTGCTTAACCCATTTCTTTCTGAATATATTTAAAGGCTTTTGCAAACAACATAGATCCAGATCAGTCGCAGAGTGACGCTGCATGCTGATCAGGATCTATGTTCTTTGCTACATAGCCAAGTGTCTTAGCAAGATCATCTGAATAGCAAACAGCATAGCGCCTGATCAGACGGCACATTCCATGGTGGTTGATCTGGCTCTATGATCTTTGCAAATACTGTTTGATCGGTATCCCGAATGAAATGGGTTAATGAAGGTGACCACTAACTGTATACCAAAATGCAACCGAAAACTACCAGACTAATGATTACATGTCAATATTAACAGAAACTGTCAACAGGATGTCAAACACTTCGTGATTGGCTGCTCCAGCAAACATTACATAATCACCATACAAGAACTTACCAGAGTGTCAAACGCTTCCTGATTGGCTGATCCCGCAAACTTTAAACCAATCACCATACAAGCACCTGCCACTACATTGCAGTAGGCCTGGCTACAAAATATAAAAATGCACATTCTAAGCAAACAATTACGGTTGGTCGTTACATGCAGCCCATGGTAGGTTGCTACAGGCAGCCCATGGTAGGTTGTTACAGGCAGTCCATGGTAGGTTGTTATAGGCAGCCTATGGTAGGTTGTTACAGGCAGCCCATGGTAGGTTGTTACAGGCAGCCCATGGTAGGTTGTTACAGGCAGCCCATGGTTGGTTGCTACAGGCAGCCCATGGTAGGTTGTTACAGACAGCCCATGATAGGTTGTTACAGGCAGCCCATGGTAGGTTGTTACAGGCAGCCCATGGTAGGTTGTTACAGGCAGCCCATGGTAGGTTGTTACAGGCAGCCCATGGTAGGTTGTTACAGGCAGCCCATGGTAGGTTGTTACAGACAGCCATGGTAGGTTGTTACAGGCAGCCCATGGTAGGTTGTTACAGGCAGCCCATGGCAGGTTGTTACAGACAGCCCATGGTAGGTTGTTACAGGCAGCCCATGGTAGGGTGTTACAGGAAGCCCATGGTAGGTTGCTACAGGCAGCTCATGGTAGTGTTACAGACAGCCCATGGTAGGTTGTTACAGACAGCCCATGGTAGGTTGGTTACAGGTGGCCCGTGGTAGGTTGTTACAGACGGCCCGTGGTAGGTTGTTACATGCAGCCCATGGTAGGTTGCTACATGCAGCCCATGGTAGGTTGCTACAGGCAGCCCATGGTAGGTTGTTACAGGCAGCCCATGGTAGGTTGTTACAGGCAGCCCATGGTAGGTTGTTACAGGCAGCCCATGGTTGGTTGCTACAGGCAATCCATGGTTGGTTGCTACAGGCAGCTCATGGTAGGTTGCTACAGGCAGCCCATGGTAGGTTGGTACAGGCAGCCCATGGTAGGTTGTTACAGGCAGCCCATGGTTGGTTGTTACAGGCAATCCATGGTTGGTTGTTACATGCAGTCCATAGTTGGTCGTTACATGCAGCCTCCCATGGTTGGTACACTCCCATAAACAGACTGGGTACACTCCCATATACAGGCTCTACACTTCCATATACAGGCTGTGTACACTCCCATATACAGGCTGTGTACACTCCCATATACAGACTGGGTACACTCCCATATACAGACTGTGTACACTCCCATATACAGACTCTACACTTCCATATACAGACTGTGTACACTCCCATATACAGACTGGGTACACTCCCATATACAGACTCTACACTTCCATATACAGACTCTACACTTCCATATACAGACTCTACACTTCCATATACAGACTCTACACTTCCATATACAGACTCTACACTTCCATATACAGACTGGGTACACTCCCATATACAGACTCTACACTCCCATATACAGACTCTACACTCCCATATACAGACTCTACACTTCCATATACAGACTCTACACTTCCATATACAGACTCTACACTTCCATATACAGACTGGTACACTCCCATATACAGACTCTACACTCCATATACAGACTCTACACTCCCATATACAGACTCTACACTCCCATATACAGACTCTACACTCCCATATACAGACTCTACACTCCCATATACAGACTCTACACTTCCATATACAGACTCTACACTTCCATATACAGACTCTACACTCCCATATACAGACTCTACACTTCCATATACAGACTCTACACTCCCATATACAGACTCTACACTCCCATATACAGACTCTACACTTCCATATACAGACTCTACACTTCCATATACAGACTGGTACACTCCCATATACAGACTGGGTACACTCCCATATACAGACTGGGTACACTCCCATATACAGACTGGGTACACTTCCATATACAGACTGGGTACACTCCCATATACAGACTCTACACTCCCATATACAGACTCTACACTCCCATATACAGGTTCTACACTTCCATATACAGACTGGGTACACTCCCATATACAGACTCTACACTCCCATATACAGATTCTACACTTCCATATACAGACTCTACACTTCCATATACAGACTCTACACTCCCATATACAGGCTGTGTACACTCCCATATACAGACTCTACACTTCCATATACAGACTGGGTACACTCCCATATACAGACTCTACACTTCCATATACAGACTCTACACTTCCATATACAGACTCTACACTTCCATATACAGACTCTACACTTCCATATACAGACTGGGTACACTCCCATATACAGACTGGGTACACTTCCATATACAGACTGGGTACACTCCCATATACAGACTCTACACTCCCATATACAGACTCTACACTCCCATATACAGACTCTACACTCCCATATACAGGTTCTACACTTCCATATACAGACTGGGTACACTCCCATATACAGACTCTACACTCCCATATACAGACTCTACACTTCCATATACAGACTCTACACTTCCATATACAGACTCTACACTTCCATATACAGACTCTACACTCCCATATACAGACTCTACACTCCCATATACAGACTCTACACTTCCATATACAGACTCTACACTTCCATATACAGACTGGGTACACTCCCATATACAGACTGGGTACACTCCCATATACAGACTGGGTACACTTCCATATACAGACTGGTACACTCCCATATACAGACTCTACACTCCCATATACAGACTCTACACTCCCATATACAGATTCTACACTTCCATATACAGACTGGGTACACTCCCATATACAGACTCTACACTCCCATATACAGACTCTACACTTCCATATACAGACTCTACACTTCCATATACAGACTCTACACTCCCATATACAGGCTGTGTACACTCCCATATACAGACTCTACACTTCCATATACAGACTGGGTACACTCCCATATACAGACTCTACACTTCCATATACAGACTCTACACTTCCATATACAGACTCTACACTTCCATATACAGACTCTACACTTCCATATACAGACTGGGTACACTCCCATATACAGACTGGGTACACTTCCATATACAGACTGGGTACACTCCCATATACAGACTCTACACTCCCATATACAGACTCTACACTCCCATATACAGACTCTACACTCCCATATACAGGTTCTACACTTCCATATACAGACTGGGTACACTCCCATATACAGACTCTACACTCCCATATACAGACTCTACACTTCCATATACAGACTCTACACTTCCATATACAGACTCTACACTCCCATATACAGGCTGTGTACACTCCCATATACAGACTCTACACTTCCATATACAGACTCTACACTTCCATATACAGACTCTACACTTCCATATACAGACTCTACACTTCCATATACAGACTCTACACTTCCATATACAGACTCTACACTCCCATATACAGACTCTACACTTCCATATACAGGCTGTGTACACTCCCATATACAGGATGTGTACACTCCCATATACAGACTGGGTACACTCCCATATACAGACTGGGTACACTCCCATATACAGACTCTACACTTCCATATACAGACTCTACACTCCCATATACAGACTGGGTACACTCCCATATACAGACTCTACACTCCCATATACAGACTCCACACTCCCATATACAGACTCTACACTTTCATATACATAATCTACACTTCCATATACAGACTCTACACTTCCATATACAGACTCTACACTCCCATATACAGACTGGGTACACTCCCATATACAGACTCTACACTCCCATATACAGACTCTACACTTCCATATACAGACTCTACACTTCCATATACAGACTCTACACTTCCATATACAGACTCTACACTTCCATATACAGACTCTACACTTCCATATACAGACTCTACACTCCCATATACAGGCTGTGTACACTCCCATATACAGGCTGTGTACACTCCCATATACAGACTGGGTACACTCCCATATACAGACTGGGTACACTCCCATATACAGACTGTACACTCCCATATACAGACTCTACACTTCCATATACAGACTCTACACTCCCATATACAGACTGGGTACACTCCCATATACAGACTCTACACTCCCATATACAGACTCTACACTTCCATATACAGACTCTACACTTCCATATACAGACTCTACACTTCCATATACAGACTCTACACTTCCATATACAGACTCTACACTTCCATATACAGACTCTACACTTCCATATACAGACTCTACACTCCCATATACAGGCTGTGTACACTCCCATATACAGACTGTGTACACTCCCATATACAGACTGGGTACACTCCCATATACAGACTGGGTACACTCCCATATACAGACTCTACACTTCCATATACAGACTCTACACTTCCATATACAGACTCTACACTTCCATATACAGACTCTACACTTCCATATACAGACTCTACACTCCCATATACAGACTCTACACTCCCATATACAGACTCTACACTTCCATATACAGACTCTACACTTCCATATACAGACTGGGTACACTCCCATATACAGACTGGGTACACTCCCATATACAGACTCTACACTCCCATATACAGACTCTACACTTCCATATACAGACTCTACACTTCCATATACAGACTGGGTACACTCCCATATACAGACTGGGTACACTCCCATATACAGGCTGTGTACACTCCCATATACAGACTGTGTACACTCCCATATACAGGCTCTACACTTCCATATACAGACTCTACACTTCCATATACAGACTGGGTACACTCCCATATACAGACTCTACACTCCCATATACAGACTCTACACTTCCATATACAGACTCTACACTTCCATATACAGACTGGGTACACTCCCATATACAGACTGGGTACACTCCCATATACAGACTCTACACTTCCATATACAGACTCTACACTTCCATATACAGACTCTACACTTCCATATACAGACTCTACACTTCCATATACAGACTCTACACTTCCATATACAGACTCTACACTCCCATATACAGACTCTACACTCCCATATACAGACTCTACACTTCCATATACAGACTGGGTACACTTCCATATACAGACTCTACACTTCCATATACAGACTCTACACTTCCATATACAGACTCTACACTTCCATATACAGACTGGGTACACTCCCATATACAGACTCTACACTTCCATATACAGACTCTACACTTCCATATACAGACTCTACACTTCCATATACAGACTCTACACTCCCATATACAGACTCTACACTCCCATATACAGACTCTACACTTCCATATACAGACTGGGTACACTTCCATATACAGACTCTACACTTCCATATACAGACTCTACACTTCCATATACAGACTCTACACTTCCATATACAGACTGGGTACACTCCCATATACAGACTCTACACTTCCATATACAGACTCTACACTTCCATATACAGACTCTACACTTCCATATACAGACTCTACACTTCCATATACAGACTCTACACTTCCATATACAGACTCTACACTTCCATATACAGACTCTACACTTCCATATACAGACTCTACACTTCCATATACAGACTCTACACTTCCATATACAGGCTGTGTACACTCCCATATACAGGATGTGTACACTCCCATATACAGACTGGGTACACTCCCATATACAGACTGGGTACACTCCCATATACAGACTCTACACTTCCATATACAGACTCTACACTTCCATATACAGACTCTACACTCCCATATACAGACTGGGTACACTCCCATATACAGACTCTACACTTCCATATACAGACTCTACACTTCCATATACAGACTCTACACTTCCATATACAGACTCTACACTTCCATATACAGACTCTACACTTCCATATACAGACTCTACACTTCCATATACAGACTCTACACTCCCATATACAGACTGTGTACACTCCCATATACAGACTGTGTACACTCCCATATACAGACTGGGTACACTCCCATATACAGACTGGGTACACTCCCATATACAGACTCTACACTTCCATATACAGACTCTACACTTCCATATACAGACTCTACACTTCCATATACAGACTCTACACTCCCATATACAGACTTGTACACTCCCATATACAGACTTGTACACTCCCATATACAGACTGTACACTCCCATATACAGACTGTACACTCCCATATACAGACTGTACACTCCCATATACAGACTGTACACTCCCATATACAGACTTACACTCCATATACAGGTCTACACTCCCATATACAGACTGTGTACACTCCCATATACAGGCTGTGTACACTCCCATATACAGACTGGCTACACTCCCATATACAGACTGGGTACACTCCCATATACAGACTCTACACTTCCATATACAGACTCTACACTTCCATATACAGACTCTACACTCCCATATACAGACTGGGTACACTCCCATATACAGACTCTACACTTCCATATACAGACTCTACACTTCCATATACAGACTCTACACTTCATATACAGACTCTACACTTCCATATACAGACTCTACACTTCCATATACAGACTCTACACTTCCATATACAGACTCTACACTTCCATATACAGACTCTACACTCCCATATACAGGCTGTGTACACTCCCATATACAGGCTGTGTACACTCCCATATACAGGCTGTGTACACTCCCATATACAGACTGTGTACACTCCCATATACAGACTGGGTACACTCCCATATACAGGCTGTGTACACTCCCATATACAGTGTGTACACTCCCATATACAGACTGTGTACACTCCCATATACAGGCTGTGTACACTCCCATATACAGACTGGCTACACTCCCATATACAGACTGGGTACACTCCCATATACAGACTCTACACTTCCATATACAGACTCTACACTTCCATATACAGACTCTACACTCCCATATACAGACTGGGTACACTCCCATATACAGACTCTACACTTCCATATACAGACTCTACACTTCCATATACAGACTCTACACTTCCATATACAGACTTTACACTTCCATATACAGACTCTACACTTCCATATACAGACTCTACACTTCCATATACAGACTCTACACTCCCATATACAGGCTGTGTACACTCCCATATACAGACTGTGTAAAGTCACATATACAGACTGGGTACACTCCCATATACAGGCTGTGTACACTCCCATATACAGGCTGTGTACACTCCCATATACAGGCTGTGTACACTCCCATATACAGGTTGTGTACACTCCCATATACAGGCTGTGTACACTCCCATATACAGGCTGTGTACACTCCCATATACAGGCTGTGTACACTCCCATATACAGGCTGTGTACACTCCCATATACAGGCTGTGTACACTCCCATATACAGGCTGGGTACACTCCCATATACAGGCTGTGTACACTCCCATATACAGGTTGTGTACACTCCCATATACAGGCTGTGTACACTCCCATATACAGGCTGTGTACACTCCCATATACAGGCTGGGTACACTCAAGTATTTCCACAGTTTCAATTACTTTGCTCGCTATGATGAAATGTTAACAATCACATAATATGAAAATATGTTGATAGCATTCCCATATTTAATACTCAGCAAACGATAATATAAATTACCTCATAGTCTCGAAGTCAATGTTGGTATCATCTCCTTGCATCTGGTATTTATGGAATGCATAGTCTTCTAGGATCTATCAATGAAGAAAGATAACATAAGAAACATCGTTCCATACACGGGAGTGTATGCAGTGGGAGTGTACGCAGTCCTTATATCCGAGCCGGGTATGTACAAAGTCCTTATATCCGTGCCGGGTGTGTACGCAGTCCTTATATCCGTGCCGGGTGTGTACGCAGTCCTTATATCCGTGCCGGGTGTGTACGCAGTCCTTATATCCGTGCCGGGAGTGTACGAAGTCCTTATATCCGTGCCGGGTGTGTACGCAGTCCTTATATCCGTGCCGGGTGTGTACGCAGTCCTTATATCCGTGCCGGGTGTGTACGCAGTCCTTATATCCGTGCCGGGAGTGTACGAAGTCCTTATATCCGTGCCGGGTGTGTACAAAGTCCTTATATCCGTGCTGGGTGTGTACGAAGTCCTTATATCCATGCCGGGTGTGTACGAAGTCCTTATATCCGTGCCGGAGTGTATGCAGTCCTTATATCCATGCCAGGAGTGTACGCAGTCCTTATATCCGTGCCGGGAGTGTATGCAGTCCTTATATCCGTGCCGGGTGTGTACAAAGTCCTTATATCCGTGCCGGGAGTGTACGCAGTCCTTTTATCCGTGCCGGGTGTGTACAAAGTCCTTATATCCATGCCGGGTGTGTACACAGTCCTTTTATCCATGCCGGGTGTGTACAAAGTCCTTATATCCATGCCGGGTGTGTACACAGTCCTTATATCCATGCCGGGTGTGTACAAAGTCCTTATATCCATGCCGGGTGTGTACAAAGTCCTTATATCCGTGCCGGGTGTGTACGCAGTCCTTATATCTGTGCCGGGTGTGTACACATTTGAGTTTGAGAAGTGCTATAACCTCGGACATAGGTTGTCATGGTGGACATGTACTATCCACTGTGTTAATAGGAGAGCGAAATCAATATAATGGCAAACATTACATTGTGCATCTCCAACTATATTATGGTTATAACCAGATATGGAATTGTTATGAACTTATTCAAACACGACATAGGAATGCCGAAACTGATGATTTAAATAATTTAATAGACCAATGTAATAATTAACAAAAATGTATGTGTAACTGTTACCTTTGGAATAGTTTCTTTCAGAAATGTTATGGAAGGCAGAACTGTATCCCACATCACTAGACCTCTAGCCAGTGTCTGAAGTAGTAGTGAAGTGTATTACAACTAGGTATGGCAACCAGTACTTGAGTACTGAAGAACATCCCAGTGTCGATAGCAAAGTGATAAGCAAGTATTCGAAAGAAAGAGAATTGGCTTAAAGAACTGAAAATCTGTTTCATCACGAAATATCTGAAACTACGGAAATCATACGATCCCATTAATGCAAAGTACAGTCAAACTTGTATTAAGAGATGACCAACGGAAAGAGCTAAAAACGGTCGTTAAGCAGAAATGGCCTCTTAATACAGGCTAATTTAAGCAGGAACTGAAAAAGTGGTCTCTTAGTACAAGTGGTCTCTTAATAGACATGGTTTTTCTTGCAAGCTTGACTGTATATATAGCCAAGAATAAAAAGATCAGAATGATAATCTGCACATGTCAGGAAATACAATAAACAGTAATTATCTTAATCAGTGACCATCCAGTGACCAATAATCCACACACTGCATCCGGTGGCCAATAATCCACACACTGCATCCAGTGACCAATAATCCACACACTGCATCCGGTGGCCAATAATCCACACACTGCATCCAGTGACCAATAATCCACACACTGCATCCGGTGGCCAATAATCCACACACTGCATCCAGTGACCAATAATCCACACACTGCATCCGGTGGCCAATAATCCACACACTGAACCGTAACTATGAAAACAATCCTTGTTTACGGGTATTCAATCAATAATAATTGACATATCTGATGGGTGATTTTGACACAGCGTATATCATGTGGACAGATTGACATATCTGATGGGTGATTTTGACCAGCGTATATCATGTGAACAGATTGACATATCTGATGGGTGATTTTGACCGGCGTATATCATGTGGACAGATTGACATATCTGATGGGTGATTTTGACCGGCGTATATCATGTGGACAGATTGACATATCTGATGGGTGATTTTGACCGGCGTATATCATGTGGACAGATTGACATATCTGATGGGTGATTTTGACCGGCGTATATCATGTGAACAGATTGACATATCTGATGGGTGATTTTGACCGGCGTATATCATGTGGACAGATTGACATATCTGATGGGTGATTTTGACCGGCGTATATCATGTGGACAGATTGACATATCTGACAGGTGATTTTGACCGGCGTATATCATGTGGACAGATTGACATATCTGATGGGTGATTTTGACGGCATTTATCATGTGAACAGATTGACATATCTGACAGGTGATTTTGACACGGCGTATATCATGTTAACAGATTGACATATTTGACAGGTGATTTTGATCGGCATTTATCATGTGAACAGATTGACATATCTGATGGGTGATTTTGACACAGCGTATATCATGTGAACAGATTGACATATCTGACAGGTGATTTTGACACAGCGTATATCATGTGGACAGATTGACATATCTGATGGGTGATGTTTACACAGCGTATATCATGTGGACAGATTGACATATCTGATGGGTGATGTTTACACAGCATATATCATGTGGACAGATTGACATATCTGATGGGTGATGTTTACACAGCGTATATCATGTGGACAGATTGACATATCTGATGGGGTATTTTGACACAGCATATATCATGTTAACAGATTGACATATCTGACAGGTGATTTTGACATGGCGTATATCAAGTGGACAGATTGACATATCTGACAGGTGATTTTGACACGGCGTATATCATTTTACATCTTTAGTCACTCAAGATGAAGAAAATAGAACAATAATGATGTGCGATTAATCAAAGGTCATAACAACATGAAAAATGTAAATATATGCGATTAAATACATTTTAGAATGAAATGTTTAACCAAATGTGTAGGCAAATTGAGCAGATAACAAATATGTACTAATTTGTCTTATTTTTCCTAGAAAGTAGGGCTTATCACATTCAAATTGTCCAGATTGTTATCTGCACATTTAGCCTGCTCACAAAGGTTAATCTAAATAGAGTACCCTGAGAAGCAGGAAGTCGGGTCTGACTTGATCCAGCATGAATTGTGTGTCGGGTACCTTCAACCATTCAGATACAGCACTACAAAGACAAAATGAAGTGTGCATTATATATCTTCAGTTTAAACAAATTTATTTTAGCTCGATTGCGAAACAAGTTCCAATAACTAATATTAATCACTCTCGAGACCTCATTCCTGATGGAATCCATCGCCACAAGGGAGAGAGACGAGGCAATGTGGAATTTAAATGCCTTGCCTAAGGGCACAATCGTAACAGCTACAGCTGGGTGCGAACTCCGCGCCTTTCGCACCTTAAGCAAGCGCGCTACCACTGCGCTCTCACGACTTCCACTATATATCTTTAGTTTGCTAAATTACAGCACTATTTAAAAAAAATGTAAAAGAGAAATTAGAGGGCAGGTTCGATCCCCGTCTGACCTTAATAACATTAACCCTTTCAACACTACATACCTCTAAATAGGTTTGCAAAAAGTGTAGATTCAGATGATCCCTCGCAATGAGCCATCTCATCAGGATTTACACTGTTTGCTAGTCATTTTACTAGTTTTAGTCAAAATTACTCATTTTGATATAAATGAACTGGTCCAATTGTAATTTTCTGATCAATTTGTTGGTCTAAAAGTATCATGGACGTTACCTTATTGTGAATGGAGTTTATACGTTACCTTACTATGAATGGAATTTATACGTTACCTTACTGTGAATGGAGTTTATACGTTACCTTACTGTGAATGGAGTTTATACGTTACCTTACTGTGAATGGAGTTTATACGTTACCTTACTGTGAATGGAGTTTATACGTTACCTTACTGTGAATGGAGTTTATACGTTACTTTATACGTTACCTTACTGTGAATGGAGTTTATACGTTACCTTACTGTGAATGGAGTTTATACGTTACCTTACTGTGAATGGAGTTTATACGTTACCTTACTGTGAATGGAGTTTATACGTTACCTTACTGTGAATGGAGTTTATACGTTACCTTACTGTGAATGGAGTTTATACGTTACCTTACTATGAATGGAGTTTATACGTTACCTTACTGTGAATGGAGTTTATACGTTACCTTACTATGAATGGAGTTTATACGTTACCTTACTATGAATGGAGTTTATACGTTACCTTACTATGAATGGAGTTTATACGTTACTTTACTGTGAATGGAGTTTATACGTTACCTTACTATGAATGGAAATTATACGTTACCTTACTGTGAATGGAGTTTATACGTTACCTGTTCTTGGTGTTGAAGTAGAGCATACCGAGAGCAAGGGTAGCACCGGGAGATGTCACATCTACGTTCACTGTGTCACCTTCCTACAATAAGAAAATATTGTTTTCAAAGATACAGACAGAAATAGAAGTTCAAACCTGCAGCAACATTGCAACAACAGACAATAGTTATAGTTATATTTCGGGTTTTACGCCTGCATCAGCACCATTTTGGGCTATATTGCCGGCGGGCAGTTTGCCTAACAACACCTTTCCTGGGCAGGCTCCAACGGTTAACCAGTACTTGGGTGCACCAACCTCCGTAAGAAACTGCCAACTTTTTCATATAAATGAGACGCGGCGTGAGCGGGGCTCGAACCCGTGACCATCAGTGATGATAGGTTACAGTGGTATACAAGTCAGCGACCGTAACCACTCGACCACGGAGGTGGACCCAACAGACAATAGCAGCCATGCTCCAGTCACAATCCCCTAAAACAAGTCAGTCACAGCTGCAGGTTGGGACAATGGGAGTTGATTTTAGATCTGGACCAATTGGTATTTGAAAGCTTTAGAAGCCCCCACTCTGTACTGTAAATACAGATATGAACCAGACTATCCATTGCAAGCTTTAGAAGCCCCCACTCTGTACTGTAAATACAGATATGAACCAGACTATCCATTGCAAGCTTGAGAAGCCCCCACTCTGTACTGTAAATACAGATATGAACCAGACTATCCATTGCAAGCTTGAGAAGCCCCCACTCTGTACTGTAAATACAGATATGAACCAGACTATCCATTGCAAGCTTGAGAAGCCCCCACTCTGTACTATAAATACAGATATGAACCAGACTATCCATTGCAAGCTTGAGAAGCCCCCACTCTGTACTGTAAATACAGATATGAACAGACTATCCATTGCAAGCTTGAGAAGCCCCCACTCTGTACTATAAATACAGATATGACCAGACTATCCATTGCAAGCTTGAGAAGCCCCCACTCTGTACTATAAATACAGATATGAACCAGACTATCCATTGCAAGCTTGAGAAGACCCCACTCTGTACTGTAAATACAGATATGAACCAGACTATCCATTGCAAGCTTGAGAAGCCCCCACTCTGTACTGTAAATACAGATATGAACCAGACTATCCATTGCAAGCTTGAGAAGCCCCCACTCTGTACTGTAAATACAGATATGAACCAGACTATCCATTGCAAGCTTGAGAAGCCCCCCCTCTGTACTGTAAATACAGATATGAACCAGACTATCCATTGCAAGCTTGAGAAGCCCCCACTCTGTACTGTAAATACAGATATGAACAGACTATCCATTGCAAGCTTGAGAAGCCCCCACTCTGTACTGTAAATACAGATATGAACAGACTATCCATTGCAAGCTTGAGAAGCCCCACTCTGTACTGTAAATACAGATATGAACCAGACTATCCATTGCAAGCTTGAGAAGCCCCCACTCTGTACTGTAAATACAGATATGAACCAGACTATCCATTGCAAGCTTGAGAAGCCCCCACTCTGTACTGTAAATACAGATATGAACCAGACTATCCATTGCAAGCTTGAGAAGCCCCCCTCTGTACTGTAAATACAGATATGAACCAGACTATCCATTGCAAGCTTGAGAAGCCCCCACTCTGTACTGTAAATACAGATATGAACAGACTATCCATTGCAAGCTTGAGAAGCCCCCACTCTGTACTGTAAATACAGATATGAACAGACTATCCATTGCAAGCTTGAGAAGCCCCCACTCTGTACTGTAAATACAGATATGAACCAGACTATCATTGCAAGCTTGAGAAGCCCCCACTCTGTACTGTAAATACAGATATGAACCAGACTATCCATTGCAAGCTTGAGAAGCCCCCACTCTGTACTGTAAATACAGATATGAACCAGACTATCCATTGCAAGCTTGAGAAGCCCCCACTCTGTACTATAAATACAGATATGAACAGACTATCCATTGCAAGCTTGAGAAGCCCCCACTCTGTACTGTAAATACAGATATGAACAGACTATCCATTGCAAGCTTGAGAAGCCCCCCTCTGTACTATATACAGATATGAACAGACTATCCATTGCAAGCTTGAGAAGCCCCCACTCTGTACTGTAAATACAGATATGAACAGACTATCCATTGCAAGCTTGAGAAGCCCCCACTCTGTACTATAAATACAGATATGAACCAGACTATTCATTGCAAGCTTGAGAAGCCCCCACTCTGTACTATAAATACAGATATGAACCAGACTAACCATTGCAAGCTTGAGAAGCCCCCACTCTGTACTGTAAATACAGATATGAACCAGACTATCCATTGCAAGCTTGAGAAGCCCCCACTCTGTACTATAAATACAGATATGAACCAGACTATCCATTGCAAGCTTGAGAAGCCCCCACTCTGTACTGTAAATACAGATATGAACCAGACTAACCATTGCAAGCTTGAGAAGCCCCCACTCTGTACTATAAATACAGATATGAACCAGACTATCCATTGCAAGCTTTCAATACTGCTCATCACACCATCATCAGAACATTTTGAGAGGCCACCTGTATACAATGACCACAGTCTTCCGGTTCTGTGGGTGGTCTTTATATACATGATTTACTGTATATTATACATGGATCATTCGTGAGAACATTTAACTTAATACCTAAAAGTAATTTCAGAGATATCATTGAAAATTATTTTCAAGATGGATCAACAGAAACCTTAGTTTGTGGTAGCATACTATTTCTTACCAACCATACTTTGTTTTAGAGAACAACTCACCTGTATCTAATAACTAGGGGTCTTATAACTGCATCTGGTAACTAGGGGTCTTATAACTGCAACTGGTAACTAGGCGTCTTATACCCTTCTTGACTAGGACCAATAGCCAGCATAGATAACTCACCTGTATCTAATAACTAGGGGTCTTATAACTGCATCTAATAACTAGGGGTCTTATAACTGCAACTGGTAACTAGGGGGTCTTATACCTTTCTTGACTAGGACCAATAGCCAGCATAGATAACTCACCTGTATCTGGTAACTAGGGGTCTTATACCTTTCTTGACTAGGACCAATAGCCAGCATAGATAACTCACCTGTATCTGGTAACTAGGGGTCTTATACCTTTCTTGACTAGGACCAATCTGAAAGAAGCAAACGATCCATCTTCATCTAATGTAACTATAATACAACTGTACCAACGTTCTAGTGATATACTTACCCTTTAAACAGACGTATCTGTAGTCAGTGGTTAACACGCTGGACAGGTAATCCAGGGTCCAGTGGTTAACACGCTGGACTGGTAATCCAGGGATCTGTAGTCCAGTGGTTAACACGCTGGACTGGTAATCCAGGGATCTGTAGTCCAGTGGTTAACACGCTGGACAGGTAATCCAGGGATCTGTAGTCCAGTGGTTAACACGCTGGACAGGTAATCCAGGGATCGCAGGTTCGATCCCCCATCTGACCCTAATAAAATCAACAGTCTTTCAGATGGGACTTTAAACCGAGGTCTAAATACTTGTTGAAGTTGTTCACTGATAATCATGTCGTCATTGTCTAAAGAAGAACTCACTTATATTTGGCTGCTTGCTTAGAAAGATTGATTGGTTACATCCATTTTATACAGTCACGGTAAATCAGAAACTCAATGATTCTATTTTTAATATAAGGGGCATTTAACATTCATTGGCCGTCTAAATATGTGTGATGTTCTGTGATTCCACCTTTGTTTCTGTCAGTCTGTCTAGTTTCTTATCGAGATGTTTTATCTCGTAAATTACTGAGTAATGAAATCAGGTCAATTTACGTTTGGGCTATTTTTCTCGATAATGACCTAAAGATATGTTTCTTGGTGAAATTTTTTCGATTAAAGTAATAAAATATCGGCAACTTTTTTCCGGTCAAAATTCATTGAAAATTGATTGCACTTCACAATGGACCGATAGCTTACGTTGGCTTATCACAACACATCAAATGACTTTGGCAGAAAAATAGCGGTTGTTGATTGCGTAAATGGATATGTCGGTTAATCCACTTACATTATACAGCAAAATTGATTGTGGGGGATTTGAAAGTGGTGGCATAAGTCAATGGTTGCTTAATACACATAGTCGCATGAGCAAGTTGCACTGTACCTGGTGAAATGAAAGATTTAATTAACGACGCATTAGCTATCTACAGACTGGTGTGGCTATATCATTTATAAATTAATGTATTAACATGTACGGTAGGCTAGTAGTTTCTCAGATAAATATTTTGCATAAGATGTGAGTTATTACGGCAATGAAAGTTGTGTTACCAATGGCCGCTTGTGACCTCCAACCATGAAGTGATACAGTGCATCTGCCATGCTCAGGTCCGAGGTCCCCATTGTTTCTTTACCTTTCTGCAAAATAAAAGAAAGACTCTTTATATTTATTTGTATTTGGGCTTTAACGTCACACAAAGTTCAAAAACACATGTGGCAGAGGAAGACCCGTGTGTGACTGGTTACATGGCGGGGCACCAGGGTAGTACGAGGTGTGACCGGTCACATGGCGGGGCACCCGGGTAGTACGAGGTGTGACCGGTCACATGGCGGGGCACCCGGGTAGTACGAGGTGTGACCGGTCACATGGCGGGGCACCCGGGTAGTACAAGGTGTGACCGGTCACATGGCGGGGCACCCAGGTAGTACGAGGTGTGACCGGTCACATGACGGGACCCGGTAGTATGAGATGTGACCGGTTCACATGGCGGGGCATCCGGTTAGTAAGGTGTGACCGTCACATGGCGAGCACCCTGGTAGTACGAGGTGTGACCGGTCACATGGCGGGGCACACGGGTATATGAGATGTGACCTGTCACATGGCGGGGCATCCGGGTAGTATGAGGTGTGACCGGTCACATGGCGGGCACCCCGGTAGTACGAGGTGTGACCGGTCACATGGCAGGCACCCTGGTAGTACGAGGTGTGACAGGTTCATAGCAGGCACCCGGGTAGTACGAGGTGTGACCGGTCATATGGCGGGCACCCCGGGTAGTACGAGGTGTGACAGGTCCATGGCAGGCACCCTGGTAGTACGAGGTGTGACCGGTCACATGGCGGGGCACCCAGGTAGTACGAGGTGTGACCGGTTACATGGCGGGGCACCCAGGTAGTACGAGGTGTGACCGTCACATGGCGGGGCACCCAGGTAGTACGAGGTTGACCGGTCACATGGCGGGGCATCGGGTATATAGTGACCGGTCACATGGCAGGCACCAGGTAGTACGAGGTGTGACCGGTCACATGGCGGGGCACCCGGGTAGTACGAGGTGTGACCGGTCACATGGCAGGCACCCAGTAGTACAAGGTGTGACCGTCACATGGCGGGGCACCCAGGTAGTACGAGGTGTGACCGGTCACATGGCGGGGCACCCGGGTAGTACAAGGTGTGACCGTCACATGGCAGGCACCCAGGTAGTACGAGGTGTGACCGGTCACATGGCGGGCACCCGGTAGTACGAGGTGTGACGGTCACATGGCAGGCACCCTGGTAGTACGAGGTGTGACTGGTCACATGGCAGGCACCCGGGTAGTACAAGGTGTAACCGATCACTTGGTGGAGCACCCGGGTAGTACAAGGTGTAACCGGTCACATGGCAGGCACCCGGATAGTATGAGATGTGACAAGGCATTGTTTCAGGCACATGGCAGGCACCCGGGTAGTACAAGGTGTAACCGATCACTTGGTGGAGCACCCGGGTAGTACAAGGTGTAACCGGTCACATGGCAGGCACCCGGATAGTAACAAGGTGACCGGCACTTTGGAGATGGCAGCACCCGGGTAGTACAAGGTGTAACCAGTCACATGGCAGGCACCCGGATAGTACAAGGTGTAAGGTCACATGGCAGGCACCCGGGTAGTACAAGGTGTAACCAGTCACATGGCAGGCACCCGGGTAGTACAAGGTGTGACCGGTCACATGGCGGGGCACCCGGGTAGTACAAGGTGTAACCGGTCATATGGCGGGGCACCCGGGTAGTATGAGGTGTGACCAGGCATTGTTTCAGACACATGGCGGGCACCCGGGTAGTACGAGGTGTGACTGGGCATTGTTTCAGGCACATGGCAGGCACCCGGGTAGTATGAGGTGTGACTGGGCATTGTTTCAGGAACATGGCAGGCACCCGGGTAGTAAGAGGTGTGACTGGGCATTGTTTCAGGCACATGGCAGGCACCCGGGTAGTATGAGGTGTGACTGGGCATTGTTTCAGGAACATGGCAGGCACCCGGGTAGTACGAGGTGTGACAAGGCATTGTTTCAGGAACATGGCAGGCACCCGGGTAGTACAAGGTGTGACAAGGCATTGTTTCAGGAACATGGCAGGCACCCGGGTAGTACGAGGTGTGACAAGGCATTGTTTCAGGAACATGGCAGGCACCCGGGTAGTATGAGGTGTGAATGGGCTTTGTTTCAGACACATGGTGGGGTACCCAGGTAGTACGAGCTCTGACAAGGCATTGTTTCAGGCACATGGCGGGGCACCCGGGTAGTACAAGGTGTGACTGGGCATTGTTTCAGGCACATGGCGGGGCACCCGGGTAGTACAAGGTGTGACTGGGCATTGTTTCAGGCACATGGCGGGGCACCCGGGTAATACAAGGTGTGACTGGGCATTGTTTCAGGCACATGGCGGGGTACCCGGGTAATACAAGGTGTGACTGGGCATTGTTTCAGGCACATGGCGGGGTACCGGGTAGTACAAGGTGTGACTGGGCATTGTTTCAGGAACATGACGGGGTAACCGGGTAGTACAAGGTGTGACTGGGCATTGTTTCAGGCACATGGCAGGGCACCCGGGTAGTACAAGGTGTGACTGGGCATTGTTTCAGGCACATGTCGGGGTACTCGGGTAGTACAAGGTGTGACTGGGCATTGTTTCAGGAACATGACGGGGTACCCGGGTAGTACAAGGTGTGACTGGGCATTGTTTCAGGAACATGGCGGGGTACCCGGGTAGTATGAGCTGTGACT
The DNA here is from genome assembly GCA_014843695.1 of Archivesica marissinica. Lineage (NCBI taxonomy): Eukaryota > Metazoa > Mollusca > Bivalvia > Venerida > Vesicomyidae > Archivesica > Archivesica marissinica. The sequence continues at coordinate 66,230,366 of CM026404.1, forward strand.
GGGCATTGTTTCAGGCACATGGCGTGGCACCCGGGTAGTATGAGGTGTGACCAGGCATTGTTTCAGGCACATGGCGGGGTACCCGGGTAGTACGAGGTGTGACCGGTCACATGGCGGGGTACCCGGGTAGTACGAGGTGTGACTATAATGTGTACTATGACATTTATGTGGAGAGCTATAAATGTGTACTATGACATTTATGTGGAGAGCTATAAATGTGTACTATGACATTTATGTGGAGAGCTATAAATGTGTACTATGACATTATGTGGAGCTATAAATGTGTACTATGACATTATGTGGAGAGCTATAAATGTGTACTATGACATTATGTGGAGAGCTATAAATGTGTACTATGACATTTATGTGGAGAGCTATAAATATGTACTATGACATTTATGTGGAGAGCTATAAATGTGTACTATGGCATTATGTGGAGCTATAAATGTGTACTATGGCATTTATGTGGAGAGCTATAAATGTGTACTATGGCATTTATGTGGAGAGCTATAAATGTGTACTATGGCATTTATGTGGAGAGCTATAAATGTGTACTATGGCATTTATGTGGAGAGCTATAAATGTGTACTATGGCATTTATGTGGAGAGCTATAAATGTGTACTATGGCATTTATGTGGAGAGCTATAAATGTGTACTATGGCATTTATGTGGAGAGCTATAAATGTGTACTATGGCATTATGTGGAGAGCTATAAATGTGTACTATGGCATTATGTGGAGCAAAATGGCAATTACGTCCCGGGAAGGATAGTATAATGCATATGCACTGAAGCAGCATGCAACCAATCACGACACTCCATTCTGTTACAAATAAATAAAGAAATGCTTACCCCAAACATTACTAAGCCAAGGGCAAGACCAGCTGCTAATGAGTAGGATTCTCTGTCATTACAATTCTGTAACTCCGGTCCAGGTGGACGACCTACAATACATATACTCTATACATAGCTCATAATTCTGTAACTCCGGTCCAGGTGGACGACCTACAATACATATACTCTATACATAGCTCATAATTCTGTAACTCCGGTCCAGGTGGATGACCTACAATACATATACCCTATACATAGCTCATAATTCTGTAACTCCGGTCCAGGTCGACGACCTACAATACATATACTCTATACATAGCTCATAATTCTGTAACTCTATTCATATATAATACTCCATACATAGCTCATAATTCTGTAACTCAATTCATATATAATACTCCATACATAGCTCATAATTCTGTAACTTAATTCATATATAATACTCCATACATAGCTCATAATTCTGTAACTCTATTCATATATATACTCCATACATAGCTCATAATTCTGTAACTCTATTCATATATAATACTCCATACATAGCTCATAATTCTGTAACTCTATTCATATATAATACTCCATGTATAGCTCATAATTCTGTAACTCTATTCATATATAATACTCCATACATAGCTCATAATTCTGTAACTCTATTCATATATAATACTCCATACATAGCTCATAATTCTGTAACTCTATTCATATATAATACTCCATGTATAGCTCATAATTCTGTAACTCTATTCATATATAATACTCCATACATAGCTCATAATTCTGTAACTCTATTCATATATAATACTCCATACATAGCTCATAATTCTGTAACTCTATTCATATATAATACTCCATGTATAGCTCATAATTCTGTAACTCTATTCATATATAAAACTCCATGTATAGCTCATAATTCTGTAACTCTATTCATATATAATACTCCATGTATAGCTCATAATTCTGTAACTCTATTCATATATAATACTCCATACATAGCTCATAATTCTGTAACTCTATTCATATATAATACTCCATACATAGCTCATAATTCTGTAACTCTATTCATATATAAAACTCCATGTATAGCTCATAATTCTGTAACTCTATTCATATATAATACTCCATGTATAGCTCATAATTCTGTAACTCTATTCATATATAATACTCCATACATAGCTCATAATTCTGTAACTCTATTCATATATAATACTCCATACATAGCTCATAATTCTGTAACTCTATTCATATATAATACTCCATACATAGCTCATAATTCTGTAACTCTATTCATATATAATACTCCATACATAGCTCATAATTCTGTAACTCTATTCATATATAATACTCCATACATAGCTCATAATTCTGTAACTCTATTCATATATAATACTCCATACATAGCTCATAATTCTGTAACTCTATTCATATATAATACTCCATACATAGCTCATAATTCTGTAACTCTATTCATATATAATACTCCATACATAGCTCATAATTCTGTAACTCTATTCATATATAATACTCCATACATAGCTCATAATTCTGTAACTCTATTCATATATAATACTCCATACATAGCTCATAATTCTGTAACTCTATTCATATATAATACTCCATACATAGCTCATAATTCTGTAACTCTATTCATATATAATACTCCATACATAGCTCATAATTCTGTAACTCTATTCATATATAATACTCCATACATAGCTCATAATTCTGTAACTCTATTCATATATAATACTCCATACATAGCTCATAATTCTGTAACTCTATTCATATATAATACTCCATACATAGCTCATAATTCTGTAACTCTATTCATATATAATACTCCATACATAGCTCATAATTCTGTAACTCTATTCATATATAATACTCCATACAAATCTTTTTTTCATTATCTGTGGATGGGTAATGTGGCTGGGCATTGTGGGATATACTGTGTGGATGGACAGATTTTTATACCTTACCTATCTCAGCTAGCAGTATATCAGCTGTATGTCTGTCTCCCGTACCCTGGAACACAAGCCCAACACCCAAGATGGCTGCTACCTGGACATTGTGGGATAGATTGAGTTCAGTGGAGGTCGGAGGTAGCATAGCTGGTAAATGTATGCTAAGCATTTTCATGGTGGCGAGATCCATGGTGCTGCGTCTGCAAAGGTCAGGGTTAGTTGATGTTGTTTGTATATATAAGAAAGACATCAGTCCATGAAAATAGTGAGTCTTTGTATGTACATGTATGTGTGTAAATATGGAATTGACATAATAGACAATTATTCTAGATAAAATATCTATTTTTAGAATATCAGGCTAAATTTTAGATTACCAGAATAGGCAGCGTGTCTAACTTTAGATAATAAAACTATAGAGTGCCCAGTTGACAAAGCAGTATATTTATATTTAGATTATATGATCGGCAATGTGTCTATTTTTAGAATATCAGTGCAGGTGATGTGACCATTTATGACAAGTTGATTATTTAATAATTACAACTGCTTGCAATGTGGCAATTCTGATTAGCCATGTGAGCGCCGTTCATAACCCGATAAACCACAAAATGATTCCAGTATCCAAGGCGATTATTAATGCGTGCCTGTGCAAAAATATATTCTGTTCCAACACCTTCGGAAGATGTACAGTAAAGGATTCTGTATGGCATAGAACTATCGACGAACCATAAAACTCATTTTGTAATCATCAAAATGTTAGTTGTAATTATAATAATTGAAAATTTCATACCTGGATGAAACGCAGAAACAATTAATTGTTAAATATTGGTCGAGGTGCAAGTTAACTTACTTTGCTGCAGCTATTCCCAAGAGGAGACCTATGGTTGTCATCTCATGTGCCTGTAAGTAAATTGGTAATTAGTATGTTTGTTTGTTTGGGTTTTACGCCTTCATAAGCACCATTTTGGACTATATCGCCGGCGGGTAGTTTACCTAACAACACCTTTCCTGGGCAGGCTCCAGCGGTTAACCAGTACTTGGTGCACCAACCTCTGTAAGAAACTGCCAACTTTTTTCATATAAATGAGACACGGACCGAGCGGGGCTCGAACCAGTGAACATCAGTGTTGATAGGCTACAGTGGTATACAAGTCATCGACCATAACCATTCGATCACGTAGGCGGTCTGAAATTATGAATTCAAAGCACTCATGAGACACCATCTAGAATATAGAACGCTGCATTGCATCCTTACTTACAGAAGGAAATAGAGAATGTGGAAGGTGTGCAGAGAACATTGACCAGGCTCATACCAGGAAGTCAAGAGTAATCATACAGTGACAGACTTACATTAATCCAGTTGCCAAGCCCAGCCCATAAGACTAGAGGTGACATTATTCAATGTTTCAAGATCAATAAACCGTAGCAATTTGTCTATGCATTCAGCATCAAGAGACACACTGAACATATAGAACATGAAATGAAGTATGTATGTTCCATTAATGTCAAACCCCTTGCAGGGATGTAGACATGTTTTCCTGGGCAAGCTTAGCCGACCTAAGTGGTTAACCAGTACTAAGCAATGTGTGTGAGGTGCCTTGCTCAATGACCCTACATACGTGGCCTGACCGAGTATCGAACCCGGGACCGATCAATTCCAAATCCGATGCTCTACCACTGGACCACGGATGCGATTGGACCATGGATGCCACAAGTAATATTCTTTTATAATGCTATTTAAAAAACTTGTTAAAATATATAAAGAAATGAATGTATACTGAGTCAAAAAAGAAACGATACCAAACTAAAAATGACGTAAAACGGATAAAACCATAGAAAGGTTTAATATAGTATTACGTATCAGTACCGGATATCTTATTGCAACGTCAGCCAACCATAAACACAGGTAAATAAACACCCGATAATCCTGGAACGCCGAATTTCCGATTTGCACGTGCTCCTCAACAAAGACAACTTCCTACACATGTACAAATCGGAAAATCGGTTTATTGTACTGGTATTGCATTATCATCGAGGAAAAACACCTTACATACCCATTGTTACCTCTAACAAAATGCCTAGGCTAAACCGCAATCAGAGAATGCGTGCCATTGGCATGATTGACGGCGGTTTACGTCAGCGTGACGTCGCAAATCGACTCGGGTTACGCGGATCACTATAACACGTCTACTTCGACGTTATCGAACACATGGATCGGTGGACGACCGTCCAAGATCTGGTCGACCACGTGTGACGACGCGTGAACAGGACCGTCACATTCGGACGTCACATTTACGTGACCGGTTCCTACCTGCTACGCACACAGCTGCCGTTACTCCTGGGATGACCAACAATTGCATCAGTGCACAAACAGTCAGGAACCGGCTCGGTGAACGTGGCATTCGTGCCAATCGGCCATACGTTGGACCCATCCTGACACGACGTCACCTTGACGTACGGCGGGAATGGACGACGGAACGTGCTCGCTGGACTCCAGGTATCGTTTCTTTTTTGACTCAGTATATATACATAAAAGAAATATACAGGGTTATCCAGATAGGGGCCTCAAAATGAAAAAAAAAGATCAATAAATGAATTGAAGACATTCCATGGGAACATGTTTTCACAATTATTGAAATCGGAATACAAGGTCATCGTTACAAATTAGCAATAGCAAGGTGTGAAACCATTCTCCGTCTCCAAAGCTTTTCTCAAAGAATAATATCTGAATGGAATAGCTTACCACACAAAATAATTACATTGTAAAAGCAAAGCCATTACTGTAAACAGTTTTAAAAACCAAATTGACCAGCTTTGGGACAACGAAAAACAATATTAGTGTGTTAGATGATGCAAATGATGTAAATGAAGTAAATGATGTAAGTGATGTAAATGATATTAGTGATGTAAATGATGTAAGTGATGTAAATGATGTTAGTCAAGTAAATGATGTAAGTGAAGTAAATGATGTAAATGATGTAAATGATGTAAGCGAAGTAAATGAAGTAAATGATGTAAATGATGTAAGTGATGTAAATGATGTAAATGATGTAAGTGATGTAAATGAAGTAAGTGATGTAAGTGATGTAAATGATGTTAGTGATGTAAGTGATGTTAGTGAAGTAAATGATGTAAATGAAGTAAATGATGTAAGTGATGTAAATGATGTTAGTGAAGTAAATGATGTAAATGATGTAAGTGATGTAAATGATGTTAGTGAAGTAAATGATGTAAGTGTTGTAAATGATGTTAGTGATGTAAATGATGCAAATGATGTAAATGAAGTAAATGATGTAAATGAGGTAAATGATGTAAGTGATGTAAGTGATGTAAGTGATGTAAGTGATGTAAATGAAGTATCGAATATCACCAAAGAACAAATTAACCAACCGTTGGTTTAAACATATTATTCCACTCTATACATTCACAAAACAACACATGTACAGGGAATCAAAGAAGTATATAAGAAAGGATTAAAATGGAAGCAGAGCGTATATAATTTCTCTCCTTAACAAACAGTTCAACAATTACAACTTGAAATCAAAATTCACAGAATGAAGACATTAAGTACACAGCTGCTTCTATAAAAATGTACACGATTCCAACATTTAAAAACAATCTTTGACAGATGAAGGGTACATGTCGGGGTCAAGTCTCAACGGTTGAGCGACCTTTGGTCCCTCATTTATAGTGCCTTCGGACGGGCTGACGTTTATAAACACGAAAAATACAAAAACAACTCACCTTACTGAGGTAGTCGTGTTTATTGAGTATGTGCATCTTAACAATATGTTTGTTTAAGCCGAGTGCCATGAGGAATCCTGCATATTCATTGGTTAGTTCATTGCTCTTTGGTCTGTTATACATTATCCACGACGAGTCAACTTGTGAGAAATCTGCAATACGCAGTCCCGCTGCAACACCGTTGTGGAACAACGGCCAGGCTGTCGTGTTGGGGAGCGTGTCAATATGGGACAAATCTACCGTTGTGTTCCTGTAATCAAGTTAATGTCATAAATAAGAATTTGTTTTCTTATTAATTTATACAAATCTATTTTATATGATTAGCTCGCCATTGTATTTGGCAACCAGATCTATGCCATGCAGACCCAAACAGTAAAACTCTATGCAAGGAAACAGCCATTGTATTTGGCAACCAGATCTATGCCATGCAGACCCAAACAGTAAAACTCTATGCAAGGAAACAGCCATTGTATTTGGCAACCAGATCTATGCCATGCAGACCCAAACAGTAAAACTCTATGCAAGGAAACAGCCATTGTATTTGGCAACCAGATCTATGCCATGCAGACCCAAACAGTAAAACTCTATGCAAGGAAACAGCCATTGTATTTGGCAACCAGATCTATGCCATGCAGACCCAAACAGTAAAATTCTATGCAAGGAAACAGCCATTGTATTTGGCAACCAGATCTATGCCATGCAGACCCAAACAGTAAAACTCTATGCAAGGAAACAGCCATTGTATTTGGCAACCAGATCTATGCCATGCAGACCCAAAAAGTAAAACTCTATGCAAGGAAACAGCCATTGTATTTGGCAACCAGATCTATGCCATGCAGACCCAAACAGTAAAATTCTATGCAAGGAAACAGCCATTGTATTTGGCAACCAGATCTATGCCATGCAGACCCAAAAAGTAAAACTCTATGTAAGGAAACAGCCATTGTATTTGGCAACCAGATCTATGCCATGCAGACCCAAAAAGTAAAACTCTATGTAAGGAAACAGCCATTGTATTTGGCAACCAGATCTATGCCATGCAGACCCAAACAGTAAAACTCTATGCAAGGAAACAGCCATTGTATTTGGCAACCAGATCTATGCCATGCAGACCCAAACAGTAAAACTCTATGCAAGGAAACAGCCATTGTATTTGGCAACCAGATCTATGCCATGCAGACCCAAAAAGTAAAACTCTATGTAAGGAAACAGCCATTGTATTTGGCAACCAGATCTATGCCATGCAGACCCAAAAAGTAAAACTCTATGCAAGGAAACAGCCATTGTATTTGGCAACCAGATCTATGCCATGCAGACCCAAAAAGTAAAACTCTATGTAAGGAAACAGCCATTGTATTTAGATCTATGCCATGTGGACCCAAAAAGTAAAACTTTATGCAAGGAAACAGCCATTGTATTTGGCAACCAGATCTATGCCATGCGGACCCAAAAAGTAAAACTCTATGCAAGGAAACAGCCATTGTATTTGGCAACCAGATCTATGCCATGCAGACCCAAAAAGTAAAACTCTATGTAAGGAAACAGCCATTGTATTTGGCAACCAGATCTATGCCATGCAGACCCAAAAAGTAAAACTCTATGTAAGGAAACAGCCATTGTATTTGGCAACCAGATCTATGCCATGCAGACCCAAAAAGTAAAACTCTATGTAAGGAAACAGCCATTGTATTTAGATCTATGCCATGTGGACCCAAAAAGTAAAACTTTATGCAAGGAAACAGCCATTGTATTTGGCAACCAGATCTATGCCATGCGGACCCAAAAAGTAAAACTCTATGCAAGGAAACAGCCATTGTATTTGGCAACCAGATCTATGCCATGCAGACCCAAAAAGTAAAACTCTAGGTAAGGAAACAGCCATTGTATTTGGCAACCAGATCTATGCCATACAGACCCAAAAAGTAAAACTCTATGCAAGGAAACAGCCATTGTATTTGGCAACCAGATCTATGCCATGCAGACCCAAAAAGTAAAACTCTATGTAAGGAAACAGCCATTGTATTTGGCAACCAGATCTATGCCATGCAGACCCAAAAAGTAAAACTCTATGTAAGGAAACAGCCATTGTATTTGACAACCAGATCTATGCCATGCAGACCCAAAAAGTAAAACTCTATGCAAGGAAACAGCCATTGTATTTGGCAACCAGATCTATGCCATGCAGACCCAAACAGTAAAACTCTATGCAAGGAAACAGCCATTGTATTTGGCAACCAGATCTATGCCATGCAGACCCAAAAAGTAAAACTCTATGCAGAGAAACAGCCATTGTATTTGGCAACCAGATCTATGCCATGCGGACCCAAAAAGTAAAACTCTATGCAGGGAAACAGCCATTGTATTTGGCAACCAGATCTATGCCATGCAGACCCAAAAAGTAAAACTCTATGCAGGGAAACAGCCATTGTATTTGGCAACCAGATCTATGCCATGCAGACCCAAAAAGTAAAACTCTATGCAGGGAAACAGCCATTGTATTTGGCAACCAGATCTATGCCATGCGGACCCAAAAAGTAAAACTCTATGCAGGGAAACAGCCATTGCATTTGGCAACCAGATCTATGTCATGCGGACCCAAAAAGTAAAACTCTATGTAAGGAAACAGCCAATGTATTTGGCAACCAGATCTATGCCATGCAGACCCAAAAAGTAAAACTCTATGCAGGGAAACAGCCATTGTATTTGGCAACCAGATCTATGCCATGCGGACCCAAAAAGTAAAACTCTATGTAAGGAAACAGCCATTGTATTTGGCAACCAGATCTATGCCATGCAGACCCAAAAAGTAAAACTTTATGCAAGGAAACAGCCATTGTATTTGGCAACCAGATCTATGCCCCATGCAGACCCAAAAAGTAAAACTCTATGCAAGGAAACAGCCATTGTATTTGGCAACCAGATCTATGCCATGCAGACCCAAAAAGTAAAACTCTATGCAAGGAAACAGCCATTGTATTTGGCAACCAGATCTATGCCATGCAGACCCACAAAGTAAAACTCTATGCAAGGAAACAGCCATTGTATATGGCAACCAGTTACAACATTCCCAATTTGGCAATTTCTTCAACAACCTCTATTAAGCAACCACCTTCACTAAACAGTCACCCAACTTCATTCCTCGTAATAAACTAAATATATTCTTAAAGACTTAATAAAGCTTGCTTACCAGCTTGTACATGTGCAATGGAAACCCTCAAAGAACACTTCAAATATTGGCATGTTTGGGTACCTACCTGGGTGGAGCCTTCCCAGTGAGGCACAACTTGTACATGTGCAATGGAAACCCTCAAAGAACACCTCAAATAGTGGCATGTTTGGGTACCTACCTGGATGGAGCCTTCCCAGTGAGGCACAACTTGTACATGTGCAATGGAAACACTCAAAGAACACCTAAAATATGGCATGTTTGGGTACCTACCTGGGTGGAGCCTTCCCAGTGAGGCACATCTTGTACATGTGCAATGGAAACACTCAAAGAACACTTCAAATACTGGCATGTTTGGGTACCTACCTGGGTGGAGCCTTCCCAGTGAGGCACATCTTGTACATGTGCAATGGAAACACTCAAAGAACACTTCAAATATTGGCATGTTTGGGTACCTACCTGGGTGGAGCCTTCCCAGTGAGGCACATCTTGTACATGTGCAATGGAAACCCTCAAAGAACACCTCAAATAGTGGCATGTTTGGGTACCTACCTGGGTGGAGCCTTCCCAGTGAGGCACATCTTGTACATGTGCAATGGAAACCCTCAAAGAACACCTCAAATAGTGGCATGTTTGGGTACCTACCTGGGTGGAGCCTTCCCAGTGAGGCACAACTTGTACATGTGCAATGGAAACACTCAAAGAACACTTCAAATATTGGCATGTTTGGGTACCTACCTGGGTGGAGCCTTCCCAGTGAGGCACATCTTGTACATGTGCAATGGAAACCCTCAAAGAACACCTCAAATAGTGGCATGTTTGGGTACCTACCTGGGTGGAGCCTTCCCAGTGAGGCACAACTTGTACATGTGCAATGGAAACACTCAAAGAACACCTAAAATATGGCATGTTTGGGTACCTACCTGGGTGGAGCCTTCCCAGTGAGGCACATCTTGTACATGTGCAATGGAAACCCTCAAAGAACACCTCAAATAGTGGCATGTTTGGGTACCTACCTGGGTGGAGCCTTCCCAGTGAGGCACATCTTGTACATGTGCAATGGAAACCCTCAAAGAACACCTCAAATAGTGGCATGTTTGGGTACCTACCTGGGTGGAGCCTTCCCAGTGAGGCACAACTTGTACATGTGCAATGGAAACACTCAAAGAACACCTAAAATATGGCATGTTTGGGTACCTACCTGGGTGGAGCCTTCCCAGTGAGGCACAGCTTGGGCATCGGTAATGTTTCTGTGGGCAGCGGGTGGTACGTGCTCAGTGTGAACATACCCCTGTAGTGTACATAACCAACACATTTATAGGTGAACATACCCTTGTAGTGTACATAACCAACACATTTATAGGTGAACATACCCCTGTAGTGTACATAACCAACACATTTATAGGTGAACATACCCCTGTAGTGTACATAACCAACACATTTATAGGTGAACATACCCCTGTAGTGTATATAACCAACACATTTATAGGTGAACATACCCCTGTAGTGTACATAACCAACACATTCATAGGTGAACATATCCCTGTAGTGTACATAACCAACACATTTATAGGTGAACATACCCCTGTAGTGTACATAACCAACACATTTATAGGTGAACATACCCCTGTAGTGTACATAACCAACACATTTATAGGTGAACATACCCCTGTAGTGTATATAATAAACACATTTATAGGTGAACATACCCCTGTAGTGTACATAACCAACACATTTATAGGTGAACATACCCCTGTAGTGTATATAACAAACACATTTATAGGTGAACATACCCCTGTAGTGTACATAACCAACACATTTATAGGTGAACATACCCCTGTAGTGTACATAACAAACACATTT
>CM026404.1:66242929-66261321 GCA_014843695.1 Archivesica marissinica
TGTATTTGGCAACCAGATCTATGCCATGCAGACCCAAAAAGTAAAACTCTATGTAAGGAAACAGCCATTGTATTTGGCAACCAGATCTATGCCATGCAGACCCAAAAAGTAAAACTCTATGTAAGGAAACAGCCATTGTATTTGGCAACCAGATCTATGCCATGCAGACCCAAAAAGTAAAACTCTATGCAAGGAAACAGCCATTGTATTTGGCAACCAGATCTATGCCATGCAGACCCAAACAGTAAAACTCTATGCAAGGAAACAGCCATTGTATTTGGCAACCAGATCTATGCCATGCAGACCCAAAAAGTAAAACTCTATGTAAGGAAACAGCCATTGTATTTGGCAACCAGATCTATGCCATGCAGACCCAAAAAGTAAAACTCTATGCAAGGAAACAGCCATTGTATTTGGCAACCAGATCTATGCCATGCAGACCCAAAAAGTAAAACTCTATGTAAGGAAACAGCCATTGTATTTAGATCTATGCCATGTGGACCCAAAAAGTAAAACTTTACGCAAGGAAACAGCCATTGTATTTGGCAACCAGATCTATGCCATGCGGACCCAAAAAGTAAAACTCTATGCAAGGAAACAGCCATTGTATTTGGCAACCAGATCTATGCCATGCAGACCCAAAAAGTAAAACTCTATGTAAGGAAACAGCCATTGTATTTGGCAACCAGATCTATGCCATGCAGACCCAAAAAGTAAAACTCTATGTAAGGAAACAGCCATTGTATTTGGCAACCAGATCTATGCCATGCAGACCCAAAAAGTAAAACTCTATGTAAGGAAACAGCCATTGTATTTAGATCTATGCCATGTGGACCCAAAAAGTAAAACTCTATGCAAGGAAACAGCCATTGTATTTGGCAACCAGATCTATGCCATGCAGACCCACAAAGTAAAACTCTATGCAAGGAAACAGCCATTGTATATGGCAACCAGTTACAACATTCCCAATTTGGCAATTTCTTCAACAACCTCTATTAAGCAACCACCTTCACTAAACAGTCACCCAACTTCATTCCTCGTAATAAACTAAATATATTCTTAAAGACTTAATAAAGCTTGCTTACCAGCTTGTACATGTGCAATGGAAACCCTCAAAGAACACTTCAAATATTGGCATGTTTGGGTACCTACCTGGGTGGAGCCTTCCCAGTGAGGCACAACTTGTACATGTGCAATGGAAACCCTCAAAGAACACCTCAAATAGTGGCATGTTTGGGTACCTACCTGGATGGAGCCTTCCCAGTGAGGCACAACTTGTACATGTGCAATGGAAACACTCAAAGAACACCTAAAATATGGCATGTTTGGGTACCTACCTGGGTGGAGCCTTCCCAGTGAGGCACATCTTGTACATGTGCAATGGAAACACTCAAAGAACACTTCAAATACTGGCATGTTTGGGTACCTACCTGGGTGGAGCCTTCCCAGTGAGGCACATCTTGTACATGTGCAATGGAAACACTCAAAGAACACTTCAAATATTGGCATGTTTGGGTACCTACCTGGGTGGAGCCTTCCCAGTGAGGCACATCTTGTACATGTGCAATGGAAACCCTCAAAGAACACCTCAAATAGTGGCATGTTTGGGTACCTACCTGGGTGGAGCCTTCCCAGTGAGGCACATCTTGTACATGTGCAATGGAAACCCTCAAAGAACACCTCAAATAGTGGCATGTTTGGGTACCTACCTGGGTGGAGCCTTCCCAGTGAGGCACAACTTGTACATGTGCAATGGAAACACTCAAAGAACACTTCAAATATTGGCATGTTTGGGTACCTACCTGGGTGGAGCCTTCCCAGTGAGGCACATCTTGTACATGTGCAATGGAAACCCTCAAAGAACACCTCAAATAGTGGCATGTTTGGGTACCTACCTGGGTGGAGCCTTCCCAGTGAGGCACATTTGGTGTTTGGGTTTGGGTGGGTTGTGGGTTTGTTGTGTGGTGTTGTGGTGTTTGGGTTTGGTGGTTGTGGGACTTGTACATGTGCAATGGAAACACTCAAAGAACACTTCAAATATTGGCATGTTTGGGTACCTACCTGGGTGGAGCCTTCCCAGTGAGGCACATCTTGTACATGTGCAATGGAAACCCTCAAAGAACACCTCAAATAGTGGCATGTTTGGGTACCTACCTGGGTGGAGCCTTCCCAGTGAGGCACAACTTGTACATGTGCAATGGAAACACTCAAAGAACACCTAAAATATGGCATGTTTGGGTACCTACCTGGGTGGAGCCTTCCCAGTGAGGAACATCTTGTACATGTGCAATGGAAACCCTCAAAGAACACCTCAAATAGTGGCATGTTTGGGTACCTACCTGGGTGGAGCCTTCCCAGTGAGGCACATCTTGTACATGTGCAATGGAAACCCTCAAAGAACACCTCAAATAGTGGCATGTTTGGGTTGGGTTTGGGTGGGTTGTGGGTTTGTTGTGTGGTGTTGTGGTGTTTGGGTTTGGGTGGGTTGTGGGTTGTTGTGTGGTGTTTGGTGTTTGGGTTTGGGTGGGTTGTGGGTTTGTTGTGTGGTGTTGTGGTTTTGGGTTTGGGTGGGTGTGGGTTGTACATGTGCAATGGAAACCCTCAAAGAACACCTCAAATAGTGGCATGTTTGGGTACCTACCTGGGTGGAGCCTTCCCAGTGAGGCACAACTTGTACATGTGCAATGGAAACACTCAAAGAACACCTAAAATATGGCATGTTTGGGTACCTACCTGGGTGGAGCCTTCCCAGTGAGGCACAGCTTGGGCATCGGTAATGTTTCTGTGGGCAGCGGGTGGTACGTGCTCAGTGTGAACATACCCCTGTAGTGTACATAACCAACACATTTATAGGTGAACATACCCTTGTAGTGTACATAACCAACACATTTATAGGTGAACATACCCCTGTAGTGTACATAACCAACACATTTATAGGTGAACATACCCCTGTAGTGTACATAACCAACACATTTATAGGTGAACATACCCCTGTAGTGTATATAACCAACACATTTATAGGTGAACATACCCCTGTAGTGTACATAACCAACACATTCATAGGTGAACATATCCCTGTAGTGTACATAACCAACACATTTATAGGTGAACATATCCTGTAGTGTACATAACCAACACATTTATAGGTGAACATACCTGTAGTGTACATAACCAACACATTTATAGGTGAACATACCCCTGTAGTGTACATAACAAACACATGTATAGGTGAACATACCCTGTTGTACTACCACTTATAGGTGAACATACCCTGTAGTGTATATAACCAAACTTTATAGTGAAATACCCTGTAGTGTACATAACCAACACATTTATAGGTGAACATACCCCTGTAGTGTATATAACAAACACATTTATAGGTGAACATACCCCTGTAGTGTACATAACCAACACATTTATAGGTGAACATACCCCTGTAGTGTACATAACCAACACATTTATAGGTGAACATACACATGTAGTGTACACAACAAACACATTTATAGGTGAACATATCCCTGTAGTGTACATAACCAACACATGTATAAGTGAACATACCCCTGTAGTGTACATAACACACACATTTATAGGTGAACATATCCCTGTAGTGTACATAACCAACACATTTATAGGTGAACATACCCCTTGTAGTGTACATAACCAACACATTTATAGGTGAACATACCCCTGTAGTGTACATAACCAACACATTTATAGGTGAACATACCCCTGTAGTGTACATAACCAACACATGTATCAGGGCGTTCACTAGACTTTGAAACTCAAGAGTCAATTACCCTTGAGGTCAAAATCTCAAGAGTCAAACAGGAATTTTCAAGAGTCAAGCTAGAATATTCAAGAGTCAAATATATGGATGTTGGTACTTTACGTACATGTAATTTTTGTAGGTTCGTGCTACCACTGTTAGCGAAGGGATTTTTCTTTTTAGCATCTCTACACCAAGTACAATACAACAGAATCTGATCATCAGTTTGTTTCATTTCCAGCCACTCAAATTCATTAAGCCACTCAGACCTGAATTTTCTTTTCACTTTAGACTTAGGAGTGTCACAGTCTACTTTATGGCGTTTAGGTATCCCAGGTTCACTAACACTATCACTCAGCTTACGTTTGCTGGGTGTGCCAATTCCGAAGTGACTACGGCTTTTCTGAACCATATTTAAGATTTAATTTCTAAAACTGATACTCTTTAATTTTTTATCTCCGATCTGATTGAAAATATAACTAAGAATTATTTAGGAATATTCTCCAGAAAATGAAGGAATAATGTAGAAACAATGAAATGATTAATGGGTGGTGCACACAATGAATACCCCATAGAAATCTGTAACAAACAATAGCAAAAGTACTTTTACTCACCGAGATCATCAAACGATTCCAGCGTATAATTTCTATATCAGTGGCCCACTATAAGCTTCTCAACTTATTATTGACAATACACGTGTTACAAAAACACCGTTTTATCTATGCCGATTGTACATTGACAATACACATAATGTCAACACCTACTTAAACTTCTCAGTTCTCATGATTAGCAGCACATATGATGGCAAACAACACAAACGGTAATTGGTTGTTTGCAAAACTTGCTAAAGGTGTTTATTGTGACAATCAATAATAATTGTCTTTTGATAAAAACTAATTTTTACCGGAAAAATACCGAGCCGTACAGGTATTAGAGAAACGTTATTAAAGATTTATTTCCCTTTGATACTAAAGTTTGGGTAAGTCTTTTTTCTCAACCACCCAACTGAATAATGACATCAACCACGCGTTTTGAACCTAACCCTGGGCGGCGCAAGTGATGAAGGCGCTTTATGCGTGGTTGATACTATATTCTGATCGGCTGGTTGAGATAAAGATTTTACGTAAAGTTTCCCTAGACGCCATTTGTCCGATTGTGAGTCCCTCGTAAATCACGATCGTGTTCATAACGAAATGCAGCAGACTTTTGATGAAAATAACTGCGTTTTATATATGAACGATTACGGTCTTCGACCTCGTAGACAGACATATTTTGATAATTACTCCGCTGAGAAAATATTTTATGAAGCATGACTGATCAACGTCCCGGGTCAAAGTTGACTCTCAGGGCATTTTCACCAAGAGTCAAACATGCGTCTTTATCAATTTTCGTGTCAAAACCCGGGTGCTCGGGTCAAATGAACGCCCTGCATATATAGGTGAACATACCCCTGTATTGTACATAACACACACATTTATAGGTGAACATACCCCTGTAGTGTACATAACCAACACATTAATAGGTGTACATAACCAACACATTTATAGGTGAACATACCCCTGTAGGGTACATAACACACACATTTATAGGTGAACATACCCATGTAGTGTACATAACCAACACATTTATAGGTGAACATACCCATGTAGTGTACATAACCAACACATTTATAGGTGAACATACCCATGTAGTGTACATAACCAACACATTTATAGGTGAACATACCCATGTAGTGTACATAACAAACACATTTATAGGTGAACATACCCCTGTAGTGTACATAACAAACACATTTATAGGTGAACATACCCCTGTAGTGTACATAACCAACACATTTATAGGTGAACATACCCCTGTAGTGTACATAACCAACACATTTATAGGTGAACATACTGCTGTAGTGTACATAACCAACACATTTATAGGTGAACATACCCCTTTAGTGTACATAACCAACACATTAATAGGTGTACATAACCAACACATTTATAGGTGAACATACCCCTGTAGTGTACATAACCAACACATTTATAGGTGTACATAACCAACACATTTATAGGTGAACATACCCATGTAGTGTACATAACAAACACATTTATTGGTGAACATACCCCTGTAGTGTACATAACAAACACATTTATAGGTGAACATACCCCTGTAGTGTACATAACCAACACATTTATAGGTGAACATACCCTTGTAGTGTACATAACCAACACATTTATAGGTGAACATACCCTTGTAGTGTACATAACCAACACATTTATAGGTGAACATACCCCTGTAGTGTACATAACCAACACATTTATAGGAGAACATACCCCTGTAGTGTACATAACCAACACATTTATAGGTGAACATACCCCTGTAGTGTACATAACATCACAAACAGTAGCATGAGGAAAGTGAT
Source organism: Archivesica marissinica (assembly GCA_014843695.1). Lineage (NCBI taxonomy): Eukaryota > Metazoa > Mollusca > Bivalvia > Venerida > Vesicomyidae > Archivesica > Archivesica marissinica. Next base: position 66,249,106 of record CM026404.1, read on the forward strand.
TCAAATAAGTTGCTAATGTAACTTTCTCCCCAATCCTAACTGTACTGTTGCAACTATTCCTATGTTATGTACCATTCTCCCCAATCCTAACTGTGCTGTTGCAACTATTCCTATGTTATGTACCATTCTCCCCAATCCTAACTGTACTGTTGCAACTATTCCTATGTTATGTACCATTCTTGCCAATCCTAACTGTGCTGTTGCAACTATTCCTATGTTATGTACCATTCTTGCCAATCCTAACTGTGCTGTTGCAACTATTCCTATGTTATGTACCATTCTTGCCAATCCTAACTGTACTGTTGCAACTATTCCTATGTTATGTACCATTCTTGCCAATCCTAACTGTACTGTTGCAACTATTCCTATGTTATGTACCATTCTTGCCAATCCTAACTGTACTGTTGCAACTATTCCTATGTTATGTACCATTCTTGCCAATCCTAACTGTACTGTTGCAACTATTCCTATGTTATGTACCATTCTTCCCAATCCTAACTGTACTGTTGCAACTATTCCTATGTTATGTACCATTCTCCCCAATCCTAACTGTACTGTTGCAACTATTCCTATGTTATGTACCATTCTTGCCAATCCTAACTGTACTGTTGCAACTATTCCTATGTTATGTACCATTCTTGCCAATCCTAACTGTACTGTTGCAACTATTCCTATGTTATGTACCATTCTCGCCAATCCTAACTGTACTGTTGCAACTATTCCTATGTTATGTACCAATCCTAACTGTACTGTTGCAACTATTCCTATGTTATGTACCATTCCTAACTGTACTGTTGCAACTATTCCTATGTTATGTACCATTCCTAACTGTACTGTTGCAACTATTCCTATGTTATGTACCATTCTTGCCAATCCTAACTGTACTGTTGCAACTATTCCTATGTTATGTACCAATCCTAACTGTACTGTTGCAACTATTCCTATGTTATGTACCATTCTCCCCAATCCTAACTGTACTGTTGCAACTATTCCTATGTTATGTACCATTCTCCCCAATCCTAACTGTACTGTTGCAACTATTCCTATGTTATGTACCATTCTTGCCAATCCTAACTGTGCTGTTGCAACTATTCCTATGTTATGTACCATTCTTGCCAATCCTAACTGTACTGTTGCAACTATTCCTATGTTATGTACCATTCTTGAATAAAATATTGTTTAAACTAAACAGTAGCATTCATTTCAAGGAATATTACATGTTATCTCGGGTTTTTTACAGCAGTCTTTACACACATATGCATTACCCAATAGGCTTACATGCTACTGTATTTCCATACATATATTTAAATGGATAAGTAGCGGGTATATGCATAGATAGTATACATACATATACTTGCTACCCAGGTTTTACAGCTGCTATGGAAACCATCAAAGAACACTTGGCTGTCCGATTAGAGCAGTTCGCTTCTTACCAATGCAACCCGGGTTCGATCCTCAGACCGGGAGGTATGCGAGATGGTACTGTTGTTGCCAGATCGGACAGGTGGGTTTTCTCCCACACGAATGACCACATTTACACTTTCATCCGCGCCGACGAGAGTGATTAATATAAGTTGTTAAAACTTAAACATTCAATCCAATATGCCATCATATACACATGACAAGATGAACAAACCTTCCAACAGAGAGCGCCATGGTGCGGATACAGATGGAATACAGATGCCGTTCTTGTTCCTCAATGAAGTCATGGTCACTGAAACAAAATAAAACATCAACAATTAAAACACAAGTAATTAAGAGGAAAAATAACACGTCGCAAATATCATTAAAACAAGACTGTCGTGAAGGTCCTGGATCGTTCACACGAGTTGAAATGCTTCAGGTGTGAAATGCCCGGAGTCAGGAAATGAGGTCTCGAGAGTGATTAATCTAACGTTGTAGTAAGTTGTTTCACAACAGAGCTAAACTAAATTTTTAAATATGGTCATTGATTATTGTTATGTTATATTTCGGGCTATATCGCCGGCGGGCAGTTTTACTTAACAACACCTTTCCTGGGCAGGCTCCAGCGGTTAACCAGTACTTTGGTGCACCAACTTCCGTAAGAAACTGCCAACTTTTTCATATAAATGAGACACGGCCTGAGCAGGGCTCGAACCAGTGACCATCAATGATGATAGGTTACAGTGGTATAGTCATTGATTATTGGACTAGTGGTTCAGGAGGAGAGGTTGTTTGAAGCAACATGTTGATGACCGACACAGGGCGAACACATTGAGCACTTTGTACTCAAGTGAGCTAAACATGTTGCCCGCTTGGGTGCAGCTGCCCCCTTGCCAGACACGTAGTAGTCTGTGGGAGTTTGCCAGACACGTAGTAGTCTGTGGGAGTTTGCCAGACACGTAGTAGTCTGTGGGAGTTTAATGCAAGAGAGCAGCACAGTGTAATATATTTACAGTCTACATCCGTTATGTCGAGTTCCGTAAGACCGAACAAAATACTTTGACATAACCAAAGTTTGACGTAACGAAATGCGATATAAACAGAGCCAGTTATATGTTAAATGATGGTGTCTGAAACGGGATTTGATCTGACTTCGAGATAACCGGAGAATTCGACATAACCAACTTTGACATAGCGGATGTAGACTGTAGTTTGCAATAGATTTCTTACCTGATTTCGGGTTTTTGTACAAGCGCTATCCTAACCGGCCTAGAGGACTGTAGCAACCGTCTGGCTTCCTGTACACGCAGATCTTCACTGAATCGTAGTCGCAAATACTGAAAGGGCAAGCAACACTTCAAAGAAAATTCAATCACAACTGCATTGGTTTAGAAATTTGCTATAAAATACACTGAAACACTCAAAACTGGAATGCCCACCAAATTCTCGACATGGGCATAAACAGTATAAGCTAATGAACTCTAGAATTGTTAGAATATGGACAGTATAAGCTAATGAACTCTAGAATTGTTAGGATATGGACTATATAAGCTAATGAACTCTAGAATTGTTAGGATATGGATAGTATAAGCTAATGAACTCTAGAATTGTTAGGATATGGACTGTATAAGCTAATGAACTCTAGAATTGTTAGGATATGGACTGTATAAGCTAATGAACTCTAGAATTGTTAGGACTTGGCTAGTTCCTATATAAATCAAATTTGCAAGCTTTTAACAAAAACGGTTGAAAGCTCACTGAATCTCGTTTCTCAATGTTTTTCTAACACTCAACTAACCAGTAGGTATCAACTGGTTTAACTAACCAGTAGGTATCAACTAACCAGTAGGTATCAACTAATAACCAGTAGGTATCAACTAACCAGTAGGTATCAACTAACCAGTAGGTATCAACTAACCAGTAGGTATCAACTAATAACCAGTAGGTATCAACTAATAACCAGTAGGTATCAACTAACCAGTAGGTATCAACTAACCAGTAGGTATAAACTAACCAGTAGGTATCAACTAACCAGTAGGTATCAACTAATAACCAGTAGGTATCAACTAATAACCAGTAGGTATCAACTAACCAGTAGGTATCAACTAACCAGTAGGTATCAACTAACCAGTAGGTATCAACTGGTTTAACTAACCAGTAGGTATCAACTAACCAGTAGGTATCAACTAATAACCAGTAGGTATCAACTAACCAGTAGGTATCAACTAACCAGTAGGTATCAACTAATAACCAGTAGGTATCAACTAATAACCAGTAGGTATCAACTAACCAGTAGGTATCAACTAACCAGTAGGTATCAACTAACCAGTAGGTATCAACTAACCAGTAGGTATCAACTAACCAGTAGGTATCAACTAACCAGTAGGTATCAACTAATCCAGTAGGTATCAACTAATAACCAGTAGGTATCAACTAATCCAGTAGGTATCAACTAACCAGTAGGTATCAACTAATAACCAGTAGGTATCAACTAACAGTAGGTATCAACTAACCAGTAGGTATCAACTAACCAGTAGGTATCAACTAATAACCAGTAGGTATCAACTAATAACCTAGGTATCAACTAACCAGTAGGTATCAACTAACCAGTAGGTATCAACTAACCAGTAGGTATCAACTAATAACCAGTAGGTATCAACTAATAACCAGTAGGTATCAACTAACCAGTAGGTATCAACTAATAACCAGTAGGTATCAACTAACCAGTAGGTATCAACTGGTTTAACTAACCAGTAGGTATCAACTAATAACCAGTAGGTATCAACTAATAACCAGTAGGTATCAACTAACCAGTAGGTATCAACTAACCAGTAGGTATCAACTAACCAGTAGGTATCAACTAATAACCAGTAGGTATCAACTAATAACCAGTAGGTATCAACTAACCAGTAGGTATCAACTAATAACCAGTAGGTATCAACTAACCAGTAGGTATCAACTGGTTTAACTAACCAGTAGGTATCAACTAATAACCAGTAGGTATCAACTAATAACCAGTAGGTATCAACTAACCAGTAGGTATCAACTAACCAGTAGGTATCAACTAACCAGTAGGTATCAACTAATAACCAGTAGGTATCAACTAATAACCAGTAGGTATCAACTAACCAGTAGGTATCAACTAACCAGTAGGTATCAACTAATAACCAGTAGGTATCAACTAATAACCAGTAGGTATCAACTAACCAGTAGGTATCAACTAACCCAGTGAATTGTATGTACCAACCTCATCATCCAGATGTTCCATTCCATCGTCCTCTTCCCTAGTACCGAGAGACTGGGGGCTCGGCTTTCTCTTAAATATACCCGGGGGTGGCGACACATCTTCACGATCCTGGAGCGACATTAACTTACTGATGTCTTCTCGTCCAATCAGAGCGTAGGCTTCTTCTGGCCAATCAAAAGGAGGGTTACACATACAGTGAAATATGGCTTCTCTGATTGGTAGGGCGATGCCTACAGGTAGATAGGTCAAATCCCGCTCTGTCATGCCTGCAGTATGAAAGACAAACATTTATGGAATGTCCAATTAGCGCAGTGGTTAGCGCGCTGGCTTCTCACCAATGCAACCCGGGTTCGATCCTCGGACTGGGAAGTATGTGAGATGGTACGGTGGTCGCCCGATCGGACAGGTGGGGTTTCTCCGGGTACTCCGGTTTCCTCCAACACGAATGACCACATATACGCTTTCATCCGCGCCAACGAGAGTGATTAATATACGTTGTTAAAACTTGCTTCGCAATTGTTGTAAAATAAATAAAGTACCAATACAACATACATTAACCCTTTCCCTCATAGAAGCACCTCTCGACGCCATTACCAATACAACATACATAAACCCTTTCTCTCATAGAAGCACCTCTCGACGCCATTACCAATACAACATACATAAACCCTTTCCCTCATAGAAGCACCTCTCGACGCCATTACCAATACAACATACATAAACCCTTTCTCTCATAGAAGCACCTCTCGACGCCATTACCAATACAACATACATTAACCCTTTCCCTCATAGAAGCACCTCTCGACGCCATTACCAATACAACATACATAAACCCTTTCCCTCATAGAAGCACCTCTCGACGCCATTACCAATATAACATACATTAACCCTTTCCCTCATAGAAGCACCTCTCGACGCCATTACCAATACAACATACATAAACCCTTTCCCTCATAGAAGCACCTCTCGACGCCATTACCAATACAACATACATATATACATTAACCCTTTCTCTCATAGAAGCACCTCTCGACGCCATTACCAATATAACATACATTAACCCTTTCCCTCATAGAAGCACCTCTTGACGCCATTACCAATACAACATACATTAACCTTTCCTCATAGAAGCACCTCTTGACGCCATTACCAATACGACATACATTAACCCTTTCCCTCATAGAAGCACCTCTTGACGCCATTACCAATACGACATACATTAACCCTTTCCCTCATAGAAGCACCTCTTGACGCCATTACCAATACAACATACATTAACCCTTTCCCTCATAGAAGCACCTCTTGATGCCATTACCAATACAACATACATTAACACTTTCCCTCATAGAAGCACCTCTCGACGCCATTACCAATACAACATACATTAACCCTTTCCCTCATAGAAGCACCTCTCGATGCCATTACCAATACAACATACATTAACACTTTCCCTCATAGAAGCACCTCTTGACACCATTACCAATACAACATACATTAACCCTTTCCCTCATAGAAGCACCTCTCGATGCCATTACCAATACAACATACATTAACACTTTCCCTCATAGAAGCACCTCTTGACACCATTACCAATACAACATACATTAAGGACCTACGTTATCAATCATTCTAATCAATCAATAATATACATTCTGTTGTTGCAGAAATATATCACTGTCACCATTATTTTGTACGAATATTTAATGTCAATGTCATTTGCACAATATTACCAACCACGCTGTATTTATAGCTACAGAAGGGTCAGTGGTCCAGTGGTTAACATGGTGGACTCGAGTATCACAGGTTTGATCCCCAGTCTGACCCTAATAATAAGAGTCTTCAGATGGGACTTTAAACAGAGGTCTTGTGTCGGTGCTTTACACCGTGCACGTAAAAGGACCAGAGGAGACTCTGGAATGGGTCTCTGTCCGTATCATTGCACTATTCTCCAAACATACAAACATCTAAAATGACTGATCTCTTCAGGAGGCGTCGCTCATATGGGTAACCGGTAGCGACAATAAATAAGCGTAGTATCGGTGCTCTACACTGAACATATAAACGTAGCAGATGCTTCTGGAATTACAGCGTCTTTTGTTCGTAGCACTATAGATAGATAGATGGACGGACGGACAGACGGACGGACGGACATAGATAGATAGATAGGTAGATAGCACTAACCTCCAAATATTAAATAACTAATATACTTCTGCATTCATCGCCATCATTAACCAGAGGTCGATGATAAATAAACGTGCAAAATAAACCCAAACAACCTAGTACCGATAGGCACGGTGATATTTACCCAGCTGTGTCATGTACAATACGACCCTCTCCAGGTAGTTATGGGTGGGACTGGCTCGACAAAAACTTCTCGACATCGATATGTCACACGTTGGAGCTCTATGACCTACATCAGAACAAAAACAACAATAAACTAACACACTCATCATTTCCAGAAACATCAATGTGTACAAACATATGAAATCATACATCAATGTTATGAAATAAAGCATTTGATGGAATGTCAATGTGATGGAATAAAGCATTTGATGGAACATCAATGTGATGGAATAAAGCATTTGATGGAACGTCAATGTGATGGAATAAAGCATTTGATGGAACATCAATGTGATGGAATAAAGCATTTGATGGAACATCAATGTGATGGAATAAAGCATTTGATGGAATGTCAATGTGATGGAATAAAGCATTTGATGGAACATCAATGTGATGGAATAAAGCATTTGATAGAACATCAATGTGATGGAATAAAGCATTTGATGGAACATCAATGTGATGGAATAAAGCATTTGATGGAACATCAATGTGATGAAATAAAGCATTTGATGGAATGTCAATGTGATGGAATAAAGCATTTGATGGAACGTCAATGTGATGGAATAAAGCATTTGATGGAACATCAATGTGATGAAATAAAGCATTTGATGGAATGTCAATGTGATGGAATAAAGCATTTGATGGAACATCAATGTGATGGAATAAAGCATTTGATGGAATGTCAATGTGATGGAATAAAGCATTTGATGGAACGTCAATGTGATGAAATAAAGCATTTGATGGAATGTCAATGTGATGGAATAAAGCATTTGATGGAACGTCAATGTGATGGAATAAAGCATTTGATGGAATGTCAATGTGATGGAATAAAGCATTTGATGGAACGTCAATGTGATGGAATAAAGCATTTGATGGAACATCAATGTGATGAAATAAAGCTTGATGGAATGTCAATGTGATGGAATAAAGCATTTGATGGAATGTCAATGTGATGGAATAAAGCATTTGATGGAACATCAATGTGATGAAATAAAGCTTGATGGAACGTCAATGTGATGGAATAAAGCATTTGATAGAACGTCAATGTGATGGAATAAAGCATTTGATGGAATGTCAATGTGATGGAATAAAGCATTTGATGGAATGTCAATGTGATGGAATAAAGCATTTGATGGAATGTCAATGTGATGGAATAAAGCATTTGATGGAACATCAATGTGATGGAATAAAGCATTTGATGGAACGTCAATGTGATGGAATAAAACATTTGATGGAACATCAATGTGATGGAATAAAGCATTTGATGGAATGTCAATGTGATGGAATAAAGCATTTGATGGAACGTCAATGTGATGGAATAAAGCATTTGATGGAATGTCAATGTGATGGAATAAAGCATTTGATGGAATGTCAATGTGATGGAATAAAGCATTTGATGGAATGTCAATGTGATGGAATAAAGCATTTGATGGAATGTCAATGTGATGGAATAAAGCATTTGATGGAACGTCAATGTGATGGAATAAAGCATTTGATGGAATGTCAATGTGATGGAATAAAGCATTTGATGGAATGTCAATGTGATGGAATAAAGCATTTGATGGAATGTCAATGTGATGGAATAAAGCATTTGATGGAACATCAATGTGATGGAATAAAGCTTGATGGAATGTCAATGTGATGGAATAAAGCATTTGATAGAACGTCAATGTGATGAAATAAAGCTTGATGGAATGTCAATGTGATGGAATAAAGCATTTGATAGAACGTCAATGTGATGGAATAAAGCATTTGATGGAACATCAATGTGATGGAATAAAGCATTTGATGGAACGTCAATGTGATGGAATAAAGCATTTGATGGAACGTCAATGTGATGGAATAAAGCATTTGATGGAATGTCAATGTGATGGAATAAACATTTGATGGAATGTCAATGTGATGGAATAAAGCATTTGATGGAATGTCAATGTGATGGAATAAAGCATTTGATGGAATGTCAATGTGATGGAATAAAGCATTTGATGGAATGTCAATGTGATGGAATAAAGCATTTGATGGAATGTCAATGTGATGGAATAAAGCATTTGATGGAACATCAATGTGATGAAATAAAGCTTGATGGAATGTCAATGTGATGGAATAAAGCATTTGATAGAACGTCAATGTGATGGAATAAAGCATTTGATGGAACATCAATGTGATGGAATAAAGCATTTGATGGAATGTCAATGTGATGGAATAAAGCATTTGATGGAATGTCAATGTGATGGAATAAAGCATTTGATGGAACGTCAATGTGATGGAATAAAGCTTGATAGAACATCAATGTGATGGAATAAAGCATTTGATGGAATGTCAATGTGATGGAATAAAGCATTTGATGGAACATCAATGTGATGGAATAAAGCATTTGATGGAATGTCAATGTGATGGAATAAAGCATTTGATGGAATGTCAATGTGATGGAATAAAGCATTTGATGGAATGTCAATGTGATGGAATAAAGCATTTGATGGAATGTCAATGTGATGGAATAAAGCATTTGATGGAACATCAATGTGATGGAATAAAGCATTTGATGGAACGTCAATGTGATGGAATAAAGCATTTGATGGAACATCAATGTGATGGAATAAAGCATTTGATGGAATGTCAATGTGATGGAATAAAGCATTTGATGGAATGTCAATGTGATAGAATAAAGCATTTGATGGAACGTCAATGTGATGGAATAAAGCATTTGATGGAACGTCAATGTGATGGAATAAAGCATTTGATGGAATGTCAATGTGATGGAATAAAGCATTTGATGGAATGTCAATGTGATGGAATAAAGCATTTGATGGAACGTCAATGTGATGGAATAAAGCTTGATGGAACATCAATGTGATGGAATAAAGCATTTGATAGAACATCAATGTGATGGAATAAAGCATTTGATAGAACATCAATGTGATGAAATAAAGCATTTGATGGAATGTCAATGTGATGGAATAAAGCATTTGATGGAATGTCAATGTGATGGAATAAAACATTTGATGGAACATCAATGTGATGAAATAAAACATTTGATGGAATGTCAATGTGATGGAATAAAACATTTGATGGAACATCAATGTGATGAAATAAAGCATTTGATGGAATGTCAATGTGATGGAATAAAGCATTTGATGGAACGTCAATGTGATGGAATAAAACATTTGATGGAACATCAATGTGATGAAATAAAGCATTTGATGGAATGTCAATGTGATGGAATAAAACATTTGATGGAACATCAATGTGATGAAATAAAGCATTTGATGGAATGTCAATGTGATGGAATAAAGCATTTGATGGAACGTCAATGTGATGGAATAAAACATTTGATGGAACATCAATGTGATGAAATAAAGCATTTGATGGAATGTCAATGTGATGGAATAAAACATTTGATGGAACATCAATGTGATGAAATAAAACATTTGATGGAATGTCAATGTGATGGAATAAAACATTTGATGGAACATCAATGTGATGAAATAAAGCATTTGATGGAATGTCAATGTGATGGAATAAAGCATTTGATGGAACGTCAATGTGATGGAATAAAACATTTGATGGAACGTCAATGTGATGGAATAAATATACACAAATCTACAAATATACACAAGAAGTTCTTAAAAATCGAGCAATAAAACTCACTTTTATTAAAAAAAAGCCTTATAATCTGAAATTATGAATTTTGTACATTTTACCCAATTTTCTGACCCACCGTGAAATACACATTATCAGCATGATATGTTAACACAAAGAAAGATAAAATATGCTAACCCGACGGAGGTATTTTTCTGAGACATCTTTCAATAGCTTGCTCCGTTCCCATGTGTTTATTCAGCAATAAGGCATACAACTAAAAACAGAATTACAGGCAGTTCTGCTGTACTTACACAGTAAATATATAGAGGATATAGAATTACAGGCAGTTCTGCTGTACTTACACAGTAAATATATAGAGGATATAGAATTACAGACAGTTCTGCTGTACTTACACAGTAAATATATAGAGGATATAGAATTACAGGCAGTTCTGCTGTACTTACACAGTAAATATATAGAGGATATAGAATTACAGGCAGTTCTGCTGTACTTACACAGTAAATATATAGAGGATATAGAATTACAGACAGTTCTGCTGTACTTACACAGTAAATATATAGAGGATATAGAATTACAGGCAGTTCTGCTGTACTTACACAGTAAATATATAGAGGATATAGAATTACAGGCAGTTCTGCTGTACTTACACAGTAAATATATAGAGGATATAGAATTACAGACAGTTCTGCTGTACTTACACAGTAAATATATAGAGGATATAGAATTACAGGCAGTTCTGCTGTACTTACACAGTAAATATATAGAGGATATAGAATTACAGGCAGTTCTGCTGTACTTACACAGTAAATATATAGAGGATATAGAATTACAGATAGTTCTGCTGTACTTACACAGTAAATATATAGAGGATATAGAATTACAGGCAGTTCTGCTGTACTTACACAGTAAATATATAGAGGATATAGAATTACAGGCAGTTCTGCTGTACTTACACAGTAAATATATAGAGGATATAGAATTACAGATAGTTCTGCTGTACTTACACAGTAAATATATAGAGGATATAGAATTACAGACAGTTCTGCTGTACTTACACAGTAAATATATAGAGGATATAGAATTACAGGCAGTTCTGCTGTACTTACACAGTAAATATATCTTGGATATCACACATATCTCACCCCCCCCCCCCCTCCACCCACAGTTGTCAATCTAACTCTTTATCTTGCACCTCACCTCTAGATCTGAGATTCTAACCCCCCCCCCCAACTTCCCCTACATCCGAGATTCCAAACTCTGAGAACTTAACTCTGTATGTTGTGCCCCACCCTCCTCCCTACATTTGAGATCCAAACTTCATACCTAGACTCCCCTGCATCCTTGGGATCTTAACTCCATACCACGGCTCCACTACATCCTTGGGATCTTAACTCCATACCTCGGCTCCCCTACATCCTTAGGATCTTAACTCCATACCTTGACTCCCTTACACCCTTGGGATCTTAACTCCATACCACGGCTCCCCTACATCCTTGGGATCTTAACTCCATACCTCGGCTCCACTACATCCTTAGGATCTTAATTCCATACCTTGACACCCCTACACCCTTGGGATCTTAACTCCATACCATGGCTCCCCTACATCCTTGGGATCTTAACTC
>CM026404.1:66262321-66343227 GCA_014843695.1 Archivesica marissinica
CGAGATTCCAAACTCTGAGAACTTAACTCTGTATGTTGTGCCCCACCCTCCTCCCTACATTTGAGATCCAAACTTCATACCTAGACTCCCCTGCATCCTTGGGATCTTAACTCCATACCACGGCTCCACTACATCCTTGGGATCTTAACTCCATACCTCGGCTCCCCTACATCCTTAGGATCTTAACTCCATACCTTGACTCCCTTACACCCTTGGGATCTTAACTCCATACCACGGCTCCCCTACATCCTTGGGATCTTAACTCCATACCTCGGCTCCACTACATCCTTAGGATCTTAATTCCATACCTTGACACCCCTACACCCTTGGGATCTTAACTCCATACCATGGCTCCCCTACATCCTTGGGATCTTAACTCCATACCACGGCTCCCCTACATCCTTGGATCTTAACTCATACCACGGACTCCCCTACACCGAACTACACTCCATACCACCACGGCTCCCCTCCACCTCCTGGGGTATCTTAACTCATAACCACGCATGGCCCCCTACAACCTTGGGATCTTAACTACCCCTCCACCAGAACTCCCCGTACACTTGGGATCTTAACTCCTACCACGCCCCCTAACCCTTGGGATCTTACTCCATACCACGGCCCCCTACACCCTTGGGATCTTAACTCCATACCACGGCTCCCCACACCCTTGGGATCTTAACTCCATACCAACGGCTCCCCTACATCCTTGGATCTTAACTCCATACCACGGCTCCCCTACACCCTTGGGATCTTAACTCCATACCACGGCTCCCCTACACCCTTGGGATCTTAACTCCATACCACGGCTCCCCTACACCCTTGGGATCTTAACTCCATACCACGGCCACCTACACCCTTGGGATCTTAACTCCATACCACGGCTCCCCTACACCCTTGGGATCTTAACTCCATACCACGGCTCCCCTACACCCTTGGGATCTTAACTCCATACCTCGGCTCCCGTACATCCAAGATTCATGCTATATGTCGGCTCCCTCCTCCTATTTCTGAGATCCTAACTCTACATGCTGCTCCCCCTTAATATCAGATTCATACAGTCCATCCTATAATCTTAAGATTATAACTCCATAACTTGGCTCCCCATACATCTACGATTCAGATGTCATACATCGGCTGTACCTACATTGGCTGTCCCTACATCTAAGATTCATACTCCACACCTCTCCCCTTATCTCTGCTCCTTGTATTTAGGAATACTTACCGAAATTACATTCTGTATGTTGTTACAAATCAATGGTATATACACCATTTGTTCGACCGTCAGCCCTTCCATACTTCTAATTATCCAGTTATACACGGATGGAGGAATCTTTGTGAACACAGACGGGTAATGCATCTTCTCTAACTGCTCTGAAATAAGAGACTGTCTACGTAGATACTAGGGTTTGGCAACTAGTAGTAATTTTGATACACATGACACAGTTCCGATCGAGCACTCGGAAACGATCATTTGGTTATTGGCTAGATGTACATTGCACTAATGGGAACATACGCTTGCTTTCATTTCGTATATTTGATAAGTATTTCGGATGAGGCATGTCCGAATATGGACGCCATTTTATCTGTGATAAAAACATTGCATTTTAATTAAGCTAAACCCGGGCAAAATGAAACATCCCTTTATTGACATGATTTTTAAACAAGCATTAACAGCTTACTGTTTAACGGGCAGCTACGACATTTCATTATCTTCATCTCACACACTTAAGTTATATAAATGCACTCGTACTCCGAGACCACTCGTGTGAAAGCTGAGTTCTTATGTATTATCTACCAGTACATAGATCTTCTGACATATTCTAAGACCCAATTTAGTCGCAGAAATAGGCATGGACATGTGACCACTTGAGGGGTCACCGATTGGTCAGCGGATCTATAGTAGCATACATCTACAGACATTTCATTCATTCATTGCTAACAGACGTAAATAAATTACACACAAAATAATACACAGTTATCGCTACTAATAGAAAAAAACCGATCCTTTTTCTTCAAGTACAGGTCGCATCTAAAGCCTACTGTCATCTTACAAGGTAATGCTACTACATGTAAGTTAATGTTTTTGACCTGTGACCTATAAGACAGTGGCGAGTGTTCATGAGATTGGGGAAGTCTTTGCCATAGTAATATACCTACTGGAACCATCTCTAAACAACATATAACTTACCGTCTTTGACCCGGGAGACGTCAGTGACTGTGTTTATGACCTTGGGGGAAGTCTCTGCTGCACTAATATACATACTGGACACATCTCTAAACCACATATAACTTACCGTCTTTGACCTGGGAGACGTCGGTGACCGTGTTTATGACCTTGGGGAAGTCTCTGCTGCACTAATATACATACTGGACACATCTCTAAACCACATATAACTTACCGTCTTTGACCTGGGAAACGTCGGTGACCGTGTTTATGACCTTGGGGAAGTCTCTGCTACACTAATATACATACTGGACACATCTCTAAATCACATATAACTTACCGTCTTTGACCTGGGAAACGTCGGTGACCGTGTTTATGACCTTGGGGAAGTCTCTGCTGCACTAATATACATACTGGAACATCTCAGATCTGCATATAACTTACCCTCTTTGATCTGGGAGTCTTCGGTGACCACGTTTATGACCTTGGGGAAGTCTCTGCTGCAGTAATATACGTACTGGAACATCTCAGATCTGCATATAACTTACCGTCTTTGACCTGGGAGGCTTCGGTGACCGCGTTTATGACCTTGGGGAAGTCTCTGCTGCACTAATATACATACTGGAACATCTCTAAACCACATATAACTTACCGTCTTTGACCTGGGAGGCTTCGGTGACCGTGTTTATGACCTTGGGGAAGTCTCTGCTGCACTAATATACGTACTGGACACATCTCTAAACCACATATAACTTACCGTCTTTGATCTGGGAGGCTTCGGTGACCATGTTTATGACCTTGGGGAAGTCTCTGCTGCACTAATATACGTACTGGAACATCTCAGATCTGCATATAACTTACCGTCTTTGATCTGGGAGGCTTCGGTGACCGTGTTTATGACCTTGGGGAAGTCTCTCCTGCACTAATATACGTACTGGAACATCTCAGATCTGCATATAACTTACCCTCTTTGACCTGGGAGACTTCGGTGACCGTGTTTATGACCTTGGGGAAGTCTCTGCTGTAGTAATCTACATACTGATCACACTTGAGATCTACTGCAAGCTGGTGAAGCAGGGACACTAGTTGCTCCAGGTCCTCCACTAGTAACGTGTTCAACTTCAACTCCTGTCAATGCAACAATTAATTTTCTATGTTATCGTTTTGCTTTAGAAGTAAAGTGACTGCAAACGTGACGTGTACAAACCTGACATGTAAAAATCTGACGTGTACAAGAAAAGCTTAATCATTGTCGTCAGTCTATCTTCCTAACATGTCAAATCCCTCGCGGGGATGCAGTTATATTCCTCCTATAATGTCTAGTTCAGTAATTAATTTGACTTCAACCTTTTATTGGCTTTCCCCGTTGATAGGTAGTACTTATTTCATATTATTTAGATTATAATTACTCCGCAACGACTATCTATGATTGAGCTCGCTCTGAGGTTTTGCCTTATTCATATCACGGACGACAACAGTATGAACTAGGCTTTGATACTGAACATTGCGAATATCTATTCAAGCTCACATATATGGGTAATTTGTGCAATTCAAACTTGAGTAACTTTAGCATACCTCATACACAAGATGTAGGGCCATGAAGCAGGCAGGAATATGCATAAACAAGATGGCCGACGTGTTGACTGTGGCCTGCTGGGAACGAGAAGCTTCTGGTATCACATGACAGGTAGCGAGACCCAGTACATCATCCAGGTTCTCCGAGACAAACTTGTGATGATCTGTGCTCATCATCCACTCCCAGTCCTACAAATAAACAAAGCCCAAACATTAAAGGTAGATGGCGACACAAATTATGGGTTCTCGCCTGCCGATGTTTAACCTTTGTTCTACCGCAGTAACTGGCCAATCAGATGATCTCAAACACAATATATATAAAAGCAGCACTAGATCGTAATAAAAGATGTATTTTGGTAAAATATAAATACTAATGTATGTGTGTTTACAAAAATCGAAATAGTCACTCAGAACCGATATGAATCAACATCTCAAGTAATTCAATTAAAAAAGACAACGTGTGACAAATGGGAACGATGCATTCCGAATGTAAACAAGTGCGGACGATGCGTTCCGATTGTAAACAAATGCGTGACCGACCGACTTGGAATGTCCTACTTTCAGTTTCGAGTTTATTTTATCTCAAAAAATCACTGTTTACTAATTGAACATAATTATACAAATTATAATGTAAGAGTGCGTAGCAGCATTGCTACCCATACGTAAAATTTGAATTTTTCAAATATCTTTTACTTCATACCACAGGGATTCGGCACGTTTGAGGGTACTAGTATATATATTTAAGTACAGGGATTCTACTCTGTGGGATGTCAGATTTCGCATCGATCAGTAAAATGGCCCTATCTGAAACAATTTTGTACAAATCTGTCCAAATATAACGCCTATCCCGAGTCTTTATATTGGTCTTCAAATAAAACACAACTTTAAGCTGCGTGCATGTATACTTTGCAAACAATTGCCACAGACATTGGCCATAGCAGGTCACATTTCCATACTAGGACACGGGTTCTGTCAGCAACAACAAAAAATCTTCGACGGGAGAGTTTTAACAGTGAATAACATTATCAATAAAATGTGTTTCCACTAACGTGTAGGTTTATTCGGCCAAAATGTACGTCAAAAAGAGATTTCGGAGAATTTTTCAATTTGTTTTGAAATTTTCTCAAGCGACGCAGTTCGCGTTGAAACGAGCGTTCTGATTGGATTATGATTATTCTTCATATAAAAACAAACATCTTGTTACATTCTAATAATCCAATCAGGACGCTCGTTTCAACGCTCGTTTCAACGCGAATTGCGCCGCTTTAGAAATTTTCAAAACAAATTGAAAAAATTTCAAAGCGCCTCACCTCATCTGACCCCTGATCTGACGTCCTCGCTCTCTTTGCTGAGACAGGTGATAGAGACGTGTCCATTTCTTGCTGCAAATATCAATACAATCTCTTCTTACATGGAATAGAGAACAATCATTCTTGTACTATGGAACCAAACACATGTCTCCGGTTATATGGAATACAGAACAATCATTCTTGTAAAGGTACATTGAACAAAACACATTTCTCTGTTACATAATTAATTATTTTTATTCTTTGAACAATATAACCTCTAACTACATCATTCCACAATCCTAAGTTCAATAAGGTATTACTTCAATTAACCGACAAATCGTGTATTAATGCTGTGTAGGTGATCGTTAGCTTACAGATATCGTGTATTAATGCTGTGTAGGTGATCGTTAGCTACAGATATCGTGTATTAATGCTGTGTAGGTGATCGTTAGCTTACAGATATCGTGTATTAATGCTGTGTAGGTGATCGTTAGCTACAGATATCGTGTCCATATCTTATATCACAAGAATCAAATTGCATCCATATGTACCTTAAATGTAAGGGCGAGCTTGGCTGTATCGTATCCCATCATTCCTAGCAAACATCGTATAAACATCGCCCATTCCATCTGCGTGCTAATGCCACCCGGAGAGTTCCTCATGGTAAACCATATACCCATCATCTGTAAAGCCAGTTCCTTCGGCAATATGTGCTTTAATGCCTGAAAACAATACCACAATCTATTTACTATACACTGCATTGTAGCCATTACACAACCTCTACGGCCATCCGATTATCGCAGTGGTTAGCGCGCTCACTTCTCACAAATGCAACCCGGGTTCGATCCTTGGACCGGGAAGAATGTGAGATGGTACGGTGGTCGCCAGATCGGACAGGTGGGTTTTCTCTGGGTACTCCGGTTTCCTCCCACATGAATGACCACATATACGCTTTCATCCGCGCCAAAGAGAGTGATTAATATAAGTTGTTAAAATGTGCTTCGCAATCGTTGTAAAATAAATAAAGTATAAAGGTGGCTACTATTGAGGGGGGTCCTATATTTCTGACAAGAAGAGATGCTACTGTACCTTCAAGGTGAGATCTATTCCTGGCGAGTTGGTCATATCAGGTATGGTACATCTACATAAGTGACCATTGGTCAATTCGATAGTGAATCGATCAGATATATTGTCCCTTAAACACTGAATGTAACCGCAACCTAGAGGAAAGTCGTCGTAGTTCGCCGATTCTTCTAGCTCTGTCGGCACCGGCGAGATCTGATTCAGCTGGAATTCTTCATCGAAGCGGGCATCCAAGGCACTAGAGGGTCGACTGGATGTGAACACACCTCCTCGGACTGGACTCTGTAAGGGTGTCATCTGTCGCATCATGCTCAGAGACATATTTCCCATCGGGAGCGTCGGGACATAGAGACGGTTTATTTTGGTTGTGCCGCTATAGACATACAAACAACCGCTCATATCTAAGACAATGAGCAAGTCCTTACTGGCAATAGGGACAGCATCTTTACATGGTATTATATTTACGGCGCCGAACACTATCTTGCTCAGATCATTAATCTCTTCAAACTTGACACATCGTAGCTGCTGTCTATACGATATTACATAGCAGAGGTACTGCTGACCACACAGATCGCGTGTAAGGAAAGCCTTCGATGCCTTCCCTAGCGAACCGTCTCTAATCGCTGGAGCCGTCTCCGTCCAGATGTGCTCCAGGCATATTTCTGGAGTGATCGGTTCGTTCCATTCCGTGAAGCTTTCATTGATGATAGACATGTTGGCTGGTGTACGGTAGAAGTTGCCCGGAGATTTGGACGTTTGTGGGGATGGAGTGTGAAGTCTGTGTAAAGATGTGTTGCCAAATAGTACCGGACTCTGTGAACGTCTGTAAAACAACCAGTTTTGGATTATAATGTAATGTATCAATCTCTCGTGCAGATATTAAAGCCCTTTTAAGTGTTTGAAATTCGAATATCGAATCCAAAATTTAAATTGAATTAGCAACCTGCCATCAGGTTGTACATGGTAATCACAGTTCAGAGATTAACAGCCAAGCTACACAAGGTACCTGGTAATCACAGTTCAGAGATTAACAGCCAAACTCGCACAATAACAGGGCTCATTATAGGTCCGAATCTTTGGGAGAAGTGAGAAAGAGTGTGATTATGTCCTTAAATGGTGTTATTTAAAGAACGTCAACAAAATATGGCTAAAATACACAGTATGACCATTAAATACAACATGTGAATATAAGGATGCTTATAATGGGCAAGTGTATCTTACTGGACAAAATTCTGTATGAAAACTGTAAACAAAAAATGAAATTTGTTTTTTAGAGAGAAGTGGGCCCCCAGAGGGCGAAGTCAGGGTCCCTAGGGTGACTATTTTGCCCACATCACCTCTAGAATGAGCCCTGCATTAACATGCTATCTGCTAATAAATGAGCCCTGCATTAACATGCTATCTGCTAATAAATGAGGTCTGCATTAACATGCTATCTGCTAATAAATGAGCCCTGCATTAACATGCTAATAAATGAGCCCTGCATTAACATGCTATCTGCTAATAAATGAGCCCTGCATTAACATGCTATCTGCTAATAAATGCTACAGTAGGACAGGGCTACAATGAACTATAGTGTTGTGTAGGCTTATATGTGTGTTTTACGTTTATTTATGGTCGCTACCGGTTCTCCATATGAGCGACGCCTCCTGAAGAGATTAGTCATTTTAGATTTTGGAGGATAGTGCATGATACAGACAGAGACCCATTCCAGAGTCTCCTCTGGTTCTTTTACATGTACGGTGTAAAGCACCGACACAAGACCTCGGTTTAACGTCCCATCTGAAAGACGTTAATTTTATTAGGGTCAGACGGGGGATCGAACCTGTGATCCCTGGATTACCAGTTCAGAGTGTTACCACTGGACTACAGATCTGTCTGTGTAGGTTTATAAATCCCCTCTCTGCTATTTAGAAATCCCCTCTGGTATAGACTGGTCGTCTGGTCCAATGTGTTACATACAGCATTGACTCCCGACAAGTGGTTCATTTGTATATGTATATAGAATGAATGCAATAAAATATGATTAAACTAAATGGGATAATTGACAATTATAACACTGTTTTTAGGTATCAAATGCAAGTACTGTAGAGCAAGCTATATTATATATTATGTTATCTTGAAATGGAATGGGATGGGTTTATATCTCTGAATTATTCTGTAATTAGTGGATTACATATTATAATTAACGTGTTAGCGCAGTGGTAGGGCTTTTCGATTCATGTCCGAAAGGCCCAGAGTTCGCACCACGCAAGAGGCGTTATGATTGTGCCCTTAGGCAAGGCATTTAAGTCGTGATAGCACTGTGTTAGAGCTTTTCGATTCATGTCCGAAAGGCCCAGAGTTCGCACCACGCAAGAGGCGTTATGATTGTGCCCTTAGGCAAGGCATTTAAATTCCACACGCCTGTTCTGTCTCCCTTGTGGCGATGGATTCCAACAGGAATGAGGTCTTGAGATTGATTAATATAAGTTGTAAGAATTTGTTTCGCAATCGAGCAAAAATAAATTTGTATAAACTAGGGATGGCAACGAATATTCGAATATTCGTTCGAACATCCGAATATTCGAATATTAAAACCATATTCGAATATTAAAAAAAAAATTCAAATCAAATTTTAATAAATTGCAGTTAAATCATAACTTAAAAAGGATATATATGTTTGTTTAAATTTCAATCAATTAAGTATCGAAAACAAAGAATGACCCAATGCGTGCCCGAAGGTGCGAAATGTCATCGCGATTTAGCTCCAAATAACAAAGTAGGGTGATGACATGTTGTTCACACCTTACAGGGGTCACTAATGCAGTCTATTGGACGGGACACAAACTGAGAAGCATTTGTTTTACAGGTACTAACTGTAGCCCTTAAAAACATACAAAGAGTTTAATGATTCACACTAAAATATGACTGTCCCTGGTCGGAATGTTTGATGGCAACACATGTGCATGTAATTAATGTTTATTAAACCTATTATTGTCGGCAAGCTTCAAACGACGTTACCCGACATCCATTTCAGTTTGTAAAGACACAGGTATCTGCCCAATATTGAGTGCAATAATTGAGCAATAAGACTTCTATTTAACTTCCGATTGTAATGTATTGGTCACTAATGCTTCCAATATTTTAATACCGTTATAATACTATTCAGTTAATTCAAAATGCCGCCTATGCCATCCCATGTTATCAATCAACACAAGCCGCATATTTAAAACGCCGACAGTAGACTTCACATTTACATAATTCTAACATGCCACCACTTTCAATAGAACGGTGTTACCTGTCAGCGATGCAAGAGTCAAGTGGAAATCGAAAGTTGGAGAAATTTGCGAATATTCGAATATTCGTTCGGAAGATCATCCGAATATTCGAATATCACAATCACCATTCGTTGCCATCCCTAGTATAAACTAATTGGCTCCCATGGACTAATCAAACATAACGCTACTTTCGCAAGAAATTAATGCCAGACAGTACCTGTCAAGTCCTGGTGGATTTTTGGTGAGTGGACTCGGTGAGTGAGACATGTACGCCGGAGAGCTGATTCGTCCTGAGCAGTTTCTGAGTGGTGAAATCTGCGGAGACTGGGCAGCAGACATGTTGCCATAGAAACGAGACATATTACTGCTAGACTGGTTTTGCGCTGGAGTACCGGGTCCCATCTGGTATAGACTGGTCGTCTGGTCCCACGTGTTACACACAGCATTACACTCCTACAACATCAGGACAGGAATTGCACTCTATTTCTTCAAATACCATATTGAGGGATAAGAAGAGTTTAGTAAATAAAACCTGCCACATCTAAACGGAGAGTTGTAAGTAACCACATTGTCCGAGTGGCTAACATTATACAGAGTTTAGTAAATAAAACCTGCCACATCTAAACGGAGAGTTATAAGTAACCACATTGTCCGAGTGGACAACATTATACAGAGTTTAGTAAATAAAACCTGCCACATCTAAACGGAGAGTTGTAAGTAACCACATTGTCCGAGTGGTTAACATTATACAGAGTTTAGTAAATAAAACCTGCCACATCTAAACGGAGAGTTGTAAGTAACCACATTGTCCGAGTGGTTAACATTATACAGAGTTTAGTAAATAAAACCTGCCACATCTAAACGGAGAGTTGTAAGTAACCACATTGTCCGAGTGGTTAACATTATACAGAGTTTAGTAAATAAAACCTGCCACATCTAAACGGAGAGTTGTAAGTAACCACATTGTCCGAGTGGCTAACATTATACAGAGTTTAGTAAATAAAACCTGCCACATCTAAACGGAGAGTTGTAAGTAACCACATTGTCCGAGTGGTTAACATTATACAGAGTTTAGTAAATAAAACCTGCCACATCTAAACGGAGAGTTGTAAGTAACCACATTGTCCGAGTGGCTAACATTATACAGAGTTTAGTAAATAAAACCTGCCACATCTAAACGGAGAGTTGTAAGTAACCACATTGTCCGAGTGGCTAACATTATACAGAGTTTAGTAAATAAAACCTGCCACATCTAAACGGAGAGTTGTAAGTAACCACATTGTCCGAGTGGCTAACATTATACAGAGTTTAGTAAATAAAACCTGCCACATCTAAACGGAGAGTTGTAAGTAACCACATTGTCCGAGTGGCTAACATTATACAGAGTTTAGTAAATAAAACCTGCCACATCTAAACGGAGAGTTGTAAGTAACCACATTGTCCGAGTGGTTAACATTATACAGAGTTTAGTAAATAAAACCTGCCACATCTAAACGGAGAGTTGTAAGTAACCACATTGTCCGAGTGGCTAACATTATACAGAGTTTAGTAAATAAAACCTGCCACATCTAAACGGAGAGTTGTAAGTAACCACATTGTCCGAGTGGTTAACATTATACAGAGTTTAGTAAATAAAACCTGCCACATCTAAACGGAGAGTTGTAAGTAACCACATTGTCCGAGTGGCTAACATTATACAAAGTTTAGTAAATAAAACCTGCCACATCTAAACGGAGAGTTGTAAGTAACCACATTGTCCGAGTGGCTAACATTATACAAAGTTTAGTAAATAAAACCTGCCACACATCTAAACGGAGAGTTGTAAGTAAGCACATTGTCCGAGTGGCTAACATTATACAGAGTTTAGTAAATAAAACCTGCCACATCTAAACGGAGAGTTCTAAGTAACCACATTGTCCGAGTGGACAACATTATACAGAGTTTAGTAAATAAAACCTGCCACATCTAAACGGAGAGTTCTAAGTAAGCACATTGTCCGAGTGGTTAACATTATACACACTCTCGTGTCTGAACAATTCCAGGAAGGGTACATAGACGTTCCTGTAAGATGGACAGTTGCCAGAAAATCAATGCTTGCGTCCGTGCCTGAAATACGTCTCAGAGGGGCACCCGAGGTCTTCCTCCATTATTTAACGGATGGACAGTTTCAAGAAAAACAATGCTTGGGTGTGCGTGCATCCGTGCCTGAAATACGTCTCAGAGGAGCACCCGAGGTCTTCCTCCATTATTTAAAGGATGGACAGTTTCAAGAAAAACAATGCTTGGGTGTGCGTGCGTCCGTGTCGGAGGGGCACCCGAGGTCTTCCTCCACCTATAATAGTTGGAGAGTCACCATATGACCAAAGCTGTTGGTTGCGACCTTAAAACAAAACCAAACCTGCATGTATGCCATATCTAATACAGTAAATTGATATTAAATTTTATTGAAAATGTACCTCTTGTCTAGCACGTCTGACCTTCCAGGCCGAGTGAACGCCCACCATTGTATCATATGTAAGCATTATTGACGGGTCAATACTGGAAAACACTACATGCTGAGTATTGTCGGTCAGGTACGAAGTTTTCGGACAACCCGCAGATCCTGAAGATAATATCTTATAATGCAAATGTATTAACAAAATGCATGCATCTAAAGTTTATCAGTTTAGAACAAAAAGCTACAGTCAAACCTGTCTTAACCAGCCATTCAATGGAATCATAGAAAATAATGCAAAAGTGCTGTATTGATTGTTTGTTTGTTTGTGTTTTACGCCTTCATCAGCACCATTTTGGGCTATATCGCTGATGGACAGTTTACCTAACAGCACTGTTCCTGGGCAGGCTCCAGCGGTTAACCAGTACTTTGTGCACCAACCATCGTAAGAAACTGCCAACTTTTTCATATAAACAGACACAGCCTGAGCAGGACTCGAACCAGTCACCATCAGTTAAATAGGTTGGTTTAAACATATTTATTCGACATTATATAACATAATTATGTACACAATAAATACAAGCTAAAAGCTTATTGGATTTCTCTCCACATAGGTTACAGTGGTATACAAATCAGTGACCATAAGCACTCGACCGCGGAGGCGGTCGCTGTATTGATTATGATAATATAAAGTAAAAACAGATGATGCGGCATGATTCACTATCAAAATGAAAATGAATCGCAATACCGCTTTGCCCGAATAGTTTCACCCGTATTCTACTTTCACTTTACACGTTATACATATTTGAACACGTACAAGGAGATTGATATACATTAACATGCTGTACCAGTACCATGTTAGACGAGACATACCAGTCTTAGTGATGACAGGGGCAACTTCATCCAGTGGGTGTAACATGCTGAATACTGTAGTCTGATTGGGTGCATTTCTGTCAAGCAAATAATAAAAACAATCAATTTATAAGTGAAACTGAATGTGAAACACAACTCAATGTCTATCTAAGTAGCGCTCTGATACTCTGACAACAAGGAAGATGTCAACATTATGCCCGGGAAATGGGTGGGACATTATGCCCGGGAAATGGGTGGGACAATATGCCTGGGAAATGGGTGGGACATTATGCCTGGGAAATGGGTGGGACATTATGCCCAGGAAATGGGTGGGACATTATGCCTGGGAAATGGGTGGGATAATATGCCCAGGAAATGGGTGGGACATTATGCATGGGAAATGGGTGGGACATTATGCCTGGGAAATAGGTGGGACAATATGCCCAGGAAATGGGTGGGACATTATGCCCGGGAAATGGGTGGGACATTATGTCCAGGAAATGGGTGGGACATTATGCCCGGGAAATGGGTGGGATAATATGCCCGGGAAATGGGTGGGACAATATGCCTGGGAAATGGGTGGGACAATATGCCCAGGAAATGGGTGGGACAATATGCCCGGGAAATGGGTGGGACATTATGCCCGGGAAATGGGTGGGACATTATGCCCGGGAAATGGGTGGGACAATATGCCCGGGAAATGGGTGGGACAATATGCCCGGGAAATGGGTGGGACAATATGAACACTTTTGTGAAGATATGGCATAAACAAATAATTTTGATAATAATTCAGTAATGTATGTCCCACCTACACGTGGAACCTCATTTTGTTGTTCATAAGGATTAATTTAATCAAAATTCTCTACATACTTAACATGTAAACTCTAAAACATATATATATAACTGATAACGGCCATCAAGTGAAACAGTGGGAACCGGAAGATGCCACATGTGTACTATAGATGGTACTCACTATTGGAGCGTGTCACATGTATACTATAGACGGTACTCATAATTGGAGCGTGCCACATGTGTACTATATATGGTACTCACTATTGGAGCGTGTCACATGTATACTATAGATGGTACTCACTATTGGAGCGTGTCACATGTATACTATAGATGGTACTCACAATTGGAGCGTGTCACATGCATACTATAGACGGTACTCACAATTGGAGCATGCCACATGTATACTATAGACGGTACTCACAATTGGAGCGTGCCACATGTATACTATAGACGGTACGCACAATTGGAGCGTGCCACATGTATACTATAGATGGTACTCACAATTGGAGCGTTCCACATGTGTACTATAGATGGTACTCACAATTGGAGCGTTCCACATGTATACTATAGATGGTACTCACAATTGGAGCGTTCCACATGTGTACTATAGATGGTACTCACAATTGGAGCGTGTCACATGTATACTATAGATGGTACTCACAATTGGAGCGTGTCACATGTGTACTATAGACGGTACTCACAATTGGAGCGTGTCACATGTATACTATAGATGGTACTCATAATTGGAGCGTGCCACATGTGTACTATAGATGGTACTCACTATTGGAGCGTGTCACATGTGTACTATAGACGGTACTCATAATTGGAGCGTGCCACATGTGTACTATAGATGGTACTCACTATTGGAGCGTGTCACATGTATACTATAGATGGTACTCACTATTGGAGCGTGTCACATGTATACTATAGATGGTACTCACAATTGGAGCATGTCACATGCATACTATAGACGGTACTCACAATTGAGCGTGCCACATGTATACTATAGACGGTACTCACAATTGGAGCGTGCCACATGTATACTATAGACGGTACTCACAATTGGAGCGTGCCACATGTATACTATAGATGGTACTCACAATTGGAGCGTTCCACATGTGTACTATAGATGGTACTCACAATTGGAGCGTTCCACATGTATACTATAGACGGTACTCACAATTGGAGCATTCCACATGTGTACTATAGATGGTACTCACAATTGGAGCGTGTCACATGTATACTATAGATGGTACTCACAATTGGAGCGTGTCACATGTGTACTATAGACGGTACTCACAATTGGAGCGTGCCACATGTATACTATAGACGGTACTCACAATTGGAGCGTGCCACATGTGTACTATAGACGGTACTCACAATTGGAGCGTGTCACATGTATACTATAGATGGTACTCACAATTGGAGCGTTCCACATGTATACTATAGACGGTACTCACAATTGGAGCGTGCCACATGTATACTATAGATGGTACTCACAATTGGAGCGTTCCACATGTATACTATAGATGGTACTCACAATTGGAGCGTGCCACATGTATACTATAGATGGTACTCACAATTGGAGCGTGATTGGAGCGTGCCACATGTATACTATAGATGGTACTCACAATTGGAGCGTGCCACATGTATACTATAGATGGTACTCACAATTGGAGCGTGCCACATGTGTACTATAGATGGTACTCACAATTGGAGCGTGCCACATGTGTACTATAGATGGTACTCACAATTGGAGCGTGCCACATGTATACTATAGATGGTACTCACAATTGGAGCGTGCCACATGTATACTATAGATGGTACTCACAATTGGAGCGTGCCACATGTATACTATAGATGGTACTCACAATTGGAGCGTGCCACATGTATACTATAGATGGTACTCACAATTGGAGCGTGTCACATGTATACTATAGATGGTACTCACAATTGGAGCGTGTCACATGTATACTATAGATGGTACTCACAATTGGAGCGTGCCACATGTATACTATAGATGGTACTCACAATTGGAGCGTGCCACATGTATACTATAGATGGTACTCACAATTGGAGCGTGCCACATGTATACTATAGATGGTACTCACAATTGGAGCGTGTCACATGTATACTATAGATGGTACTCACAATTGGAGCGTGTCACATGTATACTATAGAGTACTATACAGTTTTACCTTTTCTGGGAGTTGTATTCTGTGGGTGACACAGTCCTCTCAAACAGTAGACCATTCTTGATAGCCCAAACATGTGAAACCTACCAAATAAACACAAACTGAAGAACATTCTTGATAGCCCAAACATGTGATACAAATAAATTGCTTGCAATGTTAATCAGTTCTCAAGTAAACATGTGAATGAATGTTCTAAATACCTCAAAATGTGACAGTGATGTTTGAGCAAAATCATACATGTGAACCATTTCTAGAGGTCAAGCTGGATGGACACTTCCCATTCCTAATACATGTGAACCATTTCTAGAGGTCAAGCTGGATGGACACTTCCCATTCCTAATACAGGTCAAGCAGTTCTAGAGGTCAAGCTGGATGGACACTTCCCATTCCTAATACAGGTCAAGCAGTTCTACAGGTCAAGCTGGATGGATACTTCCCATTCCTAATACAGGTCAAGCAGTTCTACAGGTCAAGCTGGATGGACACTTCCCATTCCTAATACAGGTCAAGCAGTTCTACAGGTCAAGCTGGATGGATACTTCCCATTCCTAATACAGGTCAAGCAGTTCTACAGGTCAAGCTGGATGGACACTTCCCATTCCTAATACAGGTCAAGCAGTTCTACAGGTCAAGCTGGATGGATACTTCCCATTCCTAATACAGGTCAAGCAGTTCTACAGGTCAAGCTGGATGGACACTTCCCATTCCTAATACAGGTCAAGCAGTTCTACAGGTCAAGCTGGATGGATACTTCCCATTCCTAATACAGGTCAAGCAGTTCTACAGGTCAAGCTGGATGGACACTTCCCATTCCTAATACAGGTCAAGCAGTTCTACAGGTCAAGCTGGATGGATACTTCCCATTCCTAATACAGGTCAAGCAGTTCTACAGGTCAAGCTGGATGGACACTTCCCATTCCTAATACAGGTCAAGCAGTTCTACAGGTCAAGCTGGATGGATACTTCCCATTCCTAATACAGGTCAAGCAGTTCTACAGGTCAAGCTGGATGGACACTTCCCATTCCTAATACAGGTCAAGCAGTTCTACAGGTCAAGCTGGATGGACACTTCCCATTCCTAATACAGGTCAAGCAGTTCTACAGGTTAAGCTGGATGGATACTTCCCATTCCTAATACAGGTCAAGCAGTTCTACAGGTCAAGCTGGATGGACACTTCCCATTCCTAATACAGGTCAAGCAGTTCTACAGGTCAAGCTGGATGGACACTTCCCATTCCTAGTACAGGTCAAGTCAACCATTTCTAGAGGTCAAGTGGGAAACATTCCATTCCAAAGAATGGGTTGAGGCGTTTATTGCATTGACAACCTTGTTTATTGCATTGACAGCCTTATTTATTGCACTGACAACCTTGTTTATTGCATTGACAACCTTGTTTATTGCATTGACAACCTTGTTTATTGCATTGACAACCTTGTTTATTGCATTGACAACCTTGTTTATTGCATTGACAGCCTTATTTATTGCATTGACAACCTTGTTTATTGCATTGACAACCTTGTTTATTGCATTGACAACCTTGTTTATTGCATTGACAGCCTTGTTTATTGCATTGACAACCTTGTTTATTGCATTGACAACCTTGTTTATTGCATTGACAACCTTATTTATTGCATTGACAACCTTGTTTATTGCACTGACAACCATCTCTATTGCATTGACAACCTTCTCTATTGCATTGACAACCTTGTTTATTGCATGGACAGCCTTCTTTATTGCATTGACAGCCTTGTTTATTGCATTAACAACCTTGTTTATTGCATTGACAACCTTGTTTATTGCATTGACAACCTTGCTTATTGCATTGACAACCTTATTTATTGCATTGACAACCTTGTTTATTGCACTGACAACCATCTCTATTGCATTGACAGCCTTGTTTATTGCATTGACAACCTTGTTTATTGCATTGACAACCTTGTTTATTGCATTGACAACCTTCTCTATTGCATTGACAACCTTGTTTATTGCATGGACAGCCTTCTTTATTGCATTGACAGCCTTGTTTATTGCATTGACAACCTTGTTTATTGCATTGACAACCTTGTTTATTGCATTGACAACCTTGTTTATTGCATTGACAACCTTGTTTATTGCATTGACAGCCTTGTTTATTGCATTGACAACCTTCTTTATTGCATTGACAACCTTCTTTATTGCATTGACAGCCTTGTTTATTGCATTGACAACCTTGTTTATTGCATTGACAGCCTTGTTTATTGCATTGACAATCTTGTTTATTGCATTGACAACCTTGTTTATTGCATTGACAACCTTCTTTATTGCATTGACAACCTTGTTTATTGCATTGACAGCCTTCTTTATTGCATTGACAACCTTGTTTATTGCATTGACAGCCTTCTTTATTGCACTGACAACCTTGTTTATTGCATTGACAACCTTGTTGATTGCATTGACAACCTTGTTTATTGCATTGACAGCCTTGTTTATTGCATTAACAGCCTTCTTTATTGCACTGACAACCTTGTTTATTGCATTGACAACCTTGTTTATTGCACTGACAACCTTGTTTATTGCATTGACAGCCTTCTTTATTGCACTGACAACCTTGTTTATTGCATTGACAACCTTGTTTATTGCATTGACAACCTTGTTTATTGCATTGACAGCCTTGTTTATTGCATTGACAACCTTGTTTATTGCATTGACAGCCTTGTTTATTGCATTGACAGCCTTGTTTATTGCATTGACAACCTTGTTTATTGCATTGACAGCCTTATTTATTGCATTGACAACCTTGTTTATTGCATTGACAGCCTTGTTTATTGCATTGACAACCTTGTTTATTGCATTGACAGCCTTGGTTATTGCATTGACAACCTTGTTTATTGCACTGACAGCCTTATTTATTGCATTGACAGCCTTATTTATTGCATTGACAGCCTTATTTATTGCATTGACAGCCTTATTTATTGCATTGACAGCCTTGTTTATTGCATTGACA
This sequence comes from Archivesica marissinica, assembly GCA_014843695.1. Lineage (NCBI taxonomy): Eukaryota > Metazoa > Mollusca > Bivalvia > Venerida > Vesicomyidae > Archivesica > Archivesica marissinica. The sequence goes on from CM026404.1 coordinate 66,280,950, forward strand.
ACCTTGTTTATTGCATTGACAACCTTGTTTATTGCATTGACAACCTTATTTATTGCATTGACAGCCTTATTTATTGCATTGACAACCTTGTTTATTGCATGGACAGCCTTCTTTATTGCATTGACAGCCTTGTTTATTGCATTGACAACCTTGTTTATTGCATTGACAACCTTGTTTATTGCATTGACAACCTTGTTTATTGCATTGACAACCTTATTTATTGCATTGACAACCTTGTTTATTGCACTGACAACCATCTCTATTGCATTGACAGCCTTGTTTATTGCATTGACAACCTTGTTTATTGCATTGACAACCTTGTTTATTGCATTGACAACCTTCTCTATTGCATTGACAACCTTGTTTATTGCATGGACAACCTTGTTTATTGCATTGACAACCTTGTTTATTGCATTGACAACCTTCTCTATTGCATTGACAACCTTGTTTATTGCATTGACAGCCTTGTTTATTGCATTGACAACCTTGTTTATTGCATTGACAACCTTGTTTATTGCATTGACAGCCTTATTTATTGCATTGACAACCTTGTTTATTGCATTGACAACCTTGTTTATTGCATTGACAACCTTGTTTATTGCATTGACAGCCTTGTTTATTGCATTGACAACCTTGTTTATTGCATTGACAACCTTGTTTATTGCATTGACAACCTTATTTATTGCATTGACAACCTTGTTTATTGCACTGACAACCATCTCTATTGCATTGACAACCTTCTCTATTGCATTGACAACCTTGTTTATTGCATTGACAACCTTGTTTATTGCATTGACAACCTTGTTTATTGCATTGACAGCCTTGTTTATTGCATTGACAACCTTGCTTATTGCATTGACAACCTTATTTATTGCATTGACAACCTTGTTTATTGCACTGACAACCATCTCTATTGCATTGACAGCCTTGTTTATTGCATTGACAACCTTGTTTATTGCATTGACAACCTTGTTTATTGCATTGACAACCTTCTTTATTGCATTGACAACCTTGTTTATTGCATTGACAGCCTTGTTTATTGCATTGACAACCTTGTTTATTGCATTGACAACCTTGTTTATTGCATTGACAACCTTGTTTATTGCATTGACAACCTTGTTTATTGCATTGACAACCTTGTTTATTGCATTGACAGCCTTGTTTATTGCATTGACAACCTTCTTTATTGCATTGACAACCTTCTTTATTGCATTGACAGCCTTGTTTATTGCATTGACAACCTTGTTTATTGCATTGACAGCCTTGTTTATTGCATTGACAACCTTGTTTATTGCATTGACAACCTTCTTTATTGCATTGACAACCTTGTTTATTGCATTGACAGCCTTCTTTATTGCATTGACAACCTTGTTTATTGCATTGACAGCCTTCTTTATTGCACTGACAACCTTGTTTATTGCATTGACAACCTTGTTGATTGCATTGACAACCTTGTTTATTGCATTGACAGCCTTGTTTATTGCATTAACAGCCTTCTTTATTGCACTGACAACCTTCTTTATTGCATTGACAACCTTGTTTATTGCACTGACAACCTTGTTTATTGCATTGACAGCCTTCTTTATTGCACTGACAACCTTGTTTATTGCATTGACAACCTTGTTTATTGCATTGACAACCTTGTTTATTGCATTGACAGCCTTGTTTATTGCATTGAAAACCTTGTTTATTGCATTGACAGCCTTGTTTATTGCATTGACAACCTTGTTTATTGCATTGACAACCTTGTTTATTGCATTGACAGCCTTATTTATTGCATTGACAACCTTGTTTATTGCATTGACAGCCTTGTTAATTGCATTGACAACCTTGTTTATTGCATTGACAGCCTTGTTTATTGCATTGACAACCTTGTTTATTGCACTGACAGCCTTATTTATTGCATTGACAACCTTATTTATTGCATTGACAGCCTTATTTATTGCATTGACAGCCTTATTTATTGCATTGACAGCCTTGTTTATTGCATTGACAACCTTGTTTATTGCATTGACAACCTTGTTTATTGCATTGACAACCTTATTTATTGCATTGACAGCCTTATTTATTGCATTGACAACCTTGTTTATTGCATGGACAGCCTTCTTTATTGCATTGACAGCCTTGTTTATTGCATTGACAACCTTGTTTATTGCATTGACAACCTTGTTTATTGCATTGACAACCTTGTTTATTGCATTGACAACCTTATTTATTGCATTGACAACCTTGTTTATTGCACTGACAACCATCTCTATTGCATTGACAGCCTTGTTTATTGCATTGACAACCTTGTTTATTGCATTGACAACCTTCTCTATTGCATTGACAACCTTGTTTATTGCATGGACAGCCTTCTTTATTGCATTGACAGCCTTGTTTATTGCATTGACAACCTTGTTTATTGCATTGACAACCTTCTTTATTGCATTGACAACCTTGTTTATTGCATTGACAACCTTGTTTATTGCATTGACAATCTTGTTTATTGCATTGACAACCTTGTTTATTGCATTGACAACCTTCTTTATTGCATTGACAACCTTGTTTATTGCATTGACAGCCTTCTTTATTGCATTGACAACCTTGTTTATTGCATTGACAGCCTTCTTTATTGCACTGACAACCTTGTTTATTGCATTGACAACCTTGTTTATTGCATTGACAACCTTGTTTATTGCATTGACAACCTTGTTTATTGCATTAACAGCCTTCTTTATTGCACTGACAACCTTGTTTATTGCATTGACAACCTTGTTTATTGCACTGACAACCTTGTTTATTGCATTGACATCCTTCTTTATTGCACTGACAACCTTGTTTATTGCATTGACAACCTTGTTTATTGCATTGACAACCTTGTTTATTGCATTGACAGCCTTGTTTATTGCATTGACAACCTTGTTTATTGCATTGACAACCTTGTTTATTGCATTGACAACCTTGTTTATTGCATTGACAACCTTGTTTATTGCATTGACAACCTTGTTTATTGCATTGACAGCCTTATTTATTGCATTGACAACCTTGTTTATTGCATTGACAGCCTTGTTTATTGCATTGACAACCTTGTTTATTGCATTGACAGCCTTGTTTATTGCATTGACAACCTTGTTTATTGCATTGACAACCTTGTTTATTGCATTGACAACCTTGTTTATTGCATTGACAACCTTGTTTATTGCATTGACAACCTTGTTTATTGCACTGACAACCTTCTCTATTGCATTGACAGCCTTGTTTATTGCATTGACAACCTTGTTTATTGCATTGACAACCTTGTTTATTGCATTGACAACCTTGTGTATTGCATTGACAACCTTGTTTATTGCATTGACAGCCTTGTTTATTGCATTGACAGCCTTGTTTATTGCATTGACAACCTTCTTTATTGCATTGACAACCTTGTTTATTGCATTGACAACCTTGTTTATTGCATTGACAACCTTCTTTATTGCACTGACAACCTTCTTTATTGCATTGACAACCTTGTTTATTGCATTGACAACCTTGTTTATTGCATTGACAACCTTGTTTATTGCATTGACAACCTTGTTTATTGCACTGACAACCTTGTTTATTGCATTGACAACCTTGTTTATTGCATTGACAGCCTTGTTTATTGCATTGACAGCCTTATTTATTGCATTGACAGCCTTATTTATTGCATTGACAGCCTTATTTATTGCATTGACAGCCTTGTTTATTGCATTGACAACCTTGTTTATTGCATTGACAACCTTGTTTATTGCATTGACAACCTTATTTATTGCATTGACAGCCTTATTTATTGCACTGACAACCTTGTTTATTGCATTGACAGCCTTGTTTATTGCATTGACAACCTTATTTATTGCATTGACAACCTTGTTTATTGCATTGACAACCTTGTTTATTGCATTGACAACCTTGTTTATTGCATTGACAACCTTATTTATTGCATTGACAACCTTGTTTATTGCATTGACAACCTTGTTTATTGCATTGACAACCTTCTCTATTGCATTGACAACCTTGTTTATTGCATTGACAACCTTATTTATTGCATTGACAACCTTGTTTATTGCATTGACAACCTTGTTTATTGCATTGACAACCTTGTTTATTGCATTGACAACCTTGTTTATTGCATTGACAACCTTGTTTATTGCATTGACAACCTTGCAGGTAGCTGTATCAGCATTCTCTCTAGTATATAGTAAATTAACAAAACCAATCTCAACATAGAGCACTAAGTCATCTGAACACAGACTCCGAGGTTTCAAACTCAAGCTCAATTGATAAGATTCTGAAATTTGCAATCAGCTCAACCAATCAGAAGCTTGAGATTGAGAAAAATGTTAAAACCACCAGGCCTGGGTCGGATGTTATAAAACTGTTCTCAGATATGTTGTTTTATTATTAAGCAGCAACCTGTGCTAAGCAGCCACTCTCTGTGATTTCCTTGGCTGGCTGCTTAAGACAGGTTTAACTGTAGAAAGTAAAATCCTACCTGAAAGGGCAGTGCTGCTAAATAGTCGCTTCCATCTTCCATAAAACAACTCACGCAGCTTGACTCAACAACGCACACTCCAGATTGTATGTCCCCTGAAATGTGAAACATCATTTACAACAACGCACACTCCAGATTGTATGTCCCCTGAAATGTGACACATCATTTACAACAACACCGATTGCGTGACACATCATTTACAACAACGCACACTCCAGATTGTATGTCCCCTGAAATGTGACACATCATTTACAACAACACCGATCGCGTGACACATCATTTACATCAACGCACACTCCAGATTGTATGTCCCCTGAAATGTGACACATCATTTACAACAACACCGATGGCGTGACACATCATTTACAACAACGCACACTCCAGATTGTATGTCCCCTGAAATGTGACACATCATTTACAACAACGCACACTCCAGATTGTATGTCCCCTGAAATGTGACACATCATTTACAACAATGCACACTCCAGATTGTATGTCCCCTGAAATGTGACACATCATTTACAACAACACACACTCCAGATTGTATGTCCCCTGAAATGTAACACATCATTTACAACAACACACACTCCAGATTGTATGTCCCCTGAAATGTGACACATCATTTACAACAACACCGATGGCGTGACACATCATTTACATCAACGCACACTCCAGATTGTATGTCCCCTGAAATGTGACACATCATTTACAACAACGCACACTCCAGATTGTATGTCCCCTGAAATGTGACACATCATTTACAACAACGCACACTCCAGATTGTATGTCCCCTGAAATGTGACACATCATTTACAACGTGACACATCATTTACATCAACGCACACTCCAGATTGTATGTCCCCTGAAATGTGACACATCATTTACAACAACGCACACTCCAGATTGTATGTCCCCTGAAATGTGACACATCATTTACAACAACGCACACTCCAGATTGTATGTCCCCTGAAATGTGACACATCATTTACAACAACACCGATCACGAAGACTATCGCATTCATGCATGATCGAGCATGACACACTTGACAAGCATAATATAAAATGGAACAAATTACCCGCATATTAATTTATATTTTTAGTAAGTATAAACTTTATTTATTAAACAACGATTGCGAAACAAGCTTTAACAACTTATATTAATGATGGTGCAGATAAGAGCATATGAGGTCATTCGTGTGCGAGGAAACTAGAGTACACGGAGAAAACCCACATGTCCGATCACCATCTCACATACTTCCTGGTCCGTGGATTGAACTTGGGTTGCATTGGTGAGAAGCGAGTAACCACTGCACTAATCGGACAGTATTCTTATACCAACATATATAGAGAGAGAGAGATACATATAGAGAGAGATACATATAGAGAGACTGAGAGAGATACATATAGAGAGAGATACATATAGAGAGACTGAGAGAGATACATATAGAGAGACTGAGAGAGATACATATAGAGAGACTGAGAGAGATACATATAGAGAGACTGAGAGAGATACATATAGAGAGAGATACATATAGAGAGACTGAGAGAGATACATATAGAGAGACTGAGAGAGATACATATAGAGAGAGATACATATATAGAGAGAGAGATACATATAGAGAGAGAGATACATATATAGAGAGAGAGATACATATAGAGAGAGAGATACATATAGAGAGAGAGATACATATATAGAGAGAGATACATATAGAGAGAGATACATATATATATAGAGAGAGAGATACATATAGAGAGAGAGATATATAGTGAGAGATACATATAGAGAGAGATACATATATAGAGAGATACATATAGAGAGGCTGAGAGAGATACATAGAGAGAGATACATATAGAGAGAGATACATATGATATATATAGAGAGAGAGATATAGATACATATATATATATATAGAGGAGAGATACATATAGAGAGAGATATATACACATAGAGAGAGATATATATATAGAGAGAGAGATTATATAGAGAGGATATATACACATATAGATATATATATATATAGAGAGAGATACATATAGAGAGAGAGATACATATATAGAGAGAGAGATACATACATAGAGAGAGATATATACACATATAGAGAGATACATATAGAGAGACTGAGTGAGATACATATAGAGAGAGATATACACATAGAGAGAGATACATATATATATAGAGAGAGAGAGATACATATATAGAGAGAGATACATATAGAGAGAGTTACATATATATATTATATATATATATATATATATATATATATAGAGAGAGAGTTACATATAGAGAGAGAGTTACATATATAGAGAGAGAGAGAGAGTTACATATAGAGAGAGAGAGAGAGTTACATATAGAGAGAGTTACATATATATAGAGAGAGAGTTACTATAGAGAGAGATACATATAGAGAGTTACATATATATATATATATATATATATATAAGAGAGAGAGAGTTACACATAGAGAGAGAGTTACATATAGAGAGAGAGAGAGTTACATATAGAGAGAGAGAGAGTTACATATAGAGAGAGAAGAGAGTTAGAGAGAGAGAGAGAGTTACATATAAGAGAGAGAGAGAGTTACATATAGAGAGAGATAGAGAGAGTTACATATAGAGAGAAGAGAGAGTTACATATAGAGAGAGAGAGAGTTATATATAGAGAGAGAGAGAGAGAGAAGAGAGAAGAGAAGAAGAGAGGAGAGAGAGAGAGAGACAGACATATAGAGAGTTACATATAGAGAGAGTTACATATAGAGAGTTAAATATAGAGAGAGTTACATATAGAGAGAGTTACATATAGAGAGAGTTACATATAGAGAGAGATACATATATATATATAGAGAGAGAGATATATATATAGAGAGATAGATAGAGATATAGAGAGAGAGATACATATATAGAGAGAGATACATATATAGAGATAGAGAGATACATATATAGAGAGTGATACATATAGAGAGCGATGCTTGGAATACGGTAGAAGTAGCTTGTAGACATGTTATATTTGCTTCTGTACCTGCTGATACTGGAGCATGGAAGTGACTTCAAGCGAGAGTGTTTGGGGAGAGGAAGCATGAGAGTATATGAGAGCTAAACATAATCCTATTCAATTTCTTATTAAAAATTAAATGCTTAATTATATACACGTAGATGCAGCAGTAAACAAATCCTACCTTTTGTGTCAAGAGTGGTGCAGATTTCTTCAGGGTTGGAACTTTCTGGGATGACAAACCTGCACCAAAGTGCCTGAAAGTACATAGACACAGGTTTATGGAAGTCAATGACTCTTGGCTTATATCTATCACATGTGTTTCCTGAATATTTCTTACAAACATAATTTGCTACTCGTTTAGTTACAGCCGTTGACATGTTATTCAGATCTATACAGCTGGGTTGACAGTGACGGCCGTTGACATGTTATTCAGATTTAGTTACACTGATGCCGTTGACATGTTATTCAGATTTATACAGCTGGGTTGACAGTGACGGCTTAGTCATTCAGTAGTGAATAACATTTGAAATGTCAATAAATACCCACCGATGTCAGCGGAGGAGATTTGAGTAGACTATTTCACCGAATGGTTATTTGAGTAGACTATTTCACCGAATGGTTATTTGAGTAGACTATTTCACCGAATGGTTATTTGAGTAGACTATTTCACCGAATGGTTATTTGAGTAGACTATTTCACCGAATGGTTATTTGAGTAGACTATTTCACCGAATGGTTTTTCACCGAATGGTTATTTGAGTAGACTATTTCACCGAATGGTTATTTGAGTAGACTATTTCACCGAATGGTTATTTGAGTAGACTATTTCACCGAATGGTTATTTGAGTAGACTATTTCACCGAATGGTTATTATAGATATTTCACCGAATGGTTATTTGAGTAGACTATTTCACCGAATGGTATTTGAGTAGACTATTTCACCGAATGGTTATTTGAGTAGACTATTTCACCGAATGGTTATTTGAGTAGACTATTTCACCGAATGGTTATTTGAGTAGACTATTTCACCGAATGGTTATTTGAGTAGACTATTTCACCGAATGGTTATTTGAGTAGACTATTTCACCGAATGGTTATTTGAGTAGACTATTTCACCGAATGGTTATGAGTAGACTATTTCACTCTTTCACCGAAGGTTATTTGAGTAGACTATTTCACCGAAGGTTATTTGAGTAGACTATTTCACCGAATGGTTATTGAGTAGACTATTTCACCGAATGGTTATTTGAGTAGACTATTTCACCGAATGGTTATTTGAGTAGACTATTTCACCGAATGGTTATTTGAGTAGACTATTTCACCGAATGGTTACTTGAGTAGACTATTTCACCGAATGGTTATTTGAGTAGACTATTTCACCGAATGGTTATTTGAGTAGACTATTTCACCGAATGGTTATTTGAGTAGACTATTTCACCGAATGGTTATTTGAATAGTAATTTTGGTATTCACTTACATGTATTTTACTTGTATAAACCAAAACCCTCACAGCTACAGACCTGCATGACAGCTGTATCCATGGTAAATGTTTTTACGACAGATCTACATCCGTCATTGCCGCCCTGACTCCATACGACCGTATTCCCATTGACGTACAACTCCTCATCATAACTTCCACGGCAACTATCTCTATCCATTTCATCGTAAAACGTCCACTGCTCTTTCTAAATAATTGAATATGAAAAATATTTGTCTATTTCTAAAATATGATTTGAGTTTTTAAATGAAGACAATATAATATTACCGTCTCCGTGGCCTAGTGGTTAAGGCTTACGGAGCGGGAGGTCGAAGGTTCGTCAGGGGTTCGTTCTGATATGGCCGGTTGGTGACCCGCCAGCTAGTTAAATAATGGTTACCGATTGCCTATCAGCCTGGCGTCTGGTCTTCAAGGATAAAATTCGGGAAATACTGATGTTCATAAAAAAAGGTGTCTCATAAGTCAGTAATGGATAGCCTTTTCAACAGGGGTGACACTATAATAAACAAACACTTTACTTTCATTACATGGTATCTTAACAAAATGCTGGTTCTCGTGTCTACAGCACATGCTAGGAAATATTCAGAACCAGCTTGAGGCATATGTTCTGGAAATAACAATCAATTACTATTATTTAAATAAGGGCACCTGTAACTGGGACATGGTTGATTGTCAATCACTGGACCCTATCACAACAATTTATGTTATTATGTTATATTTCGGGTTTTACGCCTGCATTTTGGGCTATATCGCCGGCAGGCAGTTTACTTAACAACACCTTTCCTGGGCAGGCTACAGCGGTTAACCAGTACTTGGGTGCACCAACCTCTGTAAGAAACTGCCAACTTTTTCATATAAATGAGACACGGCCTGAGCGGGGCTCGAACCCGTGACCATCAGTGCCTCTCACAACAAACTTGATGGAATACTAGGTTAGTTTATACAAATTTATTTTAGCTCGATTGCGAAACAAGTTCTTCCAATTATATTAATCACTCTCGAGCGAGACCTCATTCCTGATGGAATCCATCCAACGAGGGAGAGAGAAGAGGCAACGTGGAAATTAAATGCCTTGCCTAAGGACACAATCCAGCGGAGTTCGAACTCCGGACCATTCGCACCTGAAGCGAACACGCGTCCACTGCGCTATCACGACTTCCAACTAATGGAATATTAGGTTTGTTTTTATGTTATCAATTTTATCAATCAGGCATCAGATTTGTGTGTTATATGCTACATCAGCTTTGATATCAATATTTGTATCGCAGGTTCGATCCCCCATCTGACCCTAATAAAATTAACAGTCTTTCAGATGGGACTTTAAACAGAGGTCACGTGTCGGTGCTGTACACCGTGCACGTAAAAGAACCAGAGGAGGAGACTCTGGAAATGATCTCTATCTGTATCATTGCACTATTCTTCAAATATTTAAAACGACTAATCTCTTCAGGAGGTGTCGCTCATATGGCAACCGGTAGCGACGATAAATAAACGTAAAACCCATAGATTTACTGACCTTGCCATTGTCCTGTATGGAGATATCACGGAAGGACTTTAGAAGCGGTAGACCAGGATCTGTGTGCACCACATTCTGCACCTGTACACGTAAAACACAACTAAACACATATATTTATTGCTGAAGCTACATTTTCAAAATAAAATGTACATGTAGTGAGTTTCTGGTATATAACGGAAATATTTGGTGTTCAAACAAAATACTAGAAAATGCTATAATTTATTTTTGGGTTTTAAGAATGTGGGAAAATAATCAAATGAAGTTTGCTTGAGACTGACTTACTCTTAACATGTTATACCAGGGTTTATTCTAGAGTGGGAAAAAGGGGCAGGGTGGGTCAAAAAAGGGGCAGGGTGGGTCAAAAAGGGGCAGGTGGGTCAGAAAAGAGGCAGCAGGGTGCATTTTGAGCCACGATGAGGTGTGGGAGGGGTATTTTTGGGTTAGCCCCTAGAAAACTTACGGTGATTGATCAAAGAGGCAGTAAGGCAGTACATATTGGTGAAAATGGATGAGTTCCAAGTTATATAGATCCGCCCGAGTATATATAAAAAAGATTCAAAACAAATGTTTATTTAAAAAGGCAAAAGAGCGGGCTTAAGGACAATAGAGATGGCTAAAATGGGCAGGGCAAAGCACCCTGCGGCCCCTGCCAGTCCGCTATAGAAACAACCCTACACAGTGTCGGCCCTATACACCTGCCATAGTTCTCCCATGGTTCTGCAGGTGTGAGCTGGGGATGATGTCATTTTCAAACACAAAATCTACAGTGAAAGTAACACACTTTCTCTGTACTATTGGATAGCACCATTGTCAGTTCTTGGATAAAAAGTAGGTGGCATATAGCAACAGTTGAACACTATTTATGGATAATTTGTGCTTCAGCTGCAAATCTATGATGTAGACATTAATTACATGTAGCCAGGGCTCGGGCTACACCCACATGTTTGGGAGAAGTGAGAAAGCACTGATTGTGTCATCTAATGGTATTTGGGAGAAGTGAGAAAGCACTGATTGTGTCATCTAATGGTATTTGGGAGAAGTGAGAAAGCACTGATTGTGTCATCTAATGGTATTTGGGAGAAGTGAGAAAGCACTGATTGTGTCATCTAATGGTATTTGGGAGAAGTGAGAAAGCACTGATTGTGTCATCTAATGGTATTATTTAATCAATTTCAACATAATAGGGTTAAAAAAGTTTAAACTTTATTTATTTTACAATGATTACGAAGCAAGTTTTAACAACTTATATTAATCACTCTCGTTGGCGCGGATGAAAGCGTACATGTGGTCATTCGTGTGGGAGGAAATCGGAGTACCCGGAGAAAACCCACCTGTCCGATCTGGCGACCACCGTACCATCTCACATACTTCCCTGTCCGAGGATCGAACCCGGGTTGCATTGGTGAGAAGCGAGCGCGCTAACCACTGCGCTAATTGGACAGCCAAATAATAGGGTTAAAATACACAATATGACCATTAAGTACAATATTTGAATATAAGGAGTGCTTTACAATGCCAGTGTATCTTACTGTATCTTATTGGACAATATTTTGTCTGAAAATTGTATTTTAGGGAGAAGTGGTGCCCTCAGGGGGCGAGGTCCGGTCCCAAGGGCGACTACTTCGCCCATGTCGCCCTGGTAGCTTAGTATAACACACAGTCCTACCTGTATCTGAAACTTCCCAGGATGCTGTAGAACATATTCTCGGCCGAATGGAACAAAATCCTGGGTGTCACTGGCCGTGATCATTTCATCCGTATCCAGGGTGACAGATTACAAGCTAAACATTCTAAAGGTAGAAATCTGAAAACAAATAAACAAGATATGGATATGGATTGAAGATATTCAACGTCTGGTTTTTATCTTGTCACTGTAAAGCACATAGAATCTCTGCTACTAGTCTAATCAGAAAGATGTAACTAATTCCAGGGATCGAACCCCCCACAATTAATATTGCTAGTCCACAGTACTGAAGGCACTGAACCTGGTTATTTGGATTTATTGTTTCATTAAGGATGCAGGCCACGTGTGGCATCTGTGGTCCAGTGGTAGAACGTCGGATTTGGAATCGATCGGTCCCGGGTTCGATACTCGGTCAGGCCACGTATGTAGTGTCATGTAGCTTGCACCTGACACACATTGCTTAGTACTGGTTAACACTTAGGTCTGCTAAGCTTGCCCAGGAAAACCTGTCTACGTCCCTGCAAGGGGTTTGACATTAATGGAACATAAATACATATGCCAGCTTCCAGCTTCCAGTAACATGGGGATAATGAAATATGTGACATCATATTGAGATGGTACCCAATACAGACACTAAAACTTAATATGTTTCATTTGCTATCATGTAGAAAAAGTAATGCACAAAAATAGAAACTTCAGATTGGTATATAGTATTTGTTGTGTTAGAGAATTCAATGTGTAATGCAATTAGATCTATATGTAGTAATAGCCGTGAGCTGTATTATCACGATTCATGAATTTTAGCGATTATGTTTGCACTGTTAATCGTCTACCAACGTGAAACTCGATTTTCACATGCATGCATGGTGGGTCAACATGTCCTGTTGGGTATTCAGTCAATTTGTTTTACTTGTCTTACTGACATTGTTGTCAAGTGAACGAAAACGATTCAAAATTTGTAAACACTAGCATGTCGACAGAAGATGTTAAGAGTTCTAGTCGAGCGATACAAAATCATCATGCATAATTTTGAATGATAGGACACACGAATGTTGTGGGCGTCCGCATGTTACAACGCATGGTCATGACGATATACATTTGTGAAATCCAAACTGCCACTGGTACTGCTGCTAAAACACATGGACTTCATAATAACTGAATTAGGGAATGGAGCAATATTTCACAGGCAGAAATCAACACTTTCGTCATACCCGTTATTAAATGGTATTTATGTTTTTAACCCTGGTCAAAATTTCTCCCAGTTTTTGTTAACCTATGGTCACAAATTTTGCACCAAGAAATGTATCACGGAACACTCTATAATCACATACATGTATATAACAATTTGTTTTCATAAAGAAATGTTCAAGCAAAGTTAGCGGAAATTTCTTATTTTGTTCAGTATTATATATATATTACACATATTTGTTGTTTTCTAAATGTTCAACTCATTATCAATAAATATTAGTGATCGAGAGCTATAACACATGTATCCTAATTCTTGTGCGAGCAAGAAAGCTGGAGCACGATAAGGGCGAATAAATGTTTACAAAGAGCAAGTGTTCCAGGTCATTAGTCCTAGTGAGTTGATTTGCTTGAAACTCGCAAATTATAAAAACTATCGTTAAAAAAAAACAAGCTCAATTTCGGTAGATAATTATTAACATACTTAATCGAAGGATGTAGTCATATCGTCTAGTTCAGTGATTGATTTTGACTTTCAACCATGTATTGGCTTTTCCCGTTGATACATGTATGTAGTGCCTAATTCATATTATTTACACCTATACGCCATAGCCACTCCAAATGTTTATATCGTTGCTTGAGCTCGCTTTGACTTACTCATATATATTAATATGTAAAGCTTTTACATTACTGCCACTGATTGGATATGCATATTTTAAATTTAATGGCAGTAACTTTATTGCATTAAGCCAAATTTCTGGATGTCTTTGAGTAGGCGGGCCCTGGTTTAATATCAGCGAGAATATCAAGAGACATGCTTGATTATCAAACAATCGGATCAGTGTTAATTAGCAATTTGATTTGATCATTTTCGTTTGATATATATCTGTAGCTAAGATGCATGTATGAACATTAAATCAACGAAGTTAATGGGCCATTTCACGGTATTCGTTTGGTTGCGGACAGGACATTCAGAGACTTGTTTCTTTCACAGAAATTATTCTTGGGTATATTTTAAAAGTTTGAATGCATGAAAGTGAAGTACTTTGGTACCACTTCATATGATAACAAAATCAAATCTTTGGAATTTCAATTTTGGGGGGGAAAATGTGAAATAAAACGGGTTGCGGACAGGACAGAAAGTGAAGTGGGTTTTACTGTATGTTAGAAAAACCCAAAGTTCTGTCCATCCACTTGTTTTCTAAGATATTAAACCCTGCATATTTATATCTAAATGCCATAGGTATATTTTGGAGAAAATTTGATTCCAAAATGTTCAAGAATGACCGAGGGGGTAATTAACTGTGCGTTGCGGACAGGACATGGACAGAGCGTTGCGGACAGGACACGTTTTCACTTTGCATATAAATGAATTAAAATGCATTTTAATAAGAATAAAATAACTTTATTATCTAGTGTGACATGTATATACAGTGTTCCCCATGATGGATTTCATCAGGGGTATGGATCGGAGCTTGCCCCCCCCACCAACTTTTTTCCAAATGTCATGGTTTTCACATCTAAATCTGCACTAACACTGTCATTTACTTTTTTTTAAATATGTACAACCTCAATATTCTGCATATAATAGATTTTATCAAGCTCCTGATCCCTGCCCCCCCCCCCATTAACATTGAGTTTTTGAGTCTATTCCTTTACTGGGACGGCAAGCGAAAATGTATAACGTCCACGATTGTCCATCACAGGTGCATCTAAGACTCCAATCACATCGTGTCGATCAACCCAGGAATCATCATTTGTTTTGAAGGTGAACACTTTCTTGTCATTGTCTTTCGATCGAAGGAATGAGAATTTGATAATGTTCTCCATATCATCAATGTCAGTGCACTGTCCAAGGAACACCTCCAATTTGCTAGCGGTGAATCTTACCAAGCAAAAGTCACCAATTTTGCAGTCACGACTAGATATAGCAAAGTCCTTCTCAATAGGCATAGGTTCCTCGGTTTGATTGTTTTTCACCGTCTGTATGACACGTGCGATGGTCATAGGCTCGTGGCGTGTGAATGGCGAGTTCAGCGCTACTGCGAGACTACAGTCGTCATTGTGTCGGAGATAGTGCAGCGAATGTGTTCCACTGACTGCAAGACACTTCGCGAAACGGTTGTCCAAATGAGCGGTACATTCCTTGATGTCGTCACTGGAGAACCAAAGTACATTGATTTTGCCTGTGAGCCTTTTGGCAACGTCGTAGAACTCACGTGGATTTGTCACGGTTTCACGTTCTTGCAGAATTGCTCTCCAAACGACTCGTTTTGTTTTGCCACCAATTCCGTCGACTGGACCTTTCCCATGAGCTGTACAGAAGAAGCTCCAATCTGCTGTACACTCGAAGTCCCGTTCATGGAAAGCGAGGTTGGCGAAGTTGTACCGATTTTTGAATTGGCTTGCGGCACCGTCCGACCAGTAGTGGACAGTTGTAATGTCCCAAGGCAAGACCATTTTCAGTTCACGCAAAACCAAGCTGTTGTTGGCATAAACAGCCTTCTTGTCATGTACAGGTTCATCCGAGATAATCGAGAATGACAAGTGTTCCAGGTCAGATGTTTCAGTTTGACGAAAGTAGACCACAACGGTAAAATCGTCACACTGCCAGATGCCCAGTGAGCCGACATGATCTCTGACTGATGTTTGATAGAGAAATTCTCTTAATACAGTTGACAACTATATTTTCAACCTCTATTTAGGTCAGACATTGTTATTGAATTTGTGGCGTTGGATTGGTTGGAAAAGTGTAGGGAAACCCATAAAGAGTAATTGATACATGAACTGATTGGCTGAGTAGGTAGGATGCATTATGGGTATATCGCGGTACTAGCTATTAAAAACCAAACTACAGATATACTATTATGTACCTGAATTTAAAACTCATTTTGCATCATCTTATGACTTCTCCACTTCAACATTACACATACACAAAGAAGAAATACTATTGGGAATCACTTGTGTTTATCATGTTTTTGATGCCATCGTGTCAGCAGTTACGTAGTCAGTAGTTCCGAGTATACCGCGGCAAATGGCCGAGGCCCTGATTTGGGTGTTTATACAAAGGTAGTCATAATAAAATTATGTGAGTATTTGATAGAGACCTTAATCTGTATAATATGTAAGTCTAGCAGTAAATTTGTCATTTTAATATAAAACATGAATATCTTTTTAATCTCCCACCAGAAAACAACAAACAGCCTTAGACCCACGATGGGCCTACTTTTTATGAATAATAAAATGCGGGAATCTGGCTATATCACCACATGTCAATAGATTTACATCACGGAAGAAAGTTCAATAGATATGAACATCAACTTGTTTTTAATAAAAAATACTACATTTGAGGGGGGAACTGTTTTGAAAAATAATCATTCAATAGAAAAAGCGCGTCTCGGACCATAAAATTATGCCCATATTTGGTAATACGGGAATTACGTAGTAACCTAAACAGTAAACACGTGATCAAAACAGCTTCATTCATAAATACCAGGTAGCAGACCGCCATTTTACAAAGTTGGAATGAACATAAATATATATTATGGACATTTGGAGCATTTTATCAGATAAAGGGGTGGGGTAATTTTGCATAGATCTTGATATTCAGGTAAGCATCTTGCATCAGTAATTTTGAACCACTTACGTTGACAGTTTATGATTTCTTGTTTATCAACACATGTTTACCTTTCTGGGTCAACAATGATCCAATGGAAAGAATGATAGGTGGCGTTATTTTACCTCTTTCTGAAAAAGTGTGGATGCCTCGGTATGTTACGACCAGCGGTATGCTAAGAAATGACTATACTGTCATCAATACAGGTAATAGTGAAAAATGCAATTGGTCAACCCTATTGAATGTGCCATTTTCTTGTGGCTCAACTGTAAGTCTGTTGAAATATACAGTCTTTTGTGCCAAACTATTTTTTGGGAACATATAAACACTGTATATTATAATGGTGGCCTATGGAAATTTCAATAGCGGTGTCTGACCTAAATTCAAATTTGGAGCAATATCGCGAAATCTAATAACAAATTCTGAAAACATTTTATAGACATGAGTACAGATAGACATATAAACTACAGCGTTGTTTATATTACTTGTGTGTGTATCTGTCTCGTCTTAGCACTGACTTCACGCAGAATTCACGCTAAAATAAGTGAATTTCTAGTATATATCTCAACATTAATTTAGTCTGAGTCGCCGGATTGCTCGTTTATCTTGTTTTTGTGCGAGCTTCTGTGTGATCTTGACGTCCGGTCGTGGACGTAAACAAAATTAGATAAATATAAAAATATATATTTTCCGCCTAAACATGGCATTTCTTAATCTAAAGTCTGTCTTTGTGTGTTCAGTATTGATTGTCGTATTTGCCATAATATACAAGAAGCGATCAGACGGCATAGTGCAGAAGAAATTGGGTCGTGTTTTAGGAGGTCTGCTTAGAGCAGAGAAAAAAGTTGGGGTTGACAGAAAAACAAAAATTGCATTGGGATTTGGTGGATGTGAAGATATTTTTGTGAATGCACAGGACTTGTTGTCTGAACTGAACTATGATGTCCCCGATGAACATGTTTATGCTCAGGACATAAAATCTGCCTCAGATTTTGTAAAAACATTTACCTATTTCTTTGGTGAAGGTGCAGCTGCAGAGTAGGTATAATTTGCATAATTTAATTTTGTGTATTTATGTTTATATATGTCGAAAGAAAAGAGAATTTTAGTATTAGTACTGTTTTAAGAAGGTATGGCGGTAAGAACTAAGATGTTCTAGATTTTGACTTGAAACACATGGAAATAAAAAGCATAAAAATTATTAAGGCATCAATGGAAATAAATGTTCCATTTATGTCACACCTGTTACATGGACCTAGACATATTTACACGGGCCGACCTAAGCGAATAACCTCTTAATTATTATGTGTGAGGTACCTTTCCAGGGGCGTACCTTGGCATTGATATACATATGCAGGCATCATTGTGGCATCCGTGGTCCAGTGGTAGAGCATCGGATCTGGAATCTATCGTCCCAGGTTCGATACTTGGTCAGGCCACATATATAGTGTCATTGAGAAAGGCACCTCACACACATTGCTTAGTACCGGTTAACCACTTAGGTCGGCTAAGCTTGCCCAGGAAAACATGTCTACATCCCTGCAAGGGGTTTGACATTAATGGAACATACATACACACAATCATTCCGGAATGTTTTTGAAAGTCTATATCACCACAGTTGCATTCTGAGGCATTTTACGGAATATTTTGACTGTTGTGAAAAATCTTCTTTTAACAATTAAAAGGTAATGAAATACCGACTTATTTCTATATTCAATGGGTTTGCATCTCTTCCACTCCCTTATCCTTCATTTTTATTGCATAACCATTTTTCGCTTCAATTTTATTGCATATGTCAAGGACACTACATACATGTACATGCCGTGACCGAGTATCGAACCCGATTCCTACCACTGCACCACAGACACCACTAAATTACATTTAATATAAGCAGATGATTAAGACACTGTGTTGTAATGAGCAACATCGCTGGCTTTTCGGTTACCTCCCTTGGCAGATAAAGTCTGATTTATCCCGAAATATATTGCAGTCCTTTTAGTTGGAATCCTTTGTTTTTACTGTTGTTCCCTAACCAGATGTTGCAATATGATAATTGTGATTTTATTTAATTAATTGATATGTGTATATCGTATGTTCACGGTTTTCGACAATTGACCCATGCATGATTGCGTTTTCCATTATTTACCTACTATGTGTATTTGTTTTTACGTTTATTTTAAATTATTTATCGTCGCTACCAGTTGCCCATATGTGAGTGACGCCTCGTGAAGAGATAATTCATTTTAGATTTTGGAGGATAGTGTAATGATACAGACAGAGACACATTCCAGAGTCTCCTCTGTTATTTTACCTGCACAGTGTAATGCACCGACATGAGACCTTGGTTTAAAATCTCATCTTAAAGACTATGATATGAGTCACTTAGTATGGTATAGCAGGGGATCGAACCTGTGACCCCTCGATTGGTGTTAACCACTGGACCACTGATCCACTACAGATTTTCATGTAACTTTACAGGATTATCAGTACATGTATGAAAACCATAACTTGCTGAATAAATTGGACATAGTGCCACGTCTGATCAGGATCTATGTTGTTTGCTATTCAGACAAGTATTTTAGCTCCACTATCCGAATAGCAAACAGCATAGAGCCTGATCATTCTGTGCCGTCTGATCTGTCTCTATGCTGTTTGCAAAAGCGACTTTAGTTGTGATAGGTGGGTTACGGGTTAAACTAATTTACTAGCTCAAATGACGACATTACACTATGCACATTCTATGTTGTTCTGTATTCTTCAGGCGTTACGTTGAGAATGCCACATTGTTTTCGGAAATAGCTACAGCAGCTAGGGAGGTCCCTGGTGCCCAGTTAGCTATTGGGGGCAATGCTCCTGCTATGGCTCGTAGATTGGCGATGGAAGGAGCTGAAATCCTTCTCGCTGCAAGATTCACGGAGCAAACACTGAAACAACTCCCTGACACCATTAAAGGTTAGTATTGAAAATGGTTGTCTGAACAACTGCTGATTAACTGGACACTGTAATCTTCTATATACCTGCTCTGGTGTCCAAGCCCCACTGGAGCCGTTACGATTGTACCCTTAGGCAAGGCATTTCTCTCTCCCTCGTGCCGATGGATTCTATCAGGAATGAGGTCTCGAGACTCGAGAGTGATTAATATAAGTTGTAAGAACTTGTTTCGCAATCAAACAAAAGTATTTTTTATAAAACTAAGACTATATACCGATGCATTCCATTTACATTTATATTCATACAATTCACGGATAGAATTTAAATGGCGAGCACCAGGAATCCCTTATTTTGGCAATTTTAAAGGGTACAAGCGACAGTGTATTGGTTAACTTTTAGTTTGATACATAATGACATATCATACCAGTATTTTAGTTCTGGTTAAGCCATGCAATATATAATGACAATATTACTATTTCTACAGTTCTAGGTAAGCCATGCAATATATAATGACAATCTTACTATTTCTACAGTTCTAGGTAAGCCATGCAATATATAATGACAATCTTACTATTTCTACAGTTCTAGGTAAGCCATGCAATATATAATGACAATCTTACTTTTCTACAGTTCTAGGCAAGCCATGCAATATATAATGACAATCTTACCTTTCTACAGTTCTAGGCAAACCATGCAATATATAATGACAATCTTACTTATCTACAGTTCTAGGTAAGCCATGCAATATATAATGACAATCTTACTATTTCTACAGTTCTAGGTAAGCCATGCAATATATAATGACAATCTTACTATTTCTACAGTTCTAGGCAAGCCATGCAATATATAATGACAATCTTACTATTTCTACAGTTCTAGGCAAACCATGCAATATATAATGACAATCTTACTATTTCTACAGTTCTAGGCAAACCATGCAATATATAATGACAATCTTACTATTTCTACAGTTCTAGGCAAACCATGCAATATATAATGACAATATTACTATTTCTACAGTTCTAGGCAAACCATGCAATATATAATGACAATATTACCTTTTCTACAGTTCTAGGCAAACCATGCAATATATAATGACAATATTACTATTTCTACAGTTCTAGGTAAGCCATGCAATATATAATGACAATCTTACCTTATCCAGTTATAGGTAAGCCATGCAATATATAATGACAATATTACTATTTCTACAGTTCTAGGTAAGCCATGCAATATATAATGACAATATTACTATTTCTACAGTTCTAGGTAAGCCATGCAATATATAATGACAATCTTACTATTTCTACAGTTCTAGGTAAGCCATGCAATATATAATGACAATCTTACCTTATCTACAGTTCTATGTAAGCCATGCAATATATAATGACAATCTTACCTTATCCAGTTCTAGGTAAGCCATGCAATATATAATGACAATCTTACCTTTTCTACAGTTCTAGGTACGCCATGCAATATATAATGACAATCTTACCTTATCTACAGTTCTATGTAAGCCATGCAATATATAATGACAATCTTACCTTTTCTACAGTTCTAGGCAAACCATGCAATATATAATGACAATATTACTATTTCTACAGTTCTAGGCAAACCACGCAATATATAATGACAATCTTACTATTTCTACAGTTCTAGGTACGCCATGCAATATATAATGACAATCTTACTATTTCTACAGTTCTAGGTAAGCCATGCAATATATAATGACAATCTTACCTTATCCAGTTCTAGGTAAGCCATGCAATATATAATGACAATATTACTATTTCTACAGTTCTAGGTACGCCATGCAATATATAATGACAATCTTACCTTATCTACAGTTCTATGTAAGCCATGCAATATATAATGACAATCTTACCTTTTCTACAGTTCTAGGCAAACCATGCAATATATAATGACAATATTACTATTTCTACAGTTCTAGGCAAACCACGCAATATATAATGACAATCTTACTATTTCTACAGTTCTAGGCAAACCATGCAATATATAATGACAATCTTACCTTTTCTACAGTTCTAGGCAAACCATGAAATATATAATGACAATATTACTATTTCTATAGTTCTAGGTAAGCCATGCAATATATAATGACAATATTACCTTATCTACAGTTCTAGGCAAACCATGCAATATATAATGACAATCTTACTATTTCTACAGTTCTAGGCAAGCCATGCAATATATAATGACAATCTTACTATTTCTACAGTTCTAGGTAAGCCATGCAATATATAATGACAATATTACTATTTCTACAGTTCTAGGCAAACCATGCAATATATAATGACAATCTTACTATTTCTACAGTTCTAGGTAAGCCATGCAATATATAATGACAATATTACTATTTCTACAGTTCTAGGCAAACCATGCAATATATAATGACAATCTTACTATTTCTACAGTTCTAGGTAAGCCATGCAATATATAATGACAATCTTACTATTTCTACAGTTCTAGGTAAGCCATGCAATATATAATGACAATATTACTATTTCTACAGTTCTAGGCAAGCCATGCAATATATAATGACAATCTTACTATTTCTACAGTTCTAGGCAAGCCATGCAATATATAATGACAATATTACTATTTCTACAGTTCTAGGCAAACCATGCAATATATAATGACAATCTTACCTTATCTACAGTTCTAGGCAAGCCATGCAATATATAATGACAATATTACTATTTCTACAGTTCTAGGTAAGCCATGCAATATATAATGACAATCTTACCTTTTCTACAGTTCTAGGTAAGCCATGCAATATATAATGACAATATTACTATTTCTACAGTTCTAGGTAAGCCATGCAATATATAATGACAATCTTACTATCTACAGTTCTAGGTAAGCCATGCAATATATAATGACAATCTTACTATTTCTACAGTTCTAGGTAAGCCATGCAATATATAATGACAATCTTACTATTTCTACAGTTCTAGGTAAGCCATGCAATATATAATGACAATCTTACTATTTCTACAGTTCTAGGTAAGCCATGCAATATATAATGACAATCTTACCTTATCTACAGTTCTAGGCAAGCCATGCAATATATAATGACAATCTTACTATTTCTACAGTTCTAGGCAAGCCATGCAATATATAATGACAATATTACTATTTCTACAGTTCTAGGTAAGCCATGCAATATATAATGACAATCTTACTATTTCTACAGTTCTAGGCAAACCATGCAATATATAATGACAATCTTACTATTTCTACAGTTCTAGGCAAACCATGCAATATATAATGACAATATTACTATTTCTACAGTTCTAGGTAAGCCATGCAATATATAATGACAATCTTACTATTTCTACAGTTCTAGGCAAACCATGCAATATATAATGACAATCTTACTATTTCTACAGTTCTAGGCAAACCATGCAATATATAATGACAATATTACTATTTCTACAGTTCTAGGTAAGCCATGCAATATATAATGACAATCTTACTATTTCTACAGTTCTAGGCAAACCATGCAATATATAATGACAATCTTACTATTTCTACAGTTCTAGGCAAACCATGAAATATATAATGACAATATTACTATTTCTACAGTTCTAGGTAAGCCATGCAATATATAATGACAATCTTACTATTTCTACAGTTCTAGGCAAACCATGCAATATATAATGACAATCTTACTATTTCTACAGTTCTAGGTAAGCCATGCAATATATAATGACAATATTACTATTTCTACAGTTCTAGGCAAACCATGCAATATATAATGACAATATTACTATTTCTACAGTTCTAGGTAAGCCATGCAATATATAATGACAATCTTACTATTTCTACAGTTCTAGGTAAGCCATGCAATATATAATGACAATATTACCTTTTCTACAGTTCTAGGTAAGCCATGCAATATATAATGACAATCTTACTATTTCTACAGTTCTAGGTAAGCCATGCAATATATAATGACAATCTTACCTTATCTACAGTTCTAGGCAAGCCATGCAATATATAATGACAATCTTACTATTTCTACAGTTCTAGGTAAGCCATGCAATATATAATGACAATCTTACTATTTCTACAGTTCTAGGCAAGCCATGCAATATATAATGACAATATTACTATTTCTACATTCTAGGTAAGCCATGCAATATATAATAACAATATTACTATTTCTACAGTTCTAGGTAAGCCATGCAATATATAATGACAATATTACTATTTCTACAGTTCTAGGCAAACCATGCAATATATAATGACAATCTTACTATTTCTACAGTTCTAGGCAAGCCATGCAATATATAATGACAATCTTACTATTTCTACAGTTCTAGGTAAGCCATGCAATATATAATGACAATCTTACCTTATCCAGTTCTAGGTAAGCCATGCAATATATAATGACACTATTACTATTTCTACAGTTCTAGGTAAGCCATGCAATATATAATGACAATATTACTATTTCTACAGTTCTAGGCAAGCCATGCAATATATAATGACAATATTACTATTTCTACAGTTTTAGGTACGCCATGCAATATATAATGACAATCTTACCTTATCTACAGTTCTATGTAAGCCATGCAATATATAATGACAATCTTACCTTTTCTACAGTTCTAGGCAAACCATGCAATATATAATGACAATATTACTATTTCTACAGTTCTAGGTACGCCATGCAATATATAATGACAATATTACTATTTCTACAGTTCTAGGCAAACCATGCAATATATAATGACAATCTTACCTTTTCTACAGTTCTAGGTAAGCCATGCAATATATAATGACAATATTACTATTTCTACAGTTCTAGGCAAACCATGCAATATATAATGACAATCTTACCTTTTCTACAGTTCTAGGCAAACCATGCAATATATAATGACAATATTACTATTTCTACTGTTCTAGGTAAGCCATGCAATATATAATGACAATCTTACTATTTCTACAGTTCTAGGCAAACCATGCAATATATAATGACAATCTTACCTTTTCTACAGTTCTAGGCAAACCATGAAATATATAATGACAATATTACTATTTCTACAGTTCTAGGTACGCCATGCAATATATAATGACAATATTACCTTTTCTACAGTTCTAGGCAAACCATGAAATATATAATGACAATATTACCTTATCTACAGTTCTAGGCAAACCATGAAATATATAATGACAATATTACTATTTCTACAGTTCTAGGTAAGCCATGCAATATATAATGACAATATTACCTTTTCTACAGTTCTAGGCAAACCATGAAATATATAATGACAATATTACTATTTCTACAGTTCTAGGCAAACCATGCAATATATAATGACAATCTTACCTTATCTACAGTTCTATGTAAGCCATGCAATATATAATGACAATCTTACTATTTCTACAGTTCTAGGTAAGCCATGCAATATATAATGACAATCTTACCTTATCTACAGTTCTAGGCAAGCCATGCAATATATAATGACAATCTTACTATTTCTACAGTTCTAGGTAAGCCATGCAATATATAATGACAATATTACTATTTCTACAGTTCTAGGTAAGCCATGCAATATATAATGACAATATTACTATTTCTACAGTTCTAGGCAAAGCATGCAATATATAATGACAATCTTACCTTTTCTACAGTTCTAGGCAAACCATGAAATATATAATGACAATATTACTATTTCTACAGTTCTAGGTAAGCCATGCAATATATAATGACAATCTTACCTTATCTACAGTTCTATGTAAGCCATGCAATATATAATGACAATCTTACCTTATCTACAGTTCTAGGTAAGCCATGCAATATATAATGACAATCTTACTATTTCTACAGTTCTAGGTAAGCCATGCAATATATAATGACAATATTACTATTTCTACAGTTCTAGGTAAGCCATGCAATATATAATGACAATCTTACTATTTCTACAGTTCTAGGCAAACCATGCAATATATAATGACAATCTTACCTTTTCTACAGTTCTAGGCAAACCATGCAATATATAATGACAATCTTACCTTTTCTACAGTTCTAGGCAAACCATTCAATATATAATGACAATATTACTATTTCTACAGTTCTAGGCAAGCCATGCAATATATAATGACAATCTTACTATTTCTACAGTTCTAGGTACGCCATGCAATATATAATGACAATCTTACTATTTCTACAGTTCTAGTCAAGCCATGCAATATATAATGACAATATTACCCTATCTACAGTTCTAGGCAAGCCATGCAATATATAATGACAATATTACCTTTTCTACAGTTCTAGGCAAGCCATGCAATATATAATGACAATCTTACCTTATCTACAGTTCTAGGCAAGCCATGCAATATATAATGACAATCTTACCTTATCTACAGTTCTAGGTAAGCCATGCAATATATAATGACAATCTTACCTTTTCTACAGTTCTAGGTAAGCCATGCAATATATAATGACAATCTTACTATTTCTACAGTTCTAGGTAAGCCATGCAATATATAATGACAATCTTACCTTTTCTACAGTTCTAGGCAAGCCATGCAATATATAATGACAATATTACTATTTCTACAGTTCTAGGTAAGCCATGCAATATATAATGACAATCTTACTATTTCTACAGTTCTAGGTAAGCCATGCAATATATAATGACAATCTTACTATTTCTACAGTTCTAGGCAAGCCATGCAATATATAATGACAATCTTACCTTATCTACAGTTCTAGGCAAGCCATGCAATATATAATGACAATATTACTATTTCTACAGTTCTAGGTAAGCCATGCAATATATAATGACAATCTTACCTTTTCTACAGTTCTAGGTAAGCCATGCAATATATAATGACAATCTTACTATTTCTACAGTTCTAGGTAAGCCATGCAATATATAATGACAATCTTACTATTTCTACAGTTCTAGGTAAGCCATGCAATATATAATGACAATCTTACTATTTCTACAGTTCTAGGTAAGCCATGCAATATATAATGACAATCTTACTATTTCTACAGTTCTAGGCAAGCCATGCAATATATAATGACAATCTACTATTTCTACAGTTCTAGGTAAGCCATGCAATATATAATGACAATCTTACTATTTCTACAGTTCTAGGCAAGCCATGCAATATATAATGACAATCTTACTATTTCTACAGTTCTAGGTAAGCCATGCAATATATAATGACAATCTTACCTTTTCTACAGTTCTAGGTAAGCCATGCAATATATAATGACAATCTTACTATTTCTACAGTTCTAGGTAAGCCATGCAATATATAATGACAATCTTACTATTTCTACAGTTCTAGGTAAGCCATGCAATATATAATGACAATCTTACCTTATCCAGTTCTAGGTAAGCCATGCAATATATAATGACAATATTACTATTTCTACAGTTCTAGGCAAGCCATGCAATATATAATGACAATATTACCTTATCTACAGTTCTAGGCAAGCCATGCAATATATAATGACAATATTACTATTTCTACAGTTCTAGGTAAGCCATGCAATATATAATGACAATATTACTATTTCTACAGTTCTAGGTAAGCCATGCAATATATAATGACAATCTTACCTTATCTACAGTTCTATGTAAGCCATGCAATATATAATGACAATCTTACCTTTTCTACAGTTCTAGGCAAACCATGCAATATATAATGACAATATTACTATTTCTACAGTTCTAGGCAAGCCATGCAATATATAATGACAATCTTACTATTTCTACAGTTCTAGGCAAACCATGCAATATATAATGGCAATCTTACCTTTTCTACAGTTCTAGGCAAACCATGAAATATATAATGACAATATTACTATTTCTACAGTTCTAGGTAAGCCATGCAATATATAATGACAATATTACTATTTCTACAGTTCTAGGCAAGCCATGCAATATATAATGACAATCTTACCTTATCTACAGTTCTAGGCAAGCCATGCAATATATAATGACAATATTACTATTTCTACAGTTCTAGGCAAGCCATGCAATATATAATGACAATATTACTATTTCTACAGTTCTAGGTAAGCCATGCAATATATAATGACAATCTTACCTTATCTACAGTTCTAGGCAAGCCATGCAATATATAATGACAATATTACTATTTCTACAGTTCTAGGCAAGCCATGCAATATATAATGACAATATTACTATTTCTACAGTTCTAGGCAAGCCATGCAATATATAATGACAATATTACTATTTCTACAGTTCTAGGTAAGCCATGCAATATATAATGACAATCTTACTATTTCTACAGTTCTAGGTAAGCCATGCAATATATAATGACAATCTTACTATTTCTACAGTTCTAGGTAAGCCATGCAATATATAATGACAATCTTACCTTATCTACAGTTCTAGGTAAGCCATGCAATATATAATGACAATATTACCTTATCTACAGTTCTAGGTAAGCCATGCAATATATAATGACAATCTTACCTTTTCTACAGTTCTAGGTAAGCCATGCAATATATAATGACAATCTTACTATTTCTACAGTTCTAGGTAAGCCATGCAATATATAATGACAATCTTACTATTTCTACAGTTCTAGGTAAGCATGCAATATATAATGACAATCTTACCTTATCTACAGTTCTAGGTAAGCCATTGGATGTTGACGAACTACATCTTATATTGGAGTACAGTGCTGGTAGCAAGTGGGGCAACTATTCGGCTTCCAGAGCTAACAGGTCAGTAACAACATTGTCATGTTTATATTTTATGCTTTGCAATGAAATATAGAAATCTATCGGTGAAATAAAATGTGTTATTCCACTGATTGAAAGCAACCACTGATTGATGGCAACCACTGATTGAAAGCAACCACTGATTGATGGCAGCCACTGATTGAAAGCAACCACTGATTGAAAGCAACCACTGATTGAAAGCAACCACTGATTGAATGCAACCACTTGTTGAAAGCAACCACTGATTGAAAGCAACTACTGATTGAAAGCAACCACTGATTGATGGCAACCACTGATTGAAAGCAACCACTGATTGAAAGCAACCACTGATTGATGGCAACCACTGATTGAAAGCAACCACTGATTGAAAGCAACCACTGATTGAAAGCAACTACTGATTGAAAGCAACCACTGATTGATGGCAACCACTGATTGAAAGCAACCACTGATTGATGGCAGCCACTGATTGAAAGCAACCACTGATTGAAAGCAACCACTGATTGAAAGCAACCACTGATTGAATGCAACCACTTGTTGAAAGCAACCACTGATTGAAAGCAACTACTGATTGAAAGCAACCACTGATTGATGGCAACCACTGATTGAAAGCAACCACTGATTGAAAGCAACCACTGATTGATGGCAACCACTGATTGAAAGCAACCACTGATTGAAAGCAACCACTGATTGAAAGCAACTACTGATTGAAAGCAACCACTGATTGATGGCAACCACTGATTGATGGCAACCACTGATTGATGGCAACCACTGATTGAAAGCAACTACTGATTCAACCACTGATTGAAAGCAACTACTGATTGAAAGCAACCACTGATTGAAAGCAACCACTTGTTGAAAGCAACCACTGATTGATGG
The DNA here is from genome assembly GCA_014843695.1 of Archivesica marissinica. NCBI lineage: Eukaryota > Metazoa > Mollusca > Bivalvia > Venerida > Vesicomyidae > Archivesica > Archivesica marissinica. Next base: position 66,310,482 of record CM026404.1, read on the forward strand.
CAACCACTGATTGAAAGCAACCACTGATTGATGGCAACCACTGATTGAAAGCAACCACTGGTTGAAAGCAACCACTGATTGAAAGCAACCACTGATTGAAAGCAACCACTGATTGATGGCACCGGAATAACACATTTTATTTCTCACTGGTTTTGCACATGTTGTACCTAGTTGCTGCATGTTGAACTATTGTCAACGTGAACGTTTTCAGATTCAAGCTGTCAGTGACATCATTTATGGTCATCTAAGCACGACTCTCTAGCACCATTTAGCGCACAAATGCTTCGTTTTCGATCATAGAAGCACCTTTCAGCCTAAGATAAAAACATTTGTGTGTTTAAGTGGATGATAGATTAATATTTCTCTCATGAACATCGAACGTTACTCCTGATAATGCTTTCTATGTTCATTCAATGAAATATAATTTAATCATTTACTGAAACAAACAAATATCCAGACCAAGTAGTGATTCTTAGCTTTTGATTTTCTTATTCTTAATCCTTAACCTGCCGAATAAATTGGACGGAATATGCAAACAACATAGATCCAGATCAGCCAAGACGTAATGCCGCGTCTGATCATGATCTATGTTGCTTGCTATTCAGACATGTGTTTTAGCTCCACTAGCCAACTATTTGCTGTTGTGATTAGCATGCTACGGGTTAAACAAGTGGTTACTTGATTTAACGTCCTTCGTTAGGCGTTATCCATGGCTGTAAGTTCTTGATCCCCGGATTCATTTAGCTGTTGTTTGCACACAATGACCGTGACGTCAGGGCTTATTCTGGGTCAGATGTGGGAGAAGTGAGAAATTTAAATTGTGTTATTTATAATATAGTTCAACAAAATAGAAGCTAAAATACACAATATGACCATTAAATAGAACATGTGACTAGAAGCAGTGCTTTACAATGGGCCAGTGTAGCTTTCAGTGTAATTTTTTTTTCGGGAGAAGTGGGGCCCCAGGTGGCGAAGTCAGGGCCCTAAGGTGACTATTTCTCCCAAGTCACCCTCTAGAATGAGCCCTGTGACATGATCTTGACCGTTTTCATGGTAGAAAAGCTTATTAAAAAACATAAACCATACCCTTTTCATCTCTTCAATGATTTTGACACACAATTCTAGTGTTTTGTTGTTGCAGATTTATCGTCCATAGTGACAAGAGTAATCCGTTCTTGGACACATTGGAGGAACTTGAGTTGGAGCTACCAAGTTTTGATCCATCGATTCTCGTCATCGGCGGCCTGCAAATGATGGATAACTTCCCTTTTAAACACGGTTCGTATGATTTATTATATATCATTGCTTAATCATTGTCAACCACCGGCCCCTCATCACTATGAGTTTGGGTCTTACTGGTGTAGATACATCCAAGATTCGTTCAAGTCAGGATGCTATCTAGCTGGCTTGAACTCTTAGATTCTAAATGGGTGCCCTAGCCTGGGTTCCAGTCTGTCAATTTTTCACTTATTAACTTCTGGCAAAATGACAGCCTTGGGAAACTTGATTTCCGATCGTAGCGCCATCTACTTACACCCTCATTATTAAGTGTGTAGATTTGCCTGGAACCATACTTGTGGGGGGGGGGCATTTGTGGCCTTCCTCTGTTGGATAAAGGTGGAAAGTGGCTATAGGGTTTGATGTGACGCTTAATAAAAAATATTTTGTAGTGATATAAAAATGTGCATTTAGATACCCATAGCGGCAGAGGCTAGTGAGCTCATTTTGCTTTTCTTGTTAAAAGACAGATTGCCAGAATAAAGCACATTACATGTACATTTATTATGGGTGCATTGAACATACACGGTAATTGTTTGGACTTGTATGAATCCTGAAGCATTCTCTTGTTCAATATTCAGGTGTGCGTGAAGAACGACTCAATAAATTACACGAACTGCTGATCAAGACGAACCGCTCTACCAAAACACATTTTGAACTTGCTTCGTTCAGCGATGAGACGTTAATGAAGGAGATCGTAGACACTGTCGTATATCATTCCGATTCCCTCGGCATGAATGAGCAAGAGCTGCCTAACCTAGTCAGTATACTTACTAGTGGCAAAATAGCCTTGATTTCCGACTCTCGGCCAAGAATCGCCACAGTTCTGGATCAGATGAGGACCGTTTATGATCTACTCAAAGATACGGATGAATCAAATGGTAAGAGAAAGTTAACGAGGCTTCATGTGCATACCTTGGCTTATCAGGCGATTCTAACAACTAAAGGTTCCGCATGGAAGAACACAATGTCTGCTGCAGCGAAGGCTTCTCTTACAGCCAATAGACACGTCTGTGGGTCCAACTACATCGATACTGAAAAGGCAAAACTGTTGATGGATGATTCGTTTTCCACGAGCATGTCGGAGGATTCTGCTGATAGAATACCACTGGAGGAGCAGCGGCCGGTCTCGTGTTGGTCAGAGGAAGAATTTGACATCTGTCTGGCACCAGTGTTGGTATGCACGGAAGTTCTTCAGACAGGTGGGGGTGGAGATAATATCTCATCTGCTGGCCTTCTTTATCAGATATAAGGTGCAAAAATACTGGTACTACACATTGTGTTGTATTGTAATGTTCTGTCTGTATTTTTGGGAAAGGTCTTTGTTTTACTGGAGTCGTGACATTGTGTTCTATTTGCTAGTGTTTTCAGTAATGATCTTTATGTCAGTTTATACACATTTATTTTAGCTAGATTGCGAAACAAGTTCTTACAACTTATATTAATCGCTCTCGAGACCTCAATTCCTGATGGAATCCATCGCCACGAGGTAGAGAGAAGAGGCAACGTGGAATTTAAGTGCCTTACCTAGGGGCACAATCGTAACAGCTACGGCTTAGCACGAACCTCAGGCCTTTCGCACATGAAGCGAACACGCTACCACTGCGCTACCACTGCGCTACCACTGCGCTATCACTGCGCTACCACTGCGCTATCACTGCGCTACCACTGCGCTACCACTGCGCTACCACTGCGCTATCACTGCGCTATCACGACCATCTTTATGTTAGATTCGTGATAGTCTCAATAACATCTTGCAATTATTGTCCCGTTCTACATGTGTATTATCGATTTAACTCTTGTAGTAGTTAATGTATTACCAAGTTGCAAATGAATAGAGAATTTGGTAATTGCGGAATTGTATTTCACAAACTGTAAAGATTTTGACCATTTTCTCAAAAGTTAACCATTTACTCCACATAAAATACCATTATTGCTTTCCACATATTGCCGCCATTCCACACCATTATTTATTCCAACAAAACTTGATTATTGAGTATTGCTGATCAGCAGTATGGAGATAAGATCAGTAGTTCGGCAGTTACCAGAATAACGTGACGTATTACACATGCACAACGTGTAAGCATGCATTAAGAGCATGGACGCGATTCTTGTGAGAAGTCAATAACCTCTTGTTATTAACCCTTAGCAAATAAAATCACGTTTGCAAAGCATAGAGCCAGATCAGACGACACACACAGAATGCGCAGTCTGATCCGGCAAGCATAGAGCCAGATCAGGCGACACACACAGAATGTGCAGTCTGATCCGGCAAGCATAGAGCCAGATCAGGCGACACACACAGAATGCGCAGTCTGATCCGGCAAGCATAGAGCTAGATCAGGCGACACACACAGAATGCGCAGTCTGATCCGGCAAGCATAGAGCCAGATCAGGCGACACACACAGAATGCACAGTCTGATCCAGCAAGCATAGAGCCAGATCAGGCGACACACACAGAATGCGCATCTGATCCGGCAAGCATAAAGCCAGATCAGACGACACACACAGAATGCGCGTCTGATCCGGCTCTATCCTGTGCTACTCGGATAGTGGAGCTAAGACACTTGGTTGAATAGCAAACAACATAGATCATGATGCCATGGCTGATCTGGATCTATGTTGTTTGCAAAAGTGATTTTATTTACTCAGTAGGCAAAGAGTTAAGTTAATTAAAATTGAATGAAAATTATGTATTTGGTGCTTTTCATAATGTAAATATTTTATTTTGAATACCAGTTAAATTTACAGCAACGCCATAACTCGCGGTACTGTTTATTGTTGAAACTTTTCAATCGAGGAAATGCAGCTTTTATCTGTTCCTTGTCAAATATCTTATACTCTACCTCATTCCTATTAATAGTCTTATACAAATTTCTCATAGCTCGATTGCAAAACATGTTCTTACAACATTAGAGTTTAATCCCTCTCAACACCTCATTCCTGATGGAATCGCGATGGATGAGAGATATGGGGCAATGTCGACATGAATGACTTGCCTAGGGATGCCAACACCTCATTCCTGATGGAATCGCTATGGATGAGAGATATGGGGCAATGTCGACATGAATGACTTGCCTAGGGATGCCAACACCTCATTCCTAATGGAATCGCTATGGATGAGAGATATGGGGCAATGTCGACATGAATGACTTGCCTAGGGATGCCAACACCCCATTCCTGATGGAATCGCTATGGATGAGAGATATGGGGCAATGTCGACATGAATGACTTGCCTAGGGATGCCAACACCTCATTCCTGATGGAATCGCTATGGATGAGAGATATGGGGCAATGTCGACATGAATGACTTGCCTAGGGATGCCAACGCCTCATTCCTGATGGAATCGCTATGGATGAGAGATATGGGGCAATGTCGACTTGAATGACTTGCCTAGGGATGCCAACACCTCATTCCTGATGGAATCGCGATGGATGAGAGATATGGGGCAATGTCCACTTGAATGACTTGCCTAGGGATGCCAACACCTCATTCCTGATGGAATCGCGATGGATGAGAGATATGGGGCAATGTCGACTTGAATGACTTGCCTAGGGATGCCAACACCTCATTCCTGATGGAATCGCTATGGATGAGCGATATGGGGCAATGTCCACTTGAATGACTTGCCTAGGGATGCCAACACCTCATTCCTGATGGAATCGCTATGGATGAGAGATATGGGGCAATGTCGACTTGAATGACTTGCCTAGGGATGCCAACACCTCCTGTCTGATTGAATCACTATGGATGAGAGATATGGGGCAATGTCCACTTGAATGACTTGCCTAGGGATGCCAACACCTCATTCCTGATGGAATCGCTATGGATGAGAGATATGGGGCAATGTCCACTTGAATGACTTGCCAAGGGATGCCAACGCTGTGGTTCTGGCAGGTTTAAACTCAAAACTTCAAGATTTCTATTGTGTTGTTAAATTTTTGTGTGCGTATTTACTGGTATGTAAGTTTTCTAAAATAAAATTATTTGAACATAATTATCTTTTTACAGCGATATTATTGTATGTTATTAAACATAAATTAAATATATTTGCCAAATTGATGTTAGAAATGAATAGTACTGTACATAATATAATGAAATCCATATTTTCTAAAGATTATTAATTGTGTTAATGACTGATTGCTCATATTTGCGTTTATTTATTTTCCAACTTATGATTGATTATTGTCCTTTGTATTTTTGCGTGTGTGTGCGTGCGTGCGAGTATTTCCATTACCGTACTATGAATCATGTATTTCCATTACTGTACTATGAATCATGTATTTCCATTACCGTACTATGAATCATGTATTTCCATTACTGTACTATGAATCATGTATTTCCATTACCGTATTATGAATCATGTATTTCCATTACTGTACTATGAATCATGTATTTCCATTACCGTACTATTTGTATTAAAATGAAAACTTGATACCGTATATATCCTTGAAACAGCTACAGTTGTACAATTTTTCTGTTATGACCAGTGGAAAGGACCAGTTCCCTATGTTGTGTCCCTTGTTTGTCTGTTTTTGTTAATTAAGATATTTACACTAATGGTTAGCAACACTTGTGAGGTCTTGGTACTTCAGTATTATGTAATTACGTTTTTCTAGTAGATTTTCAAGTAGATTGTTACATGCTGTGATATGTAGAAGTTTTGCCATTACGTTACCATGGACCAATATATATATATAATAATATACTCGCAAAAGAAAAGCAGCATTTTAATACCAATTTTGACTATTCTTATAAGTAATTCTTTGCATTAAAACATTCTGAAAAAGAATTGATTAAACTTATGATGTACGAGTTTATTTACCTTGTGCACCGAACCATGTGGGTGTGCAATTTTAAAACAGAAGTTGCATGAATGTTTAATATACAGACAGATCTGTAGTCCAGTGTTGGACTTGTAATCCCGGGATCGCAGGTTCGATCCCCTGTCTGACCGTAATAATACTAAGTCTTTCAGATGGGACTTTAAACCAAGTGCTTTACACCCATCACGTAAAAGAACCAGAGGAGACTCTGGAATGGGTCTCTGTCTCTATCATTGCACTATCCTCCAAAAATCTAAAATGACTACTGATAATGTCTTCAGGAGGCATCGCTCATATGGGCAACCGGTAGCGATGATAAATAAAAGTAAAACACACAATGTTTAATATTAATTTATTTGATTGCTAGGCAACAGAGTAAGATATGGTGAGTGGGAGACTTGGGTTTTCAAACCAGGATATAACCCGTAAACCAATGAAATATCAATAAGATATTGTATGATCCAATGACTGGACAATACGTCTAGTTGAATGGCTTAATCAGATCTTAGTTTATACAAATTTATTTGAGCTCGATTGCGAAACAAGTTCGTACAACTTATATTAATCAGACTTCATTCCTGATGGAATCCGTCGCCACGAGGGAGAGAGAAGAGACCTCATTCCTGATGGAATCCATCGCCATGAGGGAGAGAAGAGACCTCATTCCTGATGGAATCCGTCGCCACGAGGGAGAGGAGAGACCTCATTCCTGATGGAATCCGTCGCCATGAGGGAGAGAAGAGACCTCATTCCTGATGGAATCCGTCGCCATGAGGGAGAGAAGAGACCTCATTCCTGATGGAATCCATCGCCACGAGGGAGAGAAGAGACCTCATTCCTGATGGAATCCGTCGCCATGAGGGAGAGAGAAGACACCTCATTCCTGATGGAATCCGTCGCCATGAGGGAGAAGAGGCAATGTGGAATTTAAATGCCTTGCCTAAAGGCAGAATCATAACGGCTCCAGTGGGGCTCAAACTCTGGGCCTTTTGCAGCTGAAGTGAACGTGCTACCACTGCGCTATCACAATGTCCACAATCAGATCTTGTAGAGGTAATAAGCAGATTGGAACAATTGTATTTCCGTGTGTGTTAGGCAGGGGGTCACTAGTATACAAGGTTTTAGTCGTCTTTTTAGATGAAAAAGCTGTTTTTCGTTTGCTGTTGATGATATATTTTACCATTCACGATGTATGCTATATTGCTACAAACATTTTAAAGTGTCAAAATGAACTCTGCTTCCCAGCGACTAAATGTTGTTATCCACCATTGTACATAAACACAATGTATATTACAATGTATGTAATAAATAAACGGTCAATAAATTTCCGTATGTTAGTGTTTAATTTTAGCACAGCACAAACTGTGGAACTTGTACATACTGTATCTAGCTATCCAGATGGTTTGTGTAAGGTCAGTGGATCCACCCTGCTTACTAAAATACTGCTAATAAGGGGACCAGGGTCTTCTTCCACCAATAGCTGGAGAGTTGCCAAATAGCATAACCTGTTGACAAAATACAAACTGTACTTTAATCAGCCACTTATTATTAGGATGTGAACGTTAGAAGTGGGGCCAGTGTTCAGGAGACTACTGTATTAGGATGTGAACGTTAGAAGTGGGGCCAATGTTCAGGAGACTACTGTATTAGGATGAGAACGTTAGAAGTGGGGCCAATGTTCAGGAGACTACTGTATTAGGATGAGAACATTAGAAGTGGGGCCAATGTTCAGGAGACTACTGTATTAGGATGAGAACGTTAGAAGTGGGGCCAGTGTTCAGGAGACTACTGTATTAGGATGTGAACGTTAGAAGTGGGGCCAATGTTCAGGAGACTGCTGTAGTGATTTATTATCAACATAGACATACCGCCATCTGTCAATCATTGGTCGTTTCAAATGACTGGATCCTTATAATGTATGTGAAGTTATTGTGTGTAACTTCAGGAGTGCCCAATGACTGGATCCTTATAATGTATGTGAAGTTAGTGTGTGTAACTTCAGGGTGCCCAATGACTGGATCCTTATAATGTATGTGAAGTTATTGTGTGTAACTTCAGGAGTGCCCAATGACTGGATCCTTATAATGTATGTGAAGTTAGTGTGTGTAACTTCAGGAGTGCCCAATGACTGGATCCTTATAATGTATGTGAAGTTAGTGTGTGTAACTTCAGGGTGCCCAATGACTGGATCCTTATAATGTATGTGAAGTTAGTGTGTGTAACTTTAGGGTGCCCAATGACTGGATCCTTATAATGTATGTGAAGTTATTGTGTGTGACTGTACAACATGAGACTGCACGGGTATGTGGGACAGAGTGCAGAACCCCTGCAGTATATATAATACATGTACAACACGAGGCTGCACGGGTATGTGGGGTAGAATTCCTGCAGTATATATAATACATGTACATCACGAGGCTGCACGGGTATGTGGGGTAGAACCCCTGCAGTATATATAATACATGTACATCACGAGGCTGCACGGGTATGTGGGACAGAGTGCAGAACCCCTGCAGTATATATAATACATGTACAACACGAGGCTGCACGGGTAGTGGGGTAGAACCCTGCAGTATATATGATACATGTACAACACGAGGCTGCACGGGTATGTGGGGTAGAACCACTGCAGTATATATAATACATGTACAACACGAGACTGCACGGGTATGTGGGGTAGAACCACTGCAGTATATATGATACATGTACAACACAAGGCTGCACGGGTATGTGGGGTAGAACCACTGCAGTATATATAATACATGTACAACACGAGACTGCACGGGTATGTGGGGTAGAACCACTGCAGTATATATAATACATGTACATCACGAGACTGCACGGGTATGTGGGGTAGAACCCCTGCAGTATATATAATACATGTACAACACGAGACTGCACGGGTATGTGGGGTAGAACCCCTGCAGTATATATAGTCCATGGGCCCGAGTGAAAATCGGTACCACATGAGGTGGCAAATTCTAATTCATACCACAGTGTTGGTATACTTGTGGAGGTAAGATTTTGGGGTGATAACCTTTGCACACGAGTAGCTTAACAAAGATGGCCGCCAATTTTCAAAATGGCTGCCCAGTAGCTAATAATCAGTATATATGCCTATACATCCATGCTTACCATGTTTCTTTTGTGTGCCCCATGCTCACCAAAGTTGCCTGAATTACTGACAGGGTGTCACAGTGTATGTATATACAGTCAAACCTCGGAATTTAAGCATTTTTTTTCTGTTGCATGAACAGAGTGTCGGATAATGAATTATCTGGATTTGTGGAGTCCGGAATTTCAAGGTATGTGGGATCTTATCAAAGATTGATGATGGCTGCCAAACATCAATCACTACTATACAACGATTATTATAACCCTATAATGCTGGTCTTTTTGCAATTCTTCTTCCAATGCTTTCCAAGGTTGCCACTTACATATATGTATCCTTACTTTGCAGGTTTGAAGAAGCACTAGCAATGTGTTGACAAGATGGAGCAGGATTCAGATGAGAAAGCATCCAACGAGGTACCCTCCAAGCGAGCCAAGATGACAGAAATGTATAATTCACTGTACTTCAGAAGGTGCAGATGCTCCTTTGGTGTATTTACAGGACTTAAATTCATGGAACACTTTGCTCAGAGCTGCTCAAATACGCAACCATTTGCCTATTCTGGATATTGCAAAGAACTTGAAAGAGGACAAAATACCGCAAATGCAATATCATCGAAAATGTCGCAGTGTGTTCACTATGAAAAAGCGTCTGGATGCCATTGTTTGTAAATCAGATGCTAGCATGGACACTGGTGATGGTGAGCCATCTAGAAAATCAACCCGGAGAGAGCCAAGTCAATCAAGAGTGTATGAGGCCAAATGTATCATCTGTCAAAAGATAACTAAATACCTGAAGGGAACCAGAACACATGAAAAATTGGTGAAGTGCACCACGCTTCAAGCAGATGATCAGTTGCGAAAGGCTGCAGTCCAGAAAATGGATGAGCGGGTTCTCTCTATGCTCAGTAGGGATATAGTGGCTGCAGAAGGTCACTACCATAGGACTTGCTACCGTGTGTACACAAAAGACGAAAGTGCAAGTTGTAGCAGAAGCAGTACACTATCTGATGCTGAGATGAAATACTCACTAGTTGAGGACAATGCATACACAGAGTTGTTTGAATTCATCAGAAATGAACTGTTTAGTCATCCTGATGTTCTAACAATGACTGAGCTTACCACAAGATTAGTTGCATGCATGACCTCTCAAGGATGTCATGAAATCAAAGCTTCAACAAAAAAGCACATTCGTCGTAAGCTGGAGGCAGAGTTTGGGGAATCAGTGCACATTATCCATGATCGCAAGGGCAAATTGGTTGTATACCCAGACAATCTGTTGAGAGATGAACTTGTCCTTGATATTCTGATGCTAAAGAATGAGTTGAAGGCAGCCAAATCCTCTCAAACAGACCCTCTGTCAGTTCTCACAAAAGCAGCACTTCAGATACGAGCTGATATCAGAGATAAAAAGCAAAATGTGAACCAGGAATGGCCACCTCAGCCATCAGAACTGACTCCAGGATCAGATCATCTACCTGCCTCAGTCACACATTTCTTGCATAAATAATAATAATATATTTATTGTTCCTCCAATATTGAAGATTTTAACATATATACATGCATGACAAATTAATGAACATACATAATTACATAAATGAAGATGTACAAGAATGTCATTTACAACATACATTTTTAACACATAATCGTATCCGACAACACTCGAGTGCAGTTTTATGCACTGACGATAATGAAACTATTTAGTGAGATATTAATTTACACTATCTAAAACTACTGTCAAAAATAAACTCAAGAAAATGAAAGATTGCTTTTAGTATGTAAATTTTAGTAAGTAATATTTATGAAATTTAAATTGCACAAAGCCATTATACTTATGACTTGTTTGTATCAGAGATGAGGAGGAAATAATACCTATTTTAACCAAATCTAGGAAGCCAAAATTAGCCTCGACTTAACGCGAAAACGAAAGTTAAATCTAAAGTAATGGCATTGATTTAATTATTAAATATTCATTTAGTACCATAACTCTTACCGAAATCTTGACCCGAGACGAAATAGCAAGAATATGCGGCACAGACGACTATGTACTAATAGAATGTTTGGTTAGTTGGTGTCAATAACTTACATCGCATAACCAAAACAAAAAGAAACAACTTTAAATTCTTATACGACATTGGCAATATACAACCATTTCGAAGCAATGACATGTTAAGTAATACACATATATTCACTATATACTAATACTATTTAAAATAGAAAATTTACAACTTGTATAAGGCATACACAAAGCACAAACACATCGGATATATGAATTGCCGCAGTTGTGATAGTGACTGTGTATGATGACATTAGAAGTACGTCACATACATCATGTAACTATTGATAATGAGTCATAAATAGTGACCTACTATTCACTATAATTGTTTAATGCATGATGCGCCACAGAAGTTTACCAACGCTATAATTAGACAAGCAGTATCCGTCGGTATCTGCAGCTATTGTAACATAAAACCAACACTGTTCCTTTGGGCTCATGGAGAACGTCTGCGCAAACGTTTCAACGCCGTGATGCTTGATGGTAATATCCCACAATTCAAGTTGAGCGGAACTATTTGCCGTGCAGAAACAAACCAAGTGAACAGTTAGGTCTTCAGTTAGGTAACCACACTTGTGACACTTTTGAACAAAAGTTCTTGACATTACTTTAGCAATGCAATCCATTACAAAAGTACACATAAATAATAGTTTTGGGTTTGATTTCGCAGTTGCCCATAATATACACGGACGGTTAACTGTGATCACATTGGATATCTTTGGCATTATCCCTTGGACGCGTGTCACCCTTTCAACTGATTCTGATAAGCCTACCGCTTTTCTCAAAGTAGATTTCCACACGTATTTTGTGGGGAAATATGCCGTCTGTAAGTAGTCTGTGACGAAAGTCTCCAATCCATACTTTTGAAAGAGTCTATGCAAGTCTGGCATGAAACCGCATGCCTGTTTGTCATAATTTGCAAATCGTGTCAGTCTATGTAGGAATATCTGCTTGGCTAAATACTTATCCGGGAGCTTGCACAACTGACCGAAAAATTGGAGCTTTTTATAGTCAATAATTGTCTCAATAGAATTTATATCAATAGCACTTAAACAAAAATCAGTGTTAGTGTGTACTTTAAACTGTTGCATGGATTTTAAGCAATATCTGTGAGCTCTTTCCAAAGATAACATATCAGTATCAGAGTACATATTCCACAGTTCACAGCCATAAAGAGCTCTAGGTAAAACAACGCACTTATATATCGTTTTTGAAGTCAAAGGGTTTAACGACTGTGTATCAATTCCATTCTTCGAAACACAAAGAAACGTCCCTCTGATTTTTACACAGGCTTGATGGATCAATTTTGTTGTCGAGAGGAATTTGTCATATATAATACCAAGATGCGTATAGTCTTCAGCTTCTTTTATCAGTTCATTTCCAAGATTAAATGTTCGATCAATTGGCGGTTTACAACGTTCTTTTTAAGACTATAACTGCACATTTGCTACCATTATAACAAAAACGCCATCGTTTTGAATAACTATCACATATGTTTAACATATTGTTCATACCATTTTTTGACAGTGATACCAATACCATGTCGTCAGCCACCGTCGGACTGCAAACATTCATACCGTATAAACACATACCATAGCCACTTTGTTCCAGTTGCTGTATGAGACCGTTTATAAAAATTAAATACAGTAACGGTGAGCTCTTCCCTCCTTGACGCGTGCCTTGCAACACCGGGAATTCATGTGACAGTAGACCGTTATATCTCACACTGCTGGTTACATTTTTGTACAGCTCTTTAAATCCAATTAATGTCGTCTCATCCACGTTTAATTCGATCAATTTGTAGAATAGGCCGTCGTGCCACACATTGTCAAAGGCTTGTTTGCCGTCCAAATAACAAACATAAAGAGGTGAAGAATTTTCCCTTGAGAAGTGTATGCATTCCCGCAGGGCAAACGAAGTCATAACACAGCCTAACTTTTCTTGAAATCCGCCTTGCTGTATGTTTAATTGACTAATTAAAGTTTCTTTACATCTGTACAAAAGCACCATTTCAAATACTTTCAGTATAACGGAGGATAATGTAATAGCACGATAATTGTTCGGGTCATCTTTCCTCTTTTTACCACCTTTATGTAAAGTAATAATACATAAACCGGAACCTTAGCGATGACCTCAACGCACACATATTTGAAGCAGTCCAAAACTACATCCGGGAAAGCAGACGATTTTCATGAGCATCTGTTCACTAAATGTAGCAAGTTTGCTTCTCCCATTGAACTATCCGAATGATTACATGTTCCTCCATCTTCTATCCTTTTGCCTATCTTCTCAGTCAATCTTAATTTCAACTTACTAATTTAATTACTATGTGTATTTCTATCACCTTAATAATCTCATTATATTATTGAGATTATAGTTTACAGTTCATGGTTAATATAATTTTATGCTTATCTTTATCGAATTGCAATTAATAGTTCAGATACGATTAAAACGCTGTCATACTGTAATTACAATATACATCTAAATATAGGAGAAGACCTCTATAAGCTATAGCTTTCGGTTCTAATCCTTTTTCATACATGTATGTAAATATTTGTGTAAATTGTACATTTGTATATGTTATATCATTGTTTGAAATAAACTATGTTTAAACTAAAGTAATAATAATCCCCCTTTTCAAACTGTCTGGAATATAACCGTGTCGCAACATATACGTAAAAATATTGGCTAAAATACCCGACACTATATCATTTGCATGTATCAAATACTCGTATGTAATATTGTCTTCTCCGGCTGCTTTTCCGGTAGGTAAAGTTTTAATCACGTCAGTAACAACTTCCGGGAGAACCCTCACATGTCGATCTGTAGACAGACGACTAAACGTTTCATTCACAGTATTTGTCACCGTCTGTTTCCACGCCTCATCAAATGATTCTGACTCAGAGGGAGAATACAGATTTCTAAAATAAATACCCCACTGTTTCGTTAACTCATTCCGGTCTCGAATAACATCATTTTGAAACTTTATGCCAGAGCTCATTTTTGACTGGGATTTCCTTTTTCTCGAATTTATTAGTTTCCAAAATTGTACAGAGTCTACTTCAGCAGTTCTATCAAGCTCCTGATCCTGTAAAGCCAAATAATTATACACACTGTTTCTATGCATCCTTCTGAAAATACACTTAGCATTTTTATAGTTAACATAACTAGGGTTCGTTTTGTCACGAGGTCTTCCTTCACGACACCATACGTTGCGTAAAGAAGTCATTTTGTTGTGATATCTCGAAAGTTCTTCGGACCAATACGGCTTCAATAATGGTTTATACTGTTTCATCGGGAGAGCATGTTTTGCGCTATTCAGAAGTTTCTCACTGAGTGTGGAAATTGCATTGTCAATTTCATTCTTCTCATAACATTGCCATTCCATGTTTTGAAAATCTGCATCACCCACAAGCATAGTCCGATACTGCTCTAAATCATTACAAGTGGCCCTTTTCCAGTTTATGTTAACACCAAGGCTTGAAATATCGCACAAAGTATGTTCAGTGTACAACTGTATAGACATTAAAATAGGTCTATGTCTTGAAACATTTAAGCAGTTATCATCTACAATTTCACAATGTAATATCAAGTCTAGTATTTCTATAGGAACACACATATAATCAATCAGTGAACTGTAACGATTGTCATATGAAACATATGAATATTTGGCACCGACGCATGAAGACAATGTATTGACAGCTGTCAAATTACAATCTGTTAAGAATTTCACAAAGTGCATATCACGATTATTTAAGCAGAAATGTGTACACTTTGAATTAAAATCACCCATAAATATCGGCACACCATACTCTGAATACACATTATATAGGTCAAAAAGTTTGTTTATGTATTCTACAAATACTGCACTACTATGATTTGTACAGGGCAAGTACACTTGAAAGATAAAAACATATTGATGTGGTGCGATTTCAAGCTGAATGCCTACTATATGGTCATCTTCTATGTTTAACGGGAGAACATAATTGTCATATTTCCTATGCCACATAATAGCAACACCGCCTTTACCCACTTTTCTGCTATTCTGAGTGTACAAGTCTTAATTACAAACAGCGTGAAAATTGTAATCACTTATTATACTATCAAAGAAATGTAAAGTATATGGAAATAACCAATGTTCAGATACCCCACATATGTCTATTTGTCTGTTCTTAAGTATGTCCGCAAGGTATGATGCACTTGACATTAACCCTGTCACATTCCATGTCATTATATTTAAATCCATTGTACCTGTATTTAACGTTAGGATTTCTATTACTATATACAAAATGCACATTTTAGTCTACTTGCTCGATTAAATTATTGAACGGGTTGTCACGAAAGAATGGATTATTTTGAATCGCATGATCAGCACAATCAGTCTGACCTATATTTGATCGTTGACGTCTCGCACCTTGTAGTGTCTGCTGTGATCGCCGATTGCGGGCATCACGTGACACCCACGATTTCGATCTCCACTGTTTACACGTGACATGACTAGGCCAAAACCTGTCATTTAGCAACAAATCGGCGCTATAATCTGCAGCAACATTGACACGAACAACAAGCTTGTCGGGAAATCTACGCATGGGATATGTCCTGATAGTGTATACAGTAGGACCTTGTCCTGGGCGCAATTCTTGGAAAAGAAATCCTCCTTTACTGATAAATGTATGCAGTATATCACGATTCAACGGCCTTTTAAATCCAAGTACACAAACGTGGCGTGTGTGCCTACGTGTTGGTTGCTCGAAGTTGTCATTTATTATAGTTTCTGACGGTGTGTTCATCACTCGTACTGATATCTGTTCTAACCACTGTTCACTTGTTTCCATAGCAACGGTATCCTCCGTTACCACAATATCGTCATCCGGTATAACGATTTGTTGCTCCTGTATATCGGAAGGTTCACCTGGGATGACAATGGGGTCATGTAAGGTTCCTGCTTGAAATTCATTAATGTCAGGACTGAAAGCGACACTGGTAACCTCCGTGTACGTAGGAGGCTCTATATCGTTATGTTCCTTTGCCGTGGGATGAACGACATCAGTTTCCATTACCGCGGGAGACTCGATTTCGGTATTTTCCGTGACCGCAGGCTCATTTTCGATAGTTTCCGTGAACTCAGTCGTCAATTGTGTTACGGAGGACAAGAACTTTGCAATCTGAGCTTCCTCGGTATTGACACGATCTCTATCACCAGCAACTACTGGTATGTCCATGTTACCGAAGCTCTCCATGGGTTCGTCAATATATTCACTCGCCTGAGGCAATATACATGTATTACTGTGTATTAATGGTGTCACTGAGTATATGTTATTTGAGTCTATGAATGTTTCAATCGCTGACATCCGTTCATGCAAGTCATTTTTGAGAATCTCACCTTGTTTCTGGCTGAGTGCAATCTCTGTTTCAAGAACATTCCTGCGTACTGATTGTTTGCCTTCAAGAACATCACACTTAATGCTATTCAACGCAGCTTTTACATAATCCATTTGACCAGATCTCAGTTTATCACTTGCATGTAGATGTTGCTTAAGTAATAAGAACCCAGCTTGCAATGAAGATACCATATCCTTTAACAATTTCAGCAGCACATTGACATGAATGGTCGGTGTTGCCGTTTTTACCGTTCTTCCGGTTCGACGTCGGCGTTTTCGGCTCAGAAACCGGCGCAGCAACTGAGATAGTACGTCGTCTTGACGTACTAATCATATCACGGAGCAGATTATACTCTTCACCCTGGGACACTGATATTATGGTATAAATGTCTTGAGCAAGCTTCACGACAATCGGGTCACCGTTACCTCTGAACATTCTGCGTTTCAAATCCGAGTCTAGTCCAAAAGGGAATTCATCATGCTCCTGCTTCAGGACTTCAAAATACTGAGCCCGAACTCTTTCAAGATCAGGCTCAGATGATGAGTACATTCGTATTAACTGTGGAACAAATAGGTCCCTGGGTACATCGTTATACAGTTTTACAAGTTTGTTATATTCTTCTAATCCATCGTACTGTGGAACACTATCTGTATCATAACTGGACTCCCTCTCGATGACCGTATCGGGGACAATTTCTGCTGCAACTGTCTCAGTATATTGGGGATGGGGCATTGATGGAACGTTACTATCGCACAAGCATGACTCACGTGGTGCTGGTATGTACGGTCGTTTTACTTCAGTATTTTCATCCATCATAACAGGTTCAAATTCAATGTTTATGTTGCCATTATCCATCGCCATCTTGGATTAACCTGTTAACCTGTGATCTACCACCAGGTAATACCTAGCCAGAGGCTCCTCCACACGTTATGAAAGTTATAACAATGGCGAGCGAAATAGTCACTGTCTATTGTTCTCAGAATTTCACTGATCACGTCCAAATTAAATAATATTTACACATATCACTATTTCAATCGTTTCAGGCAAACGTTCACGTCCAATTTGATATAAAAATGTACACGTTTAATTAAGTTTTAGTAACAATAATTCCAGTTTTCTTCGTAAAAAAAACCATTGTGACTTCGCACTGCAAACATTCAATCAGAACTGACTCCATGATCAGATCATCTACCTGCCTCAGTCACACATTTCTTGCATACACTCATAACAGGGCAGCAGGTAGAGTATAACACAAGTACACATGCAGAAAGACAGATACACTCCATTGGACAAGACATAGTTTATGCTGTTACCAGTGGAAAGCAACACCCACCGAAACATGTTTTGCTACCACTTGTAATAAAGTCATTAACAGGAAATGTGGAGCTCATTCAGATACTAAATCGTCTTGGCCATTGTGTGTCTTATTCACTGGCTGAACAGATCGAGACAGCACTATGTCTCCAGAAGTTAGGTGCAGTATCGGAGCAGAATGTGACTCTGCCAACAAATATTCATCCCCATGTCTTCACCACACTTGTTTGGGACTACATTGACAGACTTGAGGAAACAGTGACTGGTGGAGGAACATCACATCGTGTAAACGGCATCGCCATTCAGTCTGAGTTTATTGGACCTCAGCTAGAAACTCCAAAGCCAAAAGTTGTGAAGAGTAAGAGGAGATACATTGACATTGAAGATTTGCCTCTTCCTGAGTACAATGCTGGTGAAAAGGCGAATCCTCCAAGAATGGCAACAATAGAACCAGACACCACAGTTGCCGTAGATACTGCAAAGACAAAGAATCAAGTCTGGATTGTCTCTCGTCTGCATAACCGGGACATTCCTAGCTGGACTGGTTTTAACATTCTGACTCGCGAGCGTGTCACCACTAGCCCAGATACTGTAAGTTACTTGCCCACCATCAATGCCCCTGCCACAGCCACTGTGATTGAAGTGCTGAACCAGTCACTGAAGATCATGCAAGAACTACAGCTGCCTAGCGTGGTATGTGTGTTTGACCAGGCTCTCTACGCAAAAGCAACTGAAATTAAATGGAAACACTCTAATACCTTTCAAGACATAGTTCTCAGGATGGGAGACTTTCACACAGTAATGAACTTCCTATCCACCATAGGTAAGCGTTTCCAGGATGCCGGTCTGAGGGAACTATGCGTGGAGTCAGGCATTGTTGCAGAGGGTTCTGTTCAAGCTGTGATGGAGGGACGCCAATATAATCGAGCAGTGAGAGTCCATAAGCTTGTGTATGAGTCACTTCTCCGACTAGCATGGAAGGAGTTCATCCCATGGCTGCAGGCTACCTACCCAGCAGATGTTGTCCACTTGGAGGAAGCGATCAAAAACATCAACACTGCTGGTGATGACTTGAATCAAGCAACCCTCAATTCAGTTCTGGACAATCAAAGCATCGCAAAAATTCTCCAACGCTTCGACATGTTTATCAGTGGCCTACGAGATGGCACCAATGGAGATCTGGCTGCATTCTGGATGTCCTATGTAGACATGGTAGATATCATGCTGGGTCTGTTGCGGGCATCTAGAGAAGGAGATTGGATGCTGCACTTGAATTCCATCCGTGCCATGATCCCCTGGGCCTTCGCCTACGACAAGATTAATTATGCCTGTCTACTATGCAGAGATGACACAACTAACCATCAGTCAACCAGCAGTTCATGCCCATTTCCTAAATGGGGGATTCTCTGTGCAAATTGGATCTCAGAATCCTTTTGGGAAAATTCCTGCAGATCAGACAATAGAAGAAACAGTGAACAAGGACACCCAGACCCCTGGTGGTACAAAGGGTTTCAGTCTCAAACCAGCTGCCATCAGCCGGTACTATTTGACTGCTGAATATCGAAGCACATCAGTGCGTCAGTTGCGAGATATGGTGCATCAGCCTACTTCTAAGTTCAGTCACACATATCTCCACATGACCAGGATTCCCAAAGATCATGCTAATGCCGAGGATCTGGTAGATCTCCTAGAGCAGGAGTGGATAAATCCCATGAGCGGGGATCAACCTGATCTTGTCAGCATCTCAACTGGTCGACTAGCCCCACCAAATATTGCTAAAGACCTTCAAAAGGCACATGAAGTGGGAGAGAATGCATACCAGGATTTCATAATGAAACGACTTGCAACTGTTCCTCCCATTGCGAAATTTCATGATCGGCTTGCCAAGCAAGGGTTGAATACTTTCTCAGATCTGACAAAGAAGAAACGGGTTGGGAAAGCCACCAGCAAGGAAATTATTCTTCAAGCAGACAGAAACTTGTTTGGTCACATGATACTTGGTGCTCAGAGCCGTAATCTGGACCCACGAGAAGTCCTATCACACCCATTAGGCCCTATTCCCTGGGCTTTGGCGACGCCAGATGGATCACTGCGAAAAACCAACAAAGCTGCTTTAGGCAAAGGGCTAGTGCACAATGTGAGTGTTGATGAGGCAATCCCAACACCCTCTGCCTGTATTATCGATGGGATGAGTCTGGTGCAGCGAATGAAGGGAGAAAATCAGACATTTGCACAGCTCGCAGAGCATGCGATGTCACTGGTATTACATGAAGGTGTCAACAGCCACATAATTGTGTTTGATGTGTACCGAGACGTGTCCATCAAGAATGCTGAGAGATGCAACCGCGGAGCAAGCGAGAGCCTGCAATTCAAGAACATTGCAGCAGGACACACAATTCATCAATGGAGAAAATCCCTATGCAGTCCATTCAACAAATCAAGCCTCATCAAATTTCTGGCTGAAGAGTGGAAGAAGCCAGAACACAGAGGCAGGTTGGGTGACAAGATTCTTTATGCCACCTGCGAGGATCACTGCTTCAAGATCACCAAGGACAACTGGGAAGCAATTGCCGAGCTCAAATCAACACATGAGGAGGCAGACACACGCGTTCTGTTGCATGCAGCACATGTGGCAAAGGATGGGTACAAAGCAGCTGTCATCACTGCTGAAGATACAGACATACTTGTGCTCGCCCTTGGCTTCAGCCACACCATTCCATGCCAGCTATATCAGAAAGTGGGAACACAGAACCGCCACAAATACATTGACATCAACAAGGTAGCAAGAAACCTAGGTATTGATGTGTGCACAGCCTTGGTTGGTCTACATGCATATACAGGGTGTGATACAGTGAGTGCCTTTGCTGGGAAAGGAAAGCTAGGAGCCCTGAAACTCATGAAGGAGCATATATACTAACAGTGCTTTGGTGAACTTGGAGAATCATGGGATATTTCACCAGAAGCTTGAGGCCTTCACGTGCCATATGTACGTATCCAAGGGAAGTTCATGTGATGTCAATGAATGTCGATATCAACTATTCTATGCCAAGAGGGGTGAAGTTAACTCTGCACACCTTCCCCCATGCATGGACTGCTTACATCTGCATGCACAACGTGCAAACTATCAAGCTGGTATCTGGCGACGCTCCCTTCAGTGTGAACCTGATGTTCCCAGCCCCAAAGATTGTGGATGGATGATTGATGATGAAGGGCACCTAGACATCCAGTGGATGACTGGATTACCAGCTCCTGCAGCAGTCTTGGAACTCATGAAGTGCAACTGTAGCCGTTCATGTGATGCCAGAAGCTGCCCATGCATTGCCAATAACCTCAAATGTACCCCAATGTGTCGCTTGCCAACATGCTCCAACCAGATGGCAGATGAGGAGGATGACATCATCCAGCCTGATTTAGAGGATGAAGAAGATGCTGAGGATGATGATGAAGATAACTATATTCTGTGAATGAAACAACATGTTACAAAGTTTTGCATGACTGTCAGCTCTTAAAGATTAAATAATTTGGAGTGTCCATTTTGCTTTATCATCCTACATAACAGCTAGATCTGAGATGTAATGTGTTATCAAGGTGACATAGTATTAATTGCTAGATAACTCTGAGTCATCAGACTCATCACCCTAAATATTAGTTTAACTAGTGTCTACAGTTCATGTTGTTATATATATGTCAATTGCCTTTAGTCAGGAGGAATATTGAGCATATGACCCTAAAGGTGGAATTGGAGTACAGACTTTTGTTGTTGATTGATACAAGTTTATAAAGGCTTAAGACAATATTTTTTGGAGGGTGTGCAAAATTTCATCCGGTGGGATTTTTTAAAATCCAAAATGGCCGCCGCCTCCCCCCAAAATCATTAAAATGGCCATAACTCTTTATCTATTTGTGATAGAGACATAATGTTGGGCTCTATACCCAAGTGTTTAAGCATGAGGAATCTACTGGAAGGGTTAGTTATGTGATTAGACTATAATTTCATCCATTGGAAATTTTTTTAATCCAAAATGGCCGCCGCCTCCCCCAAAATCATTAAAATGGCCATAACTCTTTAAGTATTTGTGATAGAGACATCATTTTTGGCTCTATACCCAGGTTTTTAAACATGTGGAATCCACTGGAAGGGTTAGTTATGTGATTAGATGACTATAATACCATAAAAGTCCAATTTGGCCACCCACCACCCCACAAAAAATCCAACATGGTTACATCCATCTCCCCGAAATAGTTAAACTAGCCCTAGCTAACTCTTTTATTATATAAACTCCTAATATTCTGTACCAGAAAATGTTTTTATATGTTGTGTATGTCTTTGAATCTAAAGACTGTTTTAGTTTTTAAAAGACCTGCTTGTGCAGTTTATATATTTATAAACTCTTCATAGCAACCAGAACAAAAACATCACTTCCTGGAAAAACATCCTACATGTACATGTAGGCATATCATGTGTTGACACATGCAGCCACAGTGAAGTGAGTGAACTATTCTACATTTGGACTGCAAAGTTTTGATTTCATCCGTTTGGTAAGAATGATTAAATATTATTCTATGTTATTCTTATACAAGACACTAAGCTATAAAATTCATGTGTAAGATAGTAACCACTTTGGATCCTGGTTTTAAGCTGTCCTACATGTTTAAAACTGAGTTATTCTTCTTCTTCTTCTTTTCCGTATTTTCTTTCCTCTTATGGGAACACCAAGTACTAGTACTTGTAGATAGTTTAACGGTTAAAAGTTGACTTACTATGTAGTCATAATTTAAAAAACATTATAAAAACTATAAAAGCCATAAAAGCCTCCACCCATGCTTCAAACATTCAAAGTATATTTACACAGTTACTGGAGTAGTAGAACACGTTGCATATGGAGTTTGTGACACAACTCGGAGGACATCCTTGTTACAGAATTAATATCTTCAGGTTTAGTTATAACATTCTTGTAGTTAGTGCAGTCGATTATAAGACTTGTGATTGCATGTTTGTCACAGAAGAGTTTGTTGTATTTATGCGCTCCTATGATGGATACCACTAGTTGTTTCAATTTGGCTAATCCCTCCTTACGAGTATGATGCAGCACTGGACAGGTGGTTATCATGTGGACAAGGTCTTCGATATCCATGGCACAGGCTCGGCAGATTGCTTCTTCAGCATGTTGGTTAAATCTATGCTTGGATGCTTGTAGGATGTATGTGCCGGTTAGCATGCGGCATTTGGTGATACCTCTCTTCACTTCGGACACTGACGATTGTATAGATTGCCAGACTGGGTGTGTACATCCTATCTGAAGGTGTGATTTCGACAGAAATTTCAGTGTTGATTTGTTTTCAATGTCAGCATTTAGTTGTTTCGACCAATAAGTGTTCACCGCCTGCTTAACTTGTTGTTTCCATATTGCTTTGGGGACGAGACACTCTTTTAGAGAGGTTGTACTTGGCAGTCCATATTTGGACAGAACATCTGATACTTTGCTATAGAAACTCAGTGGGTTATCAAGGTTAATTGCCATCTGCCTGTCAGTTAATGTTTGCAACGTTTCATTATCACTTTTTAGGATGTTGAAGATAAAACTCATCTGACGTTTGTGGATTTCTGCTTCTATTGGTAGTGCGCCTAACAGCAGATATACTGCTCCTGATGCAGTTCTGTCAGGTAGTGATTGTATTCTACGTAGAACTTTTATGTGGAATCTTCATAGAGATAGTGTTTGTGTGATAGTTAATGGAAGTACTTCCAGTCCAAACAATAGCCTTGGTAGCACGTAGCACTGGTACAGTCTGAATGACACTGCAGGGTTTAGCCCATTTGATCCAAGGAAACCGGTGTTAATTAATGAGTACATGGTTCTTCTTGCTAAGCTAATTCGTTCATCAATGTTAATTTCATTCTCTTTGCTTTCAGCGCGAAAAAGACCAAGATGAGTAGTTTGGCTACTAGGCTTAATAACAGTTTGACCTAGTGACCATTTTAAGTCTGACTTTGTATAGCGGGAGGTTTTATTGACTACCACAGCATTCGTTTTCGTCGGATGTAGGGTTACTCGATTTTGGCAGGCGTGCCGTCTGGCCACATGTAGCATGCTTTGCATTTCTTCAACACTTTCCGAAAGGAGACATACGTCATCTGCAACGGTTGGGCAACCGATATATGTGTTGCCGATTGATATACCGAGTTTATTTTGTTTCATCTCCACTAATAGGCCGTCAATATACGTCTTGTATAGGAATGTCGAGAGCACTCCGCCCTGCCTTACACCCTGTGAGATTGAATAGCGTGGACCCAACTCACCCATCCACTTAACACGCGAGGTTAATCCTGTATACATATCTCTCACGAGCGACCACAGCGCGGGATGCACTCCAACTTCATATAGTTTATCGAGTAATATCGCATGACACACCACATCGAATGCTTTTCGACTGTCCAGGGTGACTAGGAATAATGGTGCCTTTGTGCACATTTTGACCTCTGCTCTAGCCTCGGACACTAGAAGAGCAGCCATTAGAGGCGATAGTCCCTTTGTAAAGCCGTACTGTAGTGTAGAGTGATTGACATTAGCAGAAATTCTTGGTAGTAGAGTATATTCAAATAACTTGCTAAGAATAGGTGTAACCGTAATACCTCTGTAATTGTCTAAATTAGAGGCTTCCTTTCCTTTCTTGAGAACGGGAGTAACGATTCCTGTCTTAAAGTCTTCTGGTACTTGCTTATTTTCAATGATCTGATTAAATACACTTGTTATATATGGTAATAGTATGTTATTACTGGCTTTCAGTTGCTCTGCTACCAGTCCAAATTCATCAGGCGCTTTTCCTGTGTTTAACTGTTTGATTGCTGATATCACTTCAGATTCTACTATAGGTATCTGAACTGCCCGATTGTTCTCACATATTTCAGTAATGAGCTTTTCTCTAATATATGTTGATTCCAGGAATTCCGAGTCGTAACCCTCATCTTTTGGAACTGATAAGTCTTCTAAATAGTTTGTGAAGCATCGTCTTTGACTGTTCGCAGAGTAATAATCCTCGCCACCCATATGTATTCTAGTTGTACACGTATTGCTGCTGCTTCTGTTACGTTTAATTAGGCGATAAAATAATTCAGTTGATGGGTTAGACATGATTTCGGAATAGAAGCTTTGGCGATCCATGAATCGTTCCTGCCTTATTTGTCTGCGGAGTTGCCTTTGTGCATTAACTTTTTCAGTACGTAGATTATTATTTTGTTTACCATCTTTAGCCCAAAGCCTATATTTGGATTTGGATTGCTTCAATAAGTTTCTAACTGTGGGTGAAGCCCTTCACGACGGTCCCTTCATTTTAATTAATTTTGCTGGAACAGCATTTTTGGTTGCTTTCGCTATAGCAATATTTATACGGTTGATGTTTTCTTCTACTGTGCTTGATGGTAGAATCGGTTCATAGTCTAGTTGACTGACTAGCTCATTTTCAAATCGCGTTTGATTGATGAGATTCCATTGTTACTTCCATATAGGTTTCCCTCGTTTCTTCGGGTTGTGAGATGCTCGTGTAGTGTCAATGAAGGCATTAATATTCGCAGAGAGAGCGTGGTGACTTGAAAGGTTAAGACCGGCACTTTCAATTATGATACATTCTGATACCAGACTGCTTTCACTGCTTATGATATAGTCAATTTGGGAGCTAGAAGCCCCTGAGTGATGTACAAATGTTGGTTCAACAGAGTTCAGCGTATTAACTAGGCCATGCTCCGATACGAATCGCGACAACTCTATGTCATGTTTATTGTAAGCACGTGGTTGAAGTAAAGTTCCGTTAAAATCACCCGCCACTATCACCTGGTGTGTAGCCGCATATTTGGTTAAAATATCGTGTAAAATGTCGAGACATTCACGGTAGTCAGAGTAGGAATCCAATGTTGCATAGTTTGTTGGCAGATATACGCAGATGACCAGTATTCTGGATGAAGTATTCAGCTCAATTGCAATCACCCTTTCATTTCCACAATTCAGCTTGTTTACGCTGCTAGTCCATTCCTTCGACCATGCTATAGCCACCCCTCCCTCCGTCTGATAATGACCTATTTATATAGATTACATGTGTAGCCTTTCCTGTGTGAGGCTCAATACCACAGATATGTATTCTGTTAATGAGACCTATGCTCAAAATTTAAAGTGGGGCTCAAAACCACTAAATTACTAGTGCTAGAAACATTCATTTTGGCTATATACTAATATTTGGATTATAATATAATTATTATTTTCATGACTTGACCATTAGATAAGTATGCAGTAAAAGCTGTGTAACTTTAATATGTTTTGTTTTGTTTCAGGTGATGAATAATGCACTAGTGCTTCAGGGAATACAGTATACTCAGATATACTCACTACACAAGCCTACTGATGAATATGGCTTATTCACAGGAAAACTGCTACTTTTATGAACTGTATGGCTGCCAACATAAGAAGGAGAAGCTACAAAATGGCTACAAAGCTCGCATTATGACCATAATAAACTGCAGTAAACAATTAAATGATAGTTATCATGTACCGCTAGAGTCATTGCTGGAATCTGAGCCAGACAATCCTAGTATTAGGTTACATAACAAATGTGCATCACGATACACATCTTCTACTAATGTCAAGGCACATATTGGTCATATCCGTAAAATGCAATGTAACAGTGATGACAATGAACAGAGTGCCCACAAACGGTTACGATCAAGTGCAAGTGATGTGTTTGATTTCAAGAAACATTGCCTCTTTTGTCCTTCTGTAGCTGAATGTCTTCTTGCATCAGAGTATGATGTGAAAAAAGTTACCATGGCACGACGCAAACGTGCATTCCAAATAAGAAGTACCACAACAGCAGATGGACATGAATATAAACAATATATACTTGATATTTGTCAGAAAAGGAATGATAAACTTGGTGAGACTGTTCAAGAAAGGGTACTAAGTGCACTGGGAGATCTGCATGCTGCAGAAGCTCGCTGCCATGAGACATGTAGATCTAGCTTCATATCTGCCCGTAATGTGCAGTGCTGTGGTGCAAGCAATAAATCAGCAGAAGATCTAGCTTTCAAGAGCGTGTGCAAAACAATGTTAGAAGATCATCAGAAAACATGGAGCTCAGTTGAGCTGTTTGCATTTTATGTAGATGAAGGTGGTTCGAATATGGGCCGCAAAACATTGTTCAAAAAGCTGACTGAATATCATGGTGAAAATGTAGTGATTCTGTCATCTCCTGGCTTTGCAAATGTCATGGGATTCAGAAGCGAGTTAGCAAAGTCACTGCACCTGGTGAAGAACCCTGATGATGATTTAGAGTATTGTGTTGATAGAGTTGCATCTGTAATGACCAGTGAGTGTCTTGCTTTGACGTGTTTGTGCTTCTTGTTCACTTCTACAATAGGAAATGTAGAGGTAGCAATGCTGCCCCAATGATCATGTCATCACCAGTGAAGGAAAGAGTAGTGGCAGATATTCGTGCCACTGCAGAAGCACACAGTGACATAGCAGATGATCTGCTAGCAATTCATGGACTCTCTGGTGCAGACACTGTAGCTTCATTGCATGGTGTAGGCAAGGCAACTGTTATCAACATATCCAAGAAGGCAGGTTTCTCACTTTCTAAAGTTGGTGATGTGAAGGCTGATATGAAATGTGTTGAATCTCAGGCCACTAAGTTCATATGTGCCTCTTATGGCATGATAACAGAGTCGTGTATATCCATGACATAATGTAGGGTCAAAATGTGGCACTCAAAAACAGGGAAGAGTGGTGCATCATCAGTGAAACTCTGCTCCCTCCCACCAACCAGTGATGCATTCATTGAAAATGTTCACAGAGGCCATCTGCAAGTTGCGGTATGGAAGGCTGCACTTCTAGAGTCACCACTAAATATAGACCCAACAACGTATGGTTGGGAGCTTGACCACCAAGGTATCCTGCTTCCACGAACAGTACCATCTGATAAACTTTCAGCCCCTCCAGATATACTGCGGCTGATTCGCTGCAACTGCAAGACCTCTGGATGTCGGACTGCAGTTTGCAGCTGCTCCAAGATAGGATGCACAGTATTATGTCTGTGTGAGGGTGGGGAAGCATGCACGAATCCTCTTACACAACATGAAGTAGAAGAATCAGACAAGGCTACTGGTGAACCAGATGATGATAATGATATGACACTGGAGTAATTCATTTTGTTGGTAGTAGTAGTACAAATAACTTTAACTCAAAATTCAAAGTTACATTGAGCCCAAAGTTAGGTCTTTACCACAATTACTTAAAGAGTTGTGGACATTTTAATGTTTTCGGGAGGGCAGCCATTTTTGGTATGGTATTATAGTCATCTAATCACATAACTAACCATTCCAGTAGATTCCACATGCTTAAAAACCTGGGTATAGAGCCCAAAATTATGTCTCTATCACAAATACTTAAAGAGTTATGGCCATTTTAATGATTTCGGGGGGGTGGTGGCAGCCATTTTGGATTTAAAAAAATTCCAATGGATAAAATTATAGTCTAATCACATAACTAACCCTTCCAGTAGATTCCTCATGCTTAAAAACCTGGGTATAGAGCCCAAACTTATGTCTCTATCACAAATACTTAAAGGGTTATGGCCATTTTAATGATTTCGGGGGGTGGTGGTGGCGGCCATTTTGGATTTTAAAAAATCCCACCAAATGAAATTGTGCACACCCTCCTTACCTTAGGTCTTTATAAACATATATCAATCAATAAAAAAAGTCTGTACAATAATTCCACCCTATGTGGGATTTCCTCCTGACTACTTGCTAAAATTGCAATATTAATACATTACCAGTGTGTTATTTATTTGTGTCAAAATACCATATTTCTGATCAGGGGGTCCCTTCAGAAAGAGCATTTTTAGTGACCTTAAGCTACTCATCTGCAAAGCTTATCACATATGAACAACATCTATAGACATGTACCTCTTCAAAAATAAATATTAGAATTTGCCACCTCAGGTGGTACCGATGGGTGAAATGTTGGGTCCGGGCCCATGGACTAATATAATACATGTACAACACGAGACTGCACGGGTATGTGGGGTAGAACCCCTGCAGTATATATAATACATGTACAACACGAGACTGCACGGGTATGTGGGGTAGAACCCCTGCAGTATATATAATACATGTACAACACGAGGCTGCACGGGTATGTGGGGTAGAACCCCTGCAGTATATATACTACATGTACAACACGAGACTGCACGGGTATGTGGGGTAGAACCCCTGCAGTATATATAATACATGTACAACACGAGACTGCACGGGTATGTGGGGTAGAACCCCTGCAGTATATATAATACATGTACAACACGAGGCTGCACGGGTATGTGGGGTAGAACCCCTGCAGTATATATACTACATGTACAACACAAGACTGCACGGGTATGTGGGGTAGAACCCCTGCAGTATATATAATACATGTACAACACGAGGCTGCACGGGTATGTGGGGTAGAACCCCTGCAGTATATATAATACATGTACACCACGAGACTGCACGGGTATGTGGGGTAGAACCCCTGCAGTATATATAATACATGTACAACACAAGGCTGCACAGGTATGTGGGGTAGAACCCCTGCAGTATATATAATACATGTACAACACAAGGCTGCACAGGTATGTGGGGTAGAACCCCTGCAGTATATATAATACATGTACAACACAAGGTTGCACGGGTATGTGGGGTAGAACCCCTGCAGTATAATACATGTACAACACGAGGCTGCACGGGTATGTGGGGTAGAACCACTGCAGTATAATACATGTACAACACGAGGCTGCACGGGTATGTGGGGTAGAACCCCTGCAGTATATATGATACATGTACAACACGAGACTGCACAGGTATGTGGGGTAGAACCCCTGCAGTATATATAATACATGTACAACACGAGGCTGCACGGGTATGTGGGGTAGAACCCCTGCAGTATATATGATACATGTACATCACGAGACTGCACAGGTATGTGGGGTAGAACCCCTGCAGTATAAATGATACATGTACAACACAAGGCTGCACGGGTATGTGGGACAGAGTGCAGAACCCCTGCAGTATATATAATACATGTACAACACAAGGCTGCACGTGTATGTGGGGTAGAACCCCTGCAGTATATATCATACATGTACAACACGAGGCTGCACGGGTATGTGGGGTAGAACTACTGCAGTATATATACTACATGTACAACACGAGACTGCACGGGTATGTGGGGTAGAACCCCTGCAGTATATATAATACATGTACAACACGAGACTGCACGGGTATGTGGGGTAGAACCCCTGCAGTATATATAATACATGTACAACACGAGGCTGCACGGGTATGTGGGGTAGAACCCCTGCAGTATATATACTACATGTACAACACGAGACTGCACGGGTATGTGGGGTAGAACCCCTGCAGTATATATAATACATGTACAACACGAGACTGCACGGGTATGTGGGGTAGAACCCCTGCAGTATATATAATACATGTACAACACGAGGCTGCACGGGTATGTGGGGTAGAACCCCTGCAGTATATATACTACATGTACAACACGAGACTGCACGGGTATGTGGGGTAGAACCCCTGCAGTATATATAATACATGTACAACACGAGACTGCACGGGTATGTGGGGTAGAACCCCTGCAGTATATATAATACATGTACAACACGAGGCTGCACGGGTATGTGGGGTAGAACCCCTGCAGTATATATACTACATGTACAACACGAGACTGCACGGGTATGTGGGGTAGAACCCCTGCAGTATATATAATACATGTACAACACGAGACTGCACGGGTATGTGGGGTAGAACCCCTGCAGTATATAATACATGTACAACACGAGGCTGCACGGGTATGTGGGGTAGAACCCCTGCAGTATATATAATACATGTACAACACAAGGCTGCACGGGTATGTGGGGTAGAACCCCTGCAGTATATATAATACATGTACAACACGAGGCTGCACGGGTATGTGGGGTAGAACCCCTGCAGTATATATAATACATGTACACCACGAGACTGCACAGGTATGTGGGGTAGAACCCCTGCAGTATATATAATACATGTACAACACAAGGCTGCACAGGTATGTGGGGTAGAACCCCTGCAGTATATATAATACATGTACAACACAAGGTTGCACGGGTATGTGGGGTAGAACCCCTGCAGTATAATACATGTACAACACGAGGCTGCACGGGTATGTGGGGTAGAACCACTGCAGTATAATACATGTACAACACGAGGCTGCACGGGTATGTGGGGTAGAACCCCTGCAGTATATATGATACATGTACAACACGAGACTGCACAGGTATGTGGGGTAGAACCCCTGCAGTATATATAATACATGTACAACACAAGGCTGCATGGGTATGTGGGGTAGAACCCCTGCAGTATATATAATACATGTACAACACAAGGCTGCACGTGTATGTGGGGTAGAACCCCTGCAGTATATATGATACATGTACAACACGAGGCTGCACGGGTATGTGGGGTAGAACCACTGCAGTATAATACATGTACAACACGAGGCTGCACGGGTATGTGGGGTAGAACCCCTGCAGTATATATAATACATGTACAACACGAGGCTGCATGGGTATGTGGGGTAGAACCCCTGTAGTATAATACATGTACAACACAAGACTGCACGGGTATGTGGTGTAGAACCCCTGCAGTATAATACATGTACAACACAAGGCTGCACGGGTATGTGGAGCAGAACCCCTGCAGTATAATACATTTACAACACGAGGCTGCACGGGTATGTGGGGTAGAACCCCTGCAGTATAATACATGTACAACACAAGGCTGCACGGGTATGTGGGGTAGAACCCCTGCAGTATATATGATACATGTACAACACGAGGCTGCACGGGTATGTGGGGTAGAACCCCTGCAGTATAATACATGTACAACACGAGTATGTGGGGTAGAACCACTGCAGTATAATACATGTACAACACAAGGCTGCATGGGTATGTGGTGTAGAACCCCTGCAGTATAATACATGTACAACACAAGGCTGCACGGGTATGTGGAGCAGAACTCCTGCAGTATAATACATTTACAACACGAGTATGTGGGGCAGAACCCCTGCAGTATAATACATGTACAACACAAGGCTGCACAAGTATGTGGGACAGAGTGCAGAACCCCTGCAGTATATATAATACATGTACAACACAAGGTTGCATGGGTATGTGGGGTAGAACCCCTGCAGTATGATACATGTACAACATGAGACTGCACGGGTATGTGGGACAGAGTGCAGAACCCCTGCAGTATATATAATACATGTACAACACAAGGTTGCATGGGTATGTGGGGTAGAACCCCTGCAGTATATATAATACATGTACAACACAAGGCTGCACGGGTATGTGGGGTAGAACCCCTGCAGTATATATGATACATGTACAACACAAGGCTGCACGGGTATGTGGGGTAGAACCCCTGCAGTATATACGATACATGTACAACACAAGACTGCAGGGTATGTGGGTAGAACCCCTGCAGTATATATGATACATGTACAACACAAGGCTGCACGGGTATGTGGGGTAGAACCCCTGCAGTATATATAATACATGTACAACACAAGGCTGCACGGGTATGTGGGGTAGAACCCCTGCAGTATATATGATACATGTACAACACAAGGCTGCACGGGTATGTGGGGTAGAACCCCTGCAGTATATATGATACATGTACAACACGAGACTGCACG
>CM026404.1:66344227-66418610 GCA_014843695.1 Archivesica marissinica
TACAGAGACTAAGCATACCGCTCTGCCTTAGTGTACAGAGACTAAGCATACCGCTCTGCCTTAGTGTACAGAGACTAAGCATACCGCTCTGCCTTAGTGTACAGAGACTAAGCATACCGCTCTGCCTTAGTGTACAGAGACTAAGCATACCGCTCTGCCTTAGTGTACAGAGACTAAGCATACCGCTCTGCCTTAGTGTACAGAGACTAAGCATACCGCTCTGCCTTAGTGTACAGAGACTAAGCATACCGCTCTGCCTTAGTGTACAGAGACTAAGCATACCGCTCTGCCTTAGTGTACAGAGACTAAGCATACCGCTCTGCCTTAGTGTACAGAGACTAAGCATACCGCTCTGCCTTAGTGTACAGAGACTAAGCATACCGCTCTGCCTTAGTGTACAGAGACTAAGCATACCGCTCTGCCTTAGTGTACAGAGACTAAGCATACCGCTCTGCCTTAGTGTACAGAGACTAAGCATACCGCTCTGCCTTAGTGTACAGAGACTAAGCATACCACTGAGGCTTAGTGTACAGAGACTAAGCATACCACTGAGGCTTAGGTACAGAGACTAGCATACCACTGAGGCTTAGTGTACAGAGACTAAGCATACCACTGAGGCTTAGTGTACAGAGACTAAGCATACCGCTCTGCCTTAGTGTACAGAGACTAAGCATACCGCTGAGGCTTAGTGTACAGAGACTAAGCATACCACTCAGCCTTAGTTTACAGAGACTAAGCATACCGCTGAGGCTTAGTGTACAGAGACTAAGCATACCGCTCTGCCTTAGTGTACAGAGACTAAGCATACCGCTCTGCCTTAGTGTACAGAGACTAAGCATACCGCTGAGGCTTAGCGTACAGAGACTAAGCATACCACTGAGGCTTAGTGTACAGAGACTAAGCATACCGCTCAGGCTTAGTGTACAGAGACTAAGCATACCGCTGAGGCTTAGTGTACAGAGACTAAGCATACCGCTCAGGCTTAGTGTACAGAGACTAAGCATACCGCTCAGGCTTAGTGTACAGAGACTAAGCATAACGCTCAGGCTTAGTGTACAGAGACTAAGCATACCGCTGAGGCTTAGTGTACAGAGACTAAGCATACCGCTCAGGCTTAGTGTACAGAGACTAAGCATACCACTGAGGCTTAGTGTACAGAGACTAAGCATACCGCTCAGGCTTAGTGTACAGAGACTAAGCATACCGCTCAGGCTTAGTGTACAGAGACTAAGCATACCGCTCAGGCTTAGTGTACAGAGACTAAGCATACCGCTCAGGCTTAGTGTACAGAGACTAAGCATACCGCTCTGGCTTAGTGTACAGAGACTAAGCATACCGCTGAGGCTTAGTGTACAGAGACTAAGCATACCACTGAGGCTTAGTGTACAGAGACTAAGCATAACGCTCAGGCTTAGTGTACAGAGACTAAGCATACCGCTCAGGCTTAGTGTACAGAGACTAAGCATACCGCTCAGGCTTAGTGTACAGAGACTAAGCATACCGCTCTGCCTTAGTGTACAGAGACTAAGCATACCGCTGAGGCTTAGTGTACAGAGACTAAGCATACCACTGAGGCTTAGTGTACAGAGACTAAGCATACCACTGAGGCTTAGTGTACAGAGACTAAGCATACCACTGAGGCTTAGTGTACAGAGACTAAGCATACCACTGAGGCTTAGTGTACAGAGACTAAGCATACCGCTCTGCCTTAGTGTACAGAGACTAAGCATACCGCTCTGCCTTAGTGTACAGAGACTAAGCATACCGCTCTGCCTTAGTGTACAGAGACTAAGCATACCGCTCTGCCTTAGTGTACAGAGACTAAGCATACCACTCTGCCTTAGTGTACAGAGACTAAGCATACCGCTCTGCCTTAGTGTACAGAGACTAAGCATACCGCTCTGCCTTAGTGTACAGAGACTAAGCATACCGCTCTGCCTTAGTGTACAGAGACTAAGCATACCGCTCTGCCTTAGTGTACAGAGACTAAGCATACCGCTCTGCCTTAGTGTACAGAGACTAAGCATACCACTGAGGCTTAGTGTACAGAGACTAAGCATACCACTGAGGCTTAGTGTACAGAGACTAAGCATACCGCTCTGCCTTAGTGTACAGAGACTAAGCATACCGCTCTGCCTTAGTGTACAGAGACTAAGCATACCGCTCTGCCTTAGTGTACAGAGACTAAGCATACTGCTCTGCCTTAGTGTACAGAGACTAAGCATACCACTGAGGCTTAGTGTACAGAGACTAAGCATACCACTGAGGCTTAGTGTACAGAGACTAAGCATACCGCTCTGCCTTAGTGTACAGAGACTAAGCATACCGCTCTGCCTTAGTGTACAGAGACTAAGCATACCGCTCTGCCTTAGTGTACAGAGACTAAGCATACCGCTCTGCCTTAGTGTACAGAGACTAAGCATACCGCTCTGCCTTAGTGTACAGAGACTAAGCATACCGCTCTGCCTTAGTGTACAGAGACTAAGCATACCGCTCTGCCTTAGTGTACAGAGACTAAGCATACCGCTGAGGCTTAGTGTACAGAGACTAAGCATACCGCTGAGGCTTAGTGTACAGAGACTAAGCATACCGCTCAGGCTTAGTGTACAGAGACTAAGCATACCACTGAGGCTTAGTGTACAGAGACTAAGCATACCGCTGAGGCTTAGTGTACAGAGACTAAGCATACCGCTCTGCCTTAGTGTACAGAGACTAAGCATACCGCTCTGCCTTAGTGTACAGAGACTAAGCATACCGCTCTGCCTTAGTGTACAGAGACTAAGCATACCGCTGAGGCTTAGTGTACAGAGACTAAGCATACCACTGAGGCTTAGTGTACAGAGACTAAGCATACCACTGAGGCTTAGTGTACAGAGACTAAGCATACCACTGAGGCTTAGTGTACAGAGACTAAGCATACCACTGAGGCTTAGTGTACAGAGACTAAGCATACCGCTGAGGCTTAGTGTACAGAGACTAAGCATACCGCTGAGGCTTAGTGTACAGAGACTAAGCATACCACTGAGGCTTAGTGTACAGAGACTAAGCATACCACTGAGGCTTAGTGTACAGAGACTAAGCATACTGCTCTGCCTTAGTGTACAGAGACTAAGCATACCGCTCTGCCTTAGTGTACAGAGACTAAGCATACCGCTCTGCCTTAGTGTACAGAGACTAAGCATACCGCTCTGCCTTAGTGTACAGAGACTAAGCATACCGCTCTGCCTTAGTGTACAGAGACTAAGCATACCGCTCTGCCTTAGTGTACAGAGACTAAGCATACCGCTCTGCCTTAGTGTACAGAGACTAAGCATACCGCTCTGCCTTAGTGTACAGAGACTAAGCATACCGCTCTGCCTTAGTGTACAGAGACTAAGCATACCGCTCTGCCTTAGTGTACAGAGACTAAGCATACCGCTCTGCCTTAGTGTACAGAGACTAAGCATACTGCTCTGCCTTAGTGTACAGAGACAAGCATACCGCTCTGCCTTAGTGTACAGAGACTAAGCATACCGCTCTGCCTTAGTGTACAGAGACTAAGCATACTGCTCTGCCTTAGTGTACAGAGACTAAGCATACCGCTCTGCCTTAGTGTACAGAGACTAAGCATACCACTGAGGCTTAGTGTTCAGAGACTAATCATACCGCTCTGCCTTAGTGTACAGAGACTAAGCATACCACTCAGGCTTAGTGTACAGAGACTAAGCATACTGCTCTGCCTTAGTGTACAGAGACTAAGCATACCACTCAGGCTTAGTGTACAGAGACTAAGCATACCGCTCTGCCTTAGTGTACAGAGACTAAGCATACCGCTCTGCCTTAGTGTACAGAGACTAAGCATACCGCTCTACCTTAGTATACAGAGACTAAGCATACCACTCTACCTTAGTTTACAGAGACTAAGCATACCGCTGAGGCTTAGTGTACAGAGACTAAGCATACCGCTCTGCCTTAGTGTACAGAGACTAAGCATACCGCTCTGCCTTAGTTTACAGAGACTAAGCATACCGCTGAGGCTTAGCGTACAGAGACTAAGCCTACCACTGAGGCTTAGTGTACAGAGACTAAGCATACCACTGAGGCTTAGCGTACAGAAACTAGGCATACCACTGAGGCTTAGTGTACAGAGACTAGGCATACCACTGAGGCTTAGTGTACAGAGACTAAGCATACCACTGAGGCTTAGTGTACAGAGACTAAGCATACCGCTGAGGCTTAGTGTACAGAGACTTGGCATACCACTGAGGCTTAGTGTACAGAGACTAAGCATACTGCTCTGCCTTAGTGTACAGAGACTAAGCATACCACTGAGGCTTAGTGTACAGAGACTAAGCATACCACTGAGGATTAGTGTACAGAGACTAAGCATACTGCTCTGCCTTAGTGTACAGAGACTAAGCATACCGCTCTGCCTTAGTGTACAGAGACTAAGCATACCGCTCTGCCTTAGTGTACAGAGACTAAGCATACCGCTCTGCCTTAGTGTACAGAGACTAAGCATACCGCTCTGCCTTAGTGTACAGAGACTAAGCATACCGCTCTGCCTTAGTGTACAGAGACTAAGCATACCGCTCTGCCTTAGTGTACAGAGACTAAGCATACCGCTCTGCCTTAGTGTACAGAGACTAAGCATACTGCTCTGCCTTAGTGTACATAGACTAAGCATACCGCTCTGCCTTAGTGTACAGAGACTAAGCATACCGCTGAGGCTTAGTGTACAGAGACTTGGCATACCACTGAGGCTTAGTGTACAGAGACTAAGCATACTGCTCTGCCTTAGTGTACAGAGACTAAGTATACCACTGAGGCTTAGTGTACAGAGACTAAGCATACCACTGAGGATTAGTGTACAGAGACTAAGCATACCGCTCTGCCTTAGTGTACAGAGACTAAGCATACCGCTCTGCCTTAGTGTACAGAGACTAAGCATACCGCTCTGCCTTAGTGTACAGAGACTAAGCATACCGCTCTGCCTTAGTGTACAGAGACTAAGCATACCACTCTGCCTTAGTGTACAGAGACTAAGCATACTGCTCTGCCTTAGTGTACAGAGACTAAGCATACTGCTCTGCCTTAGTGTACAGAGACTAAGCATACCGCTCTGCCTTAGTGTACAGAGACTAAGCATACCGCTCTGCCTTAGTGTACAGAGACTAAGCATACCGCTCTGCCTTAGTGTACAGAGACTAAGCATACCGCTCTGCCTTAGTGTACAGAGACTAAGCATACCACTCTGCCTTAGTGTACAGAGACTAAGCATACCGCTCTGCCTTAGTGTACAGAGACTAAGCATACCGCTCTGCCTTAGTGTACAGAGACTAAGCATACCGCTCTGCCTTAGTGTACAGAGACTAAGCATACTGCTCTGCCTTAGTGTACAGAGACTAAGCATACCACTGAGGCTTAGTGTACAGAGACTAAGCATACCACTGAGGCTTAGTGTACAGAGACTAAGCATACCGCTCTGCCTTAGTGTACAGAGACTAAGCATACCGCTCTGCCTTAGTGTACAGAGACTAAGCATACTGCTCTGCCTTAGTGTACAGAGACTAAGCATACTGCTCTGCCTTAGTGTACAGAGACTAAGCATACTGCTCTGCCTTAGTGTACAGAGACTAAGCATACCGCTCTGCCTTAGTGTACAGAGACTAAGCATACCGCTCTGCCTTAGTGTACAGAGACTAAGCATACTGCTCTGCCTTAGTGTACAGAGACTAAGCATACTGCTCTGCCTTAGTGTACAGAGACTAAGCATACCGCTCTGCTTTAGTGTACAGAGACTAAGCATACCACTGAGGCTTAGTGTACAGAGACTAATCATACCGCTCTGCCTTAGTGTACAGAGACTAAGCATACCGCTCTGCCTTAGTGTACAGAGACTAAGCATACCGCTCTGCCTTAGTGTACAGAGACTAAGCATACCGCTCTGCCTTAGTTTACAGAGACTAAGCATACCGCTGAGGCTTAGCGTACAGAGACTAAGCCTACCACTGAGGCTTAGTGTACAGAGACTAAGCATACCACTGAGGCTTAGCGTACAGAAACTAGGCATACCACTGAGGCTTAGTGTACAGAGACTAGGCATACCACTGAGGCTTAGTGTACAGAGACTAAGCATACCGCTGAGGCTTAGTGTACAGAGACTTGGCATACCGCTGAGGCTTAGTGTACAGAGACTTGGCATACCACTGAGGCTTAGTGTACAGAGACTAAGCATACCACTGAGGATTAGTGTACAGAGACTAAGCATACTGCTCTGCCTTAGTGTACAGAGACTAAGCATACCGCTCTGCCTTAGTGTACAGAGACTAAGCATACCGCTCTGCCTTAGTGTACAGAGACTAAGCATACCGCTCTGCCTTAGTGTACAGAGACTAAGCATACCGCTCTGCCTTAGTGTACAGAGACTAAGCATACCGCTCTGCCTTAGTGTACAGAGACTAAGCATACCGCTCTGCCTTAGTGTACAGAGACTAAGCATACCGCTCTGCCTTAGT
This sequence comes from Archivesica marissinica, assembly GCA_014843695.1. Lineage (NCBI taxonomy): Eukaryota > Metazoa > Mollusca > Bivalvia > Venerida > Vesicomyidae > Archivesica > Archivesica marissinica. The sequence continues at coordinate 66,350,725 of CM026404.1, forward strand.
GTACAGAGACTAAGCATACCGCTCTGCCTTAGTGTACAGAGACTAAGCATACCGCTCTGCCTTAGTGTACAGAGACTAAGCATACCGCTCTGCCTTAGTGTACAGAGACTAAGCATACCGCTCTGCCTTAGTGTACAGAGACTAAGCATACCACTGACTTAGTGTACAGAGACTAAGCATACCGCTCTGCCTTAGTGTACAGAGACTAAGCATACCTCTGCCTTAGTGTACAGAGACTAAGCATACCGCTCTGCCTTAGTGTACAGAGACTAAGCATACCGCTCTGCCTTAGTGTACAGAGACTAAGCATACCGCTCTGCCTTAGTGTACAGAGACTAAGCATACCGCTCTGCTTAGTGTACAGAGACTAAGCATACCGCTCTGCCTTAGTGTACAGAGACTAAGCATACCGCTCTGCCTTAGTGTACAGAGACTAAGCATACCACTGAGGCTTAGTGTACAGAGACTAAGCATACCACTGAGGCTTAGTGTACAGAGACTAAGCATACCTCTGAGGCTTAGTGTACAGAGACTAAGCATACCACTGAGGCTTAGTGTACAGAGACTAAGCATACCACTGAGGCTTAGTGTACAGAGACTAAGCATACCGCTGAGGCTTAGTGTACAGAGACTAAGCATACCGCTCTGCCTTAGTGTACAGAGACTAAGCATACTGCTCTGCCTTAGTGTACAGAGACTAAGCATACCGCTCAGGCTTAGTGTACAGAGACTAAGCATACCGCTCTGCCTTAGTGTACAGAGACTAAGCATACCGCTCTGCCTTAGTGTACAGAGACTAAGCATACCGCTCTGCCTTAGTGTACAGAGACTAAGCATACCGCTCTGCCTTAGTGTACAGAGACTAAGCATACCGCTCTGCCTTAGTGTACAGAGACTAAGCATACCGCTCTGCCTTAGTGTACAGAGACTAAGCATACCGCTCTGCCTTAGTGTACAGAGACTAAGCATACCGCTCTGCCTTAGTGTACAGAGACTAAGCATACCACTCAGGCTTAGTGTACAGAGACTAAGCATACCGCTCTGCCTTAGTGTACAGAGACTAAGCATACCGCTCTGCCTTAGTGTACAGAGACTAAGCATACCACTGAGGCTTAGTGTACAGAGACTAAGCATACCACTGAGGCTTAGTGTACAGAGACTAAGCATACTGCTCTGCCTTAGTGTACAGAGACTAAGCATACCGCTCTGCCTTAGTGTACAGAGACTAAGCATACCGCTCTGCCTTAGTGTACAGAGACTAAGCATACCGCTCTGCCTTAGTGTACAGAGACTAAGCATACCGCTCTGCCTTAGTGTACAGAGACTAAGCATACCGCTCTGCCTTAGTGTACAGAGACTAAGCATACCGCTCTGCCTTAGTGTACAGAGACTAAGCATACCGCTCTGCCTTAGTGTACAGAGACTAAGCATACCGCTCTGCCTTAGTGTACAGAGACTAAGCATACCGCTCTGCCTTAGTGTACAGAGACTAAGCATACCGCTCTGCCTTAGTGTACAGAGACTAAGCATACCGCTCTGCCTTAGTGTACAGAGACTAAGCATACGCTCGCTTGCCTTAGTGTACAGAGACTAAGCATACCGCTCTGCCTTAGTGTACAGAGACTAAGCATACCGCTCTGCCTTAGTGTACAGAGACTAAGCATACGCTCTGCCTTAGTGTACAGAGACTAAGCATATGCCTAGTTACAGATAAGCATACCGCTCTGCCTTAGTGTACAGAGACTAAGCATACCACTGAGGCTTAGTGTACAGAGACTAAGCATACCACTGAGGCTTAGTGTACAGAGACTAAGCATACCACTGAGGCTTAGTGTACAGAGACTAAGCATACCGCTCTGCCTTAGTGTACAGAGACTAAGCATACCGCTCTGCCTTAGTGTACAGAGACTAAGCATACCGCTGAGGCTTAGTGTACAGAGACTAAGCATACCACTGAGGCTTAGTGTACAGAGACTAAGCATACCACTGAGGCTTAGTGTACAGAGACTAAGCATACCACTGAGGCTTAGTGTACAGAGACTAAGCATACCGCTCTGCCTTAGTGTACAGAGACTAAGCATACCGCTCTGCCTTAGTTTACAGAGACTAAGCATACCGCTGAGGCTTAGCGTACAGAGACTAAGCATACCACTGAGGCTTAGTGTACAGAGACTAAGCATACCACTGAGGCTTAGCGTACAGAGACTAGGCATACCACTGAGGCTTAGTGTACAGAGACTAGGCATACCACTGAGGCTTAGTGTACAGAGACTAAGCATACCGCTGAGGCTTAGTGTACAGAGACTAAGCATACCGCTGAGGCTTAGTGTACAGAGACTAGGCATACCACTGAGGCTTAGTGTACAGAGACTAAGCATACCACTGAGGCTTAGTGTACAGAGACTAAGCATACTGCTCTGCCTTAGTGTACAGAGACTAAGCATACCGCTCTGCCTTAGTGTACAGAGACTAAGCATACCGCTCTGCCTTAGTGTACAGAGACTAAGCATACCGCTCTGCCTTAGTGTACAGAGACTAAGCATACCGCTCTGCCTTAGTGTACAGAGACTAAGCATACCGCTCTGCCTTAGTGTACAGAGACTAAGCATACCGCTCTGCCTTAGTGTACAGAGACTAAGCATACCACTGAGGCTTAGTGTACAGAGACTAAGCATACCGCTCTGCCTTAGTGTACAGAGACTAAGCATACCGCTCTGCCTTAGTGTACAGAGACTAAGCATACTGCTCTGCCTTAGTGTACAGAGACTAAGCATACCGCTCTGCCTTAGTGTACAGAGACTAAGCATACCACTGAGGCTTAGTGTACAGAGACTAAGCATACCGCTCTGCCTTAGTGTACAGAGACTAAGCATACCGCTCTGCCTTAGTGTACAGAGACTAAGCATACCGCTCTGCCTTAGTGTACAGAGACTAAGCATACCGCTCTGCCTTAGTGTACAGAGACTAAGCATACCGCTGAGGCTTAGTGTACAGAGACTAAGCATACCACTGAGGCTTAGTGTACAGAGACTAGGCATACCACTGAGGCTTAGTGTACAGAGACTAAGCATACCGCTGAGGCTTAGTGTACAGAGACTAAGCATACCGCTGAGGCTTAGTGTACAGAGACTAGGCATACCACTGAGGCTTAGTGTACAGAGACTAAGCATACCACTGAGGCTTAGTGTACAGAGACTAAGCATACCGCTCTGCCTTAGTGTACAGAGACTAAGCATACCGCTCTGCCTTAGTGTACAGAGACTAAGCATACCGCTCTGCCTTAGTGTACAGAGACTAAGCATACCGCTCTGCCTTAGTGTACAGAGACTAAGCATACCGCTCTGCCTTAGTGTACAGAGACTAAGCATACCGCTCTGCCTTAGTGTACAGAGACTAAGCATACCGCTCTGCCTTAGTGTACAGAGACTAAGCATACCGCTCTGCCTTAGTGTACAGAGACTAAGCATACCGCTCTGCCTTAGTGTACAGAGACTAAGCATACCGCTCTGCCTTAGTGTACAGAGACTAAGCATACCGCTCTGCCTTAGTGTACAGAGACTAAGCATACCACTGAGGCTTAGTGTACAGAGACTAAGCATACCACTCAGGCTTAGTGTACAGAGACTAAGCATACTGCTCTGCCTTAGTGTACAGAGACTAAGCATACCGCTCTGCCTTAGTGTACAGAGACTAAGCATACCGCTCTGCCTTAGTGTACAGAGACTAAGCATACCGCTCTGCCTTAGTGTACAGAGACTAAGCATACCGCTCTGCCTTAGTGTACAGAGACTAAGCATACCGCTCTGCCTTAGTGTACAGAGACTAAGCATACCGCTCTGCCTTAGTGTACAGAGACTAAGCATACCACTGAGGCTTAGTGTACAGAGACTAAGCATACCACTGAGGCTTAGTGTACAGAGACTAAGCATACCTCTGAGGCTTAGTGTACAGAGACTAAGCATACCACTGAGGCTTAGTGTACAGAGACTAAGCATACCACTGAGGCTTAGTGTTCAGAGACTAATCATACCGCTCTGCCTTAGTGTACAGAGACTAAGCATACTGCTCTGCCTTAGTGTACAGAGACTAAGCATACGCACTCAGGCTTAGTGTACAGAGACTAAGCATACTGCTCTGCCTTAGTGTACAGAGACTAAGCATACCGCTCTGCCTTAGTGTACAGAGACTAAGCATACCGCTCTGCCTTAGTGTACAGAGACTAAGCATACTCTGCCTTAGTGTACAGAGACTAAGCATACTGCTCTGCCTTAGTGTACAGAGACTAAGCATACCGCTCTGCCTTAGTGTACAGAGACTAAGCATACCGCTCTGCCTTAGTGTACAGAGACTAAGCATACCGCTCTGCCTTAGTGTACAGAGACTAAGCATACCGCTCTGCCTTAGTGTACAGAGACTAAGCATACCACTCAGGCTTAGTGTACAGAGACTAAGCATACCGCTCTGCCTTAGTGTACAGAGACTAAGCATACCGCTCTGCCTTAGTGTACAGAGACTAAGCATACCACTCAGGCTTAGTGTACAGAGACTAAGCATACCGCTCTGCCTTAGTGTACAGAGACTAAGCATACCGCTCTGCCTTAGTGTACAGAGACTAAGCATACCACTGAGGCTTAGTGTACAGAGACTAAGCATACCGCTCTGCCTTAGTGTACAGAGACTAAGCATACCACTCTGCCTTAGTGTACAGAGACTAAGCATACCGCTGAGGCTTAGTGTACAGAGACTAAGCATACCGCTCTGCCTTAGTGTACAGAGACTAAGCATACCGCTCTGCCTTAGTGTACAGAGACTAAGCATACCGCTCTGCCTTAGTGTACAGAGACTAAGCATACTGCTCTGCCTTAGTGTACAGAGACTAAGCATACCACTGAGGCTTAGTGTACAGAGACTAAGCATACCACTGAGGCTTAGTGTACAGAGACTAAGCATACCGCTCTGCCTTAGTGTACAGAGACTAAGCATACCGCTCTGCCTTAGTGTACAGAGACTAAGCATACCACTGAGGCTTAGCGTACAGAGACTAAGCATACCACTGAGGCTTAGTGTACAGAGACTAAGCATACCGCTGAGGCTTAGTGTACAGAGACTAAGCATACCGCTCTGCCTTAGTGTACAGAGACTAAGCATACCGCTCTGCCTTAGTGTACAGAGACTAAGCATACCGCTCTGCCTTAGTGTACAGAGACTAAGCATACCGCTGAGGCTTAGTGTACAGAGACTAAGCATACCACTGAGGCTTAGTGTACAGAGACTAAGCATACCACTGAGGCTTAGTGTACAGAGACTAAGCATACCACTGAGGCTTAGTGTACAGAGACTAAGCATACCGCTCTGCCTTAGTGTACAGAGACTAAGCATACCGCTCTGCCTTAGTGTACAGAGACTAAGCATACCGCTCTGCCTTAGTGTACAGAGACTAAGCATACCGCTGAGGCTTAGTGTACAGAGACTAAGCATACCACTGAGGCTTAGTGTACAGAGACTAAGCATACCACTGAGGCTTAGTGTACAGAGACTAAGCATACCACTGAGGCTTAGTGTACAGAGACTAAGCATACCGCTGAGGCTTAGTGTACAGAGACTAAGCATACCACTGAGGCTTAGTGTACAGAGACTAAGCATACCGCTCTGCCTTAGTGTACAGAGACTAAGCATACCGCTCTGCCTTAGTGTACAGAGACTAAGCATACCACTCAGGCTTAGTGTACAGAGACTAAGCATACCACTGAGGCTTAGTGTACAGAGACTAAGCATACCGCTCAGGCTTAGTGTACAGAGACTAAGCATACTGCTCAGGCTTAGTGTACAGAGACTAAGCATACCGCTCTGCCTTAGTGTACAGAGACTAAGCATACCGCTCAGGCTTAGTGTACAGAGACTAAGCATACCGCTCAGGCTTAGTGTACAGAGACTAAGCATACTACTGAGGCTTAGTGTACAGAGACTAAGCATACCACTGAGGCTTAGTGTACAGAGACTAAGCATACCGCTCAGGCTTAGTGTACAGAGACTAAGCATACCGCTCAGGCTTAGTGTACAGAGACTAAGCATACCGCTCAGGCTTAGTGTACAGAGACTAAGCATACCGCTCTGCCTTAGTGTACAGAGACTAAGCATACCGCTCTGCCTTAGTGTACAGAGACTAAGCATACCGCTCTGCCTTAGTGTACAGAGACTAAGCATACCGCTCTGCCTTAGTGTACAGAGACTAAGCATACCGCTCTGCCTTAGTGTACAGAGACTAAGCATACCACTGAGGCTTAGTGTACAGAGACTAAGCATACCACTGAGGCTTAGTGTACAGAGACTAAGCATACCACTGAGGCTTAGTGTACAGAGACTAAGCATACCACTGAGGCTTAGTGTTCAGAGACTAATCATACCGCTCTGCCTTAGTGTACAGAGACTAAGCATACCACTCAGGCTTCGTGTACAGAGACTAAGCATACTGCTCTGCCTTAGTGTACAGAGACTAAGCATACTGCTCAGGCTTAGTGTACAGAGACTAAGCATACTGCTCAGGCTTAGTGTACAGAGACTAAGCATACTGCTCTGCCTTAGTGTACAGAGATTAAGCATACTGCTCTGCCTTAGTGTACAGAGACTAAGCATACCGCTCTGCCTTAGTGTACAGAGACTAAGCATACCGCTCTCTCTGCCTTAGTGTACAGAGACTAAGCATACCGCTCTGCCTTAGTGTACAGAGACTAAGCATACCGCTGTATGGGACGTAGCATACAATATAGATAAATATAAAGTGCAAATTGTTTACTGCAAATGTGTGTTTAAATTGCTACATGTAGGACAGAGATAAATCCCAGACTGGTGATCCCAATGGACAATTAAATTTATTAAACCATGGAGTGTTATATTGGAATGAATCATTGGTTTAATTTGGTTAATAGTTACCATCTGGGTGTGAAGTACATTGGGCGTGGTGAAAGTGTGTGAAGGCCAAAGGTATATTATGTTGTGATATGCCGTATTTGGCTAGGTACACCCCTTGGATTGGCCACTATACTGCAGTATAATTATGTTCTTGGTTTTTATATTTTCAGGGGAATGAAAACTCTCTTCCGATGGAACTTTGTTCCAATTGTAAGTATGCTATTTCTTTGTTGTTGTAAACTGAAGATTTAAAAAAATGATCTAGACCAGGATCTACCAACCATGATTCACTCGAATTTATAAAGATAATCAAATTGTTAAAATCATTCCAGTTTGTTATTTCTGGGAAATAACAGAATAATTTGATGACATGTGGGTGCTTGCAATGTTTCTCTATGTCTATTTGGTGAAACCAAACACTTGTGTATTCAGTCAGTCACCATAGACTTGTGTTATTTCATAGTTTAGCCTGTTGTTAACTCATGACTGAAAATTTCGCATGAAATTCAATGATTGCAATATTTGTGACCATCACTAATCAAAGTTGGCAAAACAGGTATACATGTGCATGTATGTGACATTTGGAATAGGACTGCATCAATTTTGAACACAGAAAAACTTGGATACAAATGTCTATGTTCCTTTGAACTATAATTCCATAACATTTTGTCCAAGACGACATGCTGAGTGCATGTTTCACCCACATTCTAATTCAAGGTCACACATAAACGCTGAATGAGACTCAGCACATGTGAATTCTAGACATAATTTATGATCACCAAACCTTCACACAATGTCTTAACATTTTACCTGTCGTGTATGAAAGAGGCATCGGCGGTATTCATTCTAGTATTCATCACCTCCAGTGATTGCTCTAGTATTCATCACCTCCAGTGATTGCTCTAGTATTCATCACCTCCAGTGATTGCTCTAGTATTCATCACCTCCAGTGATTGCTCTAGTATTCATCACCTCCAGTGATTGCTCTAGTATTACTGCACAAGAACAATTATGTTTGAATCACTTTCGATGATTGTAGTATACAGATACATATTCTACACATACACACGTCTCCGTGACCTAGTGGTTAAGAGCAGGAGATCGACGGGGTTTGTTTTGATATGGCCTGTTGGTGAGCCGCAAGCTAGTTAAATAATGGTTACCGATTACCTACCAGCCTGTCGCCAGGCATACAAGCATTGGATTCGGGAAGTACTGATGTTCATAAAAAGAGGTGTCTCATAAGTCAGAAATGTCTGGCCCTTTAAATAGGGGTGGCACTATAATAAACAAACAACAATCCACACACCTTAACAGAAAATGAGAAAGTAAACCATTTTTAATTAATTGTAATTAATTACCACTAATAAATTTCATTACTTCACTTTTGATATTTGTTTTATTTCAGTTGATGCTGATGAGATTAAAAGACTTGGAAAAAGGTTTCGTAAATTGGATTTAGATAATTCAGGAGCTTTAAGTGTAGAAGAGTTTATGTCACTTCCAGAATTACAACAGAACCCACTTGTACAAAGAGTAATAGACATCTTTGATACGGATGGAAATGGAGAAGTAGATTTTAAAGGTAAGTTACACCAAACATTCGTTTAACTCCTATTTCTCTGTGACACTGCTGCAGTGTTTCCCGATTTTTAGTTTTCAGCCTTCCTATAGTTAATATCAGTTCCTTTATCAAATCACTCTATAACAATGTCTCAGACAAGCTGAATAACCAGCCAAATTACCTGAGGTAACACCCGTGTTATGGCACTTCGATCAGTCTTTCCGAGACACTGTCTGTTTTGATCGGTAAAAATCTGTTGGTCCGATAAAAATCTTGCTACCGCCCGTCTTTCTCTCTGGTAAAAATCAAGTTATCAGTGTTTTAGACAAATATTCTTAATTCTAACACGACCCAGCTAATAACATACATACTTGTATCTAGTAAAATCTACCTCAGGTTATTCTGCGATATACCTACCTTGAACTATGCTGCGCGTGCACCGTGTATTAGCTATTCCATTTATACAATGTGTGTAAAGTTTTATGGATGAAAGTCACATGATGTTTTTAAAATACTACCATGGGAATTCGCCGAAGTGAGCTATTTTTAGAATCAGATAATCTCTTGTCCGTCTTGTTTTTGTTGTTAAGTAACGTTTCAGTTACTATTCTGTACAGTTTTATTTGACAAAGTAAATAAAATTATTGATCAGTTACAACTTTTGTTCATTTATGCACTAGATTGATATTTTCCATAAAAAATAACGTCATCACCTCTTACGCGGGAGGAAATTTCGAAAGCCAAATGCACGGCGTTTGAAGAAAATACTCCTTTGATTCTCGTCTAAAATTATTAGAAGTAAGTCGTGTTAGAATCGAAATAATAAGTATCAACCGTGGTATATCGCAGAATAACTCTCGTTAGTCGTTCTTATGCGTAGAAGTTTCAGAATTAGATTTCAGGGATCATTCTAGAGGGTGATGTGGGCGAAGAAATTATTTTTTTTGGATGCAAACAAAATTGTGTCTAGTAAGATACACTGGCCCATTATAAAGCACTCCTTCTATTCAAATGTTGTATTTAATGGTTGTACTGTGCATTTTAACCCTATTTTGCAGAAGTATATTAAAGAACACCATTTAAGGAAGCGATCACGCGCTTTCTCACTTCTCCCAAAAATTCTGACCTAGAATGAACCCTGAACAAACAAAGTTCATGGAAGGAAGTTTGTGCTTCTACTTGTATGTAAAACTACAACAGCGTTATTTCATGGGAGATTATAAAATCAATTAATAACATGAAAAGAATGAAAGCTATGTATTGGAAAATTGATCCTATTACAGTATTATCATATTCCCAGCCTTCATCCAGGAGCAAATTATATTACATTGTAGGACTGTATTCTGGACCATTAAATTTTATTGGTAGCTTCTGTATCGACTCGGATAAAGAATAATAAGGAATATTTACTAGGTTGCATTGTGTAGATTTGATAATCATTTCATATTAACCCTTTCAACACCACAGACCTCTAAAGAGGCTTACAAAAAGTGTAGATCCAGATGAGCCGGCTCGTGACGAGCCGTCTCATCAGGATCTGCACTTTTTGCCAGTGATATGACTATTTTTAGACATAATTACCCATTTTGATAAATGAACTTGTCCAAATGTGATTTTCTGATTCATTTATTGGTTTATGAATATCATGGACCAGTCCATGTGTGTTACTTGGTGTTGAATGGGTTAATACAATGTCAGCTTTGGCTGCGGTATAATCACAGAATATGATGAAAGCTTTGCTTTCAAAGCTATGTGTCCCTTTTCTTGCAGAATCTGTCGAATATATAGATGTGTGTGTGCAGCTCTAACTACTCAAAATCATTGTACACATAAAATATCCTCGGGAGCGAAATAGTCGCCCTAGGGTCCCTTGTTATCCCCTCTGGTAGCCCCACTTTTCCTAAAAGAAGAATAAACTACACTAACCCTTCTATTCTAATGTTGTATTTAATGGTCATATTATGTATTTTAACCCTATTTTGATGAATTTTATTAAGTAAGACCATTTAAGGGAGTGCAGTTTCTCATTTCTCCCAACAATTCTGACCTAAGATGAGACCGGGAACCATATGATGCAGTGTCTCCATGCCCACAACCATATGATGCAGTGTCTCCATGCCCACAACCATATGATGCAGTGTCTCCATGCCCACAACCATATGATGCAGTGTCTCCATGCCTGCAACCATATGATGCAGTGTCTCCATGCCCACAACCATATGATGCAGTGTCTCCATGCCCACAACCATATGATGCAGTGTCTCCATGCCCACAACCATATGATGCAGTGTCTCCATGCCCACAACCATATGATGCAGTGTCTCCATGCCTGCAACCATATGATGCAGTGTCTCCATGCCCACAACCATATGATGCAGTGTCTCCATGCCCACAACCATATGATGCAGTGTCTCCATGCCCACAACCATATGATGCAGTGTCTCCATGCCCACAACCATATGATGCAGTGTCTCCATGCCTGCAACCATATGATGCAGTGTCTCCATACCTGCAACCATATGATACAGTGAGTGTCTCCATGTCTGCAACCATATGATGCAGTGTATCCATGCCTGCCATCATATGCTGCAGTGTCTCCATGCCTGCAACCATATGATGCAGTATCTCCATGTCTGCAACCATATGATGCAGTGTCTCCATGTCTGCAACCATATGATGCAGTATCTCCATGCCTGCAACCATATGATGCAGTGTCTCCATGCCTGCAACCATATGATGCAGTGTCTCCATGCCTGCAACCATATGATGCAGTGTCTCCATGCCTGCAACCATATGATGCAGTGTCTCCATGCCTGCAACCATATGATGCAGTGTCTCCATGCCTGCAACCATATGATGCAGTGTCTCCATGCCTGCAACCATATGATGCAGTGTCTCCATGCCTGCAACCATATGATGCAGTGTCTCCATGCCTGCCATCATATGATGCAGTGTCTCCATGCCTGCAACCATATGATGCAGTGTCTCCATGCCTGCAACCATATGATGCAGTGTCTCCATGCCTGCAGGTCTCCATTCCTGCCATCATATGATGCAGTGTCTCCATACCTGCAACCATATGATGCAGTGTCTCCATGCCTGCAACCATATGATGCAGTGTATCCATGCCTGCAACCATATGATGCAGTGTCTCCATGCCTGCCATCATATGATGCAGTGTCTCCATACCTGCAACCATATGATGCAGTGTCTCCATGCCTGCAACCATATGATGCAGTGTCTACCTGCCTGCCACCATATGATGCAGTGTCTCCATGTCTGCAACCATATGATGCAGTGTCTCCATGCCTACAACCATATGATGCAGTGTCTCCATGCCTGCAACCATATGATGCAGTATCTCCATGCCTGCAACCATATGATGCAGTATCTCCATGCCTGCAACCATATGATGCAGTATCTCCATGCCTGCAACCATATGATGCAGTATCTCCATGCCTACAACCATATGATGCAGTGTCTCCATGCCTGCAACCATATGATGCAGTGAGTGTCTCCATGTCTGCAACCATATGATGCAGTGTCTCCATGTCTGCAACCATATGATGCAGTGTCTCCATGCCTGCAACCATATGATGCAGTGTCTCCATGCCTGCAACCATATGATGCAGTGTCTCCATGCCTGCAATCATATGATGCAGTATCTCCATGCCTACAACCATATGGTGCAGTATCTCCATGTCTGTAACCATATGATGCAGTGTCTCCATACCTGCAACCATATGATGCAGTATCTCCATGCCTGCAACCATATGATGCAGTGTCTCTATGTCTGCAACCATATGATGCAGTGTCTCCATGTCTGCAACCATATGATGCAGTGTCTCCATGCCTGCAACCATATGATGCAGTGAGTGTCTCCATGTCTGCAACCATATGATGCAGTGAGTGTCTCCATGTCTGCAACCATATGATGCATTGTCTCCATGCCTGCAACCATATGATGCAGTGTCTCCATGCCTGCAACCATATGATGCAGTGTCTCCATGCCTGCAACCATATGATGCAGTGTCTCCATGCCTGCAACCATATGATGCAGTGTCTCCATGCCTACAACCATATGATGCAGTGTCTCCATGCCCACAACCATATGATGCAGTGTCTCCATGTCTGCAACCATATGATGCAGTGTCTCCATGCCCACAACCATTTGATGCAGTGTCTCCATGCCTGCAACCATATGATGCAGTGTCTCCATGCCAGCAACCATATGATGCAGTGTCTCCATGCCCACAACCATATGATGCAGTGTCTCCATGTCTGCAACCATATGATGCAGTGTCTCCATGCCTGCAACCATATGATGCAGTGAGTGTCTCCATGTCTGCAACCATATGATGCAGTGTCTCCATGCCTGCAACCATATGATGCAGTGTCTCCATGCCTGCAACCATATGATGCAGTGAGTGTCTCCATGCCAGCAACCATATGATGCAGTGTATCCATGCCTGCAACCATATGATGCAGTGTCTCCATGCCTGCAACCATATGATGCAGTGTCTCCATGCCTGCAACCATATGATGCAGTGAGTGTCTCCATGCCAGCAACCATATGATGCAGTGTCTCCATGTCTGCAACCATATGATGCAGTGTCTCCATGCCCACAACCATATGATGCAGTGTCTCCATGCCAGCAACCATATGATGCAGTGTCTCCATGTCTGCAACCATATGATGCAGTGTCTCCATGCCCACAACCATATGATGCAGTGTCTCCATGCCTGCAACCATATGATGCAGTGTCTCCATACCTGCCACCATATGATGCAGTGTCTCCATGTCTGCAACCATATGATGCAGTGTCTCCATGCCTGCAACCATATGATGCAGTGTCTCCATGCCTGCAACCATATGATGCAGTGTCTCCATGCCTGCCATCATATGATGCAGTGTCTCCATGCCCACAACCATATGATGCAGTGTCTCCATGCCTGCAACCATGTGATACAGTGAGTGTCTCCATGTCTGCAACCATATGATACAGTGTCTCCATGCATGCAACCATATGATGCAGTGTCTCCATGTCTGCAACCATATGATGCAGTGTCTCCATGCCTGCAACCATATGATGCAGTGTCTCCATGTCTGCAACCATATGATGCAGTGTCTCCATGTCTACAACCATATGATGCAGTGTCTCCATGCCTGCAACCATATGATACAGTGAGCAGGGTTCCCACAGACCTTGAAAACTCCTTGAATTTGTGTTAGGTCCTTGAAAACTCCTTGAATTTGGTATTGGTGGTTTTTGTCCTTAAAAAGTCCTTAATCCTGGGAAAAACTCCTTAAATTACCATAGTGTGTGCTTGAATCGCATGCAAGTTTTGAATTGTTGCTAAAATATTTTATTATTAATAAAATTCACCAATTTCGGCCAGGTGATGAGCAAAAAATGCGTAGTAATTCAGCATGTTATTTAGTGGAGAAATATAAAAAAATCTTACACCATTTCCATATGTCTGAAGCACAATCCCGAATTTAACAAGTTAAACGAGTCCTTGAAAAACGATGAAATGTCCTTGAAAAGTCCTTGAATTTCAGTCTCAACAGTCTGTATGAACCCTGCATGCCTACAACCATATAATGCAGTGTCTCCATGCCTGCAAACATATGATGCAGTGTCTCAATGTCTGCAACCATATGATGCAGTGTCTCCATGCCTACAACCATATGATGCAGTGTCTCCATGCCAGCAACCATATGATGCAGTGTCTCCATGTCTGCAACCATATGAGCTCCATGCCTGCAACCATATGATGCAGTGTCTCCATGCCCACAACCATATGATGCAGTGTCTCCATGCCAGCAACCATATGATGCAGTGTCTCCATGCCTACCACCATATGCTGCAGTGTCTCCATGCCTACAACCATATGATGCAGTGTCTCCATGTCTGCAACCATATGATGCAGTGTCTCCATGCCAGCAACCATATGATGCAGTGTCTCCATGCCTACCACCATATGATGCAGTGTCTCCATGCCAGCAACCATATGATGCAGTGTCTCCATGCCTACAACCATATGATGCAGTGTCTCCATGCCTGCAACCATATAATGCAGTGTCTCCATGCCTGCAAACATATGATGCAGTGTCTCCATGTCTGCAACCATATGATGCAGTGTCTCCATGCCTACAACCATATGATGCAGTGTCTCCATGCCTGCAACCATATGATGCAGTGTCTCCATGCCTGCAACCATATGATGCAGTGTCTCCATGCCTGCCATCATATGATGCAGTGTCTCCATGCCTACAACCATATGATGCAGTGTCTCCATGCCTGCAACCATATGATGCAGTGTCTCCATGCCTGCAACCATATGATGCAGTGTCTCCATGCCTGCAACCATATGATGCAGTGTCTCCATGCCCACAACCATATGATGCAGTGTCTCCATGCCTGCAACCATATGATGCAGTGAGTGTCTCCATGTCTGCAACCATATGATGTAGTGTCTCCATGCCTGCAACCATATGATGCAGTGTCTCCATGTCTACAACCATATGATGCAGTGTCTCCATGCCTGCAACCATATGATGCAGTGTCTCCATGCCTGCAACCATATGATGCAGTGTCTCCATGCCTGCCATCATATGATGCAGTGTCTCCATGCCTGCAACCATATGATGCAGTGAGTGTCTCCATGTCTGCAACCATATGATGTAGTGTCTCCATGTCTGCAACCATATGATGCAGTGTCTCCATGCCTGCAACCATATGATATCCGAGATATTTAGTCATGCGCTACACGATTTGACCTTGACCCGTGTAATGTTTCATAAATTTGATAGATTCAGTGAAATTCCAATTTGCAGAGAATTTACAGATTTTAGCCAATTTTGGCATATTTTAGCCAATGGGTTGGTGATTGCCAGTGCAGGCCCTGTATGTTCCTATGGTACATATTCTCATTAGGTTGAAGTCCCTATGTTGTACAGGGCGCAAATTTAGCACTCGCATTTTGCGAGTGAAATTTGAAAAATGCGAGTTGAATTTCTGGGTACTTGCAAAATTGTGCGAGTAAATAAATAAATATAACAGTACACTAACACTGTTAAAATTGTTGTATTATTTTGCATTAAAATACAGACTTGCATAAATTGCAAGTAAAATCTCTATTTTGCGAGTACAAATTTTAGGCACTCGCAAAAATTTGCCAGTGCATAAAAAAAGTTAAATTCTAGCCCTGTTGTATTCACATAATGTTGAAGTGCCGAGTGTCTCTGAGTATCTCTTATAAAAGAACTCAAGAAATTACCGAATTGTCGCATCTTATGAATGCAGGTGATTATATATAAAACTCCTTATGCTGGAACTAAATATCGTCAATCTCGGTGTTTGAGACATACTCTTGCTGTAAAACACGTGTATATCTCTTGCTGTAAAACACGTGTATATCTCTTGCTGTAAAACACGTGTATATCTCTTGCTGTAAAACACGTGGATATCTCTTGCTGTAAAACACATGGATATCTCTTGCTGTAAAACACGTGGATATCTCTTGCTGTAAAACACGTGTATATCTCTTGCTGTAAAACACGTGTATATCTCTTGCTGTAAAACACGTGTATATCTCTTGCTGTAAAACACGTGGATATCTCTTGCTGTAAAACACGTGTATATCTCTTGCTGTAAAACACGTGGATATCTCTTGCTGTAAAACACGTGTATATCTCTTGCTGTAAAACACGTGGATATCTCTTGCTGTAAAACACGTGGATATATCTTGCTGTAAAACACGTGGATATCTCTTGCTGTAAAACACGTGGATATCTCTTGCTGTAAAACACGTGGATATCTCTTGCTGTAAAACACGTGGATATTGTCAAGATATCAAAATATACAACAACTACTCCTAAATTTATATGTTAACCTTGTTGTCTTAAGGATGAAGCCATCATTGTGACATGTGTTTACACACTTACATCTGTAGATCTGCCAGAATTGTCTTAAAAACATGCATTTTTGTACTTCCAATTGTGTCGACTTGTACTGAAGTAGCGTTGTACTTCCAATTGTGTCGACTGTACTGAAGTAGTGTTGTACTTCCAATTGTGTCGACTGTACTGTAGTAGTGTTGTACTTCCAATTGTGTCGACTGTACTGTAGTAGTGTTGTACTTCCAATTGTGTCGACTGTACTGAAGTAGTGTTGTACTTCCAATTGTGTCGACTGTACGGAAGTAGTGTTGTACTTCCAATTGTGTCGACTGTACTGTAGTAGTGTTGTACTTCCAATTGTGTCGACTGTACTGAAGTAGTGTTGTACTTCCAATTGTGTCGACTGTACGGAAGTAGTGTTGTACTTCCAATTGTGTCGACTGTACTGTAGTAGTGTTGTACTTCCAATTGTGTCGACTGTACTGAAGTAGTGTTGTACTTCCAATTGTGTCGACTGTACGGAAGTAGTGTTGTACTTCCAATTGTGTCGACTGTACTGTAGTAGTGTTGTACTTCCAATTGTGTCGACTGTACTGAAGTAGTGTTGTACTTCCAATTGTGTCGACTGTACGGAAGTAGTGTTGTACTTCCAATTGTGTCGACTGTACTGTAGTAGTGTTGTACTTCCAATTGTGTCGACTGTACTGAAGTAGTGTTGTACTTCCAATTGTGTCGACTGTACGGAAGTAGTGTTGTACTTCCAATTGTGTCGACTGTACTGTAGTAGTGTTGTACTTCCAATTGTGTCGACTGTACTGAAGTAGTGAATTCTTTTGATTGTTTCTTTCTTGTTTTTCATTTTTTTGTAATATGAACTGCAGCTCGATACACCCATCCACACTGTATTATGCAATAGTAACAGAACTGCAGCACGATACACCCATCCACACTGTATTATGCAATAGTAACAGATTGGCAGGTCCTATTTACTTATCCGAGATGTACTACTCGATGTATTTTGTATTATTTAATGTGGTTATATAAAACGCAAATTACTTTAAGATATCTGGTTAACCCATTCAACACCAAGTAACTGATATTTTTAGACCAATAAATTAATAAGAAAATTACGTGCGAGGGCCCGGAGTTCGAGCCCCGCTGCAACTGTTAAGATTGTGCCCATAGGCAAGGCATTTAAATTCCATTTCTTTCTGCCTCGTGGCAATGGATTCCATTAGGAATGAGGTCTCAAGAGTTATTAATAAGTTTTAAGAACTTGTTTCGCAATTGAGCGAAAATAATTTGTATAAACTAATAACATTTGGACCAGTTCATTGATCAAAATGGATAATTTTGTCTAAAAATAGTAATATTACTGGCAAAAAGTGTACCGGCTCATCTGGATCTACACTTTTGTATGCCTACTTAGATGTCTGTAGTGTTGAAAGGGTTAAAGGACATAATATTCAAAATGCAAAAATATACATGCAGTATAAATAACAGTGTTACTACATATTCTTCAGAATTAATTTGAATAATTAGTTTTCATCAGTAAACAAGGTCTACACACACGCAAAAGTGAAAGTAGGAATTTCCGAAACGGTTAACATGACCTGGAAGGGTCATTTGCTTTTAATATTAGTTTGTCCATTTAGTGAAGTTGTTAGCACGCTCGCTTCTCAACAATGCACCACCGCCACTGGCTTTGATCCTCGGACAGTATGTGAGATGGTACGGTGTGTAGGTCGCTAGATCGGACATGTCGATTTTCTCCGGGTACTCCGGTTTCCCCCCACACACATTACCACAAATACAAAATGTACGTTGTCATCCATGCCAACGAGAGTGATTAATACAAGTTTAATAAAGATATATACATACGTCTCAGCTTGTTTCGCAATTGTTGTAAAATAAATGAAGTTTATACTTTTTATAATATTAGTCAATCCTACTATGATGTGGACGTAATCGTGTGATACAGCCATTTAAATGTAGGTTTAGTTTATACTAATTTATTTTAGCTCGATTGCGAAACAAGTTCTTACAACTTATAGTAATCACTCTCGAGACCTCATTCCTGATGGAATCCATCACCACGAGGGAGAGAGAAGAGGCAACGTGGAATTTAAATACCTTGCCTAAGGTTACAATCCAGTGGGGCTCGAACTTCGACCTTTCACACCTGGAGCGAATGCGCCACCACTGCGCTATCACGTCTTCCACAAATAAATGTTGCTTAATTCAGATTACTCTAAAAATAATGATGTGTCAGTGCAAATGTTGAGATATAACGGTAAATTGGTTCTGAAACCCTTCATTGATAGCGCATCGTTATTCATGATGTATGTGCTGCGGCAAGTATTATTGTGGAGATATAACGGTAAATTGGTACTGAAACCCTTCATTGATAGCGCATCGTTATTCATGATGTATGTGCTGCGGCAAGTATTATTGTGGAGATATAACGGTAAATTGGTACTGAAACCCTTCATTGATAGCGCATCGTTATTCATGATGCACATGCTGCGGCAAGTATTATTGTGGAGATATAACGGTAAATTGGTTCTGAAACCCTTCATTGATAGCGCATCGTTATTCATGATGCACATGCTGCGGCAAGTATTATTGTGGAGATATAACGGTAAATTGGTACTGAAACCCTTCATTGATAGCGCATCGTTATTCATGATGTATGTGCTGCGGCAAGTATTATTGTGGAGATATAACGGTAAATTGGTACTGAAACCCTTCATTGATAGCGCATCGTTATTCATGATGCACATGCTGCGGCAAGTATTATTGTGGAGATATAACGGTAAATTGGTTCTGAAACCCTTCATTGATAGCGCATCGTTATTCATGATGCACATGCTGCGGCAAGTATTATTGTGGAGATATAACGGTAAATTGGTACTGAAACCCTTCATTGATAGCGCATCGTTATTCATGATGTATGTGCTGCGGCAAGTATTATTGTGGAGATATAACGGTAAATTGGTACTGAAACCCTTCATTGATAGCGCATCGTTATTCATGATGCACGTGCTGCGGCAAGTATTATTGCAAAACTTGTTGATATAAACTTGTAATGTCAACAAATCATGAAATGTTGTATTCGATGTTTGTTTATTTGTTGATATTCTCAGATTCTTTGGCAAATACTTGGAAAGCAATTATACAATATAATAGGAATTACATTCGGCAGAAATTGTCTTTTCACCATTCCGTGTTGATTTAAGACATTGTTCATGTTGTTGAAAGGAATCAAATGGATTGAATAGCTGTTCTTAAAAGTAAATGCCGTTATCATCTACACACATCAAGCAAACATGAATGCCTTGGAAGCTGGTACATACGGTAAATGTTTGTAGCGACTAGCTATATACATATAATTGTCCATCAACTCGAGTAGATAATACAAATATGAAATTAATATATTATATACTGAACGAATGAAAAGCATATAAAACAGAAGTTTAATCTATCGAGACCGCTGTCGCCACCCATGAACATTATGATAGTATATTTTGCTCGTCATCTACTTCAAGATGGCGGCCAACCTAATTAAACCACACATGCCGACATCAATTTATAATTGTTATTGAAATACAGAGTAGAAACGCATTCTTTCCTGGATATTCAGTATGGAACATCCCTTGTAAACAAGGACATGTACTCTAGTGTGGAACATCCCTTGTAAACAAGGACATGTGATCTAGTGTGGAACATCCCTTGTAAACAAGGACATGTAATCTAGTGTGGAACATCCCCTTGTAAACAAGGACATGTAATTTAGTGTGGAACATCCCTTGTAAACAAGGACATGTAATCTAGTGTGGAACATCCCTTGTAAACAAGGACATGTAATCTAGTGTGGAACATCCCCTTGTAAACAAGGACATGTGATCTAGTGTGGAACATCCCTTGTAAACAAGGACATGTGATCTAGTGTGGAACATCCCTTGTAAACAAGGACATGTAATCTAGTGTGGAACATCCCTTGTAAACAAGGACATGTAATCTAGTGTGGAACATCCCCTTGTAAACAAGGACATGTGATATAGTGTGGAACATCCCTTGTAAACAAGGACATGTAATCTAGTGTGGAACATCCCTTGTAAACAAGAACATGTGATCTAGTGTGGAACATCCCTTGTAAACAAGGACATGTACTCTAGTGTGGAACATCCCTTGTAAACAAGGACATGTAATCTAGTGTGGAACATCCCTTGTAAACAAGGACATGTAATCTAGTGTGGAACATCCCTTGTAAACAAGGACATGTAATCTAGTGTGGAACATCCCTTGTAAACAAGGACATGTAATCTAGTGTGGAACATCCCTTGTAAACAAGGACATGTAATCTAGTGTGGAACATCCCTTGTAAACAAGGACATGTAATCTAGTGTGGAACATCCCTTGTAAACAAGGACATGTGATCTAGTGTGGAACATCCCTTGAAAACAAGGACATGTAATCTAGTGTGGAACATCCAAATAAGGACATGTAATCTAGTGTGGAACATCCCTTGTAAACAAGGACATGTAATCTAGTGTGGAACATCCCTTGTAAACAAGGACATGTAATCTAGTGTGGAACATCCCTTGTAAACAAGGACATGTAATCTAGTGTGGAACATCCCTTGTAAACAAGGACATGTAATCTAGTGTGGAACATCCAAACAAGGACATGTAATCTAGTGTGGAACATCCCTTGTAAACAAGGACATGTAATCTAGTGTGGAACATCCCTTGTAAACAAGGACATGTAATCTAGTGTGGAACATCCCTTGTAAACAAGGACATGTAATCTAGTGTGGAACATCCCTTGTAAACAAGAACATGTAATCTAGTGTGGAACATCCCTTGTAAACAAGGACATGTAATCTAGTGTGGAACATCCCTTGTAAACAAGGACATGTACTCTAGTGTGGAACATCCCTTGTAAACAAGGACATGTAATCTAGTGTGGAACATCCCTTGTAAACAAGGACATGTAATCTAGTGTGGAACATACCTTGTAAACAAGGACATGTAATCTAGTGTGGAACATCCCCTTGTAAACAAGGACATGTAATCTAGTGTGGAACATCCCTTGTAAACAAGGACATGTACTCTAGTGTGGAACATCCCTTGTAAACAAGGACATGTAATCTAGTGTGGAACATCCCTTGTAAACAAGGACATGTAATCTAGTGTGGAACATACCTTGTAAACAAGGACATGTAATCTAGTGTGGAACATCCCCTTGTAAACAAGGACATGTAATCTAGTGTGGAACATCCCTTGTAAACAAGGACATGTAATCTAGTGTGGAACATCCCTTGTAAACAAGGACATGTAATCTAGTGTGGAACATCCCCTTGTAAACAAGGACATGTAATCTAGTGTGGAACATCCCTTGTAAACAAGGACATGTAATCTAGTGTGGAACATCCCTTGTAAACAAGGACATGTAATCTAGTGTGGAACATCCCTTGTAAACAAGGACATGTAATCTAGTGTGGAACATCCATTGTAAACAAGGACATGTACTCTAGTGTGGAACATCCCTTGTAAACAAGGACATGAAGAAGGAGAAGAAGAAGAAGAATGCTTTATTAAGACTTAAACTTTACAGTTTCTCGTCTGTAACATTTAAACATATTTACAATATATATAGTACAATATTATGATATATGCAATCATGATGAAGATGGACAAATGATGTAATGATTATGGACATACATGGAAAAATAATAACAATGTCATGAAGGATTATAGACTATGCAAAACATGATCATGACTGTATTAAGAGTGTAGGGAGTATTCAACTGGTAATTCATATATCCTAAACAAGTGAATTACGAAGGGATAAAGCTTCATGAATATATTTACTAAAGTTAACCAGCTCTGGGGAATTGTCACATTGAAATATTTGCAATAATTTGAACATACTTGGTCGATTAGAATATGAACGTTTAATATATTTTTTTCTTAATGTACTATACACCTCACATTTAAACATGAAATGAAACTCATCTTCCACGTTGTTTGTATTACACAATAAACATAACCTTTCGTTTTGATCAATACGGTTTCTACCATATCTGCCTGTTTCAATCCGTAAGTTGTGCGCTGATAGTCTCAATTTTGTAAATGCAATTCTTAATTTTCTGCTTAATATTATATCTAAGTACGATTCGTAACCAAAATTAATCTTTACATTTTTATATAATGTAAGTACCTTATTTATTCGAAGATCAGCTTGTGATATCTGCAGAAAATCATCTATAATCCTTTGTTTAAATTCAGAAATAAACTGAGTGTGGTCGATGACATGTGGGTTTTCCCATATATACAAAAAGCCAAATTTACTTAGCAATTCCTTAACTCTGAACAACCAATTACCTTTGCCAGTTACTAAATCATCTAGACACATTTGTATCATCGACTTAATAATTATATTTTCCGTTGTAACTATTTTTAACCAATATTTTACAACTTTTACATATCTACATATATACAATGGGTATCTTCCAAGTTCATATTATACAGCTACATTACTAGTTGATTGCTTAACACCAAGAACTAACTTGCAGAATTTCAAGTGCAATGTCTCTAAATTTTTAGCTTTTGAAAATCCCCATATTTCACTTCCGTAATGTAAAATGGATGATACTAGAGCATCGAAGAGCTGGAGAGCGGTTTTTGGTTTTGTCTCGTGTTTACGTAGATTAGTTGTTAGTATGTTCATAGCTTTTAGGCCTTTGCCATGGAGTTTTTGTGAATTTAAATTAAAATTACTGGTATAGTTAAGTGTAACACCAACGTAGTTAAAGTCATTGACCACCTCGACGGCACCTCCCCTATAAAACCATTGCTCTCCTCTCTTTAGCCCACCCCATTTACGGAACACCATTATCTTCGACTTTAATACATTAACTTCAAGGCCCCATTTGTCACAATATATACTTAGATTATTTAATGTATTTTGCAGGTCAACTGGTGTTAAGCCAATTAGAACCATGTCATCCGCGAACAGTAATAAAATCAAACATATGTCATTAATATTAATGCCACTATTAATCGTGTCCTGTAAGTATAATTCAAGGTCTTCCACGAACAAAGCCCACATTATTGGCGAAATGATTTCCCCTTGGCGTAGTCCGATTGAGATATCGAAGAAGTCTGTGTATGTGTTACAGTTAAGCTTTATACACGATTTAACGGATTGATACATTGCACGTATTATCCTTAGGATTTTACCATTAAGGCCTAGCTTATATAATTTTAGCCACAATGCATTACGGTATATACTGTCAAAACACTGTTTCATATCAATAAAGGAACAGTATAATCTATTGTTCTTGTTTAATATGTGTTCAATTAAAGAATGCAAAATAAAAATTGCATCTACTGTCGAACGACCCTTACGAAATCCAAATTGTGCATCGGAAATAATAGTATTGTTTTCACACCAGTTTGTAATGCGACTATTTAATATGCAAGTAAATAATTTACCAAAGTTACTTAATAGGGTAATGCCTCGATAATTGTTGGCCTTTGTCACCTTTTTTGTATACAGGTACAATAAAACCCTTTGTCCAGCTTTCTGGGAAATTGCCGGAGTTTAAAATAACATTAAAAATATCAACGATGTGGCTAGCTAAAATATCGCCCGTTTCTAAGAAATATTCATTTAACAAATTGTCATCAGACGTGGCTTTATTTCGCTTAAGAGATTTTATTGCATCTTTTACCTCAGTGTAAGTAATAGGTAGATCTTTGAATATGATATTTGATGCATTGAAATCGTTTGTTTCATTAAATTCTTCAGATTCTGTATGCTTAGACTGTTTTATATCGTCGAACATAGTAGCAAAATGTTTGAAGAAAGCATCAGACGAAATATTAGCACTTTTCTTATTAGTTGACTTCCTAAAATGCTTCCAGAATTCTCGAGGCGTACATAGTTTTAGGGAATCAAACTCTTGAGCCTGCTTTAATTTATAACGATGTCGTTTAGACTTAATGCATCTTTTATAGATGGCCTTTAGCCTCGTCAGTTCTGTCCTATTTTCCGTGGATCGACATCTATTAAACCGTACTAGAGCTTGCTTATAATTATGTTTGTGTAGTTTGCAATCATCGTCAAACCACTTGTTAGTATCATCAACTATGTTTAAAAATCGTGTCATTTTGAGTGATATCTTATGAAAAAGTGGGTCGCTCACTTCACGCATAATAGACGTAAATGATTTCACCAATGTATCAGTATCATTTAAACCATTGCTATGATAATCATGAATAATGCGATTAAAATATGGCAATTTACTTATTAAACCTGTATGGAATTCATTCCTATGAACATCGGACCAAGTAGTGTATTCGTGTTGCTCTACACAGTCTACTATTTCGTCAACGAGCGGACAGCAAATATGTATATGCAACGGAGCGTGGTCGCTAAATTCATTAAAGACACCAACTTTAAATGTGTTCACACAATTGAAATCTTGTTCATGTAATAATAGATAATCTATGACTGAACTAGCTGAATTATTGAAATAAGTATAATTTCCGCAAATATCATCGTGCAGACGACCATTTGCTAAACGTAGTGAGGTAGCCTTGCACAAGTCGAGTAATTTGTTACCATGTGAGTTACTCCCCTTGTCTTGATTAGCGCGCATTAACATATTATCAGGTAGATAGTTATCATCATCCAGATCAGCGATATACATGTCGGCATCAATGTAATCCTTTTTGCAGGAGACCCTAGCATTGCAATCGCCGGAGACCAGAACCTTTCCCATAGAGTCATACAGATAAATATCATTTTGCAATAGTTCAAACAGATCCGCATCGATAAGATTTGTAATTGGAGAAGTATCTCCCCACATATATACAGCAGCAAAATATACATCAGATTTGTATCCAAAAAATGTTTTATCAAATTTTAACCAGATTATTGTGTCATGTACATTTTTCACTATGGAAATACCGTCTTTAAGAACATCTCTACAATAAATGACAATACCACCGCTATTGCGCCTGGCGTTGCGGTGTCTATACTTTCTATAGAAGTTAAAGCAGTGGTAGCCATCTAATTCTATATCACTAGTTTTACATGTCCATGATTCTAGCAACACAATTATGTCATGTTCAGTCAATAATTTTACAAAGTCTGAATTTCCGCACTTACTAGAAGTAAGGCCATTACAGTTCCATACTAAACACTTTAGTTCACCCTCCGCGTCTTCCTAACTGCCTGCATCTTTCACTGGACGTCCGTTCACATATAGCGTGTCGTAGCTTATCCATGCAGTTTTCCCCTGGTCCTTTGGCCTTTTTCATTACCTTCACAAGCTCACATCGTTTTGCTGCCACTTCGGGTGGGAATTGTTCAGTTACATAGAGGTTTGTTCCTTTCAATTTGTAGCTTGATTTCCTGACAAGTTCGCGATCCGGGAATAAATTGAATTTGCACACAATACGACGGTGGTACCTTGCTGAAGCTTCTCCAGCAGTTGTGGGCTGTCCCATTCTGTGGGCGCGTTCTATTTTCATATTGTCAACAATATCGTGTGCAATACCTAATTTCTCCTTCATTAGGTTCCTCACTAAGTCTGTAGTAAGGTCCTATAACACCCAATTATTGAATGGTGAAATTTATTCTGTTATCAGGTTGCTTTGTGTTACAGTTTGTTGTTTTGAAGGCTTCTGAGACCAATTAGCCGGCTGATATTGTGTCATCCATCAGAGTTATAATAACTGGACATAATTGATTGGAAATGCTGGTTCCACCTCCGTGGTCGATAGAGCCTCGCCTTGATTAAACCTGCTGGTACCACCTCCGTGGTCGATAGAGCCTCGCCTTGATTAAACCTGCTGGTTCCACCTCTGTGGTCGATAGAGCCTCGCCTTGATTAAACCTGCTGGTTCCACCTCCGTGGTCGATAGAGCCTTGCCTTGATTAAACCTGCTGGTACCACCTCCGTTGTCGAGTGGTCGATAGAGCCTCACCTTGATTGGAACTGCTTGTACCGCCTCCGTGGTAGCGTGATTGATAGAACCTCACCTTGATTGGAACTGCTGGTTCCACCTCCGTGGTCGATAGAGCCTCGCCTTGATTAAACCTGCTGGTACCGCCTCCGTTGTCGCGTGGTCGATAGAGCCTCGCCTTGATTAAACCTGCTGGTACCGCCTCCGTTGTCGCGTGGTCGATAGAGCCTCGCCTTGATTAAACCTGCTGGTACCGCCTCCGTTGTCGAGTGGTTGATAGAGCCTCACCTTGATTGGAACTGCTGGTACCGCCTCCATGGTCGCGCGGGCGATAGAGCCTCACCTTGATTGGAACTACTGGTACCGCCTCCGTTGTCGAGTGGTCGATAGAGCCTCACCTTGATTGGAACTGCTAGTACCGCCTCCATGGTCGCGCGGGCGATAGAGCCTCACCTTGATTGGAACTGCTGGTACCGCCTCCATGGTCGCGCGGGCGATAGAGCCTCACCTTGATTGGAACTGCTGGTACCGCCTCCATGGTCGCGTGGTCGATAGAGCCTCACCTTGATTGGAACTGCTGGTACCGCCTCCATGGTCGCGTGGTCGATAGAGCCTCACCTTGATTGGAACTGCTGGTACCACCTCCATGGTCGCGCGGGCGATAGAGCCTCACCTTGATTGGAACTGCTGGTACCGCCTCCGTGGTCGTGCGGGCGATAGAGCCTCACCTTGATTGGAACTGCTGGTACCGCCTCCATGGTCGTGCGGGCGATAGAGCCTCACCTTGATTGGAACTGCTGGTACCGCCTCCGTGGTCGCGCGGGCGATAGAGCCTCACCTTGATTGGAACTGCTGGTACCGCCTCCATGGTCGCGCGGGCGATAGAGCCTCACCTTGATTGGAACTGCTGGTACCGCCTCCATGGTCGCGCGGGCGATAGAGCCTCACCTTGATTGGAACTGCTGGTACCGCCTCCATGGTCGCGCAGGCGATAGAGCCTCACCTTGATTGGAACTGCTGGTACCGCCTCCATGGTCGCGCGGGCGATAGAGCCTCACCTTGATTGGAACTGCTGGTACCGCCTCCATGGTCGCGCGGGCGATAGAGCCTCACCTTGATTGGAACTGCTGGTACCGCCTCCATGGTCGCGCGGGCGATAGAGCCCGCCTTGATTGGAACTGCTGGTACCACCTCCATGGTCGCTCGGGCGATAGAGCCCGCCTTGATTGGAACTGCTGGTACCACCTCCATGGTCGCTCGGGCGATAGAGCCTCGCCTTGATTGGAACTTCTTGTACCGCCTCGCCATGTATATTTTCTCCAACTCGCCTAATAAATTAAAGTTTATAATTTTAATAACCTGATATTCTCTGTGCCCCCACACACATGCAAATCGACCACCAAGTTTTGACATATATCCTGTTAGTTGCCCTAGCATTTTTGTAATATTGTCGTGAATATTTTTATTGAGTGGACACCAGTTCTCCCATAATCCATCATGTTTTTAGTTCCGTCTGATCAGGCTCTATGCTGTTAAACCATTTGCCAAGAAACAAGAAACTATTATTACCTTGATGTAAAATCGGCTTAGCCACACCTAGATGTAAAATCGGCTTATCCACACCTTGATGTAAAATCAGCTTAGCCACACCTTGATGTAAAATCGGCTTAGCCACACCTTGATGTAAAATCGGCTTAGCCACACCTAGATGTAAAATCGGCTTAGCCACACCTAGATGTAAAATCGGCTTAGCCACACCTAGATGTAAAATCTGCTTAGCCACACCTAGATGTAAAATCGGCTTAGCCACACCTTGATGTAAAATCGGCTTAGCCACACCTAGATGTAAAATCTGCTTAGCCACACCTAGATGTAAAATCTGCCTAGCCACACCTTGATGTAAAATTGGCTTAGCCACACCTTGATGTAAAATCGGCTTAGCCACACCTAGATGTAAAATCGGCTTAGCCACACCTAGATGTAAAATCGGCTTAGCCACACCTAGATGTAAAATCGGCTTATCCACACCTTGATGTAAAATCGGCTTAGCCACACCTAGATGTAAAATTGGCTTAGCCACACCTAGATATAATATCTGCTTAGCCACACCTTGATGTAAAATCGGCTTAGCCACACCTTGATGTAAAATCAGCTTAGCCACACCTAGATGTAAAATCGGCTTAGCCACACCTAGATGTAAAATCTGCTTAGCCACACCTAGATGTAAAATCGTCTTAGCCACACCTAGATGTAAAATCGGCTTAGCCACACCTTGATGTATAATCGGCTTAGCCACACCTTGATGTAAAATCGGCTTAGCCACACCTAGATGTAAAATCGGCTTAGCCACACCTAGATGTAAAATCTGCTAACCACACCTAGATGTAAAATCTGCTAACCACACCTTGATGTAAAATCGGCTTAGCCACACCTTGATGTAAAATCGGCTTAGCCACACCTAGATGTAAAATCTGCTTAGCCACACCTTGATGTAAAATTGGCTTAGCCACACCTAGATGTAAAATTGGCTTAGCCACACCTTGATGTAAAATCGGCTTAGCCACACCTAGATGTAAAATCGGCTTAGCCACACCTAGATGTAAAATCGGCTTAGCCACACCTTGATGTAAAATCGGCTTAGCCACACCTAGATGTAAAATTGGCTTAGCCACACCTAGATGTAAAATCGGCTTAGCCACACCTAGATGTAAAATTGGCTTAGCCACACCTAGATGTAAAATCGGTTTAGCCACACCTTGATGTAAAATCGGCTTAGCCACACCTAGATGTAAAATCGGCTTAGCCACACCTAGATGTAAAATCGGCTTAGCCACACCTTGATGTAACACTTGCAATGTTTTCTCTAGACTAGTGGAACTTATATCAGATCTGGAGACAGACAAACTTGGCCGCTTGTCATCAAGATTTTATGAGGATGCAGTGTTGTGTGTAATTCGTTCCATTGGATTTCTATGCTGGGAAGGCCGAGTTGTGTGTAATTCGTACCATTGGATTTTGTCTCCTAGGAGAATGTTACTAATGTTATATCAGTGAATTATTTATTTTGCCATATCCTATGTATTATTCATGAAAAAATGGTATGAGTTTGGTCATGATCATATTCTTGTTTCATTTCAAAATGAATAATATTCTGATTAACCCTTTCAACACTACACACCTAAGTAGGCTTACAAAGAGTGTAGATCCAGATGAGCCGGTTAGTGACGAGCCGTCTCATCAGTATCTGCACTTTTTGCCAGTAATATTACTATTTTTAGACAAAATAATCATTTTGAACTGGTCCAAATGTAATTTTCCTATTAATTTATCGGTCTAAAAAATATCGTGCACCAGTCCCCTATGTCAGTTGCTTGCTGTTGAATTGGTTAATAACATGCACCAGTCCACCATGTCAGTTGCTTGCTGTTGAATGGGTTAATATCCTGCACCAGTCCACCATGTCAGTTGCTTGCTGTTGAATGGGTTAATATCCTGCACCAGTGCACCATGTCAGTTGCTTGCTGTTGAATTGGTTAATATCCTGCACCAGTCCACCATGTCAATTGCTTGCTGTTGAATTGGTTAATAACCTGCACCAGTCCACCATGTCAGTTGCTTGCTGTTGAATGGGTTAATATCCTGCACCAGTCCACCATGTCAGTTGCTTGATGTTGAATGGGTTAATATCCTGCACCAGTCCACCATGTCAGTTGCTTGCTGTTGAATTGGTTAATATCCTGCACCAGTCCACCATGTCAGTTGCTTGCTGTTGAATTGGTTAATATCCTGCACCAGTCCACCATGTCAGTTGCTTGCTGTTGAATGGGTTAATATCCTGCACCAGTCCACCATGACAGTTGCTTGCTGTTGAATTGGTTAATATCCTGCACCAGTCCACCATGTCAGTTGCTTGCTGTTGAATGGGTTAATATCCTGCACCAGTCCACCATGGCAGTTGCTTGCTGTTGAATGGGTTAATATCCTGCACCAGTCCACCATGTCAGTTGCTTGCTGTTGAATGGGTTAATATCATGCACCAGTCCACCATGTCAGTTGCTTGCTGTTGAATGGGTTAATATCCTGCACCAGTCCACCATGTCAGTTGCTTGCTGTTGAATGGGTTAATATCCTACACCAGTCCACCATGTCAGTTGCTTGCTGTTGAATGGGTTAATATCCTGCACCAGTCCACCATGTCAGTTGATTGCTGTTGAATGGGTTAATATCCTGCACCAGTCCACCATGTCAGTTGCTTGGTGTTGAATGGGTTAATATCCTGCACCAGTCCACCATGTCAGTTGCTTGCTGTTGAATGGGTTAATATCCTGCACCAGTCCACCATGTCAGTTGATTGCTGTTGAATGGGTTAATATCCTGCACCAGTCCACCATGTCGGTTGCTTGGTATTGAATGGGTTAATATCCTGCACCAGTCCACCATGTCAGTTGCTTGATGTTGAATGGGTTAATATCCTGCACCAGTCCACCATGTCAGTTGCTTGGTGTTGAATGGGTTAATATCCTGCACCAGTCCACCATGTCAGTTGCTTGCTGTTGAATTGGTTAATATCCTGCACCAGTCCACCATGTCAGTTGCTTGGTGTTGAATGGGTTAATATCCTGCACCAGTCCACCATGTCGGTTGCTTGGTGTTGAATGGGTTAATATCCTGCACCAGTCCACCATGTCAGTTGCTTGGTGTTGAATGGGTTAATATCCTGCACCAGTCCACCATGTCAGTTGCTTGCTGTTGAATTGGTTAATATCCTGCACCAGTCCACCATGTCGGTTGCTTGGTGTTGAATTGGTTAATATCCTGCACCAGTCCACCATGTCAGTTGCTTGCTGTTGAATTGGTTAATATCCTGCACCAGTCCACCATGTCAGTTGCTTGGTGTTGAATGGGTTAATATCCTGCACCAGTCCACCATGTCAGTTGCTTGCTGTTGAATTGGTTAATATCCTGCACCAGTCCACCATGTCAGTTGCTTGGTGTTGAATGGGTTAATATCCTGCACCAGTCCACCATGTCAGTTGCTTGCTGTTGAATTGGTTAATATCCTGCACCAGTCCACCATGTCAGTTGCTTGGTGTTGAATGGGTTAATATCCTGCACCAGTCCACCATGTCAGTTGCTTGCTGTTGAATTGGTTAATATCCTGCACCAGTCCACCATGTCAGTTGCTTGGTGTTGAATGGGTTAATATCCTGCACCAGTCCACCATGTCAGTTGCTTGCTGTTGAATTGGTTAATATCCTGCACCAGTCCACCATGTCAGTTGCTTGGTGTTGAATGGGTTAATATCCTGCACCAGTCCACCATGTCAGTTGCTTGCTGTTGAATTGGTTAATATCCTGCACCAGTCCACCATGTCGGTTGCTTGGTGTTGAATGGGTTAATATCCTGCACCAGTCCACCATGTCAGTTGCTTGCTGTTGAATTGGTTAATATCCTGCACCAGACCACCATGTCAGTTGCTTGGTGTTGAATGGGTTAATATCCTGCACCAGTCCACCATGTCGGTTGCTTGGTGTTGAATGGGTTAATTTCCTGCACCAGTCCACCATGTCAGTTGCTTGGTGTTGAATGGGTTAATTTCCTGCACCAGTCCACCATGTCGGTTGCTTGGTGTTGAATTGGTTAATATCCTGCACCAGTCCACCATGTCAATTGATTGCTGTTGAATGGGTTAATATCCTGCACCAGTCCACCATGTCAGCTGCTTGGTGTTGAATGGGTTAATATCCTGCACCAGTCCACCATGTCAGTTGCTTGCTGTTGAATGGGTTAATATCCTGCACCAGTCCACCATGTCAGTTGATTGCTGTTGAATGGGTTAATATCCTGCACCAGTCCACCATGTCAGTACTTGATGTTGAATGGGTTAATATCCTGCACCAGTCCACCATGTCAGTTGATTGCTGTTGAATTGGTTAATATCCTGCACCAGTCCACCATGTCAGTACTTGATGTTGAATGGGTTAATATCCTGCACCAGTCCACCATGTCAGTTGCTTGCTGTTGAATGGGTTAATATCCTGCACCAGTCCACCATGTCGGTTGCTTGGTGTTCAATGGGTTAATATCCTGCACCAGTCCACCATGTCGGTTGCTTGGTGTTCAATGGATTACAGCGACACCATGTCGGTTGCTTGGTGTTCAATGGATTACAGCGACACTACATCAATGAAAATAGGAAATTTTTATAGAATGTTATTTCCTACTACATGGTATAATATTTTTCCAAATGCTTGTCACTGAATCTGTTTCAACTTATAAACAATTGTTGGAGTATGACGTTTGTTTACATAACAAAATAATGTAAATACGATGAACATCCATGGGTAATGCAACACTTGTATCCTGAATAACAAGATATATGGACCAGAATCACCGCTGTATCTCACACTTTGTGCCTATGCATATTTAAATTATCTCTAAGCGACAGTATCACGCATTTAGCATAGACTCCAATAATAAACAAACGTAATTTCAGGAGAGTGGCTGACCGTTATATGAAATCGTACTTTTGAAATTTGTAGACAGCAAAAACACTGTTTATTGATTGAAACTTAAGAGTTCGAATTATTTCAGAAGAATTTGTAGTAGTAATACTATTTATATATAAATTGCATTATACTTTGCTTTTTGTGATGGAGTGTCGCTTTAATTGTTTAGCTAATCAACTGGAATTATACAACCTGTCTGAAAGACCACCCTATGGGAATGGCACAAATTGGCAGGTGATCTATTTGAAGATTAAAAGGCATTTATAGTGGTCGATAGAAGAATATTATGGTCTACAGAGCCAGATACATGTCTGTATTCGGAGGTGCTGTATGTAGAGCCAGATACATGTCTGTATTCGGAGGTGCTGTATGTAGAGCCAGATACATGTCTGCATTAGGAGGTGCTGTATGTAGAGCCAGATACATGTCTGTATTCGGTGGTGCTGTATGTAGAGCCAGATATATGTCTGTGTGTAGAGCCAGATACATGTCTGTATTCGGAGGTGCTGTGTAGAGCCAGATAGATACATGTCTGTATTCGGAGGTGCTGTGTAGAGCCAGATACATGTATGTATTCGGAGGTGCTGTGTAGAGCCAGATACATGTCTGTATTCGGAGGTGCTGTGTAGAGCCAGATACATGTATGTATTCGGAGGTGCTGTATGTAGAGCCAGATACATGTCTGCATTAGGAGGTGCTGTATGTAGAGCCAGATACATGTCTGTATTAGGAGGTGATGTATGTAGAGCCAGATACATGTCTGCATTAGGAGGTGCTGTATGTAGAGCCAGATACATGTCTGCATTAGGAGGTGATGTATGTAGAGCCAGATACATGTCTGTATTCGGTGGTGCTGTATGTAGAGCCAGATAGATGTGCTGTATGTAGAGCCAGATACATGTCTTCATTCGGAGGTGCTGTGTAGAGCCAGATACATGTCTGCATTAGGAGGTGCTGTATGTAGATACATGTCTGCATTAGGAGGTGCTGTATGTAGAGCCAGATACATGTCTGTATTCGGAGGTGCTGTATGTAGAGCCAGATATATGTCTATATTCGGAGTTGCTGTGTAGAGCCAGATAGATGTGCTGTATGTAGAGCCAGATACATGTCTGTATTCGGAGGTGCTGTGTAGAGCCAGATACATGTCTGTATTCGGAGGTGCTGTGTAGAGCCAGATACATGTCTGTATTCGGTGGTGCTGTATGTAGAGCCAGATACATGTCTGCATTAGGAGGTGATGTATGTAGAGCCAGATACATGTCTGTATTCGGTGGTGCTGTGGTGCTGTATGTAGAGCCAGATATATGTCTATATTCGGAGTTGCTGTATGTAGAGCCAGATACATGTCTGCATTAGAAGGTGATGTATGTAGAGCCAGATACATGTCTGTATTCGGTGGTGCTGTATGTAGAGCCAGATAGATGTGCTGTATGTAGAGCCAGATACATGTCTGCATTAGGAGGTGCTGTGTAGAGCCAGATACATGTCTGCATTAGGAGGTGCTGTATGTAGATTGTTGTTGGGGTGTGTTGTGGCCAGATACATGTCTGTATTCGGAGGTGCTGTATATAGAGCCAGATATATGTCTATATTCGGAGTTGCTGTGTAGAGCCAGATAGATGTGCTGTATGTAGAGCCAGATACATGTCTGTATTCGGAGGTGCTGTGTAGAGCCAGATACATGTCTGTATTCGGAGGTGCTGTGTAGAGCCAGATACATGTCTGTATTCGGTGGTGCTGTATGTAGAGCCAGATACATGTCTGCATTAGGAGGTGCTGTATGTAGAGCCAGATACATGTCTGTATTCGGAGGTGCTGTATGTAGAGCCAGATATATGTCTTATTCGGAGTGCTGTATGTAGAGCCAGATACATGTCTGCATTCGGAGGTGCTGTATGTAGAGCCAGATACATGTCTGTATTCGGAGGTGCTGTTGTAGAGCCAGATAGATGTGCTGTATGTAGAGCCAGATACATGTCTGTATTCGGAGGTGCTGTATGTAGAGCCAGATACATGTCTGCATTAGGAGGTGCTGTATGTAGAGCCAGATACATGTCTGTATTCGGAGGTGCTGTATATAGAGCCAGATATATGTCTATATTCGGAGTTGCTGTGTAGAGCCAGATAGATGTGCTGTATGTAGAGCCAGATACATGTCTGTATTCGGAGGTGCTGTGTAGAGCCAGATACATGTCTGTATTCGGAGGTGCTGTGTAGAGCCAGATACATGTCTGTATTCGGTGGTGCTGTATGTAGAGCCAGATACATGTCTGCATTAGGAGGTGCTGTATGTAGAGCCAGATACATGTCTGTATTCGGAGGTGCTGTATGTAGAGCCAGATAGATGTGCTGTATGTAGAGCCAGATACATGTCTTCATTCGGTGGTGCTGTATGTAGAGCCAGATACATGTCTGTATTCGGAGGTGCTGTGTAGAGCCAGATACATGTCTGTATTCGGAGGTGCTGTATGTAGAGCCAGATAGATGTGCTGTATGTAGAGCCAGATACATGTCTGCATTCGGTGGTGCTTTATGTAGAGCCAGATACATGTCTGTATTCGGAGGTGCTGTGTAGAGCCAGATACATGTCTGTATTCGGAGGTGCTGTGTAGAACCAGATACATGTCTGTATTCGGAGGTGCTGTATGTAGAGCCAGATACATGTCTGTATTAGGAGGTGATGTATGTAGAGCCAGATACATGTCTGTATTAGGAGGTGCTGTATGTAGAGCCAGATACATGTCTGCATTCGGTGGTGCTTTATGTAGAGCCAGATACATGTCTGCATTCGGTGGTGCTTTATGTAGAGCCAGATACATGTCTGCATTCGGTGGTGCTGTATGTAGAGCCAGATACATGTCTGCATTCGGTGGTGCTGTATGTAGAGCCAGATAGATGTGCTGTATGTAGAGCCAGATACATGTATGTATTCGGAGGTGCTGTATGTAGAGCCAGATACATGTCTGTATTCGGAGGTGCTGTATGTAGAGCCAGATACATGTCTGTATTCGGAGGTGCTGTATGTAGAGCCAGATACATGTCTGTATTATTCGGAGGTGCTGTATGTAGAGCCAGATATATGTCTATATTCGGAGTTGCTGTGTAGAGCCAGATAGATGTGCTGTATGTAGAGCCAGATACATGTCTTCATTCGGAGGTAGAAGATAGATAGATAGATACTTTTATTTCCTCCATTTCTGAAGAGTATAACATATTTACAAATCATTATTAATATGTATGTACAAACAGTATAATATAAATGCACAAATAACCCTGTTAATTGTCAGTAGAGTACTCGATCTGGAGGGCGATCTGGAGGTGTTTCCGAATCAGAATAGTACTTGAAAAATTTCATGACATTGCACAACAAAAATGGAAAATCAATGTGTCCTTATACAAGCTCACACATGACAGTATCCCATTATCCTTGAACGTTCATGGGTAATTGGGAACAAGTCCTATATATTATATACTTATACTAAGTCTATGGTTCATATTGCCACTTTTATCGCTAATCCAATCACTCACTTATATACTGTAATGGTGTAGATATCATGATAAAATATGTTTTTAGAACTTAAATTACTAGAATCCTAGTTATATCTATCTATATATGTATACATTTTAATTTATATTTCCATATATTATTGTCATGTGTAAATGTTTAAAATTGCATCTGTAATTGTGAAGCGCAATAGAATATAATGTTTGCGCTATATAAATGCTATGTATTTGTATAAGTCCCTCTTTATATTCCTTACCAAATTTTAATTTTCTTGAACAAAAATGCACAATTATATTACTTACTATGACTACAGTCCAAATCAGGGCTTCGAAAATTTTCAAAACCAAATTGGTCCGGGCCGAAATCGAGTTAGTACCCCCCCCCATCATGTCCTGCCAATATTGTTGCACCCCCCCCCCCCCCCATAAAATCGTAAGTAAGTAAACCCAATTTGCTTTTTTTGCTTTATTTCCATGCTGTCACCAGTCAATTATATTTAAAAATCGCATGTATGTTCAGGACAAACTGTACTTTACCCGTTACTATAGGTCTGGTAAATTTTCCTTTTGTCTAATAATAGTTTTAAGTGTACGGCATTTAAAAATAAATGAATGGTAGGACATTTTGATAAGAGGTAAATTTGATCTAGTCACCTGTATCACCGGTGGAAGCGGGTGAACTCGGCCCAAATCGAACTCGGTCCCGTCAAACTATATTATATCAACTGCATTTGACTCTTTAAACATCACAGATATACTGCGTTGTGCCATTTCAATATTGAATTGAAGGGCGCTGTACAATAAAAATACTAAACATTATATACCCGTCGTATATTTTGAGTACATTCCGAGTCATAACAGATTTTCGGATTTCTATTTAAAATATTAATTATTATTTAATTGCAAATTAATCCTAGCACACTTCTTTAATTTAATGCAAACATTTTAAAAACAAATTCTTTATAAAATTCTAAAATAATCGACTGTCAATCATTCAGTCCACTTCAAAGAAACTAACAAATGTCGGTAGTTTTGCTGTAAACATCAAACGATTACCGCACTAATTTCATGTAATTGACATGACATGCATTGATCGCCTGATCACCATGGAGACATGGGACCTCAGGTGGCCTCAGGTGGCAATTATCCAGTTCGATCGTAAATTGGAAACGTGTGAAATGTGTCAACGGATTATACTTACCAAATTAGGTTCGTTATAGACCGATTTCTTGACTTTTTCAACAATATTTTGGACCGATTTTTAAAGGTATTTTGACTGTTAGAATCTGTCTGAAATGATAAAAATCGGTCGAAAACCGACAAACTGGTAATTTTCGAAGCCCTGGTCCAAATGCATGCCTGAATTGAGAGTATGCGTTGTTAATTTCACTGATTCACCTGAGAATGATCACAATTTTTAACTGCCTTAAAAACTCACTTGAAAATTAATCGACGGTTGGTTCGGCCGAATTCATCAATAACCTCACTATGAACTAGTGAAAGATGGGCCATTCAGTCTCTCTTCGTGCATGGTGGACCGTAGATATGAGTTTATCAATTTCCGAGTACTGAATGAGCGTTCACCTGTTGCAGTAGTCACCGGCAGAGTTCGCAGCAGAGTCTCGATGATGGGATATGTCCCGAGAGTCGCCACAACCGCCACGGCATCCACGACTCTTTTCAGAATCTCGGTGGAATCACGTGTGGTCGCCTGTCTGGCCCAGTACGCCTTCCAACGCATTACTTCCGCGTTCTGGCACTCTATTGCTCCTGGAAGGAATGGGTGGTATAACTTGGCGGCTTCCTGGTACCTCCCCTTCTTTCATTATTAGACATAGATTTAGCGAATGCAATACACAATGCGTGTAACTTCACGGGTCAAAGAAATCTACTTCAGATCTAATCTACTACTGCGGTTAATTATTGCATAGAGATACACATTCATCAACTTTAAAGAATGTGCAGCTGGTAAAGTGGTTTAAGGCAGTGTAGAGGAACGACTGCCCAATTAAATAGCGGAACTAGCGAGGGGGGGGGGTCAGACAATTTGGGACATTTTTTAAAGTTTCGATTGCCCGACACGCAATCTGCGGCTGGCTATTTCAGACACGTAAGAAGAAGTTGTGTTATGTAATATTGCTATTGACAGAGACCCTGACCCTGATGGGGGGGGGGGGGACATTGGGCCTAAATATGCTACTGAATTTATTCATTAAAGTCCTAACTGCATGTAAATCCAGCTTTCAAAGAAAATGAATTTTTACTTATATCACCTTAATTTGAATTATTATGAAATATGTTTAGTTTTTCACACCTTTATAACTTTTTCGTATAATACTGTAATAACTGGGGCCCAGGTAGGGTACTTGACACAGACAAAGAAGCGAACCAGAGAGCCTGATTGACATGAGTGGACTGTCACACACGGGTCACTCTACAGTCAAATCTGTGTTAGTTGTCACCTCTATTAAGCAGCCAACTTGTATTAAGCAGCCAACTTGTATTAAGCAGTCAGTTTGTAGAATCCCAAAATAATGGTTTACGATAGATATGACCTATTAAACAGCCACCTGTGCTGAGCAGCAACTGTCTGTAATTCCCTTGGCTGGCTGTTTAGCATAGGTTTGACTATATCCATCTCCGTGGCAGCTCTATATAATCGTACAAGAACAAACAAATAAATAACATGATATTGTTGCCTGTCCAATACAATTCAACATCCTTCCAATGAGAAATTGTGGAGAGAGAACAATCTGAACTCGGAAATCAATTTGCGGTAAAGCATAGACTGTGACTGTCATAATCATGTAAAGGCGATGAAGCAGACGCAATAGCAGCCGGTTTATGGCACACCAGTTATATTACATACCTAATGTAAATCACTAAATATTGATCTTGGAGACAGTTGAAGCATATTATTACACTATCTTCGCCAGACTGCAGGAGGGGCGGTTGGGGGGTAATTCAATTGTGTCCCACAAAAATCAATAAGATCATTATTTTGCCTGTTCGTCTGTCATAGGATGATACTGATTGGTGCTTAATAGGACATTTAGTCAAATGTTAGGGAATGGTTGCAGATCTGTTGTTACAATACTATTGTTGGGAAAGAGTTCTCGTTGTCATGGTTTACAATACTATTGTTGGGAAAGAGTTCTCGTTGTCATGGTTTACAATATTATTGTTGGGAAAGAGTTCTCGTTGTCATGGTTGCAGATCTGTTGTTACAATACTATTGTTGGGAAAGAGTTCTTGCTGTCATGGTTTACAATACTATTGTTGGGAAAGAGTTCTCGTTGTCATGGTTTACAATACTATTGTTGGGAAAGAGTTCTCGTTGTCATGGTTTACAATACTATTGTTGGGAAAGAGTTCTTGCTGTCATGGTTTACAATACTATTGTTGGGAAAGAGTTCTCGTTGTCATGGTTTACAATACTATTGTTGGGAAAGAGTTCTTGCTGTCATGGTTTACAATACTATTGTTGGGAAAGAGTTCTCGTTGTCATGGTTTACAATACTATTGTTGGGAAAGAGTTCTTGCTGTCATGGTTTACAATACTATTGTTGGGAAAGAGTTCTCGTTGTCATGGTTTACAATACTATTGTTGGGAAAGAGTTCTTGCTGTCATGGTTTACAATACTATTGTTGGGAAAGAGTTCTCGTTGTCATGGTTTACAATACTATTGTTGGGAAAGAGTTCTTGCTGTCATGGTTTACAATACTATTGTTGGGAAAGAGTTCTTGTTGTCATGGTTTACAATACTATTGTTGGGAAAGAGTTCTTGCTGTCATGGTTTACAATACTATTGTTGGGAAAGAGTTCTTGCTGTCATGGTTTACAATACTATTGTTGGGAAAGAGTTCTTGCTGTCATGGTTTACAATACTATTGTTGGGAAAGAGTTCTCGTTGTCATTGTTTACAATACTATTGTTGGGAAAGAGTTCTCGTTGTCATTGTTTACAATACTATTGTTGGGAAGAGTTCTCGTTGTCATGGTTACATTACTATTGTTGGGAAAGAGTTCTCGTTGTCATGGTTTACAATACTATTGTTGGGAAAGAGTTCTCGTTGTCATGGTTTACAATACTATTGTTGGGAAAGAGTTCTCGTTGTCATGGTTGCAGATCTGTTGTTACTATTGTTGGGAAAGAGTTCTTGATGTCATGGTTTACAATACTATTGTTGGGAAAGAGTTCTCGTTGTCATGGTTTACAATACTATTGTTGGGAAAGAGTTCTTGCTGTCATAGTTGCAGATGTGTTGTTACTATGGTTGGGAAAGAGTTTTCGTTGTCATGGTTTACATTACTATGGTTGGGAAAGAGTTCTCGCTGTATGGTTGCTGTTCAGTCGTTGCTTATGTAGGGAAAGATTTCTTGATGTATGTATATGGCTGCTGTTCAGTCGTTGCTTATGTAGGGAAAGAGTTCTCGATGTACATGTATGTATATGGCTGATGTTCAGTCGTTGCTTATGTAGGGAAAGAGTTTTTGCTGTACATGTATGTATATGGCTGCTGTTCGGTCGTTGCTTATGTAGGGAAAGAGTTCTCGATGTATATGTATGTATATGGTTGCTGTTCAGTCGTTGCTTATGTAGGGAAAGATTTCTTGATGTATGTATATGGCTGCTGTTCAGTCGTTGCTTATGTAGGGAAAGAGTTCTCGATGTACATGTATGTATATGGCTGATGTTCAGTCGTTGCTTATGTAGGGAAAGAGTTTTTGCTGTACATGTATGTATATGGCTGCTGTTCGGTCGTTGCTTATGTAGGGAAAGAGTTCTCGATGTATATGTATGTATATGGTTGCTGTTCAGTCGTTGCTTATGTAGGGAAAGATTTCTTGATGTATGTATATGGCTGCTGTTCAGTCGTTGCTTATGTAGGGAAAGAGTTCTCGATGTACATGTATGTATGTATATGGCTGCTGTTCAGTCGTTGCTTATGTTGGGAAAGATTTCTT
The DNA here is from genome assembly GCA_014843695.1 of Archivesica marissinica. Classification (NCBI taxonomy): domain Eukaryota; kingdom Metazoa; phylum Mollusca; class Bivalvia; order Venerida; family Vesicomyidae; genus Archivesica; species Archivesica marissinica. Next base: position 66,392,071 of record CM026404.1, read on the forward strand.
GATGTATGTATATGGCTGCTGTTCAGTCGTTGCTTATGTAGGGAAAGAGTTCTCGCTGTACATGTATGTATATGGCTGCTGTTCGGTCGTTGCTTATGTAGGGAAAGAGTTCTCGCTGTACATGTATGTATATGGTTGCTGTTCAGTCGTTGCTTATGTAGGGAAAGAGTTCTCGATGTACATGTATGTATATGGCTGCTATTCGGTCGTTGCTTATGTTGGGAAAGATTTCTTGCTGTACATGTATGTATATGGCTGCTGTTCGGTCGTTGCTTATGTAGGGAAAGAGTTCTCGCTGTATGGTTGCTGTTTGGTCGTTGTATCTGTGGAGAATGAGTTCTCGATGTACATGTATGTATATGGTTGCTGTTCGGTCGTTGCTTATGTAGGGAAAGAGTTCTCGCTGTAATATTTAGTTTATAAATTTACTTATGTATTGTAATTTGTTGTTTGATGGCCACATGCACGCAGGTAGTGTGATCTACTCATCAAAATTATTAATATGACTGCAAGCGGCACTAAGTCTTGTAAATCGGTGTACAAGCAAGGTGGAAGAGACATACCTGAGATCTAAATTGTTTACCTGATGTAACCCTGTGATGGAGCCATTTTTTCAGATATACAACTGGGTGAATTTTCCACATACTTGTCAACATAATTATACACCATTGATATATTCCCATAATCTGTCAGACATAGATCATTTTATTTGGCGAAAACATTGTCACAAGGACAAGTAACAGCTTACTAAAGGATGAGTGAATTTTTCAGGTTACTAGTTCATTTTTCAGGTTACTAGTCCATTTTTCAGGTTACTAGTCCATTTTTCAGGTTACTAGTTCATTTTTCAGGTTACTAGTCCATTTTCCAGGCTACTAGTCCAGTTTTCGGGTTACTAGTCCATTTTTCATTTTTCCAAGTTACTTGTCCATTTATCAGGTTACTAGTCCAATTTTCAGATTACTAGTCCATTTTCCAGGCTACTAGTCCATTTTCCAGGCTACTAGTCCATTTTCCATGCTACTAGTCCATTTTTCCAGGTTACTAGTCCATTTTTCAGATTACTAGTCCATTTTCCAGGCTACTAGTCCATTTTCCATGCTACTAGTCCATTTTCCATGCTACTAGTCCATTTTTCCAGGTTACTAGTCCTACAGGGTAAGTAGCTTTGAAAGTGTTGTTTTAAAAACTTGATTATTTCAGGAAAGTGTGTATGACGATGATCTGTGCAGGAATCCCACACCGAGAACACCATGTTGGATACCAATTGATGTTACACTCAATCCCACGGGCAACAAACGCTGTTCACATAACTCATTGTGTTCATATATACAGGCACCTTTTATGTATTTCAGAATTCATTGAAGGCGTGTCACAATTTAGTGTAAAGGGAGATAAGGAGAGCAAGCTGCGTTGTAAGTATCGATGCTTATGTCGGAACCGTGTTTGCCGATTTATGTACCCCGTTGTTCAGTCATGTTACCTTCTATTTTGCAGAATTCATAGACGGTGTATCACAATTTAGTGTTAAGTGTAACAAAGAGTCAAAACTTAGGTGTAAGTATGAACACAGAGAGTGATTTTAACATTTCTCGCTTGTCCGTGCGAGTTTGTCCCAGAAACGCTCCGAGGCAAGCATGTCAAAGCTGCTGCAGTTTGTCTTATCATGCACTAACAACATTGTCATTTTTAGAGAAGTTGATCAGATAGTTCTAGTGGGCGTGGCTTACATGTACGAGATAAGTCGATTGCAATAGCGGGCATTGCGTATGAGAGAAGTCGATGGGTCTAGTGGTCATTGCTATGAGTCTAGTGGGTATGGCTTATGAGAGACATTGATGTGTTTCGAGGGAAATGTGTGGGCAGAGTGAATTGTGGCTAGGGAAGTGTGTGGGCAGAGTGAGGAGTGGCGAGAGAAGTGTGTGGGCAGAGTGAGGAGTGGCAAGGGAAGTGTGTGGGCAGAGTGAGGAGTGGCGAGAGAAGTGTGTGGGCAGAGTGAGGTGTGGCAAGGGAAGTGTGTGGGCAGAGTGAGGTGTGGCAAGGGAAGTGTGTGGGCAGAGTGAGGTGTGGCAAGGGAAGTGTGTGCAGAGTGAGGTGTGATGAGAGATGTGTGCAGAGTGAGGTGTGGCGAGAGAAGTGTGTGGGCAGAGTGAGGTGTGGCGAGAGAAGTGTGTTGGCAGAGTGAGGAGTGGCGAGAGAAGTGTGTAGCAGAGTGAGGTGTGATGAGGGGAAGTATGTGGCAGAGTGAGGTGTGATGAGGGGAAGTGTGTGGGCAGAGTGAGGTTTGATGAGGGGAAGTGTGTGGCAGAGTGATGTGTTATGAGGGGAAGTGTGTGGCAGAGTGAGGTGTGGTGAGGGGAAGTGTGTGGCAGAGTGAGGTGTGATGAGGGGAGTGTGTGGCAGAGTGAGGTGTTGTGAGGGAAGTGTGTGCAGGGTGAGGTGTTGTGAGAAGAAGTGTGTGGCAGAGTGAGGTGTTGTGAGGGGAAGTGTGTGGCAGAGTGAGGTGTTGTGAGGGGAAGTGTGTGGCAGAGTGAGTGTTTGAGGGGAGTGTGTGGCAGAGTGAGGTGTGGTGAGGGAAGTGTGTGGCAGAGTGAGGTGTGGTGGGGTGTGGCAGAGTGAGGTGTGGGAGGGGAAGTGTGTGGCAGAGTGAGGTGTTGTGTGGTGTGGCAGGGTGAGGTGTTGTGCAGGGGAAGTGTGTGGCAGAGTGAGGTGTGGCAAGGGGAAGTGTGTGGCAGAGTGAGGTGGTGGGTGAGGGGAAGTGTGTGGCAGGGTGAGGTGTTGTGAGGGAAGTGTGTGGGCAGAGTGAGGTGTTGGTGAGGGGAGGTGTGTGGCAGAGTGAGGTGTGGTGAGGGGAAGTGTGTGGCAGAGTGAGGTGTTGTGAGGTGAAGTGTGTGGCAGAGCGAGGTGTTGTGAGGGGAAGTGTGTGGCAGGGTGAGGTGTTGTGAGGGGAAGTGTGTGGGCAGAGTGAGGTGTTGTGAGGGGAAGTGTGTGGCAGAGTGAGGTGTGGCGAGGGAAGTGGTGGGCGTGGTCTTATGAGGAAAATGTGTGCATTTTGCAGATGTTGTGTAATTAAAACAGTGTGTGGGTCTCTCTGTACTTGCCCATTACTTTAGTATGAGCATAATTAATCTATAATATGTAATTAATAACTTTATTTTGCTTCAATTTAAATTCCCACTGAATTTTACTTCTGAAGTTACAAATAATGTAATACTGACTTTAACAGGATTTTGTACAAAACACTCAAAACATTTTATCTTTCTACCTAGATCGCCCTAAGCTCTAAAGCAGTTGTATGACATAGCGCTATCTTATTTATATTTTAAAAAGATAAAACTGCATAGACACATTGTTATGTTGTCAACATTATACATGCATTCAGGGAAAGCTAAATAAGTTGGCATGTTATTAAAGCAATCTGAATGTTTTATAAATCTTGTTTGGAATGTATAACATTAGTAGGTTTAAAGAGTGCATCAGACTATAGATGCACATTCTGTACTTCGGGTTTGCATGCTTTTCAAGCAGAATGACTTGCATATTTATCCGATGATGTATTTCTATGTACTGCTGGAGAGATCTTATCAACATGACAGAAAATTAACTCACAAGCTATCATACCTTCAAGTCGCAAGATATGCTTCCGCATTTAATACAACATAAAAGACCAGGTTTCTTGTCCTGCTAGGTAACTCCATGTGAAGCTATTTTGACATTGTTGAGTAGGGTCAAAATTAAAATATGTATAACGAAAGTGATTAATATAAGTTGTTAAAATTTGCTTCTTAAATAAACTTTTTTTTAAATATGTTTGGGTTCCGGTCCGCCCAGGTAACAGGGCCGATAATTATGTAAGGGAAGCAAAGACATAAAATAATACGTCAAATCAGACTCACATTGTACTTTTTAAAACTATTTATCGTTCCGTTTACCTGTAAACAATGGCGACCAATTATAAAGTTTTATCAACATTGCAGTGCCTCACTTTCGATTCAAGTACGTCATTAATTAAGTCACATGCTAATAGGCTTATTAGTAGGATTAATGACAATTGATCAATAATTACACGGAATACCCCCCCCCACCCCCCAAGTTTCCCCAGGCGATGATATTATCAGAAACTCAATATGGTCAATTAATAATCTCGGTATTAAAATATATTTATATGGCAAAATATATCAACGCCTGTTCCCAGGCTAACCTAAAAGCACTGCTAGTTATGCTTGTATGTGGTAACGGTTAAGAAACTAGGTTACTAGGTCAAATTGAAGAAAAGCTTTGTGAGTATCAGTACAAATTTATATCAGACACAAATTTTCACATTTTTTATATATATTTTAAGAAGCTAATTGGACAATGTACTTCAAACTTAATGGTTCAGCTTTGAATCAATTATGAACCGATTCTTAATAAAATACGGAATTAAATACAAGATCGAGTGTTGTAGCTGAAGTAAAACATTAAACTTATGACAGACAAACTGCAGCGTATGTGACATTGGGAGCATGTGACATTCAAGGGAGCCGCTCTGTGACAAGTGAAGAAAACACGTGTATCTTCTTTTTTTACTCAGGACTAGTTTTTCAGTGTAGCATGCGTTTACTTGTACACATGATTATGTATGAATTACAAGAGCAACATTAATGATCTAACCCAGAGAGATTCTACATTTATACATTAATACTGCACTAATATTCCAACTGCTTTCGCTAATATGTACAGTGGCCAACAATGTATCGGTCTACCACTCTGCATCCAGTGACTCCAGTCACATCTTTAGTTCACATGTCTTCAAATACATGGTATGCAACGCAGTACACAGGCCCGTATGCAGTGGGGTTTTCCAACCGTGAAATCGGCCGAAGTCCGCTTTTTGGGTGAACATTTATTAAAATTTAAATTTCATAGATCACAATTGTGATGCCCAAATATCATATTGTTACAAATTCAACCCAATATGGGATTGTCCCATAGTTTTCTATATGTTTAAGTACAATAATTATATACACAAGATATATATTGATGCAAAGCATCAAAGGTGCACTGTCATTTTGGTTTTAAGAATATCTCGGTGGAGAACCCAACCCACAAAACCCACTTCAAATGATGCAGATCACGCTACACGCTCTTGTTTGGACTCACCCTTAAGCACAATTACCCCCCACTCCCTCCCCTTGTGAAAAATGCTGCATACAAGCCTCGTATATCGTATTTACTTTCAAAAGTGGATACAATGAACCCTGATATTAACCCTTTCAACACTACAGACCTCTAAATAGGCTTACAAAAATTGTAGATCCAGATGAGCCGGCTCATGACGAGCTGTCTCATCAGGATCTGCACTTTTTGCCAATAATATTACTATTTTTGGACAAAATTACCCATTTTGATATATGAACTGGTCCAAATGTAATTTGCTTATTAATTTATTGGTCTAAAAATATCATGCACCAGTCCATGTGAGTTACATGGTGTTGAATGGGTTAAGAGAAAATACTGACTCGCCTGTCGGTGTTGCATTCACCATGTTCGTGTTTTGTTGTATCAACTATCCAAAGAAAGATAAAATTGTGGTGATTGGGATATAGATGGGAGCTGTACACTGTTGACTACTGTATCTGTACTGGGAGTATAGTAGCAGAAGTATGGTGAATTAGAAGCACATTACTTAGTACTATAATCTTGGCTTAGCATCTCATCTATCTGTGATTAAAATCAGAATCATTGTTGACTTGTACAGCTTGGGTGATGCTTAAAGCTTGTGCTATCTGTACATCTCTTACCATCTGTACATCTCTTTGCCATTTGCTTATCTCTTACCATCTGTACATCTCTTACCATTTCTACATCTCTTACCATTTCTACATGTCTTACCATTTCTACATCTCTTACCATTTCTACATCTCATACCATATGTACATCTCTTACCAATTGTACATCTCTTACCATTTCTACATCTCATACCATCTGTACATCTCTTACCATTTCTACATCTCATACCATCTGTACATCTCTTACCATTTCTACATCTCATACCATTTGTACATCTCTTACCATTTCTACATCTCTTACCATTTCTACATCTCTTACCATTTCTACATCTCTTACCATCTGTACATCTCTTACCATCTGTACATCTCTTACCATTTCTACATCTCTTACCATTTCTATATCTCATACCATTTCTACATCTCTTACCATTTCTACATCTCTTACCATTTCTACATCTCTTACCATCTGTACATCTCTTACCATTTCTACATCTCTTACCATCTGTACATCTCTTACCATTTCTACATCTCTTACCATTTCTACATCTCTTACCATTTCTATATCTCATACCATCTGTACATCTCTTACCATTTCTACATCTCTTACCATCTGTACATCTCTTACCATTTCTACATGTCTTACCATTTCTACATCTCTTACCATTTCTATATGTCTTACCATTTCTACATCTCTTACCATTTCTACATCTCTTACCATTTCTATATCTCATACCATCTGTACATCTCTTACCATTTCTACATCTCTTACCATCTGTACATCTCTTACCATTTCTACATCTCTTACCATTTCTACATCTCTTACCATTTGTACATCTCTTACCATCAGTACATCTCTTACCATTTCTACATCTCTTACCATCTGTACATCTGTTACCATCTGTACATCTCTTACCATTTCTACATCTCTTACCATTTCTATATCTCATACCATCTGTACAGCTCTTACCATTTCTACATCTCTTACCATCTGTACATCTCTTACCATTTCTACATGTCTTACCATTTCTACATATCTTACCATTTCTACATATCTTACCATTTCTACATGTCTTACCATTTCTACATGTCTTACCATTTCTACATCTCTTACCATTTCTACATGTCTTACCATTTCTACATCTCTTACCATTTCTACATCTCTTACCATCTGTACATCTCTTACCATTTCTACATCTCTTACCATTTCTACATGTCTTACCATTTCTACATCTCTTACCATTTCTACATCTCTTACCATTTCTACATCTCTTACCATTTCTACATGTCTTACCATTTCTACATCTCTTACCAGTTGTACATCTCTTACCATTTCTACATGTCTTACCATTTCTACATCTCATACCATCTGTACATCTCTTACCATTTCTACATCTCATACCATCTGTACATCTCTTACCATTTCTACATCTCTTACCATTTCTACATCTCTTATCATCTGTACATGTCTTACCATTTCTACATGTCTTACCATTTCTACATCTCTTACCATCTGTACATCTCTTACCATCTGTACATCTCTTACCATTTCTACATCTCTTACCATTTCTACATCTCTTACCATCTGTACATCTCTTACCATTTCTACATCTCTTACCATTTCTACATCTCTTACCATTTCTACATCTCTTTCCATTTCTACATCTCTTATCATCTGTACATGTCTTACCATTTCTACATGTCTTACCATTTCTACATCTCATACCATCTGTACATGTCATACCATTTCTACATCTCTTACCATTTCTACATCTCTTACCATCTGTACATCTCTTACCATTACTACATCTCTTACCATTTCTACATCTCATACCATCTGTACATGTCATACCATTTCTACATCTCTTACCATTTCTACATGTCTTACCATTTCTACATCTCATACCATCTCATGATCTGTACATGTCATACCATTTCTACATCTCATACCATCTGTACATGTCTTACCATTTCTACATCTCTTACCATCTGTACATGTCATACCATTTCTACATCTCTTACCATCTCTTATCATCTGTACATCTCTTACCATTTCTACATCTCTTACCATCTGTACATCTCTTACCATCTGTACATCTCTTATCATCTGTACATCTCTTACCATTTCTACATATCTTACCATTTCTACATCTCTTACCATTTCTACATCTCTTACCATCTGTACATCTCTTACCATCTGTACATCTCTTACCATCTGTACATCTCTTGTCATCTGTACATCTCTTACCATTTCTACATCTCTTACCATCTGTACATCTCTTACCATCTGTACATCTCTTATCATCTGTACATCTCTTACCATTTCTACATCTCTTACCATCTGTACATCTCTTACCATCTGTACATCTCTTATCATCTGTACATCTCTTACCATTTCTACATCTCTTACCATTTCTACATCTCTTATCATCTGTACATCTCTTACCATTTCTACATCTCTTACCATTTCTACATCTCATACCATCTGTACATGTCATACCATTTCTAAATCTCTTACCATCTGTACATCTCTTACCATTTCTACATCTCTTACCATTTCTACATCTCTTATCATCTGTACATCTCTTACCATTCTACATCTCTTACCATTTCTACATCTCTTACCATCTGTACATCTCTTATCATCTGTACATCTCTTACCATTTCTACATCTCATACCATCTGTACATGTCATACCATTTCTACATCTCTTACCATCTGTACATCTCTTACCATTTTACATCTCTTACCATTTCTACATCTCTTATCATCTGTACATCTCTTACCATTTCTACATCTCTTGCCATTTCTACATCTCATACCATCTGTACATGTCATACCATTTCTACATCTCTTACCATCTGTACATCTCTTACCATTTCTACATCTCTTACCATTTCTACATCTCTTATCATCTGTACATCTCATACCATTTCTACATCTCTTACCATTTCTACATCTCTTACCATTTCTACATCTCTTACCATCTGTACATCTCTTACCATTTCTACATCTCTTATCATCTGTACATCTCTTACCATTTCTACATCTCATACCATCTTTACATGTCATACCATTTCTACATCTCATACCATCTGTACATGTCATTCCATTTCTACATCTCATACCATCTGTACATGTCATACCATTTCTACATCTCATACCATCTGTACATGTCATACCATTTCTACATCTCTTACCATTTCTACATCTCTTGTACATCTCTTACCATTTCTACATCTCTTACTTACCATTTCTACATCTCTTACTTACCATTTCTACATCTCTTACCATTTCTACATCTCTTACCATTTCTACATCTCTTATCATCTGTACATCTCTTGCCATTTCTACATCTCTTAACCATTTCTACATCTCTTACCATTTCTACATATCTTACCATTTCTACATCCATCTGTACATCTCTTACCATTTCTACATCTCTTATCATCTGTACATCTCTTATCATCTGTACATGTCATACCATTTCTACATCTCTTACCGTTTCTACATCTCTTACCATTTCTACATGTCTTACCATTTCTACATGTCTTACCATTTCTACATGTCTTACCATTTCTACATCTCGTACCATTTCTACATCTCATACCATCTGTACATGTCTTACCATTTCTACATCTCATACCATCTGTACATGTCATACCATTTCTACATCTCATACCATCTGTACATGTCTTACCATTTCTACATCTCATACCATCTGTACATGTCTTACCATTTCTACATCTCATACCATCTGTACATGTCATACCATTTCTACATCTCATACCATCTGTACATGTCATACCATTTCTACATCTCATACCATCTGTACATGTCATACCATTTCTACATCTCATACCATCTGTACATGTCTTACCATTTCTACATGTATTACCATTTGTGCATCTCAAGCTATTTGTACATCTCAAGCTATTTGTATTATTTGTACATCTCAGGCTATTTGTACATCTCAAGCTATTTGTACATCTCAAGCTATTTGTATTATTTGTACATCTCAGGCTATTTGTACATCTCAAGCTATTTGTACATCTCAAGCTATTAGTATAGAGCCTGATTCTGATTTTATCTGGAAAATAAAAGATGTAATTCATACAGCGGCACACTGATCATTTTCTATGCTATAGATGTTATTTCATTGTTTAATCACGGCCACATGTGTGTTCATGGAAGAGGAACATGTTATCAACAGATTTCAGGACCTATAATTTGTTCCTTATATTGAGATATGCGTTTAGTACACAGGAATATGCACCAGTAGTTACAGTCTATACATGATGACCTGATGATGACCTCATTTCCCGCAAACCGTGAATATCCCCGTAACATGTCCATATGTTTATTCTAATCTACATGAAACTAGTACATGTAAGCACTGACCTGATGATGACCTCATTTCCCGCAAACCGTGAATATCCCCGTAACATGTCCATAGGTTTATTCTAATCTACATGAAACTAGTACATGTAAGCACATGTCCATATGTTTATTCTAATCTACATGAAACTAGTACATGTAAGCACTGTCCATAGGTTTATTCTAATCTACATGAAACTAGTACATGTAAGCACTGTCCATAGGTTTAGTCTAATCTACATGAAACTATTACATGTAAGTACATGTCCATAGGTTTAGTCTAATCTACATGAAACTATTACATGTAAGCACTGTCCATAGGTTTATTCTAATCTACATGAAACTAGTACATGTCCATAGGTTTATTTCTAATCTACATGAAACTAGTACATGTCCATAGGTTTATTTCTAATCTACATGAAACTAGTACATGTCCATAGGTTTATTCTAATCTACATGAAACTATTACATGTAAGCACATGTCCATAGGTTTATTCTAATCTACATGAAACTAGTACATGTAAGCACATGTCCATAGGTTTATTCTAATCTACATGAAACTATTACATGTAAGCACTGTCCATAGGTTTATTCTAATCTACATGAAACTAGTACATGTAAGCACTGTCCATAGGTTTATTCTAATCTACATGAAACTATTACATGTAAGCACTGTCCATAGGTTTATTCTAATCTACATGAACTATTACATGTAAGCACTGTCCATAGGTTTATTCTAATCTACATGAAACTAGTACATGTCCATAGGTTTATTTCTAATCTACATGAAACTAGTACATGTAAGCCCATATTTAATAGGAAGTCCTGTTTTTGTAGTGCCATGCCATTACTTCACTAACCTTAGGAAATAATAAGAATATTTCTTTGACATTTAAAGCCTCATTTTCAATTGATTTAAATGTGATTCACCCAGAAACTCTTAAGGACTATAAAGCATGACTACTCTTTGTACAATTGACTCTCTACTAGCGGTGAAAATAATTGTCAAATATGTCATGGAAGATCATTAGAACTGTTTCGTAATGACACAATTCTAATGAAATTCCAGGACACATTTCCAGACTTTTTAGTTACAAATAAAAAAAACAACATAGTTACATATTTAATGAATTGTCGTCTGCTACAATTATTTGAACTATTTATAGCCTTCATTTTACCCAGCATGCAAAGAGTTAATGTCCGGTTCATATCTCATCAATACCTTGGTATGTATTTTCATTAAACTATGGTCAAATGTTCACATCAATACGTTGCGCAATACGTTGCCCATACAGTCCGCCTCCGTGGTCGAGTGGTTACGGTCGCTGACTTGTATACCACTGTAACCTATCATCACTGATGGTCACGGGTCCGCCTCCGTGGTCGAGTGGTTACGGTCGCTGACTTGTATACCACTGTAACCTATCATCACTGATGGTCACGGGTCCGCCTCCGTGGTCGAGTGGTTACGGTCGCTGACTTGTATACCACTGTAACCTATCATCACTGATGGTCACGGGTCCGCCTCCGTGGTCGAGTGGTTACGGTCGCTGACTTGTATACCACTGTAACCTATCATCACTGATGGTCACGTGTCCGCCTCCGTGGTCGAGTGGTTACGGTCGCTGACTTGTATACCACTGTAACCTATCATCACTGATGGTCACGGGTCCGCCTCCGTGGTCGAGTGGTTACGGTCGCTGACTTGTATACCACTGTAACCTATCATCACTGATGGTCACGGGTCCGCCTCCATGGTCGAGTGGTTACGGTCGCTGACTTGTATACCACTGTAACCTATCATCACTGATGGTCACGGGTCTGCCTCCATGGTCGAGTGGTTAAGGTCGCTGACTTGTATACCACTGTAACCTATCATCACTGATGGTCACGGGTTCGAGCCCCGCTCAGACCGTGTCTCATTTATATGAAAATGTTGGCAGTTTCTTACGGAGGTTGGTGCACCCAAGTACTGGTTAACCGCTGGAGCCTGCCCAGGAAAGGTGTTGTTAGGTAAACTGCCCGCCGGCGATATAGCCCAAAATGGTGCTGATGCAGGCGTAAAACTCGAAATATAACATAACTTTGCACATACAGGTCCAGGGTCATAATCTCCTAAGCCCATTCATATGTTGACTTGTGTCAATGCTCGCCCACATCGGGGGTATGTGCAGAACCCATGTACGAACAGTTCCACATCGGTTTCAAGGTCATATTATTACGTGCACAGTGCATTTATTTTGAGAATGTGTGCACCAAGATAATCTCGGGAGCAGATGAGATAGTGAATACTGCCGCATCTTTCCATGTTGAAGTACAATTTTGCAGATCTGCACATAATTTGATTTGTTTTTGCAAAGATTTTGTGAATTACCTCCCGTGACGCTGTATGCTGATCAGGATCTATGTTGTTTGCTACATAGCCAAGTGTCTTAGCAAGATCATCTGACTAGCAAACACCATAGAGCCTGATCAGACGGTACGTTCCGTGGCGGTTGATCTGGCTCTATATTCTTTGCAAATACTGTAAATAAATTATGACTTGTGGTTTTGTATTGTGTGATGATGCACCGTTGATTCATGTATTTGTTGATAACATGTCCCTGTCTCTTTTTACTGTTTTTTGCATCACAAAATTCTGTGTGCTGTGATTTATTTATTTTCGGAAAATTCACTTGGATGGATCAGTGGATCTCAGTAGAATATTTAGTATTTGTTTAAAGAAGCTAGTTTTGACATTACTGTATCTTGTTTATTTTGAAACTGGCATTGATGGCATATTTTACTGTAGACGAGGTGATGTTGGAGTAACTAATACCTGTACAGTTAAACCTATGTTGGAGTAACTAATACCTGTACAGTTACACACACCTATGTTGGAGTAACTAACACCTGTACAGTTAAACCTATGTTGGAGTAACTAATACCTGTACAGTTAATTACCACCTGTCCGAGGATGATCTTTGCTGGTTTGACTGTTTGCTGGTATGACTGGTTTGACTGTTTGCTGGTTTGACTGTATATATATATATATATATTGCAAATTACCCATAACATATTTTATAATTTGCAGATAAAATGAGAGACATTGGTCAGTTACTTCCCCCTGACTACCCATTAAGGAGGATAGGTGTTTAATTGCTTTCCTCCGTTTTCGTCACATATTATCATCTGTTTTCGCATCTTATAATTATTAAATTTATTCTTGACAAATATCCTACAGTGTAATTTTACTGTAAAAATTTGTTACTGCTTAACTAAACACAAATTTTGATAAAATCACATCATACCACCACAACATCTTCCGTCTTGTTAGAGATCAACAGTAAAAACAAAGGATTCCAACTAAAAGGACTACTGGTAATATACATTCCAGGATAAATAAACCTTTATCTGCCAAGGGAGGTAATATAAAACCAGCAGTGTCTCTCATTAAGCATTATTTATTTCAGTATTTTACATGTAATCAAGAAATGAACATTTTACATATAATTTAACAGCAGTAGATTGAAAGGGATTAGAACGAAAGAAAACTTGTATAGTTCTTCTCCCAGTATCTCGCATTATACGGAGTTATCTTACAAATATCTAAATTTTGAAGTTGAGCATGTGTTTGTATTGGATATATCTGTGATACAGTTAACTGCACTGGGTTAATCATATTGTTGTTTAGCAGGAGAAAGTATGTCTGTCATGGAAAGAGTAATGCTACTATTGACAACTTTATGATTTTCTATTATATTATTTATTGTATTGAATGTTTACAAATCTGAGAGACATTCAAATGCCTACGCCCATTTTTAACAGGGGGATATTGATTTGGCCGTGGCTGATCAGGATCTATATTGTTTGCTATTCAGTCAAGAGTTTTAGTTGCGCTATCTCAAAAGCGAACGGCATAGAGCCTGATCAGTTCGGTGCTGTCTGATCTAGCTCTATGTTGTTTGCGATTGGTGGGTTATGGGATAAATGTCTCTCAGAAATCAGCATGTTTTATGGTTTTTATAGTCATCATTCACAATTGTGAACAAGAGTGTTAATACAAAAATATGATTAATTCCTAGCACCATAATGTTCATGTAATAAATGATTTATTCTCAGTCGAGTATTATTGGAATGAATTATTGGAATGAATTATTGGAATGAATTATTGGAATGAATTATTGGAATGAATTATTGGAATGAATTATTGGAATGAATTATTGGAATGAATTATTGGAATGAATTATTGAGCCTATTATTAACATATGGTTAAGAACTTGCCACATGGATATTAATTAATTATTTACATTATTGTTCAAGGGCATCCGCGGCCGAGTCGTTTAGGTTGTTGACTTTTTCATGTGAGGAAGCTATCCAGCTGGCTTGCGATAGGTCGGGAGTTCCTCCACCATTAATAGCTATAATAGGAGAGTTTATTTTAGCTCGATTGCGAAACAAGTTCTTTCAACTATTATGAAACACTCGAGACCTCATTCCTGATGGAATCCATCGCCACGAGGGAGAGAGAAGAGGCACGTGGAATTTAAATACCTTGTCTAAGGGCACAAGCGCAACAGCTCCAGCGGGGCTCGAGCCATTGGCACCTCAAGCGAACTGCTACCACTGTAAACATGTATATAGATATATTTATAAAATTTACCATTTCTTTCAACGTATTTGCTGCATTGTGAAGATTTATTCACTAGGGAAAGATATTGATACATCATCGCATCAAAAAACTTATCCTAGCTTTTATCCACAATTATTCTAGTAGTTTTTTAGCCATAAAATGAACCGTTTTGTTACGAGTAAAGTTAAATATTGATCTAAACTGATATCTGAAACCGAAAGAAAACAAGGCAGACAGGAACTTCATTTAAACCAAATTTGTTGGAAAATAAATGAGTTTAATTGATATATCGTACCAATTAGTGTTGTTTGTTGATATATTGCAGTCGCATTTAAGATCTACGACATGGATAAGGACGGGTATATATCAAACGGCGAGCTTTACCAAGTATTAAAAATGATGGTTGGAAGTAATTTGAAAGATCATCAACTGCAACAGATAGTAGACAAAACAATAATACATGCCGATGCAGACGGTGATGGCAAAATCTCATTCGAGGAATTTTGTGCTGTAAGTTTAATACTTTAGTGATTCATGCCTGCCCAATATACCACTGAATCTCCGATATACCGCTGAATCTCCGGACCCCTTGTTCTGCCGAGTGTCTGTGTATGACATGAGTGAGATATGATGAAATATTGACAGTTTCAAGTAATATCTCCAGGGTTCATTCTAGGTCAGAATTTATGGTTAAGATGCACACAGTATGACCATTAAATACAACATTTGAATAGGAGTGCTTTATAATGGGCCGGTGTATTTTACTGGACATAATTTCGTAAGAAAACTGTTATAACAAAATTAGAATTTGTGTTTGTTTAGGGAGAAGTGGAGCCCCCACAGGACGAAGTCAGGGTCCCTAGGGCGACTAGTTCGCCCACATCACCCTCTAGAATGACCCCTGTATCTCTGCCTGTCTTGGATGCAGACTCGTCCTCATTGTTGTACTGTGTTCTTGGATGCAGACTCGGCCTCATTGTTGTACTGTGTTCGGCCACATCACCCTCTAGAATGACCCCTGTATCTCTGCCTGTCTTGGATGCAGACTCGTCCTCATTTTTGTACTGTGTTCTTGGATGCAGACTCGGCCTCATTGTTGTACTGTGTTCGGCCACATCACCCTCTAGAATGACCCCTGTATCTCTGCCTGTCTTAGATGCAGACTCGTCCTCATTGTTGTGCTGTGTTCGCCCACATCATCCTCTAGAATGACCCCTGTATCTCTGCCTGTCTTGGATGCAGACTCGTCCTCATTGTTGTACTGTGTTCGGCCACATCACCCTCTAGAATGACCCCTGTATCTCTGCCAGTCTTAGATGCAGACTCGTCCTCATTGTTGTGCTGTGTTCGCCCACATCACCCTCTAGAATGACCCCTGTATCTCTCTGCCTGTCTTAGATGCAGACTCGTCCTCATTGTTGTACTGTGTTCTTGGATACAGACTCGGCCTCATTGTTGTACTGTGTTCTTAGATGCAGACTCGGCCTCATTGTTGTACTGTGTTCTTGGATGCAGACTCGGCCTCATTGTTGTACTGTGTTCTTGGATGCAGACTCGTCCTCATTGTTGTACTGTGTTCTTGGATGCAGACTCGGCCTCATTGTTGTACTGTGTTCTTGGATGCAGACTCGGCCTCATTGTTGTACTGTGTTCTTGGATGCAGACTCGGCCTCATTGTTGTACTGTGTTCTTGGATGCAGACTCGGCCTCATTGTTGTACTGTGTTCTTGGATGCAGACTCGGCCTCATTGTTGTACTGTGTTCTTGGATGCAGACTCGTCCTCATTGTTGTACTGTGTTCTTGGATGCAGACTCGGCCTCATTGTTGTACTGTGTTCTTGGATGCAGACTCGGCCTCATTGTTGTACTGTGTTCTTGGATGCAGACTCGTCCTCATTGTTGTACTGTGTTCTTGGATGCAGACTCGTCCTCATTGTTGTACTGTGTTCGCCCACATCACCCTCTAGAATGACCCCTGTATCTCTCTGCCTGTCTTAGATGCAGACTCGTCCTCATTGTTGTACTGTGTTCGCCCACATCACCCTCTAGAATGACCCCTGTATCGCTGTCTGTCTTAGATGCAGACTCGTCCTCATTGTTGTACTGTTTTCTTGGATACAGACTCGGCCTCATTGTTGTACTGTGTTCTTGGATGCAGACTCGGCCTCATTGTTGTACTGTGTTCTTGGATGCAGACTCGGCTTCATTGTTGTACTGTGTTCTTGGATGCAGACTCGTCCTCATTGTTGTACTGTGTTCGCCCACATCACCCTCTAGAATGACCCCTGTATCTCTGCCTGTCTTGGATGCAGACTCGGCCTCATTGTTGTACTGTGTTCTTGGATGCAGACTCGTCATTGTTGTACTGTGTTTGGCTATTTGTTTGAATTTATGTGGTTGTATGTAGGCAAGTTGTATGTAGTGGTAGAGCATCCGAGTTGGAATCAAACGGTCCCGGGTTCGATACTCGATCAGGCCACGTATGTAGTGTCATTGAACAAGGTACCTCACACACATTGCTTAGTAGTTAGTACTGGTTAACCGCTTAGGTCGGCTAAGCCTGCTCAGGAAAACTTGTCTAGGTACCCCCGGGTTTGACATTAATGGAACATGCATACATACAAGACATGTTGCTTGTGTATGTAAGGGAAATAGAAGCTTCTGCAAACATTGAACATAATAACGATGATATGTACTTTGGATTTCCAACGACATATAGAAATTTATCAGTAACATTTATCAAATTTTAACCATTAACCTGCCAATCACGACTAAAGTCATTTTTGCAAACATCGTGTCATCTGATCAGGCTCTATGCTGTTTACTGAAACACTTGTCTGAATAGCAAACAACATAGATCCTGATCAAACGCGGCGTTATGCCACAGCTGATCTGGATCTACGTTATTGGCACATTCCGTCAAAGTGAATGATTGAATAATATTTCACTCAATAATTTAGAAAACTTAGAAAGCTATTATTATCATTGCTATTATTGCTTTCAATGTTCAGTTGGTGAAATATAATCTGATCATCCACTGAAACAAACAAGTATTGGCTTAGTATTTACACAACACTGACTGGTATGTGAAACTTTACATCAAACACCAGTGTGTCTAACGAGAAATTTTAACAGCCTAAATACACTGACTACCACTTAGTATGGTGCATAATATAATAACAAGTAATGAACATGACACACATATACCTAATGCACACACCCACACACAACACTCTCTCACAATTTTGTATAGGAAATGAGAAATGATTAATTGCTAATTGGTTGTAAGTGATGAATTGATGGCTTTATAATGTGTATGGACATGGAACTATTTAGATGTTGTATCTTTAATGTTAGTGCTTTGAGATGTTGCCTACACATCCTAGTACTAATTCTCTTTACCCACAGTAAGTCCCCACCCCCCACCACACCCCACCCCAAGAGTGACTGTGAACTTGATTTTTCCAAATATAGTCTGATTATTCAGAATTATTTTTGTGTCAACAGAATCTTTTAACACTCATTTCTCAAAGACCATCAAAATTATTGCTTTGAAACTTCGCATACACATCCGAGGACTAATTCTCAACACCAACTAAGTCTCCACCTCAAATAATGACCGTGAACTTGAATTTTGGCTAAAAATAGTCTTTATTTTATACAAATTTATTTTAGCTCGATTGCGAAACAAGTTATTTCAACTTATATAAATCACTCTCGAGACCTCATTCCTGATGGAATCCATCGCCACGAGGGAGAGAGAAGAGGCAACGTGGAATTTAAATGCCTTGCCTAAGGGCATAATCGTAACGGCTCCAGTGGGGCTCGAACTCCGGACCTTTCGCACCTGAAGCGAACGCGCATCCACTGCGCTATCACGAAATAGTCTTTGATTTCAGAAATGATTTATGCGTAAAAAACTGAAACATTATTTCTCCAAACCATCAAAGTTATTGCCTTGAAACTTCGCTTATTCATTCGAGTACTAATTCTCTGCACCCAGATTAAGTCCCCACCCCTCAAGAGTGACCTTGAACGTCTGTCTGTCTGTCTGTCTGTCTGTCTGTCTGTCTGTCTGTCTGTCTGTCTGTCTGTCTGTCTGTCTGTCTGTCTGTCTGTCTGTCTGTCTGTCTGTGTAAATGTCCATCCGTCTTAAAACTTTATAATAGGTCATAATAGGTCATACCATCTTCATCTCCTGACAGGTTTAGATGATACACATACACTATTCAGTTTTCAAGGTCACCCAATATCTTCATAGATTTAGCTGATAATTGCATACATTGCTCGTAGTCGGTAATGTTCCACATTGCGGGGCTCATTCTAGAGGGTGACTTGGGCGAAATAGTTGCTCTAGGGACCCTGACTTTGCCCCATTGGGTGCCCCACTTTTCCCTAAGAAAAAATGATAAGCTTTTTGTTTGTGTCAACTTGCGTACACTATTTTGTTCAGTAAGATACACTGGCCCACTATAAAGCTCTCCCCTTCTATTATAATATTGTATTTAATATTCATTATGTGTTGTTAAGCCGATTTTGTTGAAATTGATTAACTACAACCATATAAGGACACAATCGCACGCTTTCTCACTTCTCCCAAAAATTCTGACCTAGAATCAGCCCTGCACTAACCTTAAAATTTGACATTGACTGTTTTGAAGGTCGTTACTCCATGTCATAGTGCCTCACATTGGCTTATAGATTTGTTCATTTGTCAGCCAAGTGTTTGTACCTATTAATGATGCTCATTTTTAACCCTCTTGCCAATATTGCGCACTCTTGTAAAACAGTAATCGGGGGTTTAAACCTCTTTCCCCTCTATGTACAAGTCCAATACATATCTAAAGGTGATTCTGTAGACTGGTTTCTATTCACCAATACAGCTCGCTGTACACTTGTATGTTTACTGTTTACCACTACAGCTCACTGTAGACTGGTAACTATTCACCACTACCTATCACTGTACATATAGACTGGTAACTATTCACCATTACCTATCACTGTACATATAGACTGGTAACTATTCACCACTACCTATCACTGTACATATAGACTGGTAACTATTCACCACTACCTATCACTGTACATATAAACTGGTAACTATTCACCACTACCTATCACTGTACATATAGACTGGTAACTATTCACCACTACCTATCACTGTACATATAGACTGGTAACTATTACCACTACCTATCATTGTACATATAGACTGGTAACTATTCACCACTACCTATCACTGTACATATAGACTGGTAACTATTCACCATTACCTATCACTGTACATACAAACTGGTAACTATTCACCATTACCTATCACTGTACATACAAACTGGTAACTATTCACCATTACCTATCACTGTACATACAAACTGGTAACTATTCACCACTACCTATCACTGTACATACAAACTGGTAACTATTCACCATTACCTATCACTGTACATATAAACTGGTAACTACTCACCATTACCTATCACTGTACATATAGACTGGTAAATATTCACCACTACCTATCACTGTACATATAAACTGGTAACTATTCACCACTACCTATCACTGTACATATAGACTGGTAACTATTCACCACTACCTATCACTGTACATATAGACTGGTAACTATTACCACTACCTATCATTGTACATATAGACTGGTAACTATTCACCACTACCTATCACTGTACATATAGACTGGTAACTATTCACCATTACCTATCACTGTACATACAAACTGGTAACTATTCACCATTACCTATCACTGTACATATAAACTGGTAACTATTCACCACTACCTATCACTGTACATACAAACTGGTAACTATTCACCATTACCTATCACTGTACATATAAACTGGTAACTATTCACCACTACCTATCACTATACATACAAACTGGTAACTATTCACCACTACCTATCACTGTACATATAAACTGGTAACTATTCACCACTACCTATCACTATAGACTATTAGCTAGTATTTCTACCACAGATCGCTATCGACTGCTAACTATTTGCCATTACAGATCACTGTACATATAAACTGGTAACTGTTCACTACTACAGCTTGCTGTGCAAACTGGTAGCTATTCACTACTATACTAGTTACCACCACAGCTAACTGTAGACTGGTTACTCTTCACCACCACAGCAGAATATAGACGGGGAAACTATTCTCTACTACAGCTGTGGACAGGTAGCTATTCACCACCAACTCGCGATAGAAATCCAATATTGTAAGACAGGTGTGTCCGTTAACCCATTTGATTCTGGATACCGTTCAAACACGGAACGTTCTGTCTGATCATTCTCTATGCTGTTTGCTATTCAGATGATCTTGCTAAGACACTTGGCTATGTAGCAAACAATATAGATCCTGATCAGAATGCAGCATCACACTGCGGCTGATCTGGATCTATGTTGTTTGCAAAAACATTTAAATGTATCCAGAATGAAATGGGTTAAGCAACAAGATGGCGGTTGAAATTGTTTTCATTCAAATAGAATAATATTATTTCATAGAAAGTGACACTGGTTTTGTTTTTTTATTTCAGGTTGTAGGAGGAATGGACGTCCATAAAAAGATGGTAGTTGAAATATAGAGACAAAGACAATAGCAAATTCCATTTTAGGCATTTCATAAACTTTATGTTCTTTCAATTTTACAGGTACCGGGTGGAAGGAATGAGCGACCATCGGGAGATTTGGTCATGGATGTGTAGTGGTGTTAGTACTATTAGACAATAACAAATTCCATTTTATTCATTTATATTCAAACGTGTACATTGCATTATGTTTGTGTTTCCATGACAACTCTCCACATCAAGCAGCAAATCAGAAAAGTTCTGTCTCGAACTGCTTCCTCATTGAAGGACATACATGTACATGTTAAAAAGTTATTCCTTGCCGGAAACCAGTAAGCCTGGATCTGGAAGGATGTTAACCTGATGGTACCTTTCGGTTTTGTATATCTCGGCCAGGAACCAGTAAGTCCTAGTCTTCAGACAGGCTTTGAAAAGTAAACACAACTTGGGACACATCAGGGAAGTATTTAGTCTTGACAAGGATCCAGTAACAGCCTTGGTTCCCATGTATACACTGTCGGAGGGAACCAGCTGATGTAATCCTACGACGGATTATAGGTACAATGTAGTTAGCAAGACTGACCAAATGGCTCAAACTTCCTCATATTCAAAGAATCTACCCACAGGATTGATCAAATTACAATATATATATATATATATATGCTGTTATACAAAGATATGTGTGGTTCCAGGGCCGAATTATTTCACATCATTATTTGTTCAAGGGAGGAAGATCTCCACCTGTCTTGCGATGTTAGCTATACATTCAAACTTTATACCCGCAAACAAACAATACTATTATGGAAGAAAGACTACTACAGCTGCCAAGAGAATCCATACAACTGACACTTGAAAAACATAAATAACCCCTTCAGTTGTTATCCAGACAACATATCAGTAAAAGCTGCTGCAGGCTTGGATCTTGTAATACAGTATGTACTGTTTGTTTAATTTCAACTAATGATTTAGAAGTAGCTGATATGAGTTGAGGTTATTTTATCTGCACAACAGTTTGTAATACTGAAATGGTCTCTCCGATTAACGCGCTCGCTTTTCACCAATGCAACACGGGTTCGATCCTAGGACCAAAGTATGTGCGATGGTGGTCGCCAGATCGGCCAGGTACTGGTTACCTCCAACATGAATGACCACATTTACGCTTTCATCCGCGCCAACGAAAGTGATTAATATAAGTTGTTAATACTTGTTTCACAATCGTCTACGGCTTGTATAGGTATATACTGTAGAAATAGAATAAATTTACAAGGTTGTTCACGTGAATCGCCGACCGATGGCCAAGTATCTGTTGATGTCAGCATAGATTGTACATCTGTCTTCCGTATATTATCATTAGGTATGGTGTTTTTACAAATATCCAATTAAGATCAGGTGTTCGCTGGGAAATAACTCGATGAAGATAATCGCAATACGATGAATACAGTACAAGCTTATTCAGTTACACGTCTGTGACAACAAGTCTGTTTATATCACAAATCTCGCGGACAGTTCTATGGAATCCTTTGTATTCAGTTACACGTCTGTGACAACAAGTCTGTTTATATCACAAATCTCGCGGACAGTTCTATGGAATCCTTTGTATTCAGTTACACGTCTGTGACAACAAGTCTGTTTATATCACAAATCTCGCGGTTCTATGGAATCCTTTGGACAGCAGTTATGTTTAAAACATTGAGAGCTGATGCAATACGAGTGCTTTGTCGTACATGCACAATATAAAGGGTAAAGTAAACTGTTCATTATCCTAGTCGTTTAGCAGAAGATGTATATACAATGGGTGAACATTAATGGAAAGGTGTAGATCAGAGTCTGTTTTGCAGTTGAGATTTGTTTCATCATTTTTGTGAAGAATTGTATAACATTTTGAATGGCTTTTTGTTTTTTAAATACAACTAAATTGTGATACTTTATATCATGAACATTTTCTCCTCTTTCTGCTCAAAATTTGTACAGTCGCATCACTTTTAACTGTATACTTGGAATCAAATATCATTTATTTCGGAATAGACCATTGTCATCTCGTTGATGTGAAGATATTATTTGATATAGAAAGTCACTGCATTTAGATTTACCACATTTTAGATTTATTTATAAATGAAATGTGTTTTGTAAATATCGCAAAATATTTCGTAGAGATCAGGCTTGGATTTTAGAAAAAGAAGAAAGTAATGCTGCATAGGAAAGATGTTGTTTAGCTCTGTACTGTCATAACTGTTCATATACACCAGTTTATTATATAGCCTTGTTGCATTCTATACAGTAATACAGAGTTGGGATGAAGGTCAAGGAAACTATTTTGTCACACGACTACTTGCCAGGACACATGTTTCCAACCAGTTCCGTCCATGTGGTCGTTATACATCACTCCGTGTGACACTAACTCGCAAGTGGCGTAGTAGTATTGTGCTTTCAATAATGACAGAATCTCAGAAACATTCTTTCTGCTAAAATCAAAAACAGAAATATATCCAAGAGATGTAAAACTGAACAAATCGAATCCAAAGCATACAGTCTATTTTTAACAATTATACGAATCGGGTAGATTCATACGCACACCCGTGAATTGGTTGGATAACATTGATGACGTACTAGAAATATTCATAGTAACACAGCTGTATTTAAGTTGTCCACAGATACAGAATTACACAGACGGATCTGTAGTCCAGTGGTAACATGCTGGACTGGTAATT
Organism: Archivesica marissinica; assembly: GCA_014843695.1. Classification (NCBI taxonomy): domain Eukaryota; kingdom Metazoa; phylum Mollusca; class Bivalvia; order Venerida; family Vesicomyidae; genus Archivesica; species Archivesica marissinica. The sequence goes on from CM026404.1 coordinate 66,416,118, forward strand.
CAGGGGTCACAGGTTCGATCCCCCGTCTGTCTCTAATAAAATTAACAGTCTTTCAGATGGGACTTCAAACCGAGGTCTCATGTCGGTGCTGTACACCGTGCACGTAAAAGAACCAGAGGAGACTCTGGAATGAGTCTCTGTCTGTATCATTGCACTATCCTCCAAAATCCTCCTCTAAAATGACTAATCTCCTCAGCATGAGTCGCTCATATGGGCAACCGGTAGCGACGATAAATAAACGTAAAACACACAGAGAATAACACGTAGTTTGTAGTGTATTTTCCGGGTGACAATTTTGCTGCCGAAGCATCGAAATCGATGGAACAAAGATTGAGCAGGAGGAATGTTCACAAATTATCTCCAGATTCGAAGATTAACCGAGTTGGCAATAAAATATGTGTCCTGCCCAGTAGAATTGCGTAGAGTATGCATCAGAATGTACTGTTGTGGGACAAGGATGTTCTCATATTGTGATTAACTCGTAAATAAGTGACTCACTCATTGTCAGTAATGGTTCCTTATCAAATCGTTACAATGGTATAAACATAAAATAGGTCTTTTATGGGTACATATAGAAACAAGAAAATAATGGCCAAAATACTGGCTGGCCACTTTTTTAAATACTAGAAAGTGACATTATTATTTTTGTATGTATTAACTTAATACTATTAAGCTTAAATTTACAACGTAACAAAAACATATTGCAGCTTAAATCCTAGAGTTTGATATGAGATCACCCGTTTATTTAGTTTGGATGGTAAAGATGTTAGAATCATCGAGTATTGGATGGTGAAGGAGATCTGTTCTACTCTGCCAGGCATCCGTGTCTGTTTCAGTGTTAGAATCATCGAGTATTGGATGGTGAAGGAGATCTGTTCTACTCTGCCAGGCATCCGTGTCTGTTTCAGTGTTAGAATCATCGAGTATTGGATGGTGAAGGAGATCTGTTCTACTCTGCCAGGCATCCGTGTCTGTTTCAGTGTTAGAATCATCGAGTATTGGATGGTGAAGGAGATCTGTTCTACTCTGCCAGGCATCCGTGTCTGTTTCAGTGTTAGAATCATCGAGTATTGGATGGTGAAGGAGATCTGTTCTACTCTGCCAGGCATCCGTGTCTGTTTCAGTGTTGGAATCATCGAGTATTGGATGGTGAAGGAGATCTGTTCTACTCTGCCAGGCATCCGTGTCTGTTTCAGTGTTGGAATCATCGAGTATTGGATGGTGAAGGAGATCTGTTCTACTCTGCCAGGCATCCGTGTCTGTTTCAGTGTTAGAATCATCGAGTATTGGATGGTGAAGGAGATCTGTTCTACTCTGCCAGGCATCCGTGTCTGTTTCAGTGTTAGAATCATCGAGTATTGGATGGTGAAGGAGATCTGTTCTACTCTGCCAGGCATCCGTGTCTGTTTCAGTGTTAGAATCATCGAGTATTGGATGGTGAAGATGATCTGTTCTACTCTGCCAGGCATCCGTGTCTGTTTCAGTGTTAGAATCATCGAGTATTGGATGGTGAAGGAGATCTGTTCTACTCTGCCAGGCATCCGTGTCTGTTTCAGTGTTAGAATCATCGAGTATTGGATGGTGAAGAAGATCTGTTCTACTCTGCCAGGCATCCGTGTCTGTTTCAGTGTTAGAATCATCGAGTATTGGATGGTGAAGGAGATCTGTTCTACTCTGCCAGGCATCCGTGTCTGTTTCAGTGTTAGAATCATCGAGTATTGGATGGTGAAGGAGATCTGTTCTACTCTGCCAGGCATCCGTGTCTGTTTCAGTGTTAGAATCATCGAGTATTGGATGGTGAAGGAGATCTGTTCTACTCTGCCAGGCATCCGTGTCTGTTTCAGTGTTAGAATCATCGAGTATTGGATGGTGAAGGAGATCTGTTCTACTCTGCCAGGCATCCGTGTCTGTTTCAGTGTTAGAATCATCGAGTATTGGATGGTGAAGGAGATCTGTTCTACTCTGCCAGGCATCCGTGTCTGTTTCAGTGTTAGAATCATCGAGTATTGGATGGTGAAGGAGATCTGTTCTACTCTGCCAGGCATCCGTGTCTGTTTCAGTGTTAGAATCATCGAGTATTGGATGGTGAAGGAGATCTGTTCTACTCTGCCAGGCATCCGTGTCTGTTTCAGTGTTAGAATCATCGAGTATTGGATGGTGAAGGAGATCTGTTCTACTCTGCCAGGCATCCGTGTCTGTTTCAGTGTTAGAATCATCGAGTATTGGATGGTAAAGATGATCTGTTCTACTCTGCCAGGCATCCGTGTCTGTTTCAGTGATAGAATCATCGAGTATTGGATGGTGAAGGAGATCTGTTCTACTCTGCCAGGCATCCGTGTCTGTTTCAGTGTTAGAATCATCGAGTATTGGATGGTGAAGATGATCTGTTCTACTCTGCCAGGCATCCGTGTCTGTTTCAGTGTTAGAATCATCGAGTATTGGATGGTGAAGGAGATCTGTTCTACTCTGCCAGGCATCCGTGTCTGTTTCAGT
>CM026404.1:66419610-66437702 GCA_014843695.1 Archivesica marissinica
ACTAAGCCTGAGCGGTATGTTTAGTCTCTGTACACTAAGGCAGAGCGGTATGCTTAGTCTCTGTACACTAAGGCAGAGCGGTATGCTTAGTCTCTGTACACTAAGCCTCAGCGGTATGCTTAGTCTCTGTACACTAAGGCAGAGCGGTATGCTTAGTCTCTGTACACTAAGGCAGAGCGGTATGCTTAGTCTCTGTACACTAAGGCAGAGCGGTATGCTTAGTCTCTGTACACTAAGCTCAGGGTATGCTTAGTCTCTGTACACTAAGCCTGAGCGTTATGCTTAGTCTCTGTACACTAGGCAGAGCGGTATGCTTAGTCTCTGTACACTAAGCCTGAGCGTTATGCTTAGTCTCTGTACACTAAGCCTGAGCGGTATGCTTAGTCTCTGTACACTAAGCACAGCGGTATGCTTAGTCTCTGTACACTAACAGAGCGGTATGCTTAGTCTCTGTACACTAAGCCTGAGCGGTATGCTTAGTCTCTGTACACTAAGCCTCAGCGGTATGCTTAGTCTCTGTACACTAAGCCTCAGTGGTATGCTTAGTCTCTGTACACTAAGCCTCAGTGGTATGCTTAGTCTCTGTACACTAAGCCTCAGCGGTATGCTTAGTCTCTGTACACTAAGCCTGAGCGGTATGCTTAGTCTCTGTACACTAAGGCAGAGCGGTATGCTTAGTCTCTGTACACTAAGGCAGAGCGGTATGCTTAGTCTCTGTACACTAAGGCAGAGCGGTATGCTTAGTCTCTGTACACTAAGGCTGAGCGGTATGCTTAGTCTCTGTACACTAAGGCAGAGCGGTATGCTTAGTCTCTGTACACTAAGGCAGAGCGGTATGCTTAGTCTCTGTACACTAAGCCTGAGTGGTATGCTTAGTCTCTGTACACTAAGGCAGAGCAGTATGCTTAGTCTCTGTACACTAAGGCAGAGCGGTATGCTTAGTCTCTGTACACTAAGCCTCAGTGGTATGCTTAGTCTCTGTACACTAAGCCTCAGTGGTATGCTTAGTCTCTGTACACTAAGCCTCAGTGGTATGCTTAGTCTCTGTACACTAAGCCTCAGTGGTATGCTTAGTCTCTGTACACTAAGCCTCAGTGGTATGCTTAGTCTCTGTACACTAAGGCAGAGCGGTATGCTTAGTCTCTGTACACTAAGGCAGAGCGGTATGCTTAGTCTCTGTACACTAAGGCAGAGCGGTATGCTTAGTCTCTGTACACTAAGGCAGAGCGGTATGCTTAGTCTCTGTACACTAAGGCAGAGCGGTATGCTTAGTCTCTGTACACTAAGGCAGAGCGGTATGCTTAGTCTCTGTACACTAAGGCAGAGCGGTATGCTTAGTCTCTGTACACTAAGGCAGAGCGGTATGCTTAGTCTCTGTACACTAAGGCAGAGCGGTATGCTTAGTCTCTGTACACTAAGGCAGAGCGGTATGCTTAGTCTCTGTACACTAAGGCAGAGCGGTATGCTTAGTCTCTGTACACTAAGGCAGAGCAGTATGCTTAGTCTCTGTACACTAAGGCAGAGCAGTATGCTTAGTCTCTGTACACTAAGGCAGAGCGGTATGCTTAGTCTCTGTACACTAAGGCAGAGCGGTATGCTTAGTCTCTGTACACTAAGGCAGAGCGGTATGCTTAGTCTCTGTACACTAAGGCAGAGCGGTATGCTTAGTCTCTGTACACTAAGGCAGAGCAGTATGCTTAGTCTCTGTACACTAAGCCTCAGTGGTATGCTTAGTCTCTGTACACTAAGCCTCAGTGGTATGCTTAGTCTCTGTACACTAAGCCTCAGTGGTATACTTAGTCTCTGTACACTAAGCCTCAGTGGTATGCCTAGTCTCTGTACACTAAGGCAGAGCAGTATGCTTAGTCTCTGTACACTAAGGCAGAGCAGTATGCTTAGTCTCTGTACACTAAGCCTCAGTGGTATGCCTAGTCTCTGTACGCTAAGCCTCAGCGGTATGCCTAGTCTCTGTACGCTAAGCCTCAGTGGTATGCCTAGTCTCTGTACGCTAAGCCTCAGCAGTATGCCTAGTCTCTGTACACTAAGCCTCAGCGGTATGCCTAGTCTCTGTACGCTAAGCCTCAGCGGTATGCCTAGTCTCTGTACACTAAGCCTCAGCGGTATGCCTAGTCTCTGTACACTAAGCCTCAGTGGTATGCCTAGTCTCTGTACGCTAAGCCTCAGTGGTATGCCTAGTCTCTGTACGCTAAGCCTCAGCGGTATGCTTAGTCTCTGTACGCTAAGCCTCAGTGGTATGCTTAGTCTCTGTACACTAAGCCTCAGTGGTATGCTTAGTCTCTGTACACTAAGCCTCAGTGGTATGCTTAGTCTCTGTACACTAAGGCAGAGCGGTATGCTTAGTCTCTGTACACTAAGCCTCAGCGGTATGCTTAGTCTCTGTACACTAAGGCAGAGCGGTATGCTTAGTCTCTGTACACTAAGCCTCAGCGGTATGCTTAGTCTCTGTAAACTAAGGCAGAGCGGTATGCTTAGTCTCTGTACACTAAGCCTCAGTGGTATGCTTAGTCTCTGTACACTAAGCAGAGCGGTATGCTTAGTCTCTGTACACTAAGCCTCAGTGGTATGCTTAGTCTCTGTACACTAAGCCCAGTGGTATGCTTAGTCTCTGTACACTAAGCCTCAGCGGTATGCTTAGTCTCTGTACACTAAGGCAGAGCGGTATGCTTAGTCTCTGTACACTAAGGCAGAGCGGTATGCTTAGTCTCTGTACACTAAGCCTCAGTGGTATGCTTAGTCTCTGTACACTAAGCCTCAGTGGTATGCTTAGTCTCTGTACACTAAGCCTCATGGTATGCTTAGTCTCTGTACGCTAAGCCTCAGCGGTATGCTTAGTCTCTGTACACTAAGGCAGAGCGGTATGCTTAGTCTCTGTACACTAAGGCAGAGCGGTATGCTTAGTCTCTGTACACTAAGCCTCAGCGGTATGCCTAGTCTCTGTACGTAAGCCTCAGCGTATGCTTAGCTCTGTACGCTAAGCCTCATGGTATGCTTAGTCTCTGTACACTAAGCCTCAGCGGTATGCTTAGTCTCTGTACACTAAGCCTCAGTGGTATGCCTAGTCTCTGTACACTAAGCCTCAGTGGTATGCCTAGTTTCTGTACACTAAGCCTCAGTGGTATGCTTAGTCTCTGTACGCTAAGCCTCAGCGGTATGCTTAGTCTCTGTAAACTAAGGCAGAGCGGTATGCTTAGTCTCTGTACACTAAGGCAGAGCGGTATGCTTAGTCTCTGTACACTAAGCCTCAGTGGTATGCCTAGTCTCTGTACACTAAGCCTCAGTGGTATGCCTAGTTTCTGTACGCTAAGCCTCAGTGGTATGCTTAGTCTCTGTACGCTAAGCCTCAGCGGTATGCTTAGTCTCTGTAAACTAAGGCAGAGCGGTATGCTTAGTCTCTGTACACTAAGGCAGAGCGGTATGCTTAGTCTCTGTACACTAAGCCTCAGTGGTATGCCTAGTCTCTGTACACTAAGCCTCAGTGGTATGCCTAGTTTCTGTACGCTAAGCCTCAGTGGTATGCTTAGTCTCTGTACGCTAAGCCTCAGCGGTATGCTTAGTCTCTGTAAACTAAGGCAGAGCGGTATGCTTAGTCTCTGTACACTAAGGCAGAGCGGTATGCTTAGTCTCTGTACACTAAGCCTCAGCGGTATGCTTAGTCTCTGTACACTAAGCCTCAGTGGTATGCTTAGTCTCTGTACGCTAAGCCTCAGTGGTATGCTTAGTCTCTGTACACTAAGGCAGAGCGGTATGCTTAGTCTCTGTACACTAAGCCTCAGTGGTATGCCAAGTCTCTGTACACTAAGCCTCAGTGGTATGCTTAGTCTCTGTACACTAAGCCTCAGTGGTATGCTTAGTCTCTGTACACTAAGGCAGAGCGGTATGCTTAGTCTATGTACACTAAGGCAGAGCGGTATGCTTAGTCTCTGTACACTAAGCCTGAGTGGTATGCTTAGTCTCTGTACACTAAGGCAGAGCAGTATGCTTAGTCTCTGTACACTAAGGCAGAGCAGTATGCTTAGTCTCTGTACACTAAGCCTGAGTGGTATGCTTAGTCTCTGTACACTAAGGCAGAGCGGTATGATTAGTCTCTGAACACTAAGCCTCAGTGGTATGCTTAGTCTCTGTACACTAAGCCTCAGTGGTATGCTTAGTCTCTGTACACTAAGCCTCAGTGGTATGCTTAGTCTCTGTACACTAAGCCTCAGTGGTATGCTTAGTCTCTGTACACTAAGGCAGAGCGGTATGCTTAGTCTATGTACACTAAGGTAGAGCAGTATGCTTAGTCTCTGTACACTAAGCCTCAGTGGTATGCTTAGTCTCTGTACACTAAGGCAGAGCGGTATGCTTAGTCTCTGTACACTAAGGCAGAGCAGTATGCTTAGTCTCTGAACACTAAGCCTCAGTGGTATGCTTAGTCTCTGTACACTAAGCCTCAGTGGTATGCTTAGTCTGTACACTAAGCCTCAGTGGTATGCTTAGTCTCTGTACACTAAGGCAGAGCGGTATGCTTAGTCTCAGTACACTAAGGCAGAGCGGTATGCTTAGTCTCAGTACACTAAGGCAGAGCGGTATGCTTAGTCTCTGTACACTAAGGCAGAGCGGTATGCTTAGTCTCTGTACACTAAGCCTCAGCGGTATGCTTAGTCTCTGTAAACTAAGCCTCAGGGGTATGCTTAGTCTCTGTACACTAAGCCTCAGTGGTATGCCTAGTTGCTGTACGCTAAGCCTCAGTGGTATGCTTAGTCTCTGTACACTAAGCCTCAGTAGTATGCCTAGTCTATGTACACTAAGCCTGAGCGTTATGCTTAGTCTCTGTACACTAAGCCTGAGCGTTATGCTTAGTCTCTGTACACTAAGCCTGAGCGTTATGCTTAGTCTCTGTACACTAAGCCTGAGCATTATGCTTAGTCTCTGTACACTAAGCCTCAGTGGTATGCTTAGTCTCTGTTAACTAAGCCTCAGCGGTATGCTTAGTCTCTGAACACTAAGCCTGAGCGGTATGCTTAGTCTCTGTACACTAAGCCTGAGCGCTATGCTTAGTCTATGTACACTAAGCCTGAGCGGTATGCTTAGTCTCTGAACACTAAGCCTGAGCGCTATGCTTAGTCTATGTACACTAAGCCTGAGCGTTATGCTTAGTCTCTGTACACTAAGCCTCAGTGGTATGCTTAGTCTCTGTACACTAAGCCTGAGCGCTATGCTTAGTCTCTGTACACTAAGCCTCAGCGTTATGCTTAGTCTCTGTACACTAAGCCTGAGCGTTATGCTTAGTCTCTGTACACTAAGCCTGAGCGTTATGCTTAGTCTCTGTACACTAAGCCTGAGCGTTATGCTTAGTCTCTGTACATTAAGCCTCAGCAGTATGCTTAGTCTCTGTACTCTAAGCCTGAGCGGTATGCTTAGTCTCTGTACACTAAGCCTCAGTGGTATGCTTAATCTCTGTACGGTAAGCCTCAGCGGTATGCTTAGTCTCTGTACACTAAGGCAGAGCGGTATGCTTAGTCTCTGTACACTAAGGCAGAGCGGTATGCTTAGTCGCTGTACACTAAGGCAGAGCGGTATGCTTAGTCTCTGTACACTAAGCCTGAGCGTTATGCTTAGTCTCTGTACACTAAGGCAGAGCGGTATGCTTAGTTTCAGTACACTAAGGCAGAGCGGTATGCTTAGTCTCAGTACACTAAGGCAGAGCGGTATGCTTAGTCTCAGTACACTAAGGCAGAGCGGTATGCTTAGTCTCTGTACACTAAGGCAGAGCGGTATGCTTAGTCTCTGTACACTAAGCCTCAGCGGTATGCTTAGTCTCTGTAAACTAAGCCTCAGGGGTATGCTTAGTCTCTGTACACTAAGTCTGAGCGTTATGCTTAGTCTATGTACACTAAGGCAGAGCGGTATGCTTAGTCTCTGTACACTAAGGCAGAGCGTTATGCTTAGTCTCTGTACACTAAGCCTGAGCGTTATGCTTAGTCTCTGTACACTAAGCCTCAGCGTTATGCTTAGTCTCTGTACACTAAGCCTGAGCGTTATGCTTAGTCTCTGTACACTAAGCCTGAGCGTTATGCTTAGTCTCTGTACACTAAGCCTCAGCAGTATGCTTAGTCTCTGTACTCTAAGCCTGAGCGGTATGCTTAGTCTCTGTACACTAAGCCTCAGTGGTATGCTTAGTCTCTGTACGGTAAGCCTCAGCGGTATGCTTAGTCTCTGTACGGTAAGCCTCAGCGGTATGCTTAGTCTCTGTACACTAAGGCAGAGCGGTATGCTTAGTCTCTGTACACTAAGGCAGAGCGGTATGCTTAGTCTCTGTACACTAAGGCAGAGCGGTATGCTTAGTCTCTGTACACTAAGCCTGAGGGTATGCTTAGTCTCTGTACACTAAGGCAGAGCGGTATGCTTAGTCTCAGTACACTAAGGCAGAGCGGTATGCTTAGTCTGTACACTAAGGCAGAGCGGTATGCTTAGTCTCTGTACACTAAGGCAGAGCGGTATGCTTAGTCTCTGTACACTAAGGCAGAGCGGTATGCTTAGTCTCTGTACACTAAGGCAGAGCGGTATGCTTAGTCTCTGTACACTAAGGCAGAGCGGTATGCTTAGTCTCTGTACACTAAGGCAGAGCGGTATGCTTAGTCTCTGTACACTAAGGCAGAGCGGTATGCTTAGTCTCTGTACACTAAGCCTCAGCGGTATGCTTAGTCTCTGTAAACTAAGCCTCAGGGGTATGCTTAGTCTCTGTACACTAAGCCTGAGCGTTATGCTTAGTCTATGTACACTAAGGCAGAGCGGTATGCTTAGTCTCTGTACACTAAGGCAGAGCGGTATGCTTAGTCTCTGTACACTAAGGCAGAGACTAAGGCAGAGCGGTATGCTTAGTCTCTGTACACTAAGGCAGAGCAGTATACTTAGTCTCTGTACACTAAGGCAGAGCGGTATGCTTAGTCTCTGTACACTAAGCCTCAGCGGTATGCTTAGTCTCTGTAAACTAAGCCTCAGGGGTATGCTTAGTCTCTGTAAACTAAGCCTCAGGGGTATGCTTAGTCTCTGTACACTAAGCCTGAGCGTTATGCTTAGTCTCTGTACACTAAGCCTGAGTGTTATGCTTAGTCTCTGTACACTAAGCCTGAGCGTTATGCTTAGTCTCTGTACACTAAGCCTGAGCGTTATGCTTAGTCTCTGTACACTAAGCCTGAGTGTTATGCTTAGTCTCTGTACACTAAGCCTCAGTGGTATGCTTAGTCTCTGTACGGTAAGCCTCAGCGGTATGCTTAGTCTCTGTACGCTAAGCCTCAGCGGTATGTTTGTCTCTGTACACTAAGGCAGAGCGGTATGCTTAGTCTCTGTACACTAAGCCTCAGCGGTATGCTTAGTCTCTGTACACTAAGCCTCAGCAGTATGCTTAGTCTCTGTACACTAAGCCTCAGCGGTATGCTTAGTCTCTATACTCTAAGCCTCAGCATTATGCTTAGTCTCTGTACGCTAAGCCTCAGCGGTATATTTGTCTCTGTACACTAAGGCAGAGCGGTATGCTTAGTCTCAGTACACTAAGGCAGAGCGGTATGCTTAGTCTCTGTACACTAAGCCTCAGCGGTATGCTTAGTCTCTGTAAACTAAGCCTCAGGGGTATGCTTAGTCTCTGTACACTAAGCCTGAGCGTTATGCTTAGTCTATGTACACTAAGGCAGAGCGGTATGCTTAGTCTCTGTACACTAAGGCAGAGCGTTATGCTTAGTCTCTGTACACTAAGCCTGAGCGTTATGCTTAGTCTATGTACACTAAGCCTCAGCGTTATGCTTAGTCTCTGTACACTAAGCCTGAGCGTTATGCTTAGTCTCTGTACACTAAGCCTGAGCGTTATGCTTAGTCTCTGTACACTAAGCCTCAGCAGTATGCTTAGTCTCTGTACTCTAAGCCTGAGCGGTATGCTTAGTCTCTGTACACTAAGCCTCAGTGGTATGCTTAGTCTCTGTAAACTAAGCCTCAGGGGTATGCTTAGTCTCTGTACACTAAGCCTGAGCGTTATGCTTAGTCTATGTACACTAAGGCAGAGCGGTATGCTTAGTCTCTGTACACTAAGGCAGAGCGTTATGCTTAGTCTCTGTACACTAAGCCTGAGCGTTATGCTTAGTCTATGTACACTAAGGCAGAGCGGTATGCTTAGTCTCTGTACACTAAGGCAGAGCGGTATGCTTAGTCTTGTACACTAAGGCAGAGCGTTATGCTTAGTCTCTGTACACTAAGCCTGAGCGTTATGCTTAGTCTCTGTACACTAAGCCTCAGCGTTATGCTTAGTCTCTGTACACTAAGCCTGAGCGTTATGCTTAGTCTCTGTACACTAAGCCTGAGCGTTATGCTTAGTCTCTGTACACTAAGCCTCAGCAGTATGCTTAGTCTCTGTACTCTAAGCCTGAGCGGTATGCTTAGTCTCTGTACACTAAGCCTCAGTGGTATGCTTAGTCTCTGTACGGTAAGCCTCAGCGGTATGCTTAGTCTCTGTACGGTAAGCCTCAGCGGTATGCTTAGTCTCTGTACACTAAGGCAGAGCGGTATGCTTAGTCTCTGTACACTAAGGCAGAGCGGTATGCTTAGTCTCTGTACACTAAGGCAGAGCGGTATGCTTAGTCTCTGTACACTAAGGCAGAGCGGTATGCTTAGTCTCTGTACACTAAGCCTGAGCGTTATGCTTAGTCTCTGTACACTAAGGCAGAGCGGTATGCTTAGTCTCAGTACACTAAGGCAGAGCGGTATGCTTAGTCTCAGTACACTAAGGCAGAGCGGTATGCTTAGTCTCTGTACACTAAGGCAGAGCGGTATGCTTAGTCTCTGTACACTAAGGCAGAGCGGTATGCTTAGTCTCTGTACACTAAGGCAGAGCGGTATGCTTAGTCTCTGTACACTAAGGCAGAGCGGTATGCTTAGTCTCTGTACACTAAGGCAGAGCGGTATGCTTAGTCTCTGTACACTAAGGCAGAGCGGTATGCTTAGTCTCTGTACACTAAGGCAGAGCGGTATGCTTAGTCTCTGTACACTAAGGCAGAGCGGTATGCTTAGTCTCTGTACACTAAGGCAGAGCGGTATGCTTAGTCTCTGTACACTGAGAGCGGTATGCTTAGTCTCTGTACACTAAGCCTCAGCGGTATGCTTAGTCTCTGTAAACTAAGCCTCAGGGGTATGCTTAGTCTCTGTACACTAAGCCTGAGCGTTATGCTTAGTCTATGTACACTAAGGCAGAGCGGTATGCTTAGTCTCTGTACACTAAGGCAGAGCGGTATGCTTAGTCTCTGTACACTAAGGCAGAGACTAAGGCAGAGCGGTATGCTTAGTCTCTGTACACTAAGGCAGAGCAGTATACTTAGTCTCTGTACACTAAGGCAGAGCGGTATGCTTAGTCTCTGTACACTAAGCCTCAGCGGTATGCTTAGTCTCTGTAAACTAAGCCTCAGGGGTATGCTTAGTCTCTGTAAACTAAGCCTCAGGGGTATGCTTAGTCTCTGTACACTAAGCCTGAGCGTTATGCTTAGTCTCTGTACACTAAGCCTGAGTGTTATGCTTAGTCTCTGTACACTAAGCCTCAGTGGTATGCTTAGTCTCTGTACGGTAAGCCTCAGCGGTATGCTTAGTCTCTGTACGCTAAGCCTCAGCGGTATGTTTGTCTCTGTACACTAAGGCAGAGCGGTATGCTTAGTCTCTGTACACTAAGCCTCAGCGGTATGCTTAGTCTCTGTACACTAAGCCTCAGCAGTATGCTTAGTCTCTGTACACTAAGCCTCAGCGGTATGCTTAGTCTCTATACTCTAAGCCTCAGCATTATGCTTAGTCTCTGTACGCTAAGCCTCAGCGGTATATTTGTCTCTGTACACTAAGGCAGAGCGGTATGCTTAGTCTCAGTACACTAAGGCAGAGCGGTATGCTTAGTCTCTGTACACTAAGGGAGAGCGGTATGCTTAATCTCTGTTCACTAAGCCTCAACGGTATGCTTAGTCTCTGTACACTAAGGCAGAGCGTTATGCTTAGTCTGTATAACTAAGCCTCAGCAGTATGCTTAGTCTCTATACACTAAGCCTCAGCGGTATGCTTAGTCTCTGTACACTAAGCCTCAGCGGTATGCTTAGTCTCTATACACTAAGCCTCAGCGGTATGCTTAGTCTCTGTAAACTAAGCCTCAGGGGTATGCTTAGTCTCTGTACACTAAGCCTGAGCGTTATGCTTAGTCTATGTACACTAAGGCAGAGCAGTATACTTAAGTCTCTGTATACTAAGGCAGAGCGGTATGTTTAGTCTCTGTACACTAAGGCAGAGCGGTATGCTTAGTCTCTGTACACTAAGCCTCAGCGGTATGCTTAGTCTCTGTAAACTAAGCCTCAGGGGTATGCTTAGTCTCTGTAAACTAAGCCTCAGGGGTATGCTTAGTCTCTGTACACTAAGCCTGAGCGCTATGCTTAGTCTCTGTACACTAAGCCTGAGCGTTATGCTTAGTCTCTGTACACTAAGCCTCAGGGGTATGCTTAGTCTCTGTAAACTAAGCCTCAGGGGTATGCTTAGTCTCTGTAAACTAAGCCTCAGGGGTATGCTTAGTCTCTGTACACTAAGCCTGAGCGTTATGCTTAGTCTCTGTACACTAAGCCTGAGCGTTATGCTTAGTCTCTGTACACTAAGCCTCAGGGGTATGCTTAGTCTTTGTACACTAAGCCTCAGGGGTATGCTTAGTCTCTGTACACTAAGCCCGAGCGTTATGCTTCGTCTCTGTACACTAAGTCTGAGCGGTATGCTTAGTCTCTGTACACTAAGCCTCAGCGTTATGCTTCGTCTCTGTACACTAAGCTTGAGCGTTATGCTTCGTCTCTGTACACTAAGTCTGAGCGGTATGCTTAGTCTCTGTACACTAAGTCTGAGCGGTATGCTTCGTCTCTGTACACTAAGCCTCAGGGGTATGCTTAGTCTCTGTAAACTAAGCCTCAGGGGTATGCTTAGTCTCTGTACACTAAGGCAGAGTGGTATGCTTAGTCTCTGTACACTAAGGCAGAGCGGTATGCTTAGTCTCTGTACACTAAGACTCAGCAGTATGCTTAGTCGCAATCCAGTAGTAACCCCACTCATGTTACTATAAGGCTAGTGCTGGGTATCGCCCAGGAAAAGCGTATCGCGATATATTGCGATACAGGAGAATGTATTGCAATACGTATCATAATGTATTATTCCATTTCTGTGCCAATGCATGTTATATAATGGTGGTCATCGAGGGGCTCAAACTCCTGAACATTTTACTGTGCTATTGCATGTACGGCACACGGCTACATTGTCCACAATTTCCCCATCCAATTTGAGTATTTTCAGCCCGAAATTTTTTGTTCCATACTGATGCTTTTCCTCACTTATTTTTCACGATCTCAAAATTGTCTGCCATTATTGTTTCCTCGGCCGTGGTTCCCAGCTTAACGTTAACAGTACCAATATCACAGAGTACCGGTACTGTGGTACTCGACTATACAGTGTATTGGCAGATAATTGAGATAAATGCGAGAATCGGTAATCGAATTACGTCAATATATTAGTTTAATACTCGGCTACTAATATCATTCTACGGGTCTCTTATTATGTATCGGCGTTTGAAAATCGTATCGGTTTATTATATCTTTTTGTGAAATATCATAATATATCGGTATACCGATAATACCGCGCAGCACTATATAAGGCCCTGAAGGCCCGGGCCTGCAGATAATGAAAAATCTAAGGACACATACATTCTGCACAACATAAAAATTCACATCTTTGAAAATAACGACAGAGTGTACCATTGACGTTCTAGGATTCCAAAAATTCACAGGTGAGCAATCGCCATAACAAAATCGTATAGAGTGGTGGAACCTATGCTCGGCGTAAATCGTACATATCATGGCCTATTAAAAAAACTTACATACACTTGTCGTATATTATTATTTCTTTAATCGCGAAGACAACTTTCAAAAAGTTGTTGTTGAGAAAATGTTAGCTTCATTCATTACGTGACTATGCGCCTCAATAAAGCTATCGCAACAACACCTGTTTCCATTGGGGAACTATATATTATAGGGCACCTATGCATGGCATACATGAAATTTTTTATTTATGCACGGGTAAATTTATGTTGAATATATTAATTTGACTTTGTAACATCAATAACTAACAATATTACAACTCATAAGAAACTTTTTTTCTGGTTATTTGTACCTTTTTTTCCAATTCAGATAATTACCTGAAATGCTCATAACCGCATCATTTTGGTGGAAACAAATTTCCCAACAAGTTGTATGTTTATATTTGGCTACTGAACCAGTCAGGTGACAGTTGCATTAGGCTATCGGTACGCACAACGGAATGCTATTGAACCATGCTTCACCTCTGTCAGCGAAAATATGTTAATATTTTAAATATGGATGTAAATGGAAAAAATACGCCGAGCACAGCAATACGCCGAGCATAGGTTCCACCACTCTATGTGATTTTCATTAAATATAATTAATATTCGATATATAATACAATACAAGTGATTATGTGTTCTTATTTTGCATTTATATAGTATTTAATATTCCATTTCGCACACTCCAATTACATATCGTCCATTTCACACAACAATAAATTATGAATAATCCATTTCGTATTTCAGGCAAACCCCTAGCCTAGTATGGCACTAGTATGGTTTAGATGCCTGCACATTCTCATTTTTATATGCACATTTCCATTCCATTACTCTGCTGATGATGAAATTACTGTACAAGTATTGTTCTTTGAATTTAGCTACTTGTACTTACACCGTACCCCACCCACTGAGTGAATATGTAAAAATAATAACAACAAATGTTATATTTTCTACAACAAGTGCTAACTCTCATTATATCTACTATGCATCAATTTGTCTATGATTATTATATTAAACACTGGTGTCGCTACGGACATTTAAAACTTCCAAATACTTAAATGCTTACCATTTTTACAACGTAAATTAGATGCTGAAAGTTACTCGAGTTGCTGCAGAAACATCCGGGCGCTTCCGAGTGTATTTTTCTAATACGCATGTTCGGAAGTGAAATAACTTGGACTTCCTTTTGAGCCGGTGAAATGGCGACTGGAGTAAGTTTTTGTACCGTAATTTATAAAATCAGCTGACATCAATGACGTTACCAAGTGAATATATTTAATTTTATAAAATAAGAGTGTAATACTTTCTCGGAAAGCATTGTCAATTAACATTTTTTCGTTTTACCTTGCAGAAATTGTATACGTATCCTGGAAACTTTAGGGCTTTCAAAGCCCTGATTGCGGCAGAATACAGTGGGGCCCAAATTAGTGTCGACACTAGCTTTAAGTTTGGCGAAACCAACAAAGCTGCTGAATTTCTCTCCAAGTTTCCAGTGGGAAAGGTATAACCCTACAATTGTTTTCGAAATTGTATAAAGTTTAGCTAGCAAGTGTTTTCGAGAAATCTGATGCAGCTAGATGCAATTGACCAGTCGTTACCCGTCAATGGAACTAATCGATTATCATTCAACACACGATATTTCACATGCCGCCCTAAATTAGCACTATTCCACCACTTACATTTGACAATCTAGTGTGGAATTATGAAATAATCAGTGCAGTACCACCGATTTGGGTTACGCATGTATAAATTTAATACAGCGAGGGATTCAACATTGTGAGTGGTCCTGCATGTATGTATGTTCCATTAATGTCAAACCCCTTGCGGGAACCTAGACATGTTTTCCTGGTCAGACTTAGCCGACCTAAGTGGTTAACCAGTACTAAGCAATGTGTGTGATGTGCCTTGCTCAATGACATACGTGGCCTGACCAAGTATCGAACCCGGGACCGTTAGATTCCAAATCCGACGCTGGACCACGGACGCCACACATGTCACAGCTGATCCCGACAATTCAAGACCTAGCTAATATTTCTGTGAGCACCAAGATAATTCAATGTTTCATAAATATTATGAGGTATTTATTTGGTAACCAGACACTTCGTCCCTAAGACAATTCGGCCCATAAACACTACGGCCCTAAGACACTTCGGCCCTTATTTCCCAAGACACTTCGGCCCATTTATACATAATTAACTAATAGTCTTTGTGTCACCGAGTTTCAGTTGTAATTGTGATTGAGTAAGAACAACTGATTGTACTCGTATATAAAACCTTTTATTATACATTTATCATTCTACATTTAGACACCTATACAGCTATGCAATAATAGCGATGCTTCCAAACCAACACACATATGGAGGGAACATAGGTACAATAGTTAATACAAAACTTATATTTTACTAATATTAAGTCTATTAAAAATGTCACAATGGTTGGATCTCTGTATGTTTGTAGGATGCACGACTTGAATATAATCAAAATCAGGTTTGAACCCGGTCGATCAGGACCTGCAGATTTTTGATTGACCTTTGTTTAGTTATGCTCTCCACATTTATATATCTATATGTCCCGTATACGCCAAAGCACACTTCTTGAGAAAGTCACCGGTAGATATGTCCCTGCCATCGTACCTATCGTATAGCACCTCCAGGATGCCATCTATTCTCTTATACATCTTTCGCCGGAATCGTATAATTGCCTGCTCATTCACCAATACCATGTTAATTGAAATTAACTTTGCCTCCTTGTACAGCAGTGGGGCAAGTACATAAAACTGCAGATTACCCCGGCCTGCCTTCCCGTTGATACGACGGTGCCAGCCTGTAAATAAAATAAATGAAAGTGAGTAGTTAAGATATGAGATATCCGCATAATTCATGGCTACCTAATATACTCAGATGGATTTTAATTGTTATTTGGTTGCTAAAACTAAAATAAGAGAAACTAACCCTCGATGTCATTATTTGTCCGGACGGGAATTTAAAACAAAGTTTATATACATATAGGGCATACTTTGTTTGTTACATATTAATGACAAATTGACAAATTAATTAATGCAATTATCCTTCATTCTAAAACATTTGAATAACTTCAATCATTACGCGTGCACAATAGAAAAGATGCACGTGTTAATAGATTACAGGCTCCGACTTATGACACTACTATTAATTAAACCGAACAATTAGCGGGACGGTACCTTTAATCTATTATGCACATGCACTATTTCTAGAGAAATGTTTGTTTGCCGATGAGGCTTTGATGACTCCTGAATCATGATAATAGAGAATCAGTCTTTAAAACTTATTTATGTTATATTCAATTTAATTTTTGATGAAAAAACCGCAATATCCTACTATGCAATAAATAATAATTGACATTTACCATACTTACCATACTTAATTAGTTTTATACAAATTATCACAAACACAAATTGTAAGCAACATTAATATATAATGTTTAAATTTATTCAAAGTATACATGTATCACAAAAAAGTGTAAACAACAATATATAATGTTTAACTATATTCAAAGAAACGCTCAGCCGTAATCTCTTAACAATCAGTAAATTGTTTAATTCGGCGGTACGGGCATACGACCCACACACATATATAAAATGGGCCGCAGTGTCAAGGGTAATAGGGCCGAAGTGTCTATGGTAAAAGGGCCGAAGTGTCTGGTATTCATTTATTTGACATCACACTTTTCAATTAATTTTTATTATAGGTGATGGATTTGTTTAAGATTCTATTCACTTATATTAAATTCCTTCACATCCCTAAAACAGTAAAGAAAGGTGTGGAGATCTTGCATAATATTTACTTGTAGTACATGATCATTATACTAATGCTATCGAGTCAATTGCGAACAGATGGTAACACCTGTAATAGAACAGAATGGCGCAAAACAATAAAATGGAAACAGAAATAATATTTGGGGGAGAGGAAGTGCCATACGACTATGGAACATGCTACCAGTACCACCGAGGGCTTCAAGTACTGGCTGGTGACGGTCGTTGTCTAGACACACTGGGCTTTTAGCATGTACATATATGGTAGTTTTTATTTGCACTGTGTTGTACTCAAAGACATATGTACAGTCACCCACTTCGCTATCACTCCAGTTGAAGAATGGAATGTACTTGGAGGAAGTACAATGATCAACAAAGTGGCCCTACATGTATTTCAAACAAATTTGAACAATATATAACATCTATATTACTAGATTGATTTATTGGAAAGAATATATTTGTATTTTACCATCTTGTATACTCAAATTACTGGTGTTTCAGGTACCAGCATTTGAGGCCAGCAACGGAGACTGCATCTTTGAAAGCAACGCAATTGCTCATTATGGTAAGAATTCATTTTCAACTTTATGCAAGCTTAAAACACGAGTAACCAGAGTTGAAATTAGGAGCCAGTTCTTGGTACCCAATGGTGAAATTTTATGAAGCTTCAAATAACTTGACAAGATTTTGTTTGCTTCATGATCGACGGCAACAAATGATCTGTGGAAATATCACATTTGCATGTTAATGATTTATTTTTAGCTCCTTTTTGGTATTTCAGGAATTGCATTGTTCTCTAGTGAAATATTATTTGTGAATGGGAGTACAAGCCCAGATTGCATTGACTGGCATGGCAGTCAATAATTCCTATTTGTACTAGCAGAAGTGGCGGAGTGGTTTAGGTCGTTGACTTCAAACCACTGGCCCCTCAGTGCTGTATGTATGAAACCGAATGGTGGTGTCAAATTATTTCATGTGAGGATGCTATCCAGCTGGCTTGAAGAAGGTCGGTGGTTCTACCTGGTGTCCGTCTGTACCTGTAATATTGCTCTGAGCGGCACCCAGGGTCTTCCTCCACCAATATTAATAGCAGTCACTATAACCCGAGCTGTTTGTTTGACTTTAGACCTCGCAAATTGTACTAGCAGCAATGCAATTCTAATCTTCCAATTTTGTTCATGCCCCTAAACAGTTTAGTCTGAATAAAGTATTGGATTAATGTATTAGCATGCTGTATGAATTGGGCAATATAATAGACATAATTTGGCTAGCAACATGTTTGTGCCCCCCGTCAGTGTCAATACAAATTGTACATAACCTATTAAATGTTAACATTATTTTCTGTTGAACATAGTTGGTAATGAGCAGCTATTAGGAAAGACACAGGCAGATGCAGCACGTATACAACAGTGGATCCATTTTGGAGACAATGAGATACTTCCAGCGTCATGCACATGGGTGTTTCCTTGCCTAGGGATCACTCAATTCAACAAACAGGTAAATAATACAGTTTCACTATTTGGTTGGTGATACATTTATATAGAGCATATGTTGGTGCAATATGCTTCCTGTAAGAGCTGTGACACGCATCACCTTCAGTATAAGGCATGCTTGTATGATTCTTGGAACAAGTCTGTAAGAGCTGAAGGAATATTAAACTTGAGATGATCTTATCTGTGGTTGTTGTTATAACCGTCAGAAGATCGTCTCAAACAACATGCTATATTTACACCTATAGTGCTATATCTACTGTATATATACTATATTTACACCTATAGTGCTATATCTACTGTATATATACTATATTTACACCTATAGTGCTATATCTACTGTATATATACTATATTTACATATAATGCTATATCTACTGTATATATACTATATTTACATATAATGCTATATCTAGTGTATATATATATACTATATTTACACCTATAGTGCTATATCTACTGTATATATACTATATTTACATATAATGCTATATCTATTGTATATATATATACTATATTTACATATAATGCTATATCTAGTGTATATATATATACTATATTTACACCTATAGTGCTATATCTACTGTATATATACTATATTTACATATAATGCTATATCTATTGTATATATATATACTATATTTACATATAATGCTATATCTATTGTATATATACTATATTTACATATAATGCTATATCTCTATTGTATATATATATACTATATTTACATATAATGCTATATCTATTGTATATATATATATACTATATTTACATATAATGCTATATCTAGTGTATATATATATACTATATTTACATATAATGCTATATATCTATTGTATATATACTATATTTACATATAATGCTATATCTAGTGTATATATATACTATATTTACATATAATGCTATATCT
>CM026404.1:66438702-66455476 GCA_014843695.1 Archivesica marissinica
ATTATGGGCAACTGGCAGCTACGATAAATAAACGTAAAAAAAAAAGAAAGGAAAAAAAGTAAATACACAACAATAATGCAATATTTGGTTCAATATGTCAGCAGATATAGTAAAATTATTGCATCCCGCTTTCTACACTTCATATTTACACAGTAACAATATATACACAATTAATGCAACACCACTTTTGTTCAATGGGCATAACAATTCTTATCTTAATTTTGACAAATTTAACCTTTCCTCGATAAAATATTACTGTATTGTATTAGTTTATACAAATTTATTTTGTCTTGATTGCGACAGTTCTTACAACTTATATTAATCACTCTTGAGACCTCACTCCTGATGGTATCCATTGCCATGACGGAGAGAGGCATGTGGAATTTAAATGACTTGCCTAAGGGCATAATCGTAACGGCTCCAGCGTTACATATCGTATTACATATGTCTGTAGCTTCTCATGCCTATCCCACCTTCATAGAAGTTATTGGTAGCAGATCAGGGTTGTATCCACTATCATCTTGTGAGATGGTATGGTGGTCACCAGATCGGACAGGTGGGTTTTCTCCGGGTACTCCGGTTTCCTCACACACGAATGACCACATTTACACTTTCATCCACACCAACGAGAGTGGCTAATATCTATATGTCCGATCTGTCGACCACCGTACCATCTCACATACTTCCCGGTCCGAGTATCGAACATGGGTTGCATTGGTGAGAAGCGAGCATCCAGTACTTTACAATTTCTCTGTATTCACTACAATTTCTCTCGGTATTCACTACAATTTCTCGGTATTCACTACAATTTCTCTCGGTATTCACTACAATTTCTCGGTATTCACTACAATTTCTCTCGGTATTCACTACAATTTCTCTAGGTATTCACTACAATTTCTCGGTATTCACTACAATTTCTCTCGGTATTCACTACAATTTCTCGGTATTCACTACAATTTCTCTCGATATTCACTACAATTTCTCGGTATTCACTACAATTTCTCTCGGTATTCACTACAATTTCTCGACGACCAGGGAAAGAGGAACAGAACAAATCACTTATTCATTTACACTGTAATCTTTCATCTTTAAAACAATCGTCTCCTGTCAAATTTATTTTTGCTTCTTCTTTTTCTTAGTGGTTCGTCTTTTGGTTTTAGCATCAACGAGAAGTTGTGACTGTCTCTTAATCTTATCTCTATCCATCAGGTCATGATCGTCATCCCCACTATCGTTCATATCTGTGAAATCAGATGCATTTCATAACAAACATTTTCATAGAGTCCGCCTCCGTGGTCGAGTGGTTAAGGTCGCTGACTTGTATACCACTGTAACCTATCATCACTGATGGTCACGGGTTCGAGCCCCGCTCAGACCGTGTCTCATTTACGGAGGTTGGTGCACCCAAGTACTGGTTAACCGCTGGAGCCTGCCCAGGAAAGGTGTTGTTAGGTAAACTGCCCACCGGCGATATAGCCCAAAATGGTGCTGATGCAGGCGTAAAACCCGAAATATAACATAACATTTTCATAGTAATCATAATTTGATGATAATAATAATATGATAACAATAATTATTTGATAATTGATACTAATGGGATAATTATTATATAATAATGATGTGATAATTATTATTATTATATAACACCGTTATCATTAATCAGTGAGTAATCCTACATACGTATCAACCATTTCTGTGAACCAAAATGAGGGCAGTCTCGCATTCAAAAGAGGGACATTTAAAATATTTATATAGAATGAATATGGAAAAGTCAGTCAGTTGTTTTTAACGGGACCTTTCGTATTGTGGTGAGAACAGTTCATTCTAAAGACATTTGGACATCCTTAAAGGGAACGGGCCTCCTGAAAAGGGGTACTTTATCTGTATGATTAAAAGTTCCCAACATGCAGTCTACATAACTCACCTTCAAATGTGTGGTCCCGTTGAGTGGATGGCAGCTTGACTCGTGTGTTATATTGTGGCAATTTACTTTCGTGGCTTGCATGGAACTGTAAAACAGAAGCAAAGAGTTGAATGTCATGTTAGCATGACTACTGTCTACATGCACTGAACACTTGAGGTTTAGTTTATAAAAATGTATTTAAGCTCAACTGCGAAACAAGTTCTTACATCTTATATACTGAGTCAAAAAAGAAACGATACCTGGTGTTTATGTGTCTATAATTTCAACATTTATTAAGAAAATTCTTTGAAAATTCATAAGATGATAGTCCAACATGTTTGAAATAGGAGCACATAAAGCATAATGAGCCTCCGAAACTGTCTGCTGCGTGATGACGTAATTCGTCGGACAGGGGTCTAATGGAGTTTTCACACAGACGTCAATACCGAGTATGGGCACCATTTGCGTCTCTCACTGCAATGCACCGCCGTCGCATCGAACGGAAGAGTGTCTGAATCTCTTGCTGGTCAATATTTGTCCACTCCTGACGCAAAACATCCCTCCCTTGGTTTAACGTTACCGGCTGACGTATCCCACAAATGTTCTATGGATGACAAGCCTGGTGACAAAGCAGGCCACGGCAGGGTTTCAATATTGTTCTACTCCAATAATGTGGTG
Source organism: Archivesica marissinica (assembly GCA_014843695.1). Lineage (NCBI taxonomy): Eukaryota > Metazoa > Mollusca > Bivalvia > Venerida > Vesicomyidae > Archivesica > Archivesica marissinica. The sequence goes on from CM026404.1 coordinate 66,441,284, forward strand.
GAAATCCGAGCAGTATGACACCTGGCGTTGTCCTGTTGGAACAATGTGACGTTTCTGATGGCGTTAAAGAACGGCACAACAACTGGCGCAAGGATTTCATCACAGAACCGCTGGGCGTTTAGGTTCCCGTCCACCACTAACAGTTCAGTGCGACTGCCGAAGGTGATACCGCCCCACGCCATAACGCTTCCGCCCCCGAACAGATCGACCTGACGTACACATGCGTCGGCGTAACGTTCACCGCGTCTGCGATATACCCGCTCTCTGCCATCCGCTCGACGCAAACAGAACCGCGATTCATCGCTAAACATCACCGAATTCCACTGTAACCGAGTCCAGCGAGCACGTTCCGTCGTCCATTCCCGCCGTACGTCACGGTGACGTCGTGTCAGGATGGGTCCAACGTATGGCCGATAGGCACGAATGCCACGTTCACCGAGCCGGTTCCTGACTGTTTGTGCACTGATGCGATTGTTGGTCATCCCAGGAGTAACGGCAGCTGTGTGCGTAGCAGGTAGGAACCGGTCACGTAAATGTGACGTCCGAATGTGACGGTCCTGTTCACGCGTCGTCACACGTGGTCGACCAGATCTTGGACGGTCGTCCACCGATCCATGTGTTCGATAACGTCGAAGTAGACGTGTTATCGTGATCCGCGTAACCCCGAGTCGATTTGCGACGTCACGCTGACGTAAACCGCCGTCAATCATGCCAATGGCACGCATTCTCTGATTGCGGTTTAGCCTAGGCATTTTGTTAGAGGTAACAATGGGTATGTAAGGTGTTTTTCCTCGATGATAATGCAATACCAGTACAATAAACCGGTTTTCCGATTTGTACATGTGTAGGAAGTTGTCTTTGTTGAGGAGCACGTGCAAATCGGAAATTCGGGGTTCCAGGATTATCGGGTGTTTATTTACCTGTGTTTATGGTTGGCTGACGTTGCAATAAGATACCCGGTACTGATACGTATTATATATTAAACCTTTCTATGGTTTTATCCGTTTTACGTCATTTTTAGTTTGGTATCGTTTCTTTTTTGACTCAGTATATTAACCACTATCAAGACCTCATTTCTGATTGAATCCTTCGCAACGAGGGAGAGAGAAGAGGCAACGTGGAATTTAAATGCCTTAAGAGCACAATCGTAACGCTCCAGTGCTGTTCAAACTCCAGGCGTTTCGCACCTGAAATGAAGCTGGGAGAACTAGTCACCTTCAGCTGCTTTTACTCTTCTCCCTATTTTGAGCACAGGTAGAAAACATTTCTTATAGGATCATTAGCGGACATTCAACAAACATCTCCCTTGCATGCCATTGCCTTAACCCTTTGCATGCTAGCAACAGATAAAGTCACCTTTGCAAACAGCATAGAGCCAGATCAGATGACACAGAAAGTGCTCGGGGTGCTTTACGTCATTACGGTATGAAAACCGTTTTTAATTTTATATTTATTTAGCACTCACTTATAAGACAGGAAGCCACCTTGATGCCATAATCTGGTGGTAAAAAACTTGTCTTATAGGAACGTATGGACGGTAGTGTGTACACATTTATTTGAGCTCAATTGTGAAACAAGTTCTGATAACTTCAGATTAATCACTTTGGAGCCCCGATTCCTGAGGAATAGTGGATCTAAAATGTCTTTCCTAAGAATACCATTCTTGTGAGGCTCCAACTCACAACCTCTTGGTTACAAGGTGGACAAGATAGCCACTACACCACAACAAACTGACAAGGATATCTTCAGAGATTTATGTTTAGTAGCATACCTTGTTTATTCAATGAGAGATCGCTGTCTTTTGTATTACCTCCCTTAGCAGATAAAGTCCAATTATTTTCGAAATTAATAGCAGTACTCTCAGTTGGAATCCTTTTGTTTTTACTGTTGTTCCCTAACCAGATGTTATGATATGATAAATGTGAATTTATCAAAATGTTGTTAATTAATTGAGAACAAATGTGTACAGATATATAGTGGAAGATAATTGATAGTATGTTGTGCAAAGGACATACCGATAAAAACAGAGTAAACCACTTAAGAGGACCTACATACTTTTAGGGAGTATTCAGGGGCAATAACTGACTGAGGTAACAAAGAGATTCACCTTTATCAAGAGTTTTCCCCCTTACCTATTGCGCCACCATGTTTTATCCAATATTGTAGAATGAACTCCATAGCAACTCCACCATTTACATTAAACCCAGAAGTTATCCCCATTGCCTCAGCCTTTAATTTATCAACTCTAGAATAGCCACCCCCCATTACCTCTTCTTCCTCCATCTGTTTGACAACATCACCGAGGTCTTCTCCATCAAGTTCCTCTAATAACTTAAGCAGTTTTTCTTCACACAATGACAACTGGTCTAACACATACTCGTCTGAAGTGGGCGCTATCTGTGCTTGCGGTACATGACCTTTACTCTGAAATCATTCAACGTACATGAAAATAGTGTATTATAAAATAAACATGACAAAATGGAGTACCGGTGTCATATAGAATATTGACCCGCCAAATTAATTCTATAGAAAAAAGTGACCCACGGGTCCATATTCTATTATAGAATATTGACCCCCTTATAAAATAATGACCCCCTCCCCAAAGCCTACAAAAAATATGTTATCAATATATTTTATTAATAATTGCATAAGCTATAAAATTAACAATTATTAATGAATATTATAGAGACGGGACGGAACTTACTAAATGTCAGATCCAGATGACTGGATGAGACGACCAAACTTGTTCCCACGGAGTACCCTCGAGTGTCCGGTTTCCGTTATGACCTTTGACACTATCTATTCCTGATTGGTGACGTCAGAAAACACCGATCGCGCACAGTATTATAAATACTTACAGGGTAACGAAAACGAAGGTATCACGATTTGAGGACACTAGAGGATACTATAGTCCACCTATGCAGCTAAATATAATGGCTGCATGTACTCCAATGAAAGCGAGAATATAATTGTTAATCTCCACGTAAAACCGTTGTTTCAGTACTGATACAACAAGCTATATCACAAAGTCTAAAAATGTTAAACACAGTGTTTGGTCCTAATAATTCTGAAAACTAAAATGGTAAAAATGCTCAAGAGTCATTCACCAGCTGTCTGTGTGCATAGCCAGCAACATATATCATAAATGAGAACATCAGAAGTTCATTATAAACTAATCATTAGATTCTCACCCACATGTACTTACAGCCTTGAGATTGCAGAGTTTATCAGCTAGATGTTCGACCCCTGCTCTAACTACCACCACATGTACTTACAGCCTTGAGATTGCAGAGTTTATCAGCTAGATGTTCGACATCTGCTCTAACTGCCACCACATGTACTTACAGCCTTGAGATTGCAGAGTTTATCAGCTAGATGTTCGACCCCTGCTCTAACTACCACCACATGTACTTACAGCCTTGAGATTGCAGAGTTTATCAGCTAGATGTTCGACATCTGCTCTAACTGCCACCACATGTACTTACAGCCTTGAGATTGCAGAGTTTATCAGCTAGATGTTCGACCCCTGCTCTAACTACCACCACATGTACTTACAGCCTTGAGATGGCAGAGTTTATCAGCTAGATGTTCGACATCTGCTCTAACTGCCACCACATGTACTTACAGCCTTGAGATTGCAGAGTTTATCAGCTAGATGTTCGACCCCTGCTCTAACTACCACCACATGTACTTACAGCCTTGAGATGGCAGAGTTTATCAGCTAGATGTTCGACCCCTGCTCTAACTACCACCACATGTACTTACAGCCTTGAGATGGCAGAGTTTATCAGCTAGATGTTCGACCCCTGCTCTAACTACCACATGTACTTACAGCCTTGAGATGGCAGAGTTTATCAGCTAGATGTTCGACCCCTGATCTAACTGCCACCAGGTTCTTGCTTGCTTTGTGTAGTTGATCCTCGGCAGACTCTCGGCGATTGTCTTCCTCTTCGTAGTGTTTCTGAAAGTCCTCCAACATTCGCTCACCTCTGTAAAAACATGTACATGTATATTTATAATTGTTTTTAATCTTGTGTATAATAGATGTACGATTCATCAGGTATTGTGAGGTATCCCTAGTTAGTGAATAAGGTACACACTAGATAGGTTTATATGAGTATACATACATCTTCTTCAGAGCATAAAACATACGGTAACATACGGTCACCTTAATTAGGACATTTATTCGCAAAAAACATCAACCTGAATCAAAAATGGACTACCAAAAGGACTGTGTGAACTTTTCTGGATCACCAAGATATCTCGGGATTGTTTGTGGTGTCCCGGGAGTAGTTCTGGAATATTATGAACCTTTCTGGGACATTGTCAACACTCCTGGGACATTGTGATTTATTAATCTTCTGAGGACATTATAAACTATGATCTCGCAACACAATGAGTAATCCTGAGATATTGTGAACTGTCCGAGGACACCCTGAGTAATCCTGAGATATTGTGAACTGTCCCAGGACACCCTGAGTAATCCTGAGATATTGTGAACTGTCCCAGGACACCATGAATAATCCTGGTATATTGTGAACTGTCCCAGGACACCATGGATACTCCTGAGATATTGTGAACTGTCCCAGGACACCATGAATAATCCTGGTATATTGTGAACTGTCCCAGGACACCATGAATAATCCTGAGATATTGTGAATTATCCTGAAATAATCCTTGTGAACATTCCAGCGACAATATTAACTATTCAAGACATTTTGAATTGTCCAGGGTCATTGTGAACATTCCAGCGACAATATTAACTATTCAAGACATTTTGAATTGTCCAGGGTCATTGTGAACATTCCAGCGACAATATTAACTATTCAAGACATTTTGAATTGTCCAGGGTCATTGTGAACATTCCAGCGACAATATTAACTATTCAAGACATTTTGAATTGTCCAGGGTCATTGTGAACATTCCAGCGACAATATTAACTATTCAAGACATTGTGAATTGTCCAGGGTCATTGTGAACATTCCAGCGACAATATTAACTATTCAGGGACATTATGAATTGTCCAGGGTTATTGTGAACATTCCAGCGACAATATTAACTATTCAAGACATTGTGAATTGTCCAGGGTCATTGTGAACATTCCAGCGACAATATTAACTATTCAAGACATTATGAAGTGTCCAGGGAAATTGCCAACTACACAGTTACAATACCTACTATCCCAGGATGCCATGAACAGACCAATGCCCCTGGGAACTATCCCAGGACAGTATGTACAATTCAGAGACATTGTGAACTGTCCTGAGCAGTGGCTTAGCATAAGGAGATGAGACCGTATCTTTACTGTAGGGGGTCCGGGGGCATGCACACCCAAAAATGTTGAGAGTCTTATGTCGACGTGGCTGCATTCTGGTGTATTTAAAGGAAAGTTTTGATAAGAAAAACAAGAAATATGACAGTAGGTGATGAATGCCCCCGCCATACCAGAAGAAGTTGCAGCCCGGACTACAAATATTGACTCAGACAGACGGACACACGAACATTGTGTAGGATACATCACCTATGTATGGCGAACATTTGTGGGAACAACCGACCTTCTGCGAGCTAGCTGGACGAACATTTGTGGGAACAACCGACCTTCTGCGAGCTAGCTGGACGAACATTTGTGGGAACAACCGACCTTCTGCAAGCTAGCTGGACGAACATTTGTGGGAACAACCGACCTTCTGCAAGCTAGCTGGACGAACATTTGTGGGAACAACCGACCTTCTGCAAGCTAGCTGGACGAACATTTGTGGGAACAACCGACCTTCTGCAAGCTAGCTGGACGAACATTTGTGGGAACAACCGACCTTCTGCAAGCTAGCTGGATGAACATTTGTGGGAACAACCGACCTTCTGCAAGCTAGCTGGACGAACATTTGTGGGAACAACAGACCTTCTGCAAGCTAGCTGGACAGCTTCCTGGCATGAAACAATTTGACACCCCCAGTGGGATTCGAAGCAGCAGCGGTGAGAGGCAAGTGATTTGAAGGACAGTAACCACTCGACCACGGAGGTCCCTAACAAATTTAAAATACATAAAAAATCAACAGCAGAATTTGAGTTAAAGTTCTTCAAATTGCAAACAGTTAAACTGAAATGTTTTAATACATTTCTTACCTGCCGCCAAATAAAACGATAATTAACCGTTACCCACATACTTGAAATCACAATAAACATACACCGACAGTTTAGCATCACCGGAGTATTTCATCTGGTAATACGTTACCCATAAAACAGAAATCACCATAAACATACACCGACAGTTTAGCATCACCGGAGTATTTCATCCGGTAATACGTTACCCATAAAAACAGAAATCACCATAAACATACACCGACAGTTTAGCATCACCGGAGTATTTCATCCGGTAATACGTTACCCATAAAAACAGAAATCACCATAAACATACCCCGACAGTTTAGCATCACCGGAATATTTCATCTCTTCAAATTCGTTCTTCGTTCGTTCCTTTTCGTCCTTCAGGAGTACGATCTGTTTTTCGTTGTCCTTCTTCAGTTCCTCCAGGTGGCGCGTTGTTTGCTTCTGGTTCTCAAACCGGCTCACCACCTCCTGCAAACATTATGTTAATTACGGTTACAGTACCAGTTTGTTTGTTTGTTGTTTTATACAAAGTGAGCTGGTGTCATATAGAATATTGACTCCACCTCAAAATAACGTGGTTCTTTTTTCCCCCTGCTATATAATATCGATCTCCCTTGCAGAAAAATGACCCCATAATGTACATATGTATATGCATAATATTTACACTGACACACATAGGAAAAAAATAATAAGAACAACCCCTCCCTTTTCCATACCATAGAATAATGACCGCTCCTGTGTAGACTACACGAGGGGAGTCAGTTACCCAACAAGAAGATTATTTTTGGGGTATTTCTTTATTTATATTGTTTGTATGTCCTTGGATTTAGAGGGCAACCAACAGCTAATTTCATAGCGCATGAGTTTGTATGTAAGAATTTACTCTATTATCTCTATTATTTTAATACTTTCAGTTTATATGCCCTGCTTTCAAGTCAACTGTCCATGTTTTTTATAAACTAAGATTCACATAATTTGTCCTAATTTGTCCTAATGAGCCTAATCCATGTTCGATGCATTCCTTACCCAGGGATACACCTCTCTAAAATAGAACAAAATAAGAGTTTATTGCACCACTCATGATGATACTTTGAATGTTCATTAAAATGTGAAATATAATTTGATTATACATAGAAACAAGCAAATATCCTCTTATTATAAAATCTCATTGTGCAGCACATTCTGCATTTATGCTTATTATAAAATCTCAGTGTGCAGCACATTCTGCATTTATGCTTATTATAAAATCTCAGTGTGCAGCACATTCTGCATTTATGCTTATTATAAAATCTCAGTGTGCAGCACATTCTGCATTTATGCTTATTATAAAATCTCAGTGTGCAGCACATTCTGCATTTATGCTTATTATAAAATCTCAGTGTGCAGCACATTCTGCATTTATGCTTATTATAAAATCTCAGTGTGCAGCACATTCTGCATTTATGCTTATTATAAAATCTCAGTGTGCAGCACATTCTGCATTTATGCTTATTATAAAATCTCAGTGTGCAGCACATTCTGCATTTATGCTTATTATAAAATCTCAGTGTGCAGCACATTCTGCATTTATACTTATTTTAAAATCTCAGTGTGCAGCACATTCTGCATTTACGCTTATTATAAAATCTCAGTGTGCAGCACATTCTGCATTTACGCTTATTATAAAATCTCATTGTGTAGCACATTGAAGTACTTTTTGAAATTTGTTGTAAACTTCATCCCTCCCACCTCTAAACTGAACTTTTCCTATAGTCCAGATGCTGTTTGGTTTAGAGGTATTTCACTGTAATATAATAAGAACATTGTATTAGACCTTGTGTCTTAACATTCCATAAACACAGAAACATCACACAGATTGGATCTCGTGCTAAGGTGCAAATTAAACAGTTATCTTTGATGGGCAACAGGTGTGCAAGCAACCATCCACTGTAAGGGACTGGCCGACCACGCCTATATTACAGAGTGTCACCACTGATCTGGCAGGTAACGTAGGTCAGATTTATTATTGCTATTTTCAATTACTTTAATGGATAAACATTTGTATGCATATATGTACTACAACACTGTTGCCTCTTTGATAAATTAAGTGACGCCATACCATAGTATCCGAGACTCCTGTTGCCTCCTTGATTTCATTGAAGCATATAAATTAAGTGACGCCATACCATAGTATCCGAGACTCCTGTTGCCTCCTTGATTTCCTTGAAGCATATAAATCAAGTGATGCCATACCATAGTATCCGAGACTCCTGTTGCCTCCTTGATTTCATTGAAGCATATAAATTAAGTGACGCCATACCATAGTATTCGAGACTCCTGTTGCCTCCTTGATTTCCTTGAAGCATATAAATTAAGTGACGCCATAGGACATAGTATCTGAGACTCCTGTTGCCTCCTTGATTTCCTTGAAGCATATAAATTAAGTGACGCCATACCATAGTATCCGAGACTCCTGTTGCCTCCTTGATTTACTTGAAGCATATAAATTAAGTGACGCCATACCATAGTATCTGAGACTCCAGTTGCCTCCTTGATTTCCTTGAATGCCTCCTCATAACTTGTAATCCTCTGCTGCTGTTCTTCGCCCACTACAGCTTGTTTCTCCTGCCCGGCAGTTTCGTCCTGCTGAATTGAATTTCTCTGCGCCTACAAAACAACAGCAAAATCAAATTAAAACCCCAAAGGGAGGTCACTAGTTTTATCTGTGGGTCCTGTACCTGCAATAATGTTTGGAGGGGCATTTAGGGATTTCCTCAATGTTTGGAGGGGCATCTAGGGATTTCCTCAATGTTTGGAGGGGCATCTAGGGATTTCCTCAATGCTTGGAGGGGCATCTAGGGATTTCCTCAATGTTTGGAGGGGCATCTAGGTATTTCCTCAATGTTTGGAGGGGCATCTATGGGTTTCCTCAATGTTTGGAGGGGCATCTAGGTATTTCCTCAATGTTTGGAGGGGAATCTAGAGATGTCCTCAATGTTTGGATGGGAATCTAGGGATTTCCTCAATGTTTGGAGGGGAATCTAGGGATTTCCTCAATGTTTGGAGGGGCATCTAGGGATTTCCTCATTGTTTGGAGGGGCATCTAGGGATTTCCTCAATGTTTGGAGGGGCATCTAGGGATTTCCTCAATGTTTGGAAGGGAATCTATGGGTTTCCTCCACTACATAAAAGCTAAAGCGCTGAAGACTTTAGTGCTCTCGGGCATTTCGTATATATATATATATATATATGTAAAACTAGAGAATAGCACTCAGAGAAATGCAAACCCCTGCTCTGGGCTGACCGCCAAGACCACATGCCGTGACCGATTTCTCCCTATATCGAATCACTTTCTCCTGAACCAACCCTCTATATATCCACAAAGCGTCATCAAAATCCATCAGCAACATTTTGAGTTATCGTTCTAAGAGACAGACAGAGCATTTTTTAACCCTTTCCCCCTTAGAAGCGCCTCTCAACGCCAATGCCTATTGACATAGATCGACACATTAACAGTCAAACAAGCTATAATAAAGATCGGAGAATGTAGTGTATACAACACTTAGTAATTCCCAGTGTCCTCTATGAAGGTGGAGTAGGCAAGTTCACAGCTTATCCATTGCATACGATTTGTAAATTACAGCCAAATGTATGAAATAAAACTACATCTCTATGAGGGAAAGGGTTAATTATCGCATTATCGTGTGTCATCTATTGCCTCACAGATAACACCTGTGACATTGAAACAAGGTGGTCTGTCGATTACTGTTCGTGGATATTACCCATGATTCTCCACAATTACTGGCCTATTTGAGATTGTATAGAGATACAGTTCCAAACAATATGGGGTTTGCTTAATGGCCTATTTGAGATTGTATAGAGATACAGTTCCAAACAATATGGGGTTTGCTTAATGGCCTATTTGAGATTGTATAGAGATACAGTTCCAAACAATATGGGGTTTGCTTAATGGCCTATTTGAGATTGTATAGAGATACAGTTCCAAACAATATGGGGTTTGCTTAATGGCCTATTTGAGATTGTATAGAGATACAGTTCCAAACAATATGGGGTTTGCTTAATGGCCTATTTGAGATTGTATAGAGATACAGTTCCAAACAATATGGGGTTTGCTTAATGGCCTATTTGAGATTGTATAGAGATACAGTTCCAAACAATATGGGGTTTGTTTAATGGCCTATTTGAGATTGTATAGAGATACAGTTCCAAACAATATGGGGTTTGTTTAATGGCCTATTTGAGATTGTATAGAGATACAGTTCCAAACAATATGGGGTTTGTTTAATGGTTTTTATTGTGTCACAGAATTAATCAGACCAAAATAATATTTCATTTTACAAAATTAATTAAACTGTAAAAATGTAATGACAATAAACGTCAGTTGTAAAAGTGTATATAAACCAGTAAAATGTTACAATTTATGGAAAAGATGTGTTCTTTTAAAAATGCAATGATGTATTTAAATGTGTGTGAAAGCTCCTTCATTGTCATAACTGTATAAGATTTTTGACGAATGATTGCTAAATTTACACAGTGATTTAAGATGTGTTCAACATTTATTGAGGAATAGCATGGTATACATAATGGTGGATCCCCTCTTTTCTATGAAAGCGCTCGCCCATATGGTTCGCCGGAGGTGAGGGTAAATAAGCTCAATCATCCTTTCAATAAAAATGAGTATGTGAAACGGGTATGTCCAAGTCTTAGCCGTGACATCACTGTTTCCTCTCTACGGATGGAGTGATAAACAGAAGATGATTTACCAATGTTTGGTTTAATTAATTGCAGTTTATTAAATTGTATGTTATTCCAAGTGGTTTGCCATTTTGAAGTAATGTAAGAAAGAATCGATTGCCTAGCATCAGTGTATGGTACATGAATTTTAGAATTTATACAGTCTAGTTTAAGTGCATCTATTGCACTTTGATCAGCCACAGTTGCATATAGCATATATCTCTACGTAGTGAGTGGGGTTAAAAGATAAATATAACTCACAATTCTTCGTTCGATCCTCTCGTTTTGCAGCTTTTTCTCCTCTGCTTCTTTCTTCATTTTGGCCAGCTCTATCTCACGCCGCTTCCTATCCGCGTATACCTCCTTCTCATGCTTGGACAGCTCTGTTTGGGCGGCTTCCTTCGAGATCTGAGCATCGTCGTGCATACATTTCAATTCCTTCAATTCATTCCGTGTGCTCTGTATATCGGCCTCCATGGTGTCCAACCTCAATGGGAACTTTTCCGCTTCCTAAGTAATAAAAAAATTAAATGATGTAGAGATTGTTATAGATCTGACTAACCTCATTGAGAAGGTACACAGACACACGCACAGGAAACCAGTAAATTCACCAGTCAACATTTTGTACCAGGAATATTAGCACAGGAAACCAGTAAATTCACCAGTCAACATTTTGTACCCAGAATATTAGCACAGGAGACCAGTAAATTCACCAGTCAACATCTTGTACCCAGACACACGCATAGGAAACCAGTAAATTCACCAGTCAACATTTTGTATCCAGACACACGCACAGGAAACCAGTAAATTTACCAGTCAACATTTTGTACCCGGAACATTAGCACAGGAAACCAGTAAATTCACCAGTCAACATCTTGTACCCAGACACACGCACAGGAAACCAGTAAATTCATCAGTCAACATTTTGTACTCGGAATAATAGCACAGGAAACCATTTCTCATAATAGATATTAATCTCAGTTGAAGATGAACAAATTTAGTTTAATCATATTTTATTGCTCGATTCGTTTTACATAATTATATACATGTGAATACAAAACATGACAAATTAAATAGAGGCAAACGGGTCGGGCCACAAGTTCTAGCAACATTAGTTACAGCCCTTCCCAAGAAAGATGAACAAATGTTTGGGCAAGCTCACTACCTCACTAACAGCGCACAACCCAGCTCACCATGTCCAGCTAAAAGGTGTTGATAATAAATACAAAGTTTTGTGGATTAATATGATAATTTTCAATCAGTTGCAAAATATGTCAAATTCAACACAAGTATGATGATAATATTTTGGAAATGTTCCCACATATAAACTTACATGCTCTAGCTTGCACTTGATATTTCCTTAGATACCCCTCAAGTGCCTCACTTACTTACATGCTCTAGCTTGCACTTGATATTTCCTTAGATACCCCTCAAGTGCCTCGCTTACTTACATGCTCTAGCTTGCACTTGATATTTCCTTAGATACCCCTCAAGTGCCTCGCTTACTTACATGCTCTAGCTTGCACTTGATATTTCCTTAGATACCCCTCAAGTGCCTCGCTTACTTACATGCTCTAGCTTGCACTTGATATTTCCTTAGATACCCCTCAAGTGCCTCGCTTACTTACATGCTCTAGCTTGCACTTGATATTTCCTTAGATACCCCTCAAGTGCCTCGCTTACTTACATGCTCTAGCTTGCACTTGATATTTCCTTAGATACCCCTCAAGTGCCTCGCTTACTTACATGCTCTAGCTTGCACTTGATATTTCCTTAGATACCCCTCAAGTGCCTCGCTTACTTACATGCTCTAGCTTGCACTTGATATTTCCTTAGATACCCCTCAAGTGCCTCGCTTACTTACATGCTCTAGCTTGCACTTGATATTTCCTTAGATACCCCTCAAGTGCCTCGCTTACTTACATGCTCTAGCTTGCACTTGATATTTCCTTAGATACCCCTCAAGTGCCTCGCTTACTTACATGCTCTAGCTTGCACTTGATATTTCCTTAGATACCCCTCAAGTGCCTCGCTTACTTACATGCTCTAGCTTGCACTTGATATTTCCTTAGATACCCCTCAAGTGCCTCGCTTACTTACATGCTCTAGCTTGCACTTGATATTTCCTTAGATACCCCTCAAGTGCCTCGCTTACTTACATGCTCTAGCTTGCACTTGATATTTCCTTAGATACCCCTCAAGTGCCTCGCTTACTTACATGCTCTAGCTTGCACTTGATATTTCCTTAGATACCCCTCAAGTGCCTCACTTACTTACATGCTCTAGCTTGCACTTGATATTTCCTTAGATACCCCTCAAGTGCCTCGCTTACTTACATGCTCTAGCTTGCACTTGATATTTCCTTAGATACCCCTCAAGTGCCTCACTTACTTACATGCTCTAGCTTGCACTTGATATTTCCTTAGATACCCCTCAAGTGCCTCGCTTACTTACATGCTCTAGCTTGAACTTGATATTTCCTTAGATACCCCTCAAGTGCCTCGCTTACTTACATGCTCTAGCTTGCACTTGATATTTCCTTAGATACCCCTCAAGTGCCTCGCTTACTTACATGCTCTAGCTTGCACTTGATATTTCCTTAGATACCCCTCAAGTGCCTCACTTACTTACATGCTCTAGCTTGCACTTGATATTTCCTTAGATACCCCTCAAGTGCCTCGCTTACTTACATGCTCTAGCTTGCACTTGATATTTCCTTAGATACCCCTCAAGTGCCTCACTTACTTACATGCTCTAGCTTGAACTTGATATTTCCTTAGATACCCCTCAAGTGCCTCACTTACTTACATGCTCTAGCTTGCACTTGATATTTCCTTAGATACCCCTCAAGTGCCTCACTTACTTACATGCTCTAGCTTGCACTTGATATTTCCTTAGATACCCCTCAAGTGCCTCACTTACTTACATGCTCTAGCTTGCACTTGATATTTCCTTAGATACCCCTCAAGTGCCTCGCTTACTTACATGCTCTAGCTTGCACTTGATATCTTCGTAGATACCCCTCAAGTGCCTCGCTTACTTACATGCTCTAGCTTGCACTTGATATTTTTGTAGATACCCCTCAAGTGCCTCGCTTACTTACATGCTCTAGCTTGCACTTGATATTTCCTTAGATACCCCTCAAGTGCCTCACTTACTTACATGCTCTAGCTTGCACTTGATATTTCCTTAGATACCCCTCAAGTGCCTCACTTACTTACATGCTCTAGCTTGCACTTGATATTTCCTTAGATACCCCTCAAGTGCCTCACTTACTTACATGCTCTAGCTTGCACTTGATATTTCCTTAGATACCCCTCAAGTGCCTCGCTTACTTACATGCTCTAGCTT
>CM026404.1:66456476-66473976 GCA_014843695.1 Archivesica marissinica
GAGAACAGGAGGACCATTTACATGTAGTGAAGCTGGAGAGGAGCTACTACAATTCCCTTGTTGCAGACTTCAAAGATGTAGTTACGGCAAATGGACTTGATCTCGGCAACAACACAGATAATTCCAGAACACTCACAGCACATTACAGTTTTGATTTCGCACAACAAGTATTTTATCCAAATGACCCTTATACCCAAATACAACCAGGCCCTATTTACTTCCTTACCCCTAGGAAATGTGCCATATTTGGAGTGTGTTGTGAAGGTATCCTTAAACAAGTAAACTTCTTAATAGACGAAGGGTCTAGTGTTAGTAAAGGTTCAAACAGTGTAATAAGCTACCTAGATATTTTTTTCAAACTACGGCCTCGGAGAGGAAGACGTTCATTTGCATGCAGATAATTGCTCCGGCCAAAATAAGAACCGATTCATGTTATGGTATCTCTGTTGGCGCACGTTGCACCACAGACACTCAAACATAGCAATTCACTTCCTCATCATAGGACACACGAAATTTGCACCAGATTGGTGTTTCGGATTACTGAAGCAGAAATATCGTAAAACACCCGTTTCCTGTCTCGCCGACATGGAGTCTGTCGTTCGCAACAGTACCGTCACTGGAGCGAATATCCCTCAGCTGGTTGGAACCGAGACTGGTACGCAGATCGTGCCAACCAGAGATTGGCAGACGCAAGAAATTTGGGGGCCATTCCGCCCCGATTGGGCATGGCATCACGTCAGATTCAACATGTCCGGTTGACTCGGAATAATAGGGGGCGCTCAGTCTATTTGCTCTAGCTTGAACTTGTATTTCCTTAGATACCCTTCAAGTGGCCTCACTTACTTACATGCTCAGCTTGCACTTGATATTCCTTAGGATACCCCTCAAGTGCCTCACTTACTTACATGCTCTAGCTTGCACTTGATATTTCCTTAGATACCCCTCAAGTGCCTCGCTTACTACATGCTCTAGCTTGAACTTGATATTTCCTTAGATACCCTCAAGTGCCTCGCTTACTTACATGCTCTAGCTTGAACTTGATATTTCCTTAGATACCCTCAAGTGCCTCGCTTACTTACATGCTCTAGCTTGAACTTGATATTTCCTTAGATACCCCTCAAGTGCCTCGCTTAATTACATGCTCTAGCTTGAACTTGATATTTCCTTAGTACCCTCAAGTGCCTCGCTTACTTACATGCTCTAGCTTGCACTTGATATTTCCTTAGATACCCCTCAAGTGCCTCACTTACTTACATGCTCTAGCTTGCACTTGATATTTCCTTAGATACCCCTCAAGTGCCTCGCTTACTTACATGCTCTAGCTTGAACTTGATATTTCCTTAGATACCCCTCAAGTGCCTCGCTTACTTACATGCTCTAGCTTGCACTTGATATTTCCTTAGATACCCCTCAAGTGCCTCACTTACTTACATGCTCTAGCTTGCACTTGATATTTCCTTAGATACCCCTCAAGTGCCTCACTTACTTACATGCTCTAGCTTGCACTTGATATTTCCTTAGATACCCCTCAAGTGCCTCACTTACTTACATGCTCTAGCTTGCACTTGATATTTCCTTAGATACCCCTCAAGTGCCTCACTTACTTACATGCTCTAGCTTGCACTTGATATTTCCTTAGATACCCCTCAAGTGCCTCGCTTACTTACATGCTCTAGCTTGCACTTGATATCTTCGTAGATACCCCTCAAGTGCCTCACTTACTTACATGCTCTAGCTTGCACTTGATATTTCCGTAGATACCCCTCAAGTGCCTCACTTACTTACATGCTCTAGCTTGCACTTGATATTTCCTTAGATACCCCTCAAGTGCCTCACTTACTTACATGCTCTAGCTTGCACTTGATATTTCCTTAGATACCCCTCAAGTGCCTCGCTTACTTACATGCTCTAGCTTGCACTTGATATCTTCTTAGATACCCCTCAAGTGCCTCACTTACTTACATGCTCTAGCTTGCACTTGATATTTCCGTAGATACCCCTCAAGTGCCTCGCTTACTTACATGCTCTAGCTTGCACTTGATATTTCCGTAGATACCCCTCAAGTGCCTCACTTACTTACATGCTCTAGCTTGCACTTGATATTTCCTTAGATACCCCTCAAGTGCCTCGCTTACTTACATGCTCTAGCTTGCACTTGATATCTTCATAGATACCCTTCAAGTGCCTCACTTACTTACATGCTCTAGCTTGCACTTGATATTTCGTAGATACCCTCAAGTGCCTCATTACTTACATGCTCTAGTGCCTGATATTTCCTAGATACCCCTCAAGTGCCTCACTTACTTACATGCTTAGCTTGACTTGATATTCCTAGATACCTCAAGTGCCTCCTTACTTACATGTCTAGCTTGCACTTGATATCTTCATAGATACCCTTCAAGTGCCTCACTTACTTACATGCTCTAGCTTGCACTTGATATCTTCGTAGATACCCTTCAAGTGCCTCACTTACTTACATGCTCTAGCTTGAACTTGATATTTCCGTAGATACCCCTCAAGTGCCTCGCTTACTTACATGCTCTAGCTTGAACTTGATATCTTCATAGATACCCCTCAAGTGCCTCGCTTACTTACATGCTCTAGCTTGCACTGTTTTGTTGTGTTTTTGTTTGACTTGATATTTCCTAGATACCCCTCAAGTGCCTCGCTTACTTACATGTTCTAGCTTGCACTTGATATCTTCGTAGATATCCTTCAAGTGCCTCACTTATTTACATGATCTAGCTTGAACTTGATATTTCCTTAGATACCCCTCAAGTGCCTCGCTTACTTACATGCTCTAGCTTGCACTTGATATCTTCGTAGATATCCTTCAAGTGCCTCACTTATTTACATGATCTAGCTTGCACTTGATATTTCCTTCGATACCCCTCAAGTACCTCGCTTACTTACATGCTCTAGCTTGCACTTGATATCTTCGTAGATATCCTTCAAGTGCCTCACTTATTTACATGATCTAGCTTGCACTTGATATTTCTGTAGATACCCCTCAAGTGCCTCGCTTACTTACATGATCTAGCTTGCACTTGATATTTCCGTAGATATCACTCAAGTGCCTTGCTTACTTACATGCTCTAGCTTGCACGAATTTCCTTAGTACCCCCAAGTGCCTCGCTTATACATGCTCTAGCTTGCACTTGATTCCTTAGAACCCCTCAAGTGCCTCCTTACTACATGTCTAGCTTGCACTTGATATTTCCTTAGATACCCCTCAAGTGCCTCGCTTACTTACTAGCTCTAGTTTGCACTTGATATCTTCATAGATACCCCTCAAGTGCCTCACTTACTTACATGCTCTAGCTTGCACTTGATATTTCCTTAGATACCCCTCAAGTGCCACGCTTACTTACTAGCTCTAGCTTGCACTTGATATCTTCGTAGATACCCCTCAAGTGCCTTGCTTCATGTATCTTCATCGTTGTCTTGTCATACTGATTTTCCAGGTATCTCATTTGCTGTAAGGTAAAAATGTATTACAATGAGAAACACTGCAAGTTACTGCCCCTGAATACTCCTAAATGAGAAACACTACCAGTTACTGCCCCTGAATACTCCTAAAAGAGGTTAGGCCTTTTCAATTGGTAGCTTATGTTTTCAACATTTTCATCTTTGAACATCAATTTGTAGGTGTTTTCTCAACATATAAGGATTAAATGATTAAATCCCGACAGATGTCCAACAGTATCTCCAATCAGCACATTTTACTATACAATATATTATAATCAATTAAGTACGGCTAACATGTTTATATTAATTATACCATAACAACAGGTTAGAGAACTACAGTAAAAACAAAGGATTCCAACTACATGAACCAATATAATATTCTATTCATTTAAGAAATGAATTGCGGGTTAATAGTTTCCATCAGGGCATGAATTACATTGGGCGTGGTTAAAGTGTGTGGAGGCCGAAGGAATTCATGCTAACTTTAAACACACCTAATGTAGTTCATACACAGATGGAAACTATTTACCCGTTATTCATTACTTATATTTACACTAATTATTCTTTTCACCGTAAACTGTAAGACACGCCTGTTCTCGCGACAAACGCTGCCTAACACTGCGAATGCGCATGCCCGTAGCTTCGAGTGTGCGTGTCAGCTGCATATCATTAGTTAGGAACCCTCATACGAAAATGTATCCAATCAGGGCACATACGTTCATCGAAGGAAATGCAATAGCGATGTAAATATTTAGGGATAAATCGGATTATCTGCCAAAGGAAGGTAATGGAAAATCTAGCATTGTCTCTCAGTTGCACAAGGCAGCTGATATAAGCTAAATGGACAAGTACTTCTTTTAATGATAGATGAGTCAGTGGTCAGCACATTGGATTACGATACCACAGATCGCAGGTTTGATCCCCTGTCTGACCATATTAATATTAACAGCCTATCAGATGAGACTATAAACCGAGTTCTCATGTATCAGTGATATACACTGGGTATGTAAAAGTACCAAGGATACTTCTGGAATTGGATTAACAGCCTATCAGATGGGACTATAAACCGAGTTCTCATGTATCGGTGCTATACACTGGGTATGTAAAAGTACCGAGGATACTTCTGGAATTGGAACGTCTTCTGTATCTTGCACGATCCTCCAAAAAACTGACTAATATACTTCTGGAGTGGAGGCGTCATCCCCTCCCTCCAAGATTAACAACAGGGCGACGATAAATAAATGTATAAACAACCATCTTTTTTTAGAAATCTACATGACAGGTATTAGTTGTGGGAAGCAATTATGTATGTATGCCATTAGGATAGTGAGAAACCAGACATTCACTATTACTGCTATATATATATATATATTGATACTGGTGAATGAATAAATTAAAAGTTTAAACTTTATTTATTTTACAACGATTGCGAAGCAAGTTCTAACAACTTATATTAATCACTCTCGTTGGCGCGGATGAAAGCATAAATGTGGTCATTCCTGTGGGAGGAAACCGGGGTACCCGGAGAAAACCCACCTGTCCGATCTGGCGACCATCGTACCATCTCACATTCTTCCCGGTCCGAGGATCGAACCCGGGTTGCATTGGTGAGAAGCAAGAATGAATTACTGAGAGGTGTGTTCTGGCTATGTGCCTAGCCATTTCACTTAGACAATAGCTCTTGAAACAGGGCTCACCTGAGCATCAGATGAGTCTCCCTTGTCCGTGGCTACGGCTTCACTCGCATCTTTCTGCATCTGACCGTACTGTGTCTGCAGACTCTCCAACCGTTTCTGTTTGGTGGCCGTCTGGTGCCGTAAAGCATTTAATCGTTTCACTGTGTCGCAAACTTTGTAGTCCATTATAGTGATAGCTTGCTGTAGAATAATGATTGGTTTAAACATATTTATTTATCAGGATGCATGTAATAAACATTGAGAAATATACAGAAACATACATTTATATCGTGATATGTGGATTGAACTGAAAGCTAAAAGCTTAAGGTAATTCTTTCCACTGCGTACTAGATGTTAGTACCAGGTATATATGGCAATTTTAATAACTTGGCGTAATATCGAAAATGACCAGAACTGAATAATGATTTATTAATTGAAATATTATTTTATGCTTTCCGATGAAACATAGAAATTTATCAGTGAAATAAAATGTGTTTTTCCACAGGTTGAAAGCAGTGGAATAACACATTTTATTTCTCACTGTTCTGCATGAGTGGGTCCTATCCGCTGCATGTTGAAATAATGTCAACGCAAACGTTTTCGGACTCCAGCTGTCAGTGACATAATTTATGACATCATTTATGGTCGTCTAAACACAACGTCTTAGCACCACATAGCGAATGGTTCTATCATAAAAATACCTTTCAGCCTAAAATAAAAAGACAATATGTTTTCTTTATTTGAATGATCGGAAAATATTTCACTAATGAACATAGAAAGTTATTACTCTTCTTAATAATGCTTTCAATGTTCGTTCGGTCACATACAATTTGATCATACACTGATCAAACAATTATCCTATTATTATTTCCTGTTTAACCCATTCAACACCAAGTAACTCACATGGACTGGTCCATGATATTCTTAGACCAATAAATTAATAACAAAATTACATTTGGATCAGTTCATTTATCAAAATGGGTACATTTTTTTCTAAAAATAGTTATATTACTTGAAAAATGTGCAGATCCTGATGAGACGGCTTGTGACGAGCCGGCTCATCTGGATCTACACTTTTTGTAAGCCTATTTAGAGGTCTGTGGTGTTGAAAGGGTTAAATGAGTTGGCAATTACAATTGTAGTTTTCAAATGTCGCTCAGCTAAAGCTTAAAAGAAAGAAAATATGAAGTGTATATTATTATAATTTTAAAAGATATGCTGCATGTTGTAATGTAGTCAACGCGAATGTTTTCGGACTCAAGCTGTCAGTGAGGTCATTTATGACATATTTTATGACATCAGTCATGACCATCTAAACGCGACATTCCAGCACCATTTAGCACTTGGTTGTGTCGGTTCTATCAGAAAAACACTTTTCAACCTAAAATAAAAAATATATTTGTTTGATTAAGTGAATGATCGAATAATATTTCACTTATTAACATGGAAAGCTATTATTATCACTCGTGGCTAGCATAATGCTTACAAAATCTAAATAAGCTACTAGCTTCCGATTTAATCCATTTGTTCTTGTATATTAACCCATTCAACCCCAAGTAACTGACATGGACTGGTGCGTGATATTTTCAGACCAATAAATTAATAAGAAAATTACCTTTGGACCAGTTCATTTATCAAAATGGGTAATTTTATCTAAAAATAGTAATAATTATTACTGGCAAAAAAGTGCAGATCCTGATGAGACGGCTCATCACGAGCCGGCTCATCTGGATCTACACTTTTCATAAGCCTATTTAGAGGCCTGTGGGGTTGAA
Organism: Archivesica marissinica; assembly: GCA_014843695.1. Taxonomy (NCBI): domain Eukaryota; kingdom Metazoa; phylum Mollusca; class Bivalvia; order Venerida; family Vesicomyidae; genus Archivesica; species Archivesica marissinica. The sequence goes on from CM026404.1 coordinate 66,463,396, forward strand.
AGGGTTAATGTTACAACATTATGTAAATATTGATAAAATAAAATATGTTTAAAGTAATGCTTACAATGTTCATTCGGTGAAATATAATTAGATCATACACTGAAACTAACAAAAATCCTCTAATTCTTCCCTCATTCAAAACACTCAATATTTATTGTCAACTTGCACGAGGACCGAGTATAAGAGCAATGTATGGATATACTTACACGGCCAGTCTTGTTTTTCATGGCAGCTCTCTCCACTGGGTATTCTTGAAAGGCTTTGTTAATCACATGCTGATCTTGCTGAACGTATAAAAACATTAACATTTTACAACTAGACTGGTAATCCAGGGATCGCAGGTTCGATCCCCCCGTCTGACCCTAATAAAATTAACAGTCTTTCAGATGGGACATTAAACCGAGGCCTCGTGTCGGTGCTTTACACCGTGCACGTAAAAGAGCCAGAGGAGACTCTGGAATGGGTCTCTGTCTGTATCATTGCACTATCCTCCAAAAATCTAAAATGACTAATCTCTTCATGAGGCGTCGTTGATATGGGCAACCGGTAGCGACGATAAATAAACGTAAAACATCAACTACAAGGTTATAATACAAACTTGTACTATCTCCAAAGGGAGACCACAGTCATTATAGACAGAATATATGTCAATGCATAGCTAATGCGCAATGTCGCATGTCCCGCCATATTTGACATACATGACAAAATGGATTTCATTCCAACAAACAAAGGCCATGGGAGTACATTTATATTGTGTGTACAATTCTATAGTCCAGTGGTTAACACGTTGGACTGTGTATCCAGGGATAACAGGTTCGATCCCCGTCTGACCCTAATAAAATTAACAGTCTTTCAGATGGGACTTTAAACCGAGGTCTCGTGTCGGTGCTTTACACTGTGCACGTAAAAGAACCAGAGGAGACTCTGGAATGGGTCTCTGTCTGTATCATTGCACTATCCTCCAAAATCTAAAATGACTAATCAGATCTGTTCAGGAGGTGTCACTCATATGGCATGTGCAACCGATAAATAAATGTAAAACACGCACTACAAGGCTGTTTTTGTAACACAATTACAATGTCAATATCTCCTTCCACAGTTGCACTGGCAGATATCTTTATCCCACAAGAAGAATGGCAACCAATTTTATTTTGGTGTGATCAAATTAATAATGTTGGCACAAAATATAAATAATATATTAGTTAATGACTTGTAATGAGAGGCGAGTGTGAACCCAGTCATGGCATTCCGAGTGTGTCCTTGAGCAAGAAACGTTACCCATATTCCTCTCACATTATGCACATGTACATAGCCACCTTGTAATTATAAACTCCGTTGGAGAAGAATTAAAATAAGACCAAAAAAGTACCTACATTTGGGGGTTCCCCGACTGACCCAATTTTGTTCAAATATTGTTAAACAAATTTAAAAAACTAAAACACTGCTGCCGTAAAAAAAAGTAATCTCCTGCCATATTTTTTAAAAACAAGTTTTCTGGAAGGTTAATGGTGGGCAATTACTAGTAGCTCCATACAAAATGTTTATATGATACAAAAAGAGTAAAATCCAACCTACCGACCCGCATTTGATCAGGATCTATGTTGTTTGCTATTCAGCCTATCCGAATAGCAAACAGCATAGAGCCTAAGAACGTGCCGTCTGATCTGGCTCTATGCTGTTTGCAAAAGTGATTTTATCTGCCGCAAGCGTGTATAGGGTTAAATATTGTGCTTGACAAGTTATTAATGGTCTCTGATCCACTTTCTGGCTTCTAAAGAGTCTTAACTTACAGAGAGGGAGTCACTAAGCTTCTTGCGGAGCTCTTTGTCTTCCTTTCTCAGATTAAGGACCAGCTCCCTGTTCCTTCCCATGGTATATTGTGAGGTCTCATAGTATGCCTTCCTGTCACCCTCTGCAACAACATAAAGGTATTATATAACAAGAACGCCATGGAATGCTTTAATTTCGTGTTTTGACGTACGCGGTAGGCCATTTTAAGTTGCATGGTTCCTGTGAAATGAAAACAAACAATGTTAATGGTGAAACTAAAGCATTCAAAAGTTGAAAGGTAAGTAAATATACCTAGAAATTGACATATTTTCTTGTTACACTTGGGCCCTCTTCCAATATGACCCCATAATATTGTAATAAACAGTTTAAATTTAACATATGTAAAACAGAAACATCCGGCGGCCTTATCTACAAAAGGTCACATGATTATTATGTATATTTACAAGTGGTTTAAAAGTGTATATAGTGCAGTTAAAAACGTCCTTAACGAGTTTATCAGAAAGTAACTGGCTGCACATTTTGTTGGACATTGGAGTGGGTAGAGATTTGACAATATTGTGTGTAAATAGACTAGTGGGTAGTGATTTGACAATATTGTGTGTAAATAGACTAGTGGGTAGTGATTTGACAATATTGTGTGTAAATAGACTAGTGGGTAGTGATTTGACAATATTGTGTGTAAATAGACTAGTGGGTAGTGAGTTGACAATATTGTGTGTAAATAGACTAGTGGGTAGTGATTTGACAATAGTGTGTGTAAATAGACTAGTGGGTAGTGATTTGACAATATTGTGTGTAAATAGACTAGTGGGTAGTGATTTGACAATAGTGTGTGTAAATAGACTAGTGGGTAGTGATTTGACAATATTGTGTGTAAATAGACTAGTGGGTAGTGATTTGACAATATTGTGTGTAAATAGACTAGTGGGTAGTGATTTGACAATAGTGTGTGTAAATAGACTAGTGGGTAGTGATTTGACAATATTGTGTGTAAATAGACTAGTGGGTAGTGATTTGACAATATTGTGTGTAAATAGACTAGTGGGTAGTGATTTGACAATAGTGTGTGTAAATAGACTAGTGGGTAGTGATTTGACAATATTGTGTGTACATAGACTAGTGGGTAGTGATTTGACAATATTGTGTGTAAATAGACTAGTGGGTAGTGATTTGACAATAGTGTGTGTAAATAGACTAGTGGGTAGTGATTTGACAATATTGTGTGTAAATAGACTAGTGGGTAGTGATTTGACAATATTGTGTGTAAATAGACTAGTGGGTAGTGATTTGACAATATTGTGTGTAATAGCTAGTGGGTAGTAATTGTGTTAAATAGACTAGTGGGTAGTGATTTGACAATATTGTGTGTAAATAGACTAGTGGGTAGTGATTTGACAATATTGTGTGTAAATAGACTAGTGGGTAGTGATTTGACAATATTGTGTGTAAATAGACTAGTGGGTAGTGATTTGACAATAGTGTGTGTAAATAGACTAGTGGGTAGTGATTTGACAATAGTGTGTGTAAATAGACTAGTGGGTAGTGATTTGACAATAGTGTGTGTAAATAGACTAGTGGGTAGTGATTTGACAATATTGTGTGTAAATAGACTAGTGGGTAGTGATTTGACAATATTGTGTGTAAATAGACTAGTGGGTAGTGATTTGACAATATTGTGTGTAAATAGACTAGTGGGTAGTGATTTGACAATATTGTGTGTAAATAGACTAGTGGGTAGTGATTTGACAATAGTGTGTGTAAATAGACTAGTGGGTAGTGATTTGACAATAGTGTGTGTAAATAGACTAGTGGGTAGTGATTTGACAATATTGTGTGTAAATAGACTAGTGGGTAGTGATTTGACAATATTGTGTGTAAATAGACTAGTGGGTAGTGATTTGACAATACTGTGTGTAAATAGACTAGTGGGTAGTGATTTGACAATATTGTGTGTAAATAGACTAGTGGGTAGTGATTTGACAATACTGTGTGTAAATAGACTAGTGGGTAGTGATTTGACAATACTGTGTGTAAATAGACTAGTGGGTAGTGATTTGACAATACTGTGTGTAAATAGACTAGTGGGTAGTGATTTGACAATATTGTGTGTAAATAGACTAGTGGGTAGTGATTTGACAATATTGTGTGTAAATAGACTGTGATAAATGTAATATTGTAATGGTGCCTGAGTATGACAATTCTGTCTGTTCCAAGAAAGAATGCAGGACAAATATCTGAGTGAACATGAAATAAAATTGATATTTGTCGGAAATGATTCATTAATTCTTTCAGTTTCTCCCATTTTTGTCATATCCTACTGGTGCACCGTTTTATATACTGCGTGCGTAATATAACAAGGTAAGTATACCATTGTTTCTGACTGAAAATACAAGAGTATGCAAAGTTTTAAACATCCAAATTTTATATCAAATTGGACAACATTAAGTTTTCTGTTTTTGCTACTGGATTTTAAAAAGTATGATATACTTTGATTATAATATATCCCACTAAATTCTTAATTGCGTCATTTCCGATACCATGGGCATATTCAACTGTACTTATACTAGATTGATGGAACCTATTCTTGTGCTCGTCGTATTTTCCATTTTCATCCGTATATAAAATATTTATTTAGTTCTAGGCTAATTTCGCTGACAGAGCTGAAGCATGGTTCAATAGCATTCCGTTGCGTGTATCGGTAGCCTGAGGCAACTGTCATGTTACTGGTGCAGCAGACGAATATAAACAAGCAAATCATTAGGAGAATATTTCCACCGAAACTGATATAGTGTATGAGCAATTCAGGTAGCTATCCGAATTTTAAAAATCTACACCTAACCCGAAAAATAGTTTCTATACCCTTTCTGGTTAAAACCAATAAGTATTTTTATTCAATGATGTACTATATCAAAATAAGATATTTAACAAGTTATGGTGGATAAATAAAAAATAACAAGTACGCCATGCATTGGTACCCTGAAATCTTCAGTTCACTATATAAACGGGTGCCAACGACACCATTGCGATAGCTGTATTGAGCAGCAAGGTCACATGATGAAGCTAAAATTGTCAACAAAAGTGTTTTGAAAGTTGTTTTCACGACTTATGAAAATAATAATATACAGCAAGTGCAATTAACATTTTATACTGATCATTATATGTGGGATTTACACCGAGCATAGGCTCCACCACTCTATATGTGGGATTTACACCGAGCATAGGTTCCACCACTCTAATGATTACCACAACAAACCATTTAGTGATATAACCATCCTGTGCATTGGCCAGTAGGAGCAGTGAATTCAAGTGCTATAAGGTCATTAATTGTGAAACCAAAAGAGACCTATATAAACATTCTTCTCATGAACATCTGTAGAGTGGAACAATCTGAGTGATAGAATTGTGTAAGCAGAGACATTTATGGGCTTTAGAACAGCCCTTTTGCATCGGGACTAAGTTATTTTCCCATCTCTCTCCCTCTGCGTATATTCAGAGCATTAAAGTGACCTCCCGAACACTAGTCAGACAGCTCTACCAACTGAGCTAGCCGGGCTGCTGTTCTACCCACACTGAAAGGTATCCGTTCATACCGAACCTCGATCGAACCGGACCAGTTAAACCGGACCACTTTCCCGTTCAGACCGGACCACTTTTTCATTCACACATGACCCTTTTCCCGTTCAGACCGGACCACTTTTCATTCACACATGACCACTTTCCCGTTCAGACCGGACCACTTTCAGTAATGATAAATGAAACAAGTTTATATATACATTTTATTTTCAGACCAGTAATGATTAATTGAACAAGTTTATATATACATTTTATTTTCAGCAAGTAATGATTAATTGAACAAGTTTATATATACATTTTATATATACATTTCAGACCACATTTCATTTATACAGGGCCATACAAACGGGCGCAAGCATCAAGCAGGCTTCTGGCCGAGCGTTCCTTGTTGCTGTACTCGGCCCAAAGGCGAAATAGCCTCCCCTGCACCGCTGTTGTCGTTTTCCTTTGTCGACGTCGCAATTTCGACTCTCGCACCAATTTTACCTGGATAGGTATTGCTCGTCCCTCCTTAAATAACAAATTCACTAAAAGGTAAAATGGCAGATTACCCTTCTTGGCACGTCGATTAAGACCAGCGTGCCACCCTTCTACGTCATTGTTTGTCCTTATGCTTTTTCCAAAGACCGACCACGCTGCTAACGGCCACATCTCACTTCTGATCCATGTCGTGTCCACATAAATGAAAAAACTGGCAAGACGCTGATCACCAGACTTGTCCTTTTCTTGTAATTTCCGAAAAGCTGTTGGTATGTCTTCACTGGGCAGCAACGGTAAGGCAAATACCTTGCGCATGAGTTTGTGCATGTCGTCCCGCTCAGTGTAAGCAGTCTGAAATAAAATTGGAAAATCGATAATAATATCATAAACATATGTATTACTTTTAACATTTTAAGTCGAGTCGAGTCTGTTTATATTATTATTTAATATTACACCTGTTTGCTGCTCAGTCAGTATAACATGGAAATCGATAGTTATTCTTAATTCTTAATATTCGTTAATTATTACTCTTTTTGTATACATACCTGTAAACCAAGTTGCTGTGCCTTGCGCCACAAGGCTTGCCCGAAGTGGAATGCACAGCCGTATATGATCGGCGAATCGAACGAATCTCGTAGCCCCTGCCAAATACCTGCCTCGAAATCTGCTACGAAACTTGTCACCTCGGCGTCAGTTAATAGACTCTTGACAGCATTGAATACCTGAAGATAGTAACACAATATTAAGTATTGGAATGCTATTCTAACGGTCCCTTATGTAAAATTGACATCGAGATATTTTAAGTAAATTTAATATTTAAATTAATTTTCAATATTTTTATACATGCAGACTGGTCAACGGATCACCAGGGACACATTCAAATAATGCATGTATAGTAACACAATATTATTTAAATAAAAATATTTGTATGCATGTACCTTCTTGTAGTCCGTCTTCTTCTTCCCCGACATGAGAACAAAGCAGAGGGGCAACTGTTTCATGGCTGAATCAGACTTGACGAATGCGTGGATGGATAGCAGTTGAGAGAAAGGAGACTTGACAACCTTGAATGTAGCATCGATGTACCATGTCTTGGCTCGTGACAACACATCCAACTGTTTCGATGTGGCGAATATTATATGACGACGCTCTTTCACTACAATAACACCGCGGTAGAAATCTTCACCAAGAGCCTCCAAGAAGTCAGGGTCAACCTCAAAATCTGTAGTCCGTGGTTCTTTGGGACGAAGGCGTCGACAGGCCCGGTTGCATAATTGTAGTAAGGCATCGTAGCTGGGACGTGCGCCTTCTGGTTGATCTGGATGCTGCAAGGATTCTGTAATCTCCTTGACGATTGTGCTGGCTGGTTCAAAGATATCCGACTTCGAGTCCGCTTTAATCTGTAACATATGAATGAATGAATGGATGGTGTTTTACGGCGCATCGACATCTAAGGTCATGTAGCGCGCATTAAAGTTATGTTTTTTGTCGAGTGTATGAAAGAAAATTCTATATAAGTATATGCATTACGTAAAAATTAATACTAAGAAGTTATCAAAACGTAAGATTAATTACAGGTAATAAGAATAATTACAGGTAGTATATGAATGAATGATTACTACAAAGGCATGATTGATTAACAATATATATCACAGCTTATTATAAATTCCTATTGCCTTGATAAATGATATGATGGACTCTACTCTGATAGAGTCGAAAAGTTTTTTTATGTTGTCCACATTGTAGTACTGCAACCGGATTGGTTGAAGGCCAACACAGTGTATTAAGATATATGTATGTAACATATAATTACGTATATAAACATAAGTATATACATACACGAAAATCGCACAAAATAGTTGTAGACTGTAACTGGCACTTAATTACGTAATTTTTTTACCTGAGCCTTGATTTTAACTGCGGTTGTTATTCCCGGAGTTGCTGGATGCATGTGATCTCTACCAGCAGTTGCGAACCTGTCACCCGACTGCTTTATCGTAGCTAGGCATCCGCTGCCATGTCCCGGCCGGAAGCTACATCTCCATACTGTGTCGCCGTTCTTCAAACTTCTCTTCTTTACAAATGAGTAGCCATTGCTAGAAACCAGCTTCATGCGGCCTAGGTTGGACCCACTGTGGATTAAGTTGTACGATACGACGTCATCTTCAGGCAAGTGGGATACACTGTCATCAGCTAATGATCTGAAATGAAGAATGCAATGTTACAGATCGCAATCAAAATACATTTTGACAATACACATTTTAACATTTACCATAAATTACTGGTTCCAGGTAATGTATTATTCCATTTCTATAATATTTTAGATAGAATGTTTTGACGATGTAAATTCATTACCTCTCTTGTTGTTCCAACGGAAGTTCCCGTACTGGCCGTGTTACGTCGAACTCCGAGGTATCCATGGATTCGTTCATTGTAGAAAGTTCATATAAGAGTGACGTCCTCGTTGATTCGAACCTTGGTGCCGGTGTAGTATCAATGGTATTGTAGCCACGCAGTGAAGATTCTTCGTTCATGAGAGATTCAGCCGTCGTCTCTCTTCTTGCTTGCTGAAAATTCAGTAGTTCGCAAGGCGCACACATGAATCCGATGTCAGTCCCGTCACGAATGGCATTCTTGTATTTCTGCACACTTATCCCTGCAATAAGATATATACAACACATTAGAAATGCTTGACATGAATAGTTTAAACAAACTTTTATTTCATAATGATACAATGACTTTGAAACAACCTACTGTATACTGTAGTACACAAATTTAAGTTACACGTCTAGCTTCTTTAATAATTAAATATTTTTGTTATATATGTGTCAGTAACATACATTTATCACCAGATAACAAACTTTGAAAATATTATTGAAATATATTCACTTACCGGTGATACCGCATAGGAGATGTTGCCAAAGTCCACATACATCACATTCGACGGCGCGATGGTTCGAGTGGACACCTTTGCCACAATGGATACACGGATTGGAAGGCATTTTATTTGCTATTCAATTTGCTATTCAATTTTATTCTGATTTCATGTAGTATGACAATATGAGGTATAAACAGCAGACTGGATATATATACAAGTCGTGAACTATTTTCACTCATTAATGACATTAACACTTACAGCGTTCATTCACACTCAGTCCTTCATTAATTAGTTGATTAATAAGTAGACACCTTTGATCATATTCAGATAATCTGTTAATCAATTATCTTTAATTCAATATAATTATACAAGTACAAACAACTCGTCAAATCAAACAATCAAAATTTGCTCCGGAGAGTACATGTAATTAGAAGACGAACTTGAAAAATATGTAACTTAGGTATTATATGTACTGTAGGCAACTCTTGTGTTTATTAATATTTTAAAAAACCCACATCGTCTACATGGATACTTATATAATAATATAAATTAATAATACAACGAGGTCCGGATTGAACTGACGCAGGTCCGGTTTGACCAACGACGAGGTCCGGTATGACCAACGATAAGGTCCGGTTTGATGGTCCGGTTTGATGGTCCGGTTTGAACGAGGTCCGGTATGAACGTAATTCCACTGAAATACACTACAGCATCATTCAATGCTTAGATAAATTACTGGGGCATGTATTATCTCAGCAGATATCCCAATTTGTGTATCCGATATGTATATAATACATACCAATCTGGCCATATATCCATACTAATACTAATATTAGACCTGTAAATAAACTTAAAACTGCTAAAACTGTAAAAGTAATTTTTAAACGGTTACGTTCAATTTATAAATATCATTATCGATAATTGATTACAACTTACAGAAGTCAGAACTCTTACCTAGAAGGGCAATTTTGGCCTTGAGTTCGTCAATTTCCTCGTGAATCGAGCGATTCATCATTAAGCTTTAGGTAATTTGATATATAGAAATGCAACACCTCCCAAATTAAAACATGTTGTCTAATTATACAAATCCTGTGCGTGTTGTAAACAAAGTGTTGTAAGCTTGTTAGTGCGTTCCCATGGAACGGAAATGATGCATTGTGGGTAACAGCTAAGGGACGTAAACCGGTACGCCTGATATACGAAATGGAATGCTACGTGCGAAATGGATGAAATGTAATCGGCGAGTGCGAAATGGAATTTTAAAAAATGAAATGACTTACCAAATGTATATTGTATTGCATATCGAATACTAATTGTATTTAATGAAAATCACAAATGTTATAATTGAATATATTTACATATTCGAGATTTATAGATAATATTTAACTTACCAATGAGACGACCACAAATAATTGTTTAGATGTACATGTTTCATTATACAACGGAGAATATTTGTTACCAATACGTGAGCTTTCCATCCTATGAGTACATACAAATTACTATTTGGGTACTAAAACCTAACCGATGACAAAATGAATCTAGTTTCAACCATGTCCAAATATTTATAAAAGAAACTGAATTTAATCAGTAATTAGCACACACGATAGTACATATATATACCTTGGCGTGGATATCTCAAATAACCTGTCATGGGACACTCACATAAAAAGGTCAACAAAGAAAGCAAACCAAACATTAGGATTTCTACGTAGAAACCTCCAGGTCAAATCTGAACCCCTTAAGTCCATGGCTTACCAGACACCAGTGAGACCCCAGCTTGAATATGGCTCCGAGATCTGGTCGCCCCATACCCAAACATTGATATACCAAATTGAAGGTGTCCAGCGAAGAGCAGCCCG
>CM026404.1:66476476-66498355 GCA_014843695.1 Archivesica marissinica
GAGCACACTTGTCCACTTCTTCATTTGTTTGTTTTTCTCCCCTTGAAAAAAATAATTATAACCTTTAATTTCACTCAACACACCTAGTATTTTTTCATACAAAATAAACAAAACATTATTTATCTGCTACCGAATCTAATATTGTTATAACTTGTGGTCCAACACATGTATGCAAAGTTTGTATAATTGTAATTGTGGTTATGTATACAATAAAATATGATTAAAGGTAAATTATAATATGTAGCGAAATTAGAATTTGATGCATTTCGCAAGGCTTGTGATAACCCCTTGAAGGTCTTATCCCCGCACTTCGGTTAAGTTCTTACCAGTCCTGTTTATTTTGTCCTTTCATGGAGTTCTCCTTCTGTTGATTGCTCCTTCTATGGATTGCTCCTTCCATATTTTTTTTCTATTACTGCACATCAATATTTTTCTAATTATTATTGGGAGGTCAGTCTGTTGTGGCGGAGAGTAATCCACCTGGATAAGAACCCGTACTAATCTCTCCAACCTCCATAAGCGACTGACAACTCTCAATGTGATCACCATGTATCACTTGTCCCTGATAGGGAGCGCACGTGCAGTCCTGATGCTAGCGATGAAAGGTGAGTTCTAACCATTGTCTATATTCATACTTGTTTTGCTTGAGTAAGTTGTGTATCATGATGGCTTCGTGATTTACAGTATTAGTTGTGGTATTTTATAGCAGTATGCGTCGTGCGTGATGACTAAATTGTTAAGTAGCAGACTCGTGTTGTATTCAATAAAGGAACGGATTGCTTCGTTACAGATAACTCATACGGTATTATATATATAGAATATTAATTATATTTAATTTAACGTATACCAGATTAATAACTGGAATGAAATGGTCACTGCGAAATTTTAATTTCTGGTGCAAAATGGATATAAATGCATAAAAAGCGTATATTATATTATATATCGAATATTAAATGCAATCAATGGAAAAGCATAAGTCTTATAACTAAATAAATTATATTACATCCGAATTATAGGTTACAATGTAATATCCACGTGAAATGAACACTACGAAATGTACATTTCTGGTGCAAAATGGTGAAATTCCGATATAAATGTCAAATAAGTGTATGAAATGACCTATACGGTATTATAGTATTGATGTGTATTTAGTAAAAATAAGATTGCAATTAAATATAGTTTATACAAATTTAATATAGCTCGATTGCGAAATAAGATTTTACAACATTATGTTAATCGCTCTCGAGAACTCATTCCTGGTGACCATGAGGGACAGGGGGAGAGGAACCGTGGAATGTAAGTGACTCACCTTGCCGAAGGGCACAATCGTAACGGCTACAGCTGGGTGCGAACCCATGGCCTCTCACACATGGAGCGAATGCGCTACTACGGCGCTATAGCGACTTTCACGATTAAATATAATACAATGACATATTTTTTGTTAACTCATACCAGAGTTATAGCTCTCTCAATGTACATCTCAGTTTGGAAATGGAATTGAAAGTCCGAAATATGAAAACATATCTATAAGTTAAACGTTGTAGGTTTAGTATGTCGATTAAATACAAAAGTACTGTCGTAAAAAAGTGTCGAATCATTTCAAAGACTTTTCCAATATAATAGTAAATGTACATACTGTAAGAAATCGTGGTTATGATGTTGACATCGTTAAAATAGCACAGAAATATACTTTAGTACGATATATCGAAACATCAATGGAAAAACATCTATATTTAACCATGAACAGTTTGCCTGGCTACACCGCATGTCTTAGTTGTAGAGTCAAGTTAATGGACGTGTCCGATCGAAACGTTGTATTCATCATACACACCTCTATTACTACGTCACCAGTAACACTCAATTAACTAACGTGTCTTTACAACAATATATATAAGGCCCTGGCTGGACGAAGGAAAATATGTAAGGGCAGTTTTTTTCGATATTTCTAAGGCCTTCGACAGGTTCTAGCATCTAGGATTATAACATATGCTCTCGTCCATCGGTGTCCAAGGGAACCTTTTACGTTGGCTTTCCTCATACTTGTCCGATCGAAAACAGGGTTGTCATCTCTAACATTTCTTCTTGGTCCCAATTATCTGCTGGTGTCACCCAATGGTCTAATATTTATCCTGTTCTTTTTCTCATTTGCATATATTAAATTATATTGTTTCTAATTTTCTAATATCGAGGCTAACATCCGCTTCTTTGCTGGTGGTACAAGGCGTTGCATTACCATTGATAAACCGGAAACATTCTCAATTCTGATCTCCAAAAGATATTCACTTGGTCTCAAACTAATTTAGTAAAATTGACCCCCCCCCCCTAAAACAGAGTCCATTATGTTTTACCGGCGTAATATTAAACATATTCACCCTACCATTTATATGAATAATGTCCCTATTGTTACCGTTGACTCTCATTAGCATCTTCGTATCTGTCTATCGAACGACGCCAAATATACACATATCTCGTTCAATCTAGACAAAGCATGGAAGAAGATCGGTCTCATGTGTCACCTATATTTCCAGTTTGGAGAAAATGTACATTATGGTCATACCTCATATCTAGAATATTGAGACGCTATCTGGGATAATTGCTCCTCCGCCTTGTTTAACAAGATATAATCGGTTCATAACGATGCCACTAAATGGTGCAACATACAAACTCGTCAGATCTGCGCTGTGAGCATATGGCTTCAAGAAGAAAGACTCACACATTAGTATTGTTTTACAAGATGTTGAACGAACTTACTCCTACCTACCCTCGGGCATAATTCCCAATGTACACCAAGAGCGATATCATCTTCGAAACCCAGCCAATATACCAACCTTACCAACCAGAACGCAGTTGTCGAGCAACTAATTTCTTCCAGCTACAATCCACGATTGAAACCGTCTTCCACTCGACGTCCACACCTCTAGTACGTGTACACCGTCAAACGCAAAATACAAACTACATGTATTTCTAAATCTCTTCCATTATACAATGTCGGTTCACGACGGAAATAAATTATACACTCCCATCTTCGCCTGGGATGTGGCTCACTCAGTAACAATTTGCATGGAGAAACATTATTGAGTCACCGTTATGTTTGTGCAACTTCGTTGAAACAGTTCCACGCTACCTTTTTCATGTCCCATCAAACAGTTCCACGCTACTTTTCCGATATTGAGCACTCACATGCACAAATACCTGTAAAATATCCCATGTGCTCCTCTCCTACACTCAACTATATACTTTGTTTGATTTTTTACGTTTATTTATCGTCGCTAACGGTTGCCCATATGAGCGACACCTCCTGACGAGATTAGTCATTTTAGATTGTTGGAGGATAGTGCAATGATAGAGACGGATACCCATTCCAGAGTCTCCTCTGGTTCTTTTACGTGCACGGTGTAAAGCACCGACACGAGACCTTGGTTTAATGTCCCATCTGAAAGACTGTTAATATTTTACACAATGTACTATATGGGGATGAACACCTACTCTAAAACAAAATACATCTATGTTTCTCGGTGTCCATAGTTACATATCATACACAAAGCATTTCGAGTCATCGTAAGGCCTCTGGCGATGCGCTTGCTGACCTGTTGATCGGTGTGCGGTTTCAATGTTTGAATGAGTATTAACTTTTAAGTATAATTAACTTCGCGTGTACCTTCTTTAGTTTATACAAATTAGTTTAGCTCGATTGCGAATCAAGTTCTTACAACTTATATTGATCACTCTCGAGACCTAATTCCTGATGGAATCCATCGTCACGAAGGGGGAGAGACCTTCTTTGAACAGTACTTATTGCATAGATGTATACAGAATATCCGCCTCAAGTAACACACGTTTTAGTATTACCCTTTATACGTACAGAGCACATTGCAAATCTATAGTGTGTACATTTTCATTGGAGAGGAATTAATATAGATTTTACTAAAGCTTGTTTTCCAATCCAAATTATTCCTAATTTGTAACATTTTTGTGTTGATTGAATAAATACTGTTTAAACTAACGCTTGTCCGATTTCGATGGGTTTAAACGTATGCACAGTTTCCTGAGAGTAGCCAACACGTTGGCGAGTTGCTATGCAACAACCTCGTCATATAGAAACCATGATATTCATTGCAAAGTAAATGCTGTAAAACCAAACTTATAACCCCCGTGTTCAGAACTGCATAACTCTACAAATGAACTTCTGTTTCATAACGTTTTCGATAGCACTACTTTGGAAATACCTAGGTCAATTTTACTGATGTGCTACTGTTTTGTGTTTTGTTTATTGGAAATACACGTGCCATGACTGCCAACAGTAGCATGCGCCTCCAATATACAAGGGCGTTAATTCGTTTAAAGTAAGAGCAATTCACTAAAACCTAGGTGATAATAATTATGTTGCTACAATACAGTACATGTTCCCCCGTCTGACCCTAATAAAATTAACAGTCTTTCAGATGGGACGTTAAACCGAGGTCTCGTGTCGGTGCTTTACACCGTGCACGTAAAAGAACCAGAGGAGACTCTGGAATGGGTCTCTGTCCGTATCACTGCACTATCCTCCAAAATCTAAAATGACTAATATCTTCAGGAGGCGTCGCTCATATGGGCAACCGGTAGCGACGATAAATAAACGTAAAACACACTCCACATAGCATTACGTTAATCGGTAACTATATACTTAATTAAGCTATGCGCATTTCGTAAGGCTTACGATAGCTAGGAGTTGCTGGCCCTTGACTGACATAAACTGGATAGTCTAGATTACAGTAACCACATCAACTATTCGGATTTAGTTTAGTCAAATCTAAGATGTCTGCGCCCGTACGAAAATGAACTTTCCTTTGACATTTTGCATTGTATCTACGCTTCTTAGTTTAACTGTTTGTATTGACAATGCGCATTTATCATCTAAAGCTAAGGCCGATCAGATAGAAGCGGCAAGGTAAGAATGTACAAATCCTGTCCTGGTGATATGTACTTTTCATCTACATAAGTAGTATACGGATGTGAACATTTACGGATAACTAATAGGCTGCATGTATGGCATATAACTGTAGTAAGGATTCAACAGCTGATAAGAGACACAATTGGTTTCTATAAATAAATGTAGAAGATTAATACAAAATTTGGTTATATATACATACATATCTAGCCTGGCAATGTTGTTCAGGTGTTTATATATTTTGCCTGGTCAAACAATTGCCCTGAAGGGGATGTCACTCCACCATATTCAATATTTCTGAGGTTCTGTTAGAGATTCTATGTTCTGTAACAATCTTCTACTTTTCCTAATTTCACTTTCATTTTGACGACCCGTGAGAAATTGCAACATGTGTATGTGGAAACTAACACAATAATGGATAATTATAGACAATATTTTTAGTAGATAATTTCATTGGTTGTGTCACTTTTCATCAGAATGATGACATTTTAATTGGTGCATTGTTATGATGTTATGTTATGATTGTTATATGTGAGCTTCTTTATCCCGATTTTATCCCGATAGCAAATAAAAGTACATTTTATAAAATACACCTGTTTGTCCACTTGACATCGGTACATGTTCTATCTACTCAATTATGTTAATATATCATATCTTACAATGCCGCTAATCCCTTCATTAAACCTGTTAAACACTCTTTCATGCACTGTACAGACAAAAACAGCGTAATTTATATTGTGTGTTTTACGTTTATTTATTATCTCTACCTGTTGCCCATATGAGCAATGCCTCCTGAAGAGATAAGTCATTTTAGATTTTTGGAGGATATTGCAATGATACAGACAGAGACCCATTCCAGAGTCCCCTCTTGTTCTTTTACGTGCACGGTGTACAGCACCAACACGAGACCTCGGTTTAAAGTCCCATTTGAAAGACTATTAATTTAATTAGGGTCAGACAGGGTATCGAACCTGCGATCCTGGATTACCTGTCCAGCGTGTTACCACTGGACTACAGATCTGGCTGTGCACTGTACAGACAAAGACAACGTAATTTATATATGCATATTAATGAAGGTATATCCCCGATTCAGCAAGTCAGATGTTAATATAACAGGGGAGGGGGGTGTTCAGCATGACCTATTAATGAAGTCAATGTTTATCTAATTGCCTTATTGGGGGCTATGATTTACTATAATTTAATGTCATTTTAGCCAAAAATATTGATGTGTGCATTATTGATGAATAACAAGGTGTACAGATACTGTGCTTTCAAAATAAAGTAATAATACCGTTGGAATATTACACAACTGTATAGGTAAGCCAATATACGATAGCTTACAGGTACTGTGATTTATTGTTTAACAGGTTATACCTGACTTACCTATAATGCAATAGTGTATCGAATGTTTGTTTAGAACCGTTATTACGTTACTTTGAAAGCACAGTAGATGTTATTTCTGAATGTTTACTATATAATATAAATCGCTAGCTGATCATTGGTGCAGTGGTTAACACTCTGGAGGGGTGGCAGGTTTGATCCCCGCTATACCATATGAAAATTACTCATATCATAGTCTTTTGGATGAAACTTTATACCGAGAACTTGTGTCGGTGCTTTACACCATGCATGTGAAAGAACAGAGGAGATTCTGGAATTGGTCTCTGTCTGTATCATTGCACTATCCTCCACAATCTAAAATGACTAATCTCTTCAGGAGACATCGATCTATTGGGAAACCAGTAGCGACGATAAATAAATGTAAACACACACATTTTAAATTACCTTCTGCTAGTAGAAGAGCTCCATATTGTTATTGTCAGTTTTCTTGTTTATTTTAGATGTCAAAATTATAGGAATATATAATCATATGTTGTGTTCAAGCTGGTAGCATTGTGGCCGTGCGCCTAGGCTATTATTGTTAAAATGTGCAGAAAGTTATAAATAATCGAGAGTGATTGAACTAATGGTCCAAGCTAAAAGAAATTTGTATAAACCAATACCTTGATTGGGGCAATGGCCTTGTTCACGTTATTCATGTACCGTAGTTTTTTGTTGTGTTATATTTAGATGTGGCTACAATCTAATGAAGCTGTGGACGGCTGAGGTTGCTCATGCCCCATTCGCAGCAACTCCCCTGATCGCTGATGTTGATGGTGACGGTAACCTGGACATTGTGGCTGCCCCTCTCAGTGAGTCTCAGACTGTGATCGAGGCCGAGAGTGGCAAGACTCTAGCCAACAGTAAATGGCCCACGCAGAAGCTTGACACATCCATCCTTGTATCGCCCATTCAGGTTTGAAATTTTCACACTTCTACAATCAGCAGTCACCGATATCATGAATTAACTCTTTCAACACCAAGTAACTCACATGGACTGGTCCATGATATTCTTAGACCAATAAATGAATAAGAAAATTACATTCGGACCAGTTCATTTATCAAGATGGGTAATTTTGTCTAAAATTAGTAATACTACTTGCAAAAAGTGCAGATCCTGATGAGACGGCTCGTCACGAGCCGGCTCATCTGGATCTACACTTTTTGTAAGCCTATATAGAGGTCTGTGGTGTTGAAAGGGTTAATTATCAAACTCTTTAAAAGTAATATTCCCGTTCAAATCTAATGTCGCAGTAAATGTTTGCTAGCATGTAATTGGTCCAGTAGTCCCGAGTATGTTTCAGTAAAGATATTCAACCGTATATGTTTGTTTTTAATGTTCTTAAAAGCTGTATTGTCTGTCTTACCTTGACTAGGATATTCTTTTTTCATTTGCCTAGCTCCGTTTCTCCATAGCAAGTCATAATAGCAAATACATTAGTTTATACAAATTTATTTTAGCTTGATTGTTTGTTACGTTTATGATTTTGTTCTTTCAGTATGACATCAATGGGGATGGAATGCTGGATATCCTGTTTGTTACGTTTATGATTTTGTACTTTCAGTATGACATCAATGGGGATGGAATGCTGGATATCCTGTTTGTTACGTTTATGATTTTATACTTTCAGTATGACATCAATGGGGATGGAATGCTGGATATCCTGTTTGTTACGTTTATGATTTTGTACTTTCAGTATGACATCAATGGGGATGGAATGCTGGATATCCTGTTTGTTACGTTTAGGATTTTGTACTTTCAGTATGACATCAATGGTGATGGAATGCTGGATATCCTGTTTGTTACGTTTAGGATTTTGTACTTTCAGTATGACATCAATGGGGATGGAATGCTGGATATCCTGTTTGTTATGTTTATGATTTTGTACTTTCAGTATGACATCAATGGGGATGGAATGCTGGATATCCTGTTTGTTACGTTTATGATTTTGTACTTTCAGTATGACATCAATGGGGATGGAATGCTGGATATCCTGTTTGTTACGTTTATGATTTTGTACTTTCAGTATGACATCAATGGGGATGGAATGCTGGATATCCTGTTTGTTACGTTTAGGATTTTGTACTTTCAGTATGACATCAATGGGGATGGAATGCTGGATATCCTGTTTGTTACGTTTAGGATTTTGTACTTTCAGTATGACATCAATGGTGATGGAATGCTGGATATCCTGTTTGTTACGTTTGCTGGTGATCTTCTTTTCTACACACCGAATGGTACAGCAATCAAAGACAAATTCCTGGAGGTAAATGTCACCAATCATGATATAAAAATGATGTTGTGCAAAGGAAACAACAATAAAAATGGAGGAAACCACTTAAGAGGACCTACCCCCGGTATATACTTCTAAGGAGTATTTTTCTCATTGAATTCCTCTGTTTTTATCGTTTCCTTTGCACAACATTTTTAATCCACTTTCTCATCTTATAGTTATTAAATTACTAAATTCCAACATATGTCATACAGTATATTCATTGGATATTTCACTGTAAACATTTGTTATCATTTAATTAACATGAGTTTGATAAAATCACATTTATCATACTGCAACATTTTATCTTCCAAGGGAGGTAATAGAAAAACCAGTAATGCTGCTCATTACAGTTCTGTAACTACACGTGCAATGTCATACTGGCTTGCATTTGAGAAAGAGTTTGCAAACACATTTTGCTCAGAAAAACAAGATTTGTTCCTCCTTTTAAATGTTTTCCTCAGTTACATGTATAAGTCAGTTTTAATTACAGGTCTGAAATGGCTGCTTCATGGAGGCCAGGTCTATAGTTAAATGTCGTTTTTTGGAATCTTGGTACTGGTTCCTTAACCCATTTCATTCTGGATACATATAAAGGCTTTTGCAAACAACATAGATCCAGATCAGCTGCAGCGTGATGCTTGCTGATCATGATCTATGTTGTTTGCTACATAGCCAAGTGTCTTAGCAAGATCATCTGAATAGCAAACAGCATAGAGCCTGATCAGACGGCAGGTTCTGTGGCGACTGATATGGCTCTATGTTCTTTGCAAATACTGTTTGAACGGTATACAGAATCAAATGGGTTAAAGATACATGGTTTTCCAAAATAAAATTGACATTTTTGTATCCAGTTCCATCTGTCTAGTAAATGACAACAGCGAATGTGTGTAATAGTCCGCCTCCGTGGTCGAGTGGTTAAGGTCGCTGACTTGTATACCACTGTAACCTTATCATCACTGATGGTCACGGGTTCGAGCCCCGCTCAAACCGTGTCTCATTTATATGAAAAAGTTGGCAGTTTCTTACGGAGGTTGGTGCACCCAAGTACTGGTTAACCGCTGGAGCCTGCCCAGGAAAGGTGTTGTTAGGTAAACTGCCCGCCGGCGATATAGCCCAAAATGGTGCTGATGCAGGCGTAAAACCCGAAATATAACAATATAATAATAACTGAATGTGCGTAAATCATTTTTGGCGTGTCTTATTCCCATTGCAAGTATACAGGACACTCGTATACAGTGCAATTTCACTTCTCTGGACAGGTATATATCTTCAGTTTAAACTTTATTTATTTTACAACGATTGTGAAGCAAGTTTTAACAACTTATATTAATCACTCTCGTTGGCGCGGATGAAAGCGTATATGTTGTCATACGTGTGGGATGAAACCGGAGTACCCGGAGAAAACCCACCTGTCCGATCTGGCGACCACCATACCATCTCACATACTTCCCGGTCTGAGGATCGAACCCGGGTTGTATTGGTGAGAAGCGAGTGCGCTAACCACTGCGCTAATCGGACAGCCAACTAGGAATATTTCTTTAACACAGTTTCTGACTTCTTGATGAAACAAGTATGAATATATTTTATAATTTGACAGGTTCCGCCAGCCTATGTGATGCAGGACTGGTATACTAAAGTGGTTACTGCCTCGGGCGAGGATGTGAGTTTGTATGTTAAAGAAGCTAGCGAAAGTATACGAAAGGTGAGGCTTTAAAAATAACATTTATATGTTATGTCACAATCCCTATAGTGGCCAGATGCAGGTAATGTTTGCGATGTTACCATGGCAATGCAGGTATTCTGAAACCTGACTTAGGCCCGTATTATTCTGCCCTGGACTTCATTCTAGGCGGGCAAAATCACTGACTTATATATGCACTGACTTATATAGGCACTGACTTATATAGGCACTGGCACTGACTTATATAGGCACTGGCACTGACTTATATCTATAGGCACTGACTTATATAGGCACTGACTTATATAGGCACTGACTTATATAGGCACTGGCACTGACTTATATAGGCACTGGCACTGACTTATATAGGCACTGGCACTGACTTATATAGGCACTGACTTATATAGGCACTGACATATATAGGCACTGACTTATATAGGCACTGACTTATATAGGCACTGGCACTGACTTATATAGGCACTGGCACTGACTTATATAGGCACTGACTTATATAGGCTCCTGTTGATCATGGCATAACTTGTGACTAATACCTATGTGTATGTAACTTATTTCAAACTGTTAAGCATGACTGTGTCCTTATGGATATTTACAAACTAAGATAATGACGGAGATGAGACTGGAATCAGTATGACATTGAAACAATGATGTATGGAATAGCAAGTTTCTATATGATCCGCTCCTGTTTTCATCACAGTGTAGTGTGCAATTGTTTTATATTATAGTTCTGTGTGTGTTTTACGTTTATTTATCGTCGCTACCGGTTGCCCATATGAGCGACGCCTCCTGAAGAGATTAGGCATTTTTGGAGGATAGTGTATTGATACAGACAGACACCCATTCCAAAGTCTCCTCTGGTTCTTTTACATGCACAGTGTACAGCACCGACACAAGACCTCGGTTTAATGTCCCATCTGAAAGACTGTTAATTTTATTAGGGTCAGATGAGGGATCGAACCTGCGATCCCTGGATTACTAGTCCAGCGTGTTACCACTGGACTACAGATTCATCTGTATATTATAGTTCATGTAAAAACCTATGTGTTAGGGACCCTGATTTCACCGCCCTGTGGCACTATTTCAACAAAAATCTTGTGTACTAAGATACACTACACTGGTCATTGTAAAGCACTCCTTCTATTCAAATGTTATGTTTAATGGTCACATTCTGTATTTTAACCCTGTGGTTTCTCAATTTCTCCCAAAAATTCTGACCTAGGATGAGCCGTGATTAGTTTTATTTGTGCTTTGATTTTAGGACAAAGGTGGTATGTCATTCTTTGAGAATGATTCTTGCATATTAATTCAGTGACCATGGTTGCTATGTATAGCTTTTGACCGACCTACATGACTAAATAAATCAGCTATATTTTAAATGTTTTACCCTGCTATATAGCTGAAGCACAGACGGATCTGTAGTCCAGTGGTAACACGCTGGACTGGTAATCCAGGGATCGCAAGTTTGATCCCCCGTCTGACCCTAATTAAATTAAGTCTTTCAGATGGGACGTTAAACCGAGGTCTCGTGTCGGTGCTTTACACCGTGCACGTAAAAGAACCAGAGGACACTCTGGAATGGGTCTCTGTCTGTATCATGGCACTATCCGCCAGAAATATAAAATGACTAATTTCTTCAGGAGGCGTCGCTCATATGGGCAACCGGTAGCGACGATAAATAAACGTAAAACACACAGGTTGCTTTCTGGAACCGGAGTAGCTTGTTCTCGTCTATAGTACATTATATTGTATTAGTCATTCAAGGAAAACAGTTCTAATATCTAGGATAAATACTTGTGTGATGTATCAAAATTATGTTCATTCAGTGTTTGATTATCTGCCCTTGAAGTTGTCTCAATGCTATTAATACTAGTTACATCATTTCAGTTATCTGCCCTTTGTATCAATGCTCTTTTTACTTGTTGCTTAATTTCCGGATGAGAGTTGTTTGCCCTTTGTCTCAATGCTATCAATACTTGTTATATCATTTCAGGACAACGGTTATCTGCCCTTTGTCTCAATGCTCTCTTCAGTTCATTTCCGGGGCAAGAGTTATCTGCCCATTGTCTCAATGCTATCAATACTTGTTGCTTCAATTCAGGACAAGAGTTATCTGCCCTTTGTCTCAATGCTCTCATCACTTCATTTCCGGGGCAAGAGTTATCTGCCCATTGTCTCAATGCTCTCATCACTTCATTTCCGGGGCAAGAGTTAGCTGCCCTTTGTCTCAATGCTCTCATCACTTCATTTCCGGGGCAAGAGTTATCTGCCCTTTGTTTTAACTGCTCTCATCACTTCATTTCCGGTGCAAGAGTTAGGTGCCCTTTGTCTCAATGCTCTCATCACTTCATTTCCGGGGCAAGAGTTATCTGCCCTTTGTTTTAACTGCTCTCATCACTTCATTTCCGGTGCAAGAGTTAGGTGCCCTTTGTCTCAATGCTCTCATCACTTCATTTCTGGGGCAAGAGTTATCTGCCCTTTGTCTCAATGCTCTCATCACTTCATTTCCGGGACAGGAGTTATCTGCCCATTGTCTCGATGCTATCATTACTTGTTGCTTCAATTCAGGACAAGAGTTATCTGCCCTTTTGTCTCAATGCTATCATTACTTGTTGCTTCAATTCAGGACAAGAGTTATCGGCCCTTTGTCTCAATGCTCTCATCACTTCATTTCCGGGGCAAGAGTTATCTGCCCATTGTCTCAATGGTGTTATTACTTTTTACTTCAATTTAGGACAAGAGTTATCTGCCCGTGGATGCCCATGTGATGGCCACTCCTGTGATAGCGGATATAAACAATGACAACAGACTGGAGGAACTTGTCATCCCAGTGTCTTACTACTTTGATGACGAGGATTATAGGTATGCCATTTTTTACGTTTTATTTATTTAATTTTTCATGTTGTTTTTTTTTGGCTTTGGAAATTTTAACTGAGGCAACTGCCTCAGTGTGGCTACGGGCCTGCTTCAGTTGGGAGATTAACCCATTCAGCACCAAGTAACTGACATGGACTTGTGCATGATATTTTTAGACCAATATATTAATAAGAAAATTGCATTTGGACCAGTTCATTTATCAAAATGGGTAATTTTGTCTAAATATATTAATATTACTGGCAAAAAGTGTAGATCCTGATGAGACGGCTCGTTACGAGCCGGCTCATCTGGATCTACACTTTTTGTAAAGCCTATTTAGAGGTCTGTGGTGTTGAAAGGGTTAATCTCCTATTATATTATGTATAAGGAATATATGATACCACAATGAGAGACATCGCTTGTTTTCTATTACCTCCCTTGGCCGGTACTATTACCTCCCTTGGCAGGTAAAGTCCGATTTATCCCTAAATATATATTGCTCATTTTAGTTGGAATCCTTTGTGTTTACTGTTGTTCCCTAACCAGATGTTGTGATATGATCAGTGTGATTTTACCAAAATGTTGTTAATTAATTGATAACAATTTTTTACAAATAATTACCCATTGCATATTATGATCAAATATAGTGCGATTTCCGAATTTCTTTATACGTCATAAAAAGACTCAAACATTATCATTTCCCAAACACCATCGAAGCAGCTATTACTTTAAATACTTTACGTGAGTTACGGTTGTCAGATTAGGGCAGTGGTTAGCACGTTCGCTTCTCATCAATGCAATCCAGGGTCAATCCTTGGACCAGGAAGTATGGGGGATGGTACTGTGGTCGCCAAAGTGGACAGGTGGGTTTTCTCTGGGTACTCTGGTTTTCTCCCACACAAATGACCACATAATTATACACTTTCATCCGCGCCAACGAGAGTGATTGATATAAGTTGTTAAAGCTTGTTTTGCAATCATTGTAAATTAAATAACGTTTATACTTTTATTTCAATTTATGACTGTGAATTGTGTACAGGCTCTATATCTCCTAAGGAAGATTTAAGATTTCCCAGAACAAATCCAACTCTGTGTTTGTCTTTAGCTAGTTTATACAAATTTATTTTAGCTAGATTGCGAAACAAGTTCTTACAACTTATATTAATCACTCTCGAGACCTCATTCCTGATGGAATCCATCGCCACGAGGGAAAGAGAAGAGGCAACGTGGAATTTAAATGCCTAGCCTAAGGGCACAATCGTAACGGCTCCAACGGGGCTCGAACTCCGGACCTATCGCATCTGAAACGAATGCGCGTCAACTGCGCTATCACGACTTCCACTGCGTTTGTCTTTACAGACCGCAGTTACAAACAGATATACCAAAAAATGTATTTGTCATGTTTCACAATGCATTCAATCAACTTTTAGAATGTCGGAAAGTTTTGAACATATAAACAACATCAACGAAACCGATCTCGGGAAGTACGTCGTGTCAGGAATAACTATCATCAACCTTAGAGAGATGAAGATTCTCCATACCATATTCCTCGACCTCACGACGGTACGTCAATTACACTTGTTAATCAGCACTAAATTGGCCCTGTTGCCCCAGATTCACAGGGAAAGAAGCAAAATGCATTTTTGGTTTTAGAATTACCTACCCCCACCTCCTCCCCAACATTCAATTCAAGATTTATAGCAACAAAAAAAATGAAGAAAATTCAGACAAATACAATATACGGCTGTCCGATTAGCGCAGTGGTTAGCACTCGCTTCTCACCAATGCAACCCGGGTTTGATCCTCAGATCGGGAAGTATGTGAGATGGTACGGTGGGCACCAGATCGGACAAGTGGGTTTTCTCCGGGTACTCCGGTTTCATCCCACACGAATGACCATATATACGCTTAAATACAATATACAGAAGCTCAAACTCACTGCCTTGAAGAAACATCTTGTGAACATGTAACCGCTAGATATGCAATGGTAGTTTTTAATCCTTTGAGTTGATGGATGTCAATTTACAGCTACATTGTATTTTCAGTGGGTGGTGTATCACTGGTTTAAAAGCTATCTTTCAAACTTTCTATTGAATAGGAAAGTACAGACGGGTCTGTAGTCCAGTGGTAACACGCTGGACTGGTAATCCAGAGATCACAGGTTCGATCCCCCGTCTGACCCTAATAAAATTAACAGACTTTCAGATGGGATGTTAAACCGATGTCTCGTGTCGGTGCTTTACATCGTGCACGTAAAAGAACCAGAGGAGACTCTGTAATGGGTCTCTGTCTGTAGCATTGCATTATCATCGAAAATCTAAAATGACTAATATCTTCAGGAGGCGTCGCTCATATAGGCAACCGGTAGCGACGATAAATAAACGTAAAACACACACATACGAATAGGAAAGTGGGGGTAAATTAAATTTTTTACTTATATGGATCATTTGTAAAGTATTATTGTACGAGTAATTGATACACCCTCTAATAAGTAGCAGGGCTGTACGATTAGTGCAGTGGTTAGCACACTCGCTTTTCACCAATGCAACCCGGGTTCGATCCTTTCACTGGGAAGTATGTGAGATTGTACGGTTGTCGCCAGATAGGACAGATGCGTTTTTCCCCTGGGTACTCCAGTTTCCCCCCACACTCGGTTTCCTCCCACACGAATGACCAGAAATACGCTGTCATCCATGCCAACAGTAGTGATTAATATACGTTGTTACAGCTTGTTTCGCAATCGTTGTAAAATAAATAAAGTTTAATACTAGTACTTAATAAAAGTAAAATAATTGTTTATGTGTGTGTGTTTTACATTTATTTATCATCGCTACCGGTTGCCCATATGAACTTAATTTCTCACCAAATTAACACATTGTCTAATGGATTACATGTGCAATAAAATATGTAAGATAAGATAAGAGATAAGATAGTTGTTTATTATATAATGTGAAATTTTAACACCAGGCCCAACGGACCTATAAGTCACCTTATGCTAACAGTTTTAAATAGCGTGAATATGTATATGTATATATTATCCTCTCTATATCCATATTTTAGGCTTAAACAGAAAACATAAATCATCCCGCTAATACATTGTCTTTAAGATTGTTATACACTTAAAATATTGTTACATCAAATTTTCTGCTACAGAAAAACTCTGGATTCCCGGCGTATATCCTGTTTTCTCCCACTGTGATAGACATGGATAGGAAGAGGGGCGCTCTTGAGATCGTGGTTGGCACCTCGGCAGGGAACGTACATGTGATTGAGTTAGAGGATGGGGTGAAAGACCGAGCTGGCTTCCCATACGGCATGGGTATTATTCATGGACAGGTAAAGATTTACTTCAATGTGGCATAAGATGACTGATCTATTCTTGGTCACATTCAACCGGCTTCCATTTCACAGAATTATTCCTGCTTACATTTTTGTTTTGCTTGTCATCGACTCATGATGGAAATTTGTAATTTATAATGATTACACTTGTTAAATTGTCAGTATCAAATCACAAAGTCGTGATGTTCGCTTCAGGTGCGAAAGGTCCGGAGTTCGAGCCCCAAATTTAAATTCCATGTTGCCTCTTCTCTCTCCCTCATGGCGATGGATTCCATCAGGAATGAGGTCTCGAGAGTGATTAATATAAGTTATTATAACTTGTTTCGCAATCAAGCTAAAATAAATCACAAAGTTATGATTTAAATTAGTATAGTTTTCCTGTTAACATTTTGTTCCCCCTTTGAAGCTGACAGTAGCTGATGTAAATGGAGACAAGACACTGGAGATTATAGCTATAGACACAAGCGGTAATGTTGTGTGTTTGAACGACGATGGTACCATAACCTGGGAGGTGACCATATCGGGGGACAACTCTCCCGGCAGTAGGCTTATTGACGTGGACGGGGATGGATATTTGGAAATTGTCATACCAACAAATGAAGGGTAGGTCTCTTATTCTTAAAATGAAATTGAAACTTCCATTTTTACATCTGTTATACTGTTTTCTTAATATTTTTTCATGATGAAAATTCGCTGATCCGATGGTAATCGCGTCATTTTGACTATGATAAAAACTTTCTCTCTTCATTGCTGTTTTTCAGTTACAAATTGTTATTCAGTTACAAATCATTTTTCAGTTACAAATCATTTTCAGTTACAAATCATTTTTCAGTTAAGATACAAATTATTTTTCAGTTACAAATCATTTTTCAGTTACAAATCATTTTTAGTTACAAATCATTTTTCAGTTAAGTTACATATTATTTTTCAGTTACAAATCATTTTCCAGTTACAAATTATTTTTCAGTTACAAATCATTTTTTAGTTACAAATCATTTTTCAGTTAAGTTACAAATTATTTTTCAGTTACAAATCATTTTTTAGTTACACATCATTTTTCAGTTAAGTTACAAATTATTTTTCAGTTACAAATCATTTTTTAGTTACACATCATTTTTCAGTTAAGTTACACATTATTTTTCAGTTACAAATTATTATTCAGTTACAAATTATTTTTCAGTTACAAATCATTTTTCAATTACAAATCATTTTTAGTTACAAATCATTTTTAGTTACAAATCATTTTTAGTTACAAATCATTTTTCAGTTAAGTTACATATTATTTTTCAGTTACAAATCATTTTTCAGTTACAAATTATTTTTCAGTTACAAATCATTTTTCAGTTACAAATCATTTTTAGTTACAAATCATTTTTCAGTTAAGTTACATATTATTTTTCAGTTACAAATTATTTTTCAGTTACAAATCATTTTTTAGTTACAAATCATTTTTCAGTTAAGTTACACATTATTTTTCAGTTACAAATCATTTTTCAGTTACAAATCATTTTTCAGTTACAAATCGTTATTCAGTTACAAATCATTTTTTAGTTACAAATCATTTTTCAGTTAGGTAAGTTACACATTATTTTTCAGTTACAAATTATTTTTCAGTTACAAATCGTTTTTCAGTTACAAATCATTTTTCAGTTACAAATCGGAATAGAAATGAAATTAATGTGCATAAATCATTTTAACATTTCTGGCATAAAAATGGGGACATATGACTAAGAAATGCTACAGTACACTATGCATTATAAATACATGTACTTTTTTATCTTGAGATGTTTATCAAATATTTAATTTTCTTGCCAGGGACATATATGCCATCAGTGGAGTGACAGGAAAAGTTCTGGATAAATGGCCAATCAAGAGTGGCCACCCAGTTCTCTCCAACGTCCTAGCAACAAAGCTGTCCAGTACCAGGAAGGGTTTGGACTTGGTAGGCGTTTATACACAGTAACTTAGCATTCCTTCCTATCGGTGCCATGTTTCTATTAAGTCAAAATAGGCTATGATTTCTTGTTGGGCACAGGGTTTTTCTTGAACTATTTTGCCAGCAATATGTGTGTTATAGATGCTGAGAGAAAAGTTAAATGTTCCATCATTTTCCGGGTCAAATATATGGCAGGGGTAGCAAACGACTAGTGCATTATTGTTTGAGGGTGTAACATGTATTAATTAAATACTGGCCGATTAGTGCAGTCGCTTCTCACCAATGCAACCCAGGTTCGATCCTCTGACCGGGAAGTATGCGAGATGGTACGGTGGTCGCCAGAACGGACAGGTTGGTTTCCTCCCGGTACTCGTGTTTCCTGCCACACGAATGACCACATAATTATATGCTTTCATCCACACCAGCGAGAGTGATTAATATAAGTTGTTAAAGCTTGTTTCGCAATAATTGTAGAGTAAATCAAGTTTCTACTAAATACATATTCCAGCAACAAACAGCTAGTCCATTATTATACACTTTTTAGTGAGGTCATTGTCAGTGTTGTTCTGTGATTGTTAGTTTAAAGTTTAAACTTTGTTTATTTTATGAATAAAATTGTTGGAACTTGTTTCGCAATCATTGTAAAATAAAGTTTAAACTATTTGTATGATCTATGGAAGGTGTCCTGCAGGATTGTGGAAGGTCAGGTACCTGTGACAGGGCCTGAGCTGGCATTCGCCAGAGTAGCCATTGTCTAAAATATGGCAAAATTGGCTAATAAAAACGGCGATAATCTGTAAAATATCAGACAGTATCTGTGCCTGAAATAATGCCAGGAGAGAGCGATTAAACTATGTTGAAGAACTTGTTTCACAATCGTTCTATATTACACTCGAATAAACTCATTCTCAAGCTGTCAGTCACATTTACTTGTAAGTGTAGCCTCTGTTGGAAGGTTGTTTGTGTGTGTTTATTTATTGTCGCTACCGGTTGCCCATATGAGCGATGCCTCCTGAATAGATCAGTCATATTAGATTTTGAAGGATAGTGCAATGATTCAGACAGAGACCCATTCCAGAGTCTCCTCTGGTTCTTTCATGTGCACGGTGTAAAGCACCGACATGATACCTCGATTTAAAGTCCCGTCTGAAAGACTGTTAATATTATTACAGTCAGACTGGGGATCGAACCTGCGATCCCTGAATTCGCAGTCCAATGTGTTAACCACTGTACTACCCACCCGTCTATCCTCTGTTGGTATTATACCTTTTTCAATGTTTTATTGCAGGTGTTCTTATCAAATGATGGTGTTTTGCATATAGTTTCTACTGATCAGTCATGCAGAGCACACTTTTCAATTGGAGAAACGTCATTGGTTCAAGTGTTGTTACATGACTTAGTTGTTCAATCAGAAGGACTTGAGCTTCTTATATCCACCAATGATGGGACATTAATTTGTATGGGAAGTGGAGAGGAGATTACAGGCAACATATTTGAAGATGAAATGTACAAACATACACATAATCTTGCACTGCCTGCTGAGACGAAATCTCCAAATGATTTTCTTTATGCAGTTGAAAAGGTATACAAAATGTTACCTATATAAGTGGGTCTATTGTGTATATGTATGTGAGTATGTTACCTATATAAATCATCTAGTGTGTATATGTATGTGAGTATGTTACCTATATAAATCATCTATTGTGTATATGTATGTGAGTATGTTACCTATATAAATCATCTATTGTGTATATGTATGTGAGTATGTTACCTATATAAATCATCTATTGTGTATAGTATGTGAGTATGTTACCTATATAAATCTATTGTGTATATGTATGTGAGTATGTTACCTATATAAATCATCTATTGTGTATATGTATGTGAGTATGTTACCTATATAAATCTATTGTGTATATGTATGTGAGTATGTTACCTATATAAATCATCTAGTGTGTATATGTATGTGAGTATGTTACCTATATAAATCATCTATTGTGTATATGTATGTGAGTATGTTACCTATATAATCATCTATTGTGTATATTATGTGAGTATGTTACCTATATAAATCCTATTGTGATATGTATGTGAGTAGTTACCTAATAAGTGTATATGTATGTGAGTATGTTACCTATATAAATCATCTATTGTGTATATGTATGTGAGTATGTTACCTATATAAATCTATTGTGTATATGTATGTGAGTATGTTACCTATATAAATCATCTATTGTGTATATGTATGTGAGTATGTTACCTATATAAATCATCTATTGTGTATATGTATGTGAGTATGTTACCTATATAAATCATCTATTGTGTATATGTATGTGAGTTTGTTACCTATATAAATCATCTATTGTGTATATGTATGTGAGTATGTTACCTATATAAATCATCTATTGTGTATATGTATGTGAGTATGTTACCTATATAAATCATCTATTGTGTATATGTATGTGAGTATGTTACCTATATAAATCATCTAGTGTGTATATGTATGTGAGTATGTTACCTATATAAATCATCTAGTGTGTATATGTATGTGAGTATGTTACCTATATAAATCATCTATTGTGTATATGTATGTGAGTATGTTACCTATATAAATCATCTATTGTGTATATGTATGTGAGTATGTTACCTATATAAATCATCTATTGTGTATATGTATGTGAGTATGTTACCTATATAAATCTATTGTGTATATGTATGTGAGTATGTTACCTATATAAATCATCTATTGTGTATATGTATGTGAGTATGTTACCTATATAAATCATCTATTGTGTATATGTATGGAGTATGTTACCTATATAAATCATCTATTGTGTATATGTATGTGAGTAGTTACCTATATAAATCATCTATTGTGTATATGTATGTGATATGTTACCTATATATCTATTGTGTATATGTATGTGAGTATGTTACCTATATAAATCATCTATTGTGTATATGTATGTGAGTATGTTACCTATATAAATCATCTATTGTGTATATGTATGTGAGTATGTTACCTATATAAATCATCTATTGTGTATATGTATGTGAGTATGTTACCTATATAAATCATCTATTGTGTATATGTATGTGAGTATGTTACCTATATAAATCTATTGTGTATATGTATGTGAGTATGTTACCTATATAAATCATCTAGTGTATATGTATGTGAGTATGTTACTTATAAAATCTATTGTGTATATGTATGTGAGTATGTTACCTATATAAATCATCTATTGTGTATATGTATGTGAGTATGTTACCTATATAAATCATCTATTGTGTATATGTATGTGAGTATGTTACCTATATAAATCATCTATTGTGTATATGTATGTGAGTATGTTACCTATATAAATCATCTATTGTGTATATGTATGTGAGTATGTTACCTATATAAATCATCTATTGTGTATATGTATGTGAGTATGTTACCTATATAAATCATCTATTGTGTATA
>CM026404.1:66499355-66520859 GCA_014843695.1 Archivesica marissinica
TTTCAATGCTTCTCAGATCTGTGAGTTACTCAGGATCATTTCAATGCTTCTCAGATCTTTGAGTTACTCAGGATCATTTCAATGTTTCTCAGATCTGTGAGTTACTCAGGATCATTTCAATGCTTCTCAGATCTGTGAGTTACTCAGGAGCATTTCAATGCTTCTCAGATCTGTGGGTTACTCAGGATCATTTCAATGCTTCTCAGATCTGTGAGTTACTCAGGATCATTTCAATGCTTCTCATATCTGTGAGTTACTCAGGATCATTTCAATGCTTCTCAGATCTATGAGTTACTCAGGATCAATTCAATGCTTCTCAGATCTATGAGTTACTCACGATCATTTCAATGCTTCTCAGATCTATGAGTTACTCAGGATCATTTCAATGCTTCTCAGATCTTTGAGTTACTCAGGATCATTTCAATGTTTCTCAGATCTGTGAGTTACTCAGGATCAATTCAATGCTTCTCAGATCTATGAGTTATTCAGGATAATGTCAATGCTTCTCAGATCTGTGAGTTATTCAGGAGCATTTCAATGCTTCTCAGATCTGTGGGTTACTCAGGATCATTTCAATGCTTCTCAGATCTTTGAGTTACTCAGGATCATTTCAATGCTTCTCAGATCTTTGAGTTACTTAGGATCATTTCAATGCTTCTCAGATCTATGAGTTACTCAGGAGCATTTCAATGCTTCTCAGATCTGTGAGTTACTCAGGATCATTTCAATGCTTCTCAGATCTTTGAGTTACTCAGGATCATTTCAATGTTTCTCAGATCTTTGAGTTACTCAGGATCATTTCAATGCTTCTCAGATCTGTGAGTTACTCAGGAGCATTTCAATGCTTCTCAGATCTGTGGGTTACTCAGGATCATTTCAATGCTTCTCAGATCTGTGAGTTACTCAGGATCATTTCAATGCTTCTCATATCTGTGAGTTACTCAGGATCATTTCAATGCTTCTCAGATCTATGAGTTACTCAGGATCAATTCAATGCTTCTCAGATCTATGAGTTACTCACGATCATTTCAATGCTTCTCAGATCTATGAGTTACTCAAGATCATTTCAATGCTTCTCAGATCTGTGAGTTACTCAGGATCATTTCAATGCTTCTCAGATCTATGAGTTATTCAGGATAATTTCAATATTTCTCGTGTTCTTTGTGCTATTATGTATCCATATGTACGACGGATCAACAGTAATTCATTCTATTTTTAGGTTGGTGATGCAGATGATTTCATCAAGAAACTTCAATGCGATAAAGCGGATGAGGTCAAGGTCATATCTATTTTTGGAAACACTGGTGATGGGAAATCACATACTCTGAACCATACATTCTTTGGCGGGAAGGAAGTTTTCAAAACCTCTGCTCATCAAGCCTCGTGCACTGTTGGTGTCTGGGCCTCTTACGACATAGACAACTTCACTGTAATTGTAGATACCGAAGGACTTCTAGGGGTTACCACCAATCAGAACCAGAGAACACGTCTCTTACTGAAGCTATTGGCCATCTCCGATGTTGTCATATATAGAACACGAGCAGAACGACTTCACAATGACATGTTCTACTTTTTGAGTGATGCATCAAAAGCATACTCCAAGCATTTTACAGAAGAGCTTCGGGCTGTATCAAAACGAAACAAGATGTCCCTGGATGTTACCAATCTGAGTCCAGCTGTTGTCATTTTTCATGAGACTCAAAATACAAATGCATTAGGAATGCCAGGTATGAGTACTTTTTAGTAAAGCACTACAAATCATTTTAACTTTTAAATAATGAAATGCCATATTTTCATAGCTTGGTGTTGGACACATTGGACAAAAGAATCCTCAATCATCGAAAAACAGATTAAATATATTGTTATAATTTTGGATTTTTTTACAAACTATCTGTATATAAATGGTATTACATTAATAATTTATATGTGTTTCTTGCTACCATGTTTATGACTCCATCAGTATGCAGAGCTTATCCTTGGTCGTATTTATTCATTGGGAGAAGTGAGAAACCGCAGCATTGTGTCCTTAACCCTTACAGAAGCACCTCTTGACGCCATTACCAATACAACATACATTGACAATAAGGCCAGAATCTCATGTAGTCCCAGTAATATCTATGGAGGTGGGATAGATATGGCGACTACTTATCCACTGCATGATAGCTAAATGGCTGTCGTTTGTATGGAGATATAATAGTATATTAACCTAAACCTCAATGAAGGAAAGGGTAAAATGGTGTTAATTAGTTAATAAGTTTATTTAAAATACTACATACTGGTAATAGAGTTCAAATACACATACATGTACCATTAAAAACTTTAGAAAGAGTAAGTTCAACTAATAAGGGTTTACTATAGAGTGGAAAAAAGGGCAGTGTGGGTCAGATAAGAGGCAGGGTGCATGATGAGGTTCATGGGGGTAGGTGTGGGAGGGGGTATTTGGGGGTTACCCCCATTGTGCTAACTTACCATGATTGACAGCTAATTATGCTTGATCAATGAGGCAGTAGGGCAGTACATATTTGTAGAAAATTGGACAAGTTCTGGTTAATATAGGTCTGCCTGCCCAACGGCACTCACATGTCAAAGGCTTATAAAAAACTTAAACATTACCCCAGGGATCAGTTTAGAGGGCGATGTGGGCGAAATAGTCGCCCTAGGGACCCTGACTTCGCCCTCTGGGGGCCCCACTTCACCCTAAATAAAAAAATTAAAAAAAATATGTTTTGGTTTTTACGATTTTCAAACAAAATTTTGTCTAGTAAGATACACTGGCCCATTATAAAGCACTACTTCTATTCAAATGTTGTATTTAATGGTTGTACTGTGCATTTTAACCCTATTTAGCAGAAGTATATTAAAGAACACCATTTAAGGAAGCGATCACGCGCTTTCTCACTTCTCCCAAAAATTCTGACCTAGAATGAACCCTGTTACCCAAAAGTACTATTTAAAATACGATTTTTATGATGTTTTCCTCAAAAATGCCGTCCGCTCAGTCATACGTTTGGAAAGCCTCGTGCTGATAATAAGAAAACTGCTAGGTGTAATATATGCAAATTGGATTTAACATATTCGAGTACAACATCAATCTGAATAATCATTTGACAAACAAACACCCTTCAACGGAAAGCAGTCTATGTACAGTGGCCAATAACAATAACTGAATGAGTCGTCGTCATATTTGCATGGTCTTACAGGAAGATGATGTTTAGTAAAGTAGCTTAATTGGCATTTTTTATAAGAGTTTGAATGAGTTTGAGTTTTTGATAGAATTATATCGAATATTCAAATACCTTACCCACCGAATATTCGAATAGTAAAATCGCTATTCGTTGCCATCCCTAAAAAAGGTACTGGGTTCCCTGTCATTCCGCCAGTAGAAAATTCTCTAGTTCAGGGGATATTAATTATTTGACCCATAAGACCATATTGTCACATTGTGCATCATGTATTTTACTTCTTTATAATTTTGATAGGTGACCAAGGAGCTGAAGCTATTATAAGGGACAGGTTTAAGGAGTTGGAATGTTCAATGGATTTCAGTGACCTCAAATATGTAGGGACCAAGACCAGTAGGGACCAATGCACAGACTTCATGAAGTTGCGCAAAGTTGTCCATGAGCAGCTCAACAATAATACGATTAGGTCAAGACGGAAACCAGAAATAGTGTATAGGACAATTCAGGTAATGATACATTTTGTATCTTGTCATGACGTAACCAACGCTGTTTTTTATTTGATTTATTAACCCTTTCAACACCACAGACCTCTAAATAGGCTTACAAAAAGTGTAGATCCAGATGAGCCGGCTCGTAACGAGCCGTCTCATCAGGATCTGCACTTTTTGCCAGTGATATGACTATTTTTAGACATAAGTACCCATTTTGATAAATGAACTTGTCCAAATGTGATTTTCTGATTCATTTATTGGTTTATGAATATCATGGACCAGTCCATGTGAGTTACTTGGTGTTGAATGGGTTAATGACCGCCCTTGAATAAAGACCACTATTGTGCTCCATCACTGCTAGCACTGCAGTTTAACCTATGAATACAGACCTCATGTAATTCCCTGTGGGTGTTTATTACAGACATGTTTGACTATTGGGTGGTTATTACAGACAGGTTTGACTATTGCATGGTTATTACAGACAGGTTTGACTATTGGGTGGTTATTACAGACAGGTTTGACTATTGGGTGGTTATTACAGACAGGTTTGACTATTGGGTGGTTATTACAGACAGGTTTGACTATTGGGTGGTTATTACAGACATGTTTGACTATTGCATGGTTATTACAGACAGGTTTGACTATTGGGTGGTTATTACAGACAGGTTTGACTATTGGGTGGTTATTACAGACAGGTTTGACTATTGGGTGGTTATTACAGACAGGTTTGACTATTGCATGGTTATTACAGACATGTTTGACTATTGGGTGGTTATTACAGACAGGTTTGACTATTGGGTGGTTATTACAGACAGGTTTGACTATTGCATGGTTATTACAGACAGGTTTGACTATTGGGTGGTTATTACAGACAGGTTTGGCTATTGGGTGGTTATTACAGACAGGTTTGACTATTGGGTGTTTATTACAGACATGTTTGACTATTGGGTGGTTATTACAGACAGGTTTGACTATTGGGTGGTTATTACAGACAGGTTTGGCTATTGCATGGTTATTACAGACAGGTTTGACTATTGGGTGGTTATTACAGACATGTTTGACTATTGCATGGTTATTACAGACAGGTTTGACTATTGGGTGGTTATTACAGACAGGTTTGACTATTGCATGGTTATTACAGACATGTTTGACTATTGCATGGTTATTACAGACATGTTTGACTATTGCATGGTTATTACAGACATGTTTGACTATTGCATGGTTATTACAGACAGGTTTGGCTATTGCATGGTTATTACAGACATGTTTGACTATTGCATGGTTATTACAGACATGTTTGACTATTGCATGGTTATTACAGACAGGTTTGACTATTGGGTGGTTATTACAGACATGTTTGACTATTGGGTGGTTATTACAGACAGGTTTGACTATTGCATGGTTATTACAGACATGTTTGACTATTGCATGGTTATTACAGACAGGTTTGGCTATTGCATGGTTATTACAGACAGGTTTGACTATTGCATGGTTATTACAGACAGGTTTGACTATTGGGTGGTTATTACAGACAGGTTTGACTATTGGGTGTTTATTACATACATGTTTGACTATTGCATGGTTATTACAGACATGTTTGACTATTAGGTGGTTATTACAGACATGTTTGACTATTGGGTGGTTATTACAGACAGGTTTGACTATTGGGTGGTTATTACAGACAGGTTTGACTATTGGGTGGTTATTACAGACAGGTATGACTATTGGGTGGTTATTACAGACATGTTTGACTATTGGGTGGTTATTACAGACAGGTTTGACTTGACTATTGGGTGGTTATTACAGACAGGTTTGACTATTGGGTGGTTATTACAGACAGGTTTGACTATTGGGTGGTTATTACAGACATGTTTGACTATTGGGTGGTTATTACAGACATGTTTGACTATTGGGTGGTTATTACAGACATGTTTGACTATTGCATGGTTATTACAGACAGGTTTGACTATTGCATGGTTATTACAGACATGTTTGACTATTGGGTGGTTATTACAGACATGTTTGACTATTGGGTGGTTATTACAGACATGTTTGACTATTGCATGGTTATTACAGACATGTTTGACTATTGGGTGGTTATTGCAGACAGGTTTGACTATTGGGTGGTTATTACAGACATGTTTGACTATTGCATGGTTATTACAGACAGGTTTGACTATTGCATGGTTATTACAGACAGGTTTGACTATTGGGTGGTTATTACAGACATGTTTGACTATTGCATGGTTATTACAGACAGGTTTGACTATTGTGTGGTTATTACAGACAGGTTTGACTATTGGGTGGTTATTACAGACATGTTTGACTATTGGGTGGTTATTACAGACATGTTTGACTATTGCATGGTTATTACAGACAGGTTTGACTATTGCATGGTTATTACAGACATGTTTGACTATTGGGTGGTTATTACAGACATGTTTGACTATTGGGTGGTTATTACAGACATGTTTGACTATTGGGTGGTTATTACAGACAGGTTTGACTATTGGATGGTTATTACAGACAGGTTTGACTATTGGGTGGTTATTACAGACATGTTTGACTATTGGGTGGTTATTACAGACAGGTTTGACTATTGCATGGTTATTACAGACATGTTTGACTATTGCATGGTTATTACAGACAGGTTTGGCTATTGCATGGTTATTACAGACAGGTTTGACTATTGCATGGTTATTACAGACAGGTTTGACTATTGCATGGTTATTACAGACATGTTTGACTATTGCATGGTTATTACAGACAGGTTTGGCTATTGCATGGTTATTACAGACAGGTTTGACTATTGCATGGTTATTACAGACAGGTTTGACTATTGCATGGTTATTACAGACATGTTTGACTATTGCATGGTTATTACAGACAGGTTTGGCTATTGCATGGTTATTACAGACAGGTTTGACTATTGCATGGTTATTACAGACAGGTTTGACTATTGCTGGTTATTACAGACATGTTTGACTATTGATGGTTATTACAGACAGGTTTGACTATTGCATGGTTATTACAGACAGGTTTGACTATTGGATGGTTATTACAGACAGGTTTGACTATTGGGTGTTTATTACATACATGTTTGACTATTGCATGGTTATTACAGACATGTTTGACTATTGGGTGGTTATTACAGACATGTTTGACTATTGGGTGGTTATTACAGACATGTTTGACTATTGGGTGGTTATTACAGACAGGTTTGACTATTGGGTGGTTATTACAGACAGGTATGACTATTGGGTGGTTATTACAGACATGTTTGACTATTGGGTGGTTATTACAGACAGGTTTGACTATTGGGTGGTTATTACAGACAGGTTTGACTATTGGGTGGTTATTACAGACATGTTTGACTATTGGGTGGTTATTACAGACATGTTTGACTATTGGGTGGTTATTACAGACATGTTTGACTATTGCATGGTTATTACAGACAGGTTTGACTATTGCATGGTTATTACAGACATGTTTGACTATTGGGTGGTTATTACAGACATGTTTGACTATTGGGTGGTTATTACAGACATGTTTGACTATTGCATGGTTATTACAGACATGTTTGACTATTGGGTGGTTATTACAGACAGGTTTGACTATTGGGTGGTTATTACAGACATGTTTGACTATTGCATGGTTATTACAGACATGTTTGACTATTGCATGGTTATTACAGACAGGTTTGACTATTGGGTGGTTATTACAGACATGTTTGACTATTGCATGGTTATTACAGACAGGTTTGACTATTGGGTGGTTATTACAGACAGGTTTGACTATTGGGTGGTTATTACAGACATGTTTGACTATTGGGTGGTTATTACAGACATGTTTGACTATTGCATGGTTATTACAGACAGGTTTGACGATTGCATGGTTATTACAGACATGTTTGACTATTGGGTGGTTATTACAGACAGGTTTGACTATTGGGTGGTTATTACAGACAGGTTTGACTATTGGGTGGTTATTACAGACATGTTTGACTATTGGGTGGTTATTACAGACAGGTTTGACTATTGGGTGGTTATTACAGACAGGTTTGACTATTGGGTGGTCACTACAAGCTGTCCGATTAGTGCAGTGGTTAGCGCGCTCACTTCTCACCAATGCAACCCGGGTTCGATCCTCGGACAGGGAAGTATGTGAGATGGTGCGGTGGTCGCCAGATCGGACATGTGGGTTTTCTCCGGGTACTCGGTTTCCTCCCACACGGATGACCACATTTATGCTTTCATCCGTGCCAACCAGAATGATTAATATAAGTTGTTAGAACTTGCAATGAAGATGTACAGATGATTAGTAGACGTCAGTCCACAATGAAGATGTTCAGATGATTAGTAGAAGTTGGTCCACAATGCAGATGTACATGTACAGATGATTAGTAGATGTCAGTCCACAATGAAGAGGTACACATGATTAGTAGACATCAGTCCACAATGAAGATATACAGATGATTAGTAGATGTTGATCTACAATGAAGATATACAGATGATTAGTAGACAGCAGTCCACAATGAAGATATACAGATGATTAGTAGACATCATTCCACAATGAAGATATACAGATGATATGTAGACATAGGTCCACAATAAAGATGTACAGATGATTGGTGGCATTTTTCATGAATATATGATTTGTCTCATTTCAGATTTTAAATGACAAATTTAGCGGAGAGATAGAGAAGCATATCTATGAAACATTTCCGGATCAGTACTTTACCTGTAATGCACAATGCCAGTCATGTGGGTAAGTTCAGAATATAAACATTTCCGGATCAGTACTTTACCTGTAATGTACAATGCCAGTCATGTGGGTAAGTTCAGAATATAAACATTTCCGGATCAGTACTTTACCTGTAATGCACAATGCCAGTCATGTGGGTAAGTTCAGAATATAAACATTTCCGTATCAGTACTTTACCTGTAATGCACAATGCCAGTCATGTGGGTAAGTTCAGAATATAAACATTTCCGGATCAGTACTTTACCTGTAATGCACAATGCCAGTCATGTGGGTAAGTTCACAATATAAACATTTCCGGATCAGTACTTTAGCGTGGCTAAGTGCAATATATCAGTTGTTATGTAACGATCTTGTTTGTGGCTAAGTGCAATATATCAGTTGTTATGTAACAATCATGTTTGTGGCTAAGTGCAATATATCAGTTGTTATGTAACAATCATGTTTGTGGCTAAGTGCAATATATCAGTTGTTATGTAACAATCATGTTTGTGGCTAAGTGCAATATATCAGTTGTTATGTAACAATCATGTTTGTGGTTAAGTGCAATATATCAGTTGTTATGTAACAATCATGTTTGTGGTTAAGTGCAATATATCAGTTGTTATGTAACGATCTTGTTTGTGGCTAAGTGCAATATATCAGTTGTTATGTAACGATCTTGTTTGTGGCTAAGTGCAATATATCAGTTGTTATGTAGCAATCATGTTTGTGGCTAAGTGCAATATATCAGTTGTTATGTAACGATCATGTTTGTGACTAGGTACAATATATCAGTTGTTATGTAACGATCATGTTTGTGACTAGGTACAATATATCAGTTGTTATATAACGATCATGTTTGTGACTAGGTACAATATATCAGTTGTTATATAACGATCATGTGTGTGACTAGGTACAATATATCAGTTGTATGAATGTGTTTTTGCAGAGTGCGGTGTTCCAGAAGTATGAACCACACAGAGGATGACCATGTGACTGATAAAGCAATCAAATGCAAATACCAACACCAGTTTGAAAATAAAGTCTATTATTGCAAGGTAGGAA
Organism: Archivesica marissinica; assembly: GCA_014843695.1. Lineage (NCBI taxonomy): Eukaryota > Metazoa > Mollusca > Bivalvia > Venerida > Vesicomyidae > Archivesica > Archivesica marissinica. The sequence continues at coordinate 66,508,837 of CM026404.1, forward strand.
AACTCTTAGAACTAGAATGTGGATAATATTTCTGCTAAGCTTCACAAACATTGAGTGTACATAACAACTAGAATGTGGATAATACCTCTGCTAAGCTTCACCTACATTGAGTGTACATAATCACTAGAATGTCGGTAATATCTGTAGTCCAGTGGTAACTCGCTGGACTGGTAATCCAGGGATCGCAGGTTTAATCCCCCGTCTGACCCTAATAAAATTAACAGTCTTTCAGATGCACTGTGCACGTAAAAGAACCAGAGGAGACTCTGGAATGGGTCTCTGTCTGTATCATTGCACTATCCTCCAAAAATCTAAAATGACTAATCTCAAGAAGTGTCGCTCATATGGTCAACCGGTAGCGATGATAAATAAATGTAAAACACACACACAAACCAAGTGTTTGCACATGTATACAACACTTGTAAATTATCTCCACTTTGCATGTAAATAACAGTACACCTGATGAAGAAATAAGAAGTCAAAACATGTTGTTAATGTAATGAGAGACATCTCTAATTTTCTATTACCTCCCCTTGGCAGATAAAGTCTGATTTATCCCAAAATATGAATAGGTCCTTTTAGTTGGAATCCTTTGTTTTTTCTGTTGTTCCCTAACCAGATGTTGCGATATGATAATTGTGATTTTATCAAAATCGTGTTAATTAACTGATAACATTGTTTTACAAATAAATACCCATTGATAATACTGTAGGAAATCTGTCGAGATATAGTCATTTAATAATCATAAGAAGTGATAGTGGAATAAATTGCTAGCATGTTGTGCAAAGAAAACAACGGTAAAAACAGAGGAAAACACTTAATAGGACCTATTTAGTTTTAGGGAGTATTCAGGGGCAGTAACTGACCGATGTCTCTCATTAAATCATTTAGTTAGTACAAGTAATCATTTTGAACATAGTTTTCTCCCTTTTCAATGAAATAAGAAGGTGAATTACAGTCTAGTAAATAACTGCGACATATACATGTAGCAAGCTTGTTTTGTAAAGACAGCAGCCATTTAAATAACGTTGTTTACTTCAAATCACTTGCACCTCACCGCTGTAGGTTTGAATCCCACTGCAAGTATCAAAATCTGTGTAGTTATTTAACCTGTAACATGCACACTAACAACACTGTAATATTTTGTGTTATTTGCAATATGCATTTTACTGTAAGGTACAATGGGGGATGGTTCCCCGACCCCCTTGGTACCTATGACGGGGAAAATAAATAAAAAATTACAAAAAAAGAAATGTAACGTCATAAAATAAGTGCTGTTGTATGCCAATAGCATTGAACTATCCACTGGAATTATATGCTCTTTGTTAAAAATCCATGTATTTGTATTGATAATGTTTGTATTTGCTATGAACATACATAATTATATACATGTTTTATGCAATAAACTTGTTGAAAATTGAAAAAAAAAGAAGAAAACAAAATATCAAATTTTTTTGTGTGAGGAAGCTATCCGACTGGCTTGTGGAAAGTCAGTGGTTCTACCCAGGTGCCTGTCCGTGCCTTAACTACTGATCGGAGGGCCACCATTGGTTTTCCTCCATCACTAATAATTGGACAGTTTCCATATGGCCTTACCCGTTGGTGTGAATTTAAACATCAAAAATGAACAAAACCTGAAGACAGGAGTGACCTTGTTTACAGTCAAACAGTCAAACCTGTGTTAGTGGTCACCTCTATTAAGCATCCAACTTGTATTAAGCAGCCAGTTTCTAGATTCCCAATATGTTGTTTTATTATATATTTGGCTGCTTATCACAGGTTTACTGTAGATTTAGTAAATCAGTAGAATTTAATGGGATTTTGAATTCCTCTCTGTTTTTCACCATGTTATACTTTTTAACTGGAAACCCAATACATGAACCGGTATATTGAACTGGAGTCTTTGAAGCTGGCATTGTGACTCTTTGTTCTTCAGAAATGTTACAGGGATGGCAAACCACAGAGGGTTGTACCAAAAACATCATCTTCTAAAGACAATGCCTGGCTGGGGGTGGCTAAATATGTCTGGTCTGGGTAAGTGTATCTTGACACATGGGATAGTTTCTTGTAATTTATATGGTCGTTAGTCACGATCAATCTTAAATTTCCTTAATATTTTTTCATTTCGTGTGAAAGTTTGGTATGCATATATGAAAAACTATTTCTCAAGACCTCCTTCATACTAATTGTGTTCCGGGGTCTCTGCGGCTAAGTTGTTATGGTCGTTTACTGCATATTACTTGCCCTCACCGCTTCAATACCACTTGGAATTTGTAATTCTGTTACGTGAAGAAATTACCCAGGTTGATGGTTCTATCCTGTGCCTGAATTGCTGCTTGGAGGGGATCACTGGGGTCTTCCAATGCTGCTTGGAGGGGATCACTGGGGTCTTCCAATGCTGCTTGGAGGGGATCACTGGGGTCTTCCAATGCTGCTTGGAGGGGATCACTGGGGTCTTCCAATGCTGCTTGGAGGGGATCACTGGGGTCTTCCAATGCTGCTTGGAGGGGATCACTGGGGTCTTCCAATGCTGCTTGGAGTGGATCACTAGGGACTTCCAATGCTGCTTGGAGGGGATCACTGGGGACTTCCAATGCTGCTTGGAGTGGATCACTGGGGACTTCCAATGCTGCTTGGAGGGGATCACTGGGGACTTCCAATGCTGCTTGGAGGGGATCACTGGGGACTTCCAATGCTGCTTGGAGGGGATCACTGGGGACTTCCAATGCTGCTTGGAGGGGATCACTGGGGACTTCCAATGCTGCTTGGAGTGGATCACTAGGGACTTCCAATGCTGCTTGGAGTGGATCACTAGGGACTTCCAATGCTGCTTGGAGTGGATCACTGGGTAACCAATGCTGCTTGGAGGGGATCACTGGGGTCTTCCAATGCTGCTTGGAGTGGATCACTGGGTAACCAATGCTGCTTGGAGGGGATCACTGGGTCTTCCAATGCTGCTTGGAGTGGATCACTGGGTAACCAATGCTGCTTGGAGTGGATCACTGGGTAACCAATGCTGCTTGGAGTGGATCACTGGGTACCCAATGCTGCTTGGAGGGGATCACTGGGTACCCAATGCTGCTTGGAGGGGATCACTGGGTACCCAATGCTGCTTGGAGTGGATCACTGGGTAACCAATGCTGCTTGGAGTGGATCACTAGGGACTTCCAATGCTGCTTGGAGTGGATCACTGGGTAACCAATGCTGCTTGGAGGGGATCACTGGGGACCCAATGCTGCTTGGAGGGGATCACTGGGTAACCAATGCTGCTTGGAAGGGATCACTAGGGACTTTCAATGCTGCTTGGAGTGGATCACTGGGGACTTCCAATGCTGCTTGGAGTGGATCACTGGGGTCTTCCAATGCTGCTTGGAGGGGATCACTGGGGTCTTCCAATGCTGCTTGGAGGGGATCACTGGGGTCTTCTTTCACCAATAACTGCGGGTGCGACTTTAAACCCTAAAAACAAACAAATTGATTCTGTTCAATTTGAAAATTATGATTTTGACATGTTAAATATTGTAAGTTTAAACTTTATTTATTTTACAACGATTTTGAAACAAGCTTTAACAACTGATATTTATCACTCTCGTTGGCATGGATGAAAGTGTAAATATGGTCATTCGTGTGGGAGGAAACCGGAGTACCCGGAGAAAACCCATCTGTCCGATCTGGTGACCACCGTACCATCTAACATACTTCCCAGTCCGAGGATCAAACCCGGGTTGCATTGGTGAGAATCGAGCCTGCTAACCACTGCACTAATCGGACAGCCTAAATATGGTAACGTGATAATAACCTAGTCGGCCAAAATGTTCTTATGATTTTACGTGTAAATGACTAGATACAGGATATGCAGTGATGGGTAGAGGGGCTACCAGACAATTTCTATGAATGTGTGAGGGGCATGTTTCCCCGGAAATCTGTCTATTTTCAATGCACAGCATTGCATGTAGTGCAATTTGGGAGGGGGAAGGTGCCGGGAATATAATTCGGGATAGAGTATCCGATACTTCATCTGGGGGATTTTTGGGAGAATATGTGCCGTGTGTGTCCCCTGAATCTGCTACAGCTTACATGTATGCCTGGGAGTATATCATGCCCAAAGTGTAATACATAGATGATGGCTTATTGACCCACAAGTTGGCGGGGTGTTGAAAGTCTCATGCTATTTAGTCCTGTGATTGCAATTTATGTAGATTTCAGAAGACGACACAAATATCTGGCTTATTGACCCACAAGATGGTGGGGTGTTGAAAGTCACATGATATTTAGTCCCGTGATTGCAATTTATGTAGATTTCGGATGACTGAATGAGCATCTGGGTTATTGACCTGTGTCTAGCTAGATTGACCAATGCATAAATTTCAACAATACACATAATTAGCAGTTTATCCTATTTTTAAGTGTTTGTTTTCGCTTTACTCACGGAGATTTGTGCATGTTTAACCCACAAAATGACAGTGTCATATGGTATTTGGTTAGTTTATACAAATTTATGTTAGTTCGATTGCGAAACAAGTTCTTACAATTTGTTTTAATCAATCTCAAGACATCATTCTTGATGGAATCCATCGTCTCGAGGGAGAGAGGAGAGGCAACATGGAATTTAAATGCCTTGCCTACGGGCACAATCGTAACGGCTCCAGTGGGGCTAGAACTCCGGGCCTTTCGCACCTGAAATGAACGCGCTACCACTGCGCTATCATGACTTCCACTTGGTATTTGGTTGCAATCTTGATTAAACAGTCTCGCTCGAAAGACCACTTGTGTTAAGAGACCAGTTTTGCAGTTCCCCGTTTGGTTTGTTAAGAAACAAATTAATTTAATTAACTGGCACGCAGTGGACATACAAACACAATGGAACCTTTACTTGCAGAGATGTATTGGAGTGTAGGAATTGTGGCATTATTTACCGCAGTCGACAATACTGGTATGGAAACCCGGAGGTGGAGAATATTGTACAAGAAGAGGTTGCACATGTGTGGCCCGAGGTATGTGGAGACATAAAGGAGACTGTTTACAATGTATGAAACCTGCCCCACATAGAGATGTAGTCTCAGGGATCATTCTAGAGGGCGATGTGGGCGAAATTGTCACCCTAGGGACCCTGACTTCGCCCTCTGGGGGCCCCACTTCTCCCTTAAAAAAAATATATATATATTTATATTCAAACAAAATTTTGTCTAGTAAGATAGTGTATCTTTATATAGCACTCCTTCTATTCAAATGTTGTATTTAATGGTTGTACTGTGCATTTTAACCCTATTTTGCAGAAGTATATTAAAGAACACTATTTAAAGAAGCGATCACATGCTTTCTCACTTCTCCCAAAAATTCTGATCTAGAATGAACCCTGAGTCTTATTCCATATGTATGGTGAAACCTGCCCCACATAGAGATGTAGTCGTATTCCATATATATGGTGAAACCTGCCCCACATAGAGATGTAGTCGTATTCCATATATATGGTGAAACCTGCCCCACATAGAGATGTAGTCGTATTCCATATATATGGTGAAACCTGCCCCACATAGCGATGTAGTCGTATTCCATATATATGGTGAAACCTGCCCCACATAGAGATGTAGTCGTATTCCATATATATGGTGAAACCTGCCCCTCATAGAGATGTAGTCGTATTCCATATATATGGTGAAACCTGCCCCACATAGAGATGTAGTCGTATTCCATATATATGGTGAAACCTGCCCCACATAGAGATGTAGTCATATTCCATATATATAGTGAAACCTGCACCGCATAGAGATGTAGTCGTATTCCATATATATGGTGAAACCTGCCCCACATAGAGATGTAGTCGTATTCCATATGTATGGTGAAACCTGCCCCACATAGAGATGTAGTCGTATTCCATATATATAGTGAAACCTGCCCCACATAGAGATGTAGTCGTATTCCATTACATCTCTATGTGGGGCAGGTTTCAACATATATATGGAGTACGACTACATCTCTATGTGGGGCAGGTTTCACCATATATACTGAGCCAAAAAAGAAACGATACCTGGTGTTTATGTGTCTATAATTTCAACATTTATTAAGAAAATTCTTTGAAAATTCCTAAGATGATAGTCCAACATGTTTGAAAGAGGAGCACATAAAGCATAATGAGCTTCCGAAACTGTCTGCTGCGTGATGACGTAATTCGTCGGACAGGGGTCTAATGGAGTTTTCACACAGACGTCAATACCGAGTATAGGCACCATTTGCGTCTCTCACTGCAATGCACCGCCGTCGCATCAAACGGAAGAGTGTCTGAATCTCTTGCTGGTCAATATTTGTCCACTCCTGACGCAAAACATCCCTCAGTTGGTTTAACGTTACCGGCTGACGTCGTCTAACGTATCCCACAAATGTTCTATGGGTGACAAGTCTGGTGACAAAGCAGGCCACGGCAGGGTTTCAATATTGTTCTGCTCCAATAATGTGGTGGAAATCCGAGCAGTATGACACCTGGCGTTGTCCTGTTGGAACAGTGTGACGTTTCTGTTGGCGTTAAAGAACGGCACAACAACTGGCGCAAGGATCTCATCACAGTACCGCTGGGCGTTTAGGTTCCCGTCCACCACTAACAGTTCAGTGCGACTGCCGAAGGTGATACCGCCCCACGCCATAACGCTTCCGCCCCCGAACAGATCGACCTGATGTACACATGCGTCGGCGTAACGTTCACCGCGTCTGCGATATACCCGCTCTCTGCCATCCGCTCGACGCAAACAGAACCGCGATTCATCGCTAAACATCACCGAATTTCACTGTAACCGAGTCCAGCGAGCACGTTCCGTCGTCCATTCCCGCCATACGTCACGGTGACGTCGTGTCAGGATGGGTCCAACGTATGGCCGATAGGCACGAATGCCACGTTCACCGAGCCGGTTCCTGACTGTTTGTGCACTGATGCGATTGTTGGTCATCCCAGGAGTAACGGCAGCTGTGTGCGTAGCAGGTAGGAACCGGTCACGTAAATGTGACGTTCGAATGTGACGGTCCTGTTCACGCGTCGTCACATGTGGTCGACCAGATCTTGGACGGTCGTCAACCGATCCATGTGTTCGATAACGTCGAAATAGACGTGTTATCGTGATCCGCGTAACCCCCGAGTCGATTTGCGACGTCACGCTGACGTAAACAGCCGTCAATCATGCCAATGGCACGCATTCTCTGATTGTGGTTTAGCCTAGGCATTTTGTTAGAGGTAACAATGGGTATGTAAGGTGTTTTTCCTCAATAATAATGCAATACCAGTACAATAAACCGGTTTTCCGATTTGTACATGTGTAGGAAGTTGTCTTTGTTGAGGAGCACGTGCAAATCGGAAATTCGGCATTCCAAGATTATAGGGTGTTTATTTACCTGTGTTTATGGTTGGCTGACGTTGCAATAAGATACCCGGTACTGATACGTAATAATATATTAAACCTTTCTATGGTTTTATCCGTTTTACGTCATTTTTAGTTTGGTATCGTTTCTTTTTTGACTCAGTATATATGGTGAAACCTGCCCCACATAGAGATGTAGTCGTATTCCATATATATGGTGAAACCTGCCCCACATAGAGATGTAGTCATATTCCATATATATGGTGAAACCTGCCCCACATAGAGATGTAGTCGTATTCCATATATATGGTGAAACCTGCCCCACATAGAGATGTAGTCGTATTCCATATATATGGTGAAACCTGCCCCACATAGAGATGTAGTCGTATTCCATATATATGGTGAAACCTGCCCCACATAGAGATGTAGTCGTATTCCATATATATGGTGAAACCTGCCCCACATAGAGATGTAGTCGTATTCCATATATATGGTGAAACCTGCCCCACATAGAGATGTAGTCGTATTCCATATATATGGTGAAACCTGCCCCACATAGAGATGTAGTCGTATTCCATATATATGGTGAAACCTGCCCCACATAGAGATGTAGTCGTATTCCATATATATGGTGAAACCTGCCCCACATAGAGATGTAGTCGTATTCCATATATATGGTGAAACCTGCCCCACATAGAGATGTAGTCGTATTCCATATATATGGTGAAACCTGCCCCACATAGAGATGTAGTCGTATTCCATATATATGGTGAAACCTGCCCCACATAGAGATGTAGTCGTATTCCATATATATGGTGAAACCTGCCCCACATAGAGATGTAGTCGTATTCCATATATATGGTGAAACCTGCCCCACATAGAGATGTAGTCGTATTCCATATATATGGTGAAACCTGCCCCACATAGAGATGTAGTCATATTCCATATATATGGTGAAACCTGCCCCACATAGAGATGTAGTCGTATTCCATTACATCTCTATGTGGGGCAGGTTTCAACATATATATGGAGTACGACTACATCTCTATGTGGGGCAGGTTTCACCATATATACTGAGCCAAAAAAGAAACGATACCTGGTGTTTATGTGTCTATAATTTCAACATTTATTAAGAAAATTCTTTGAAAATTCCTAAGATGATAGTCCAACATGTTTGAAAGAGGAGCACATAAAGCATAATGAGCTTCCGAAACTGTCTGCTGCGTGATGACGTAATTCGTCGGACAGGGGTCTAATGGAGTTTTCACACAGACGTCAATACCGAGTATGGGCACCATTTGCGTCTCTCACTGCAATGCACCGCCGTCGCATCAAACGGAAGAGTGTCTGAATCTCTTGCTGGTCAATATTTGTCCACTCCTGTCGCAAAACATCCCTCAGTTGGTTTAACGTTACCGGCTGACGTCGTCTAACGTATCCCAAAAATGTTCTATGGGTGACAAGTCTGGTGACAAAGCAGGCCACGGCAGGGTTTCAATATTGTTCTGCTCCAATAATGTGGTGGAAATCCGAGCAGTATGACACCTGGCGTTGTCCTGTTGGAACAGTGTGACGTTTCTGTTGGCGTTAAAGAACGGCACAACAACTGGCGCAAGGATCTCATCACAGTACCGCTGGGCGTTTAGGTTCCCGTCCACCACTAACAGTTCAGTGCGACTGCCGAAGGTGATACCGCCCCACGCCATAACGCTTCCGCCCCCGAACAGATCGACCTGACGTACACATGCGTCGGCGTAACGTTCACCGCGTCTGCGATATACCCGCTCTCTGCCATCCGCTCGACGCAAACAGAACCGCGATTCATCGCTAAACATCACCGAATTCCACTGTAACCGAGTCCAGCGAGCACGTTCCGTCGTCCATTCCCGCCGTACGTCACGGTGACGTCGTGTCAGGATGGGTCCAACGTATGGCCGATAGGCACGAATGCCACGTTCACCGAGCCGGTTCCTGACTGTTTGTGCACTGATGCGATTGTTGGTCATCCCAGGAGTAACGGCAGCTGTGTGCGTAGCAGGTAGGAACCGGTCACGTAAATGTGACGTCCGAATGTGACGGTCCTGTTCACGCGTCGTCACACGTGGTCGACCAGATCTTGGACGGTCGTCCACCGATCCATGTGTTCGATAACGTCGAAGTAGACGTGTTATCGTGATCCGCGTAACCCCCGAGTCGATTTGCGACGTCACGCTGACGTAAACCGCCGTCAATCATGCCAATGGCACGCATTCTCTGATTGTGGTTTAGCCTAGGCATTTTGTTAGAGGTAACAATGGGTATGTAAGGTGTTTTTCCTCGATGATAATGCAATACCAGTACAATAAACCGGTTTTCCGATTTGTACATGTGTAGGAAGTTGTCTTTGTTGAGGAGCACGTGCAAATCGGAAATTCGGCATTCCAAGATTATAGGGTGTTTATTTACCTGTGTTTATGGTTGGCTGACGTTGCAATAAGATACCCGGTACTGATACGTAATAATATATTAAACCTTTCTATGGTTTTATCCGTTTTACGTCATTTTTAGTTTGGTATCGTTTCTTTTTTGACTCAGTATATATGGTGAAACCTGCCCCACATAGAGATGTAGTCGTATTCCATATATATGGTGAAACCTGCCCCACATAGAGATGTAGTCATATTCCATATATATGGTGAAACCTGCCCCACATAGAGATGTAGTCGTATTCCATATATATGGTGAAACCTGCCCCACATAGAGATGTAGTCGTATTCCATATATATGGTGAAACCTGCCCCACATAGAGATGTAGTCGTATTCCATATATATGGTGAAACCTGACCCACATAGCGATGTAGTCGTATTCCATATATATAGTGAAACCTGCCCCACATAGAGATGTAGTCGTATTCCATATATATGGTGAAACCTGCCCCACATAGAGATGTAGTCGTATTCCATATATATGGTGAAACCTGCCCCACATAGCGATGTAGTCGTATTCCATATATATGGTGAAACCTGCCCCACATAGAGATGTAGTCGTATTCCATATATATGTTGAAACCTGCCCCACATAGAGATGTTATGGTGTGTAGTTAGTCGTATTCCATATATATGGTGAAACCTGCCCCACATAGAGATGTAGTCGTATTCCATATATATGGTGAAACCTGCCCCACATAGAGATGTAGTCGTATTCCATATATATGGTGAAACCTGCCCCACATAGAGATGTAGTCGTATTCCATATATATGGTGAAACCTGCCCACATAGAGATGTGTCGTATTCCTATATATGGTGATGAAACCTGCCCCACATAGAGATGTAGTCGTATTCCATATATATGGTGAAACCTGCCCCACATAGAGATGTAGTCGTATTCCATATATATGGTGAAACCTGCCCCACATAGAGATGTAGTCGTATTCCATTACATCTCTATGTGGGGCAGGTTTCAACATATATATGGAGTACGACTACATCTCTATGTGGGGCAGGTTTCACCATATATACTGAGCCAAAAAAGAAACGATACCTGGTGTTTATGTGTCTATAATTTCAACATTTATTAAGAAAATTCTTTGAAAATTCCTAAGATGATAGTCCAACATGTTTGAAAGAGGAGCACATAAAGCATAATGAGCTTCCGAAACTGTCTGCTGCGTGATGACGTAATTCGTCGGACAGGGGTCTAATGGAGTTTTCACACAGACGTCAATACCGAGTATGGGCACCATTTGCGTCTCTCACTGCAATGCACCGCCGTCGCATCGAACGGAAGAGTGTCTGAATCTCTTGCTGGTCAATATTTGTCCACTCCTGACGCAAAACATCCCTCAGTTGGTTTAACGTTACCGGCTGACGTCGTCTGACGCGGCGGTCTAACGTATCCCACAAATGTTCTATGGGTGACAAGTCTGGTGACAAAGCAGGCCACGGCAGGGTTTCAATATTGTTCTGCTCCAATAATGTGGTGGAAATCCGAGCAGTATGACACCTGGCGTTGTCCTGTTGGAACAGTGTGACGTTTCTGTTGGCGTTAAAGAACGGCACACAACTGGCGCAAGGATCTCATCACAGTACCGCTGGGCGTTTAGGTTCCCGTCCACCACTAACAGTTCAGTGCGACTGCCGAAGGTGATACCGCCCCACGCCATAACGCTTCCGCCCCCGAACAGATCGACCTGACGTACACATGCGTCGGCGTAACGTTCACCGCGTCTGCGATATACCCGCTCTCTGCCATCCGCTCGACGCAAACAGAACCGCGATTCATCGCTAAACATCACCGAATTCCACTGTAACCGAGTCCAGCGAGCACGTTCCGTCGTCCATTCCCGCCGTACGTCACGGTGACGTCGTGTCAGGATGGGTCCAACGTATGGCCGATAGGCACGAATGCCACGTTCACCGAGCCGGTTCCTGACTGTTTGTGCACTGATGCGATTGTTGGTCATCCCAGGAGTAACGGCAGCTGTGTGCGTAGCAGGTAGGACCGGTCACGTAAATGTGACGTCCGAATGTGACGGTCCTGTTCACGCGTCGTCACACGTGGTCGACCAGATCTTGGACGGTCGTCCACCGATCCATGTGTTCGATAACGTCGAAGTAGACGTGTTATCGTGATCCGCGTAACCCCGAGTCGATTTGCGACGTCACGCTGACGTAAACCGCCGTCAATCATGCCAATGGCA
>CM026404.1:66521859-66538715 GCA_014843695.1 Archivesica marissinica
CTATTGTGTATATGTATGTGAGTATGTTACCTATATAAATCTATTGTGTATATGTATGTGAGTATGTTACCTATATAAATCATCTATTGTGTATATGTATGTGAGTATGTTACCTATATAAATCATCTATTGTGTATATGTATGTGAGTATGTTACCTATATAAATCATCTATTGTGTATATGTATGTGAGTATGTTACCTATATAAATCATCTAGTGTGTATATGTATGTGAGTATGTTACCTATATAAATCATCTATTGTGTATATGTATGTGAGTATGTTACCTATATAAATCATCTATTGTGTATATGTATGTGAGTATGTTACCTATATAAATCATCTATTGTGTATATGTATGTGAGTATGTTACCTATATAAATCTAGTGTGTATATGTATGTGAGTATGTTACCTATATAAATCATCTATTGTGTATATGTATGTGAGTATGTTACCTATATAAATCATCTATTGTGTATATGTATGTGAGTATGTTACCTATATAAATCATCTAGTGTGTATATGTATGTGAGTATGTTACCTATATAAATCATCTATTGTGTATATGTATGTGAGTATGTTACCTATATAAATCATCTATTGTGTATATGTATGTGAGTATGTTACCTATATAAATCATCTATTGTGTATATGTATGTGAGTATGTTACCTATATAAATCTATTGTGTATATGTATGTGAGTATGTTACCTATATAAATCATCTATTGTGTATATGTATGTGAGTATGTTACCTATATAAATCTATTGTGTATATGTATGTGAGTATGTTACCTATATAAATCATCTAGTGTGTATATGTATGTGAGTATGTTACCTATATAAATCATCTAGTGTGTATATGTATGTGAGTATGTTACTTATATAAATATATTGTGTATATGTATGTGAGTATGTTACCTATATAAATCATCTATTGTGTATATGTATGTGAGTATGTTACCTATATAAATCATCTATGGTGTATATTGCATATAAACTATATTAATACTGATTATCCTCGTGTAAATTTGCATATAACTAAAGAACCGTCAAATATAATGCTTTGATTACATGCATACTGTTTCTAGCGGTTGTTTTCTGCCCCCACAACAAGTCCCATCCACCAAGAGTGACCTTAATCCTGAATAATGGCCAAAAACAGTCCGATTTCAGAAATAATTTATGCGTAAAAAAGAACTCCAACATCAACGATATTGCTTTGAAACTTCACATACACATTCCATGACTAATTCTCAAACACCCACAGTTTGTCCCCACACTACCACTGACCTTGAACTTTGGCAATTCGTTGAAAGCATAAAAGACATTTTATTCGTTGAACCAGCACTTATACAGTCAATCATGCCTGACGAGACACGCTTGGGGCGATGGCCTTGATAACAAAGTACATTCATTTTGTTTCTTCCTTCCAGTTTGGCGTATATGTTCAGGAAAGTAGCAGGAAACAAGGGGAGGTAACTGGAAGTATGTTTGATGTCGAATTCCACATCATTGATCCTACATACGTCAAAGCAGAACAAAAAGCTGCACTGTACGCGTTAAAGGTGGGTAAACAAATACATTCATGATGATGTAGTATGTAGTTATTATTAGATAGTTTAAGAGCTGCACTGTACGCGTTAAAGGTTGGTAAACGAATACATTCACAATGATATAGTATGTAGTTATTATTAGATAGTTTAAGAGCTGCACTGTACGCGTTAAAGGTTGGTAAACGAATACATTCACAATGATATAGTATGTAGTTATTATTAGATAGTTTAAGAGCTGCACTGTACGCGTTAAAGGTTGGTAAACGAATACATTCACAATGATATAGTATGTAGTTATTATTAGATAGTTTAAGAGCTGCACTGTACGCGTTAAAGGTTGGTAAACGAATACATTCACAATGATATAGTATGTAGTTATTATTAGATAGTTTAAGAGCTGCACTGTACGCGTTAAAGGTTGGTAAACGAATACATTCACAATGATATAGTATGTAGTTATTATTAGATATTAAGAGCTGCACTGTATGCGTTAAAGGTGGGTAAACGAATACATTCACAATGATATAGTATGTAGTTATTATTAGATTATTAAGAACTGCACTGTATGCGTTAAAGGTGGGTAAACGAATACATTCACAATGATATAGTATGTAGTTATTATTAGATAGTTTAAGAGCTGCACTGTATGCGTTAAAGGTGGGTAAACAAATACATTCACAATGATATAGTATGTAGTTATTATTAGATAGTTTAAGAGCTGCACTGTACGCGTTAAAGGTTGGTAAACGAATACATTCACAATGATATAGTATGTAGTTATTATTAGATAGTTTAAGAGCTGCACTGTACGCGTTAAAAGTTGGTAAACGAATACATTCACAATGATATAGTATGTAGTTATTATTAGATAGTTTAAGAGCTGCACTGTACGCATTAAAGGTGGGTAAACGAATACATTCACAATGATATAGTATGTAGTTATTATTAGATTATTAAGAGCTGCACTGTACGCGTTAAAGGTGGGTAAACAAATGCATACACGATGATGTAGATATTATTATAATGTACAGTCTACAACCGTTATGTCGAATTCTGTCAGACCGAACAAAATACTTTGACATAACCAAAGTTTGACATAACAGATATTAACCATGTTTCCCAAGATTATGTTTCTTGTAGATCACAAGCCCTATTATTACGATGAGCTGTTTATCCAATTATTAGTTAATTAAAGTGTGTACCTGTAGTGAACACATTGTAATTACTGTCATGGTAAACACTGTCAACTATCTTTATCGATTGTTTGTAGTGTGAAATACTGCCTATTTATACAGAACGAACCACAATTGTCAAATTTGACATAAGCAGAGCCAGTTATATGTAAACTGATAGTATCTGAAACGGGACTTTGACCGGACTTTGAGATAATCAGAGAATTTGACATAACCGACTTTGATATAATGTATGTAGACTGTAATTGTATTTATAAGACAGGTGTACTTGTGATATGTTATTAACAATGTGGTATTCATAGCTACATATACCATGTAACTCTCTGCATGCTAGGTAAATAAAGGCTATAAATAGTTCAAAAAAATAGTAGCAGACGACAATTCATTAATATGTTTGCTTACCGGTATTTGTCACTCTTGAAATCTGTCATGGACTTTCATCAGAACTGTTAGACAATTCTATTAACCCTTTCAACACCACAGACCTCTAAATAGGCTTACAAAAAGTGTAGATCCAGATGAGCCGGCTCGTGACGAGCCGTCTCATCAGGATCTGCACTTTTTGCCAGTGATATGACTATTTTTAGACATAATTACCCATTTTGATAAATGAACTTGTCCAAATGTGATTTTCTGATTCATTTATTGGTTTATGAATATCATGGACCAGTCCATGCGAGTTACTTGGTGTTGAATGGGTTAAAATACCATGACATATTTGACTGTTATTTTCAGCATTATCATGCAAAGAGTTACGTTACAAAGTAGAAGTACTGTGAAACAGCTTTTGGTGAAGTGTTTGGTTTCGTTTATGAACAAATATTGATAGCAGATCGAAATTAGAGCATAGTTTGTTCGCCTTTCAGGGTTTTTAGTTTATACAAATTTATTTTAGCTCGATTGCGAAACAAGTTCTTATAACTTATATTAATCACTCTCGAGACCTCATTCCTGGTGGAATCCACCGCCACGAGGGAGAGAGAAGAAGCAACGTGGAATTTAAATGCCTTGCCTAAGGGCACAATCGTAAAAGGGTTTTTAATATGACCACCATTACTCTGTTACTGTTGATACGAGTATGTTTTATTTACAAGCATTCACTCGTGTAGTGAAACACTCTTTATTATTTAATAAAAATTTAACAAATAAACAAACAAAAATGTATTTAATATTTTCAGGTGTATTTTGGAAGCACATTATTATTTCGAAGTACTTACGTGAAGCCAGGCACATACAGTATATTTGTTGATGCATTTCCCCGACCTAGTCACGGTCATGTGACTCTCATGTTGACCAATAACAATGGTCAAATTGCTCAAGATAGTTTTCCAATCAGGTACGCTCATTTAATATTTGTTTGATTCAATGTAGTCAAATTATATTTCACCAAATGAACGACGAAAGCAACTATTATCACCATGAAAGCATTATTATCATGATGAAAGCACTATTATCACCATGAAAGCATTATTATCACAATGAAAGCACTATTATCACCATGAAAGCATTATTATCACCATGAAAGCATTATTATCACAATGAAAGCACTATTATCACCATGAAAGCATTATTATCACAATGAAAGCACTATTATCATGATGAAAGCATTATTATCACAATGAAAGCATTATTATCACAATGAAAGCATTATTATCACCATGAAAGCACTATTATCATGATGAAAGCATTATTATCACCATGAAAGCACTATTATCACCATGAAAGCATTATTATCACCATGAAAGCACTATTATCATGATGAAAGCATTATTATCACCATGAAAGCATTATTATCACAATGAAAGCACTATTATCACAATGAAAGCATTATTATCACAATGAAAGCATTATTATCACAATGAAAGCATTATTATCACCATGAAAGCACTATTATCATGATGAAAGCATTATTATCACCATGAAAGCATTATTATCACCATGAAAGCACTATTATCACCATGAAAGCATTATTATCACAATGAAAGCATTATTACACCATGAAAGCACTATTATCATGATGAAAGCATTATTATCACCATGAAAGCATTATTATCACCATGAAAGCACTATTATCATGATGAAAGCATTATTATCACCATGAAAGCATTATTATCACAATGAAAGCACTATTATCATGATGAAAGCATTATTATCACAATGAAAGCATTATTATCACAATGAAAGCATTATTATCACCATGAAAGCACTATTATCATGATGAAAGCATTATTATCACCATGAAAGCACTATTATCACCATGAAAGCATTATTATCACCATGAAAGCACTATTATCATGATGAAAGCATTATTATCACCATGAAAGCATTATTATCACCATGAAAGCACTATTATCACCATTATTATCACAATGAAAGCATTATTATCACCATGAAAGCACTATTATCATGATGAAAGCATTATTATCACCATGAAAGCATTATTATCACCATGAAAGCACTATTATCACCATGAAAGCATTATTATCACCATGAAAGCACTATTATCACCATGAAAGCACTATTATCACCATGAAAGCACTATTATCATGATGAAAGCACTATTATCACCATGAAAGCACTATTATCAGGAGTGACAAGTGATGATAATAGCTTCCTATGTTCACGTGAAATATAACTTTCTTTGTATTTTAGGCTGAAAATCATAAATTATGATAGAAAATGATGCAACCATGCACTAAATGGTGTCAGAAAGTTACGTTTAGACGACATCATAAAATACTTCTCTGATGCTTCAAGTCCAAAATATGTTGACATTGACAATATTTCAAAACAGCGGCTGGAAACCTTAAAGTGGAATATTTTATTTTATTGATAATATTTCTATATTTCATTGGAAAGCATGAAATAAAATGTTCTCCTGTGCAAAAAAATGAAATGACATTCTGTTGGTGGTGTCTGTCCATCTATATTCTGTTTGTCTGAATGAACAGATTTCACAGATTTGGATGAAACGTTCACCAATGCATCTTTATGAAGTCTAGTTGCACGTCGCAATGTTCCGCTTGGATGAATTCATGGTATTTGTTATATTCCATTACACTCGTACGAGACTCTGATGGTTGTCGGGCTGGCTCCTTGCAGTTTTCACTGGGTTTGGACTAAAACTTTAGAGAAAAGCATAACACTGTAGTCTAAATCTCAGACTAAGACTACTTTGTGGCACCTCAGTGGTGTAATTGATAAGGTGTACGCCTTGTAACTGAGAGGTGTAAGTTTGAGCCCGCTAGAACCACGATGGTGATGTCCCTTAGGCAAGACACACACATCCACATGGCCTCTTCTCTCTGCCTCATGGCAATGTATTCCTGCCTCTTCTCTCTGCCTCATGGCAATGTATTCCTGCCTCTTCTCTCTGCCTCATGGCAATGTATTCCTGCCTCTTCTCTCTGCCTCATGGCAATGTATTCCTGCCTCTTCTCTCTGCCTCATGGCAATGTATTCCTGCCTCTTCTCTCTGCCTCATGGCGATGGGTCTGCCTCCGTGGTCGAGTGGTTAAGGTCGGTGACTTGTATACCACTGTAACCTATCATCACTGATGGTCACGGGTTCGAGCCCCGCTCAGGCCGTGTCTCATTTATATGAAAAAGTTGGCAGTTTCTTACAGATGTTGGTGCACCCAAGTACTGGTTAACTCACCGCTGGAGCCTGCCCAGGAAAGGTGTTGTTAGGTAAACTGCCCGCCGGCGATATAGCCCAAAATGGTGCTGATGCAGGTGTTAAACCCGAAATATAACATAACATATAACATGGCAATGGATTCCATCAGGAATGAGGTCTCGAGAGCGAATAATCTAATGTTGCAAAAACATGTTTTGCAATCAAGCTAAAATAAATTTGTATAAACCAAAACAACATAAATTTACTGAATTTGCTACAAATTTATTTTAGCTTGATTGCGAAACAAGTTTCTACAATGTCAGATTGATTGCTCCCAAGATCCCCCGATGGAATCCATTGCCATGAGAGAAGAGACAATGTGGATTTAAGTGTCTTGCCTAATAACACCACCGTCGTGGTTCTGACCTGGCTCAAGCTCACAACATCACGGTTGCTAGGCGAACACAATATCACTAAACTTGGTAGCAGTCTAATGTTTCATCCAGAGCCGCCATAGTACCAATACAAAATTGTAACTCGAACCATATACAATACAGTAACTGTTATTGCTTGTCAAAAAATAGTCCTTGACAATTCATTTTCAAACAGTTCATAAAACCAGTCCTATTGTGAAACAGAAATGTTAACATGGCTCGGCATTTTGTCTGTATAAGCAAAGAAGGAATTTACCGTGTTTAAAACTGCAATAAAACATGGTTTAGTGTTTGACGTCAAACCGGATATTTGTAATTTTGTGACGTCTTTTACACACTCTGCGCTTTTTAGATATTTTGGTCTTGTTAGAATCAACATATTCATAATACATGTATTTGTATTTAGGTTATATATTGGCAAATAAAACATGGTTTGTTGTTCCGAGCGTCGGAATTCCTATGCGTCGGAACACCAAACAATGTTTTACATGCCAATAAATAATACAAATATTATTCCTTAATTATTTGTTTCCTGTTACTTTCAGGTTTAACCAGATTATTCTAGAAGATCTTCAGTGGCTACTTCTGGCACCATTTGTTACCATGGTGATTATTTTACTGGTCAATCATGGATTCCCAGCCAAAGACTTATTACCAATCACATTCCAGTCCAAAGATAGATAACCTATGGTCCATATTAGGTTATGTGCGACATCAAATAAGCATCTTATATATAGGGGCGACCATCATCATGGGATTAATGTCGTGTTGGAATCCTGCTGGAATTGGTTTCGTTCGAGCGATTCATCTATCAAACTGGCTTGAAGAAGGTCAGTGGTTCTAGCCAAGTGTGTGAAACAGTGCTGGAAGGGGCATGTGGAGACATTCACTACCAGATAAAGGCTCAAGTTACTCATAACACAGTTTTGGCCATTTGATGATTTTTAAATAACACACCAACTGCGGACAAGATCTTCATAACTTCTGACCAGATTTTCACAAAAAGCATCGCAGGAATGATTAATACCAAGCCTAATTAATTTCACTTCCATGATTTCATTCCTCCACTCATCAACACTGCTGGGGAGACATGAGCTTTTGTTCAAAAACGATCACTAGTTTATGATGAAGTTAAAGCAGCATTACATCGTATGAAATAAAATATATCTGAAAAATTCAATGTTTACGTATGGGTAGCAATGCTGCTACACATTCTAACATTATACTGTGTATGCTCATGTTCATTTGGTAAACAGTGTTTTTTTGCGATAAAACAAACTCGACATTCCGAGTCGATCGGTCACGCACTTGTTTACAACCGGAACGCATCGTCAGCACTTGTTTACATTCGGAATGCATCGTCCCCATTTGTACCACGTTGTCTTTTTTAATTAAATTACTTGATATGTTGATTCATACCTCTGTTAGCTAAGTCTTTTAGGGACAGTTCTACATCCCCGCGAGGGGTTCTACATTAGAGGAAGATAGATAGATAGTCTTTCATGTTCACAATATATAGGTTGTTTTCTACATCCTCTGTTGTTTCACGCATGCTCGCTGTGCGTGTTTATATTTCGTGTGTTGATAAACAAATTCGCGTATACGACGGTTTAAATTTATTGGAATTTTATCGTTTCTGTGCGACTATTTCGATTTTTGTAAACACACACACATTAGTATTTATATTTTACCCAAAACATCCTTTATTACGATGTAATGCTGCTTTAATGGCCATCACTAGTTTTTGATGAAGTTAATGGCCATCACTAGTTTTTGATGAAGTTAATGGCCATCACTAGTTTTTGATGAAGTTAATGGCCATCAATAGTTTTTGATGAAGTTAATGGCCATCACTAGTTTTTGATGAAGTTAATGGCCATCACTAGTTTTTGTTGAAGTTAATGGCCATCACTAGTTTTTGATGAAGTTAATGGCCATCACTAGTTTTTAATGAAGTTAATGGCCATCAATAGTTTTTGATGAAGTTAATGGCCATCACTAGTTTTTATGAAGTTAATGGCCATCAATAGTTTTTGATGAAGTTAATGGCCATCACTAGTTTTTGATGAAGTTAATGGCCATCACTAGTTTTGATAAAGTTAATGGTCATCACTAGTTTTTGATGAAGTTAATGGCCATCACTAGTTTTTAATGAAGTTATGGCCATCACTAGTTTTTGATGAAGTTATGGCCATCACTAGTTTTGATAAAGTTAATGGTCATCACTAGTTTTTGATGAAGTTAATGGCCATCACTAGTTTTTGATGAAGTTAATGGCCATCACTAGTTTTGATAAAGTTAATGGTCATCAATAGTTTTTGATGAAGTTAATGGCCATCAATAGTTTTTTATGAAGTTAATGGCCATCACTAGTTTTTGATGAAGTTAATGGCCATCAATAGTTTTTGTTGAAGTTAATGGCCATCACTAGTTTTTAATGAAGTTAATGGCCATCACTAGTTTTTGTTGAAGTTAATGGCCATCACTAGTTTTGATGAAGTTAATGGCCATCACTAGTTTTTATGAAGTTAATGGCCATCACTATTTTTGTTGAAGTTAATGGCCATCAATAGTTTTTATGAAGTTAATGGCCATCACTAGTTTTTGAAGTTAATGCCATCACTAGTTTTGATGAAGTTAATGGCCATCACTAGTTTTTGATGAAGTTAATGGCCATCACTAGTTTTTGATGAAGTTAATGGCCATCAATAGTTTTTGATGAAGTTAATGGCCATCAATAGTTTTTGATGAAGTTAATGGCCATCACTGGTTTTTGTTGAAGTTAATGGCCATCACTAGTTTTTGATGAAGTTAATGGCCATCAATAGTTTTTGATGAAGTTAATGGCCATCAATAGTTTTTGATGAAGTTAATGGCCATCACTGGTTTTTGTTGAAGTTAATGGCCATCACTAGTTTTTGATGAAGTTAATGGCCATCAATAGTTTTTGATGAAGTTAATGGCCATCAATAGTTTTTGATGAAGTTAATGGCCATCACTAGTTTTTGTTGAAGTTAATGGCCATCACTAGTTTTTGATGAAGTTAATGGCCATCAATAGTTTTTGATGAAGTTAATGGCCATCAATAGTTTTTGATGAAGTTAATGGCCATCACTAGTTTTTGTTGAAGTTAATGGCCATCACTAGTTTTTGATGAAGTTAATGGCTTGTTTGTGTTTGGCATCACTAGTTTTTGATAAAGTTAATGGCCATCACTAGTTTTTAATGAAGTTAATGGCCATCACTAGTTTTTAATGAAGTTAATGGCCATCACTAGTTTTTGATGAAGTTAATGGCCATCACTAGTTTTTGATGAAGTTAATGGCCATCACTAGTTTTTGATGAAGTTAATGGCCATCAATAGTTTTTGATGAAGTTAATGGCCATCACTAGTTTTTGATGAAGTTAATGGCCATCACTAGTTTTTGATGAAGTTAATGGCCATCACTAGTTTTTAATGAAGTTAATGGCCATCACTAGCTTTTGATGAAGTTAATGGCCATCAATAGTTTTTGATGAAGTTAATGGCCATCACTAGTTTTTGATGAAGTTAATGGCCATCAATAGTTTTTGTTGAAGTTAATGGCCATCACTAGTTTTTGATGAAGTTAATGGCCATCACTAGTTTTTGATGAAGTTAATGGCCATCAATAGTTTTTGTTGAAGTTAATGGCCATCACTAGTTTTTGATGAAGTTAATGGCCATCAATAGTTTTTGTTGAAGTTAATGGCCATCACTAGTTTTTGATGAAGTTAATGGCCATCAATAGTTTTTGTTGAAGTTAATGGCCATCACTAGTTTTTGATGAAGTTAATGGCCATCAATAGTTTTTTTATGAAGTGTGCTTTATGTTTGTATCATCTACTGCGTGTGTGCGTGCGCGCTTTATGTCTGTATCATCTACTGTATGCTTTATGTCGGTATCATCTACTTTATGTCTGTATCATCTACTGTGTGGCTTTATGTCTGTATCATCTACTGTGTGGCTTTATGTCTGTAGCATCTACTGTGTGGCTTTATGTCTGTATTGTCTACTGTATGCTTTATGTTGGTATCATCTACTTTATGTCTGTATCATCTACTGTGTGGCTTTATGCCTGTATCATCTACTTTATGCTTTATGTCGGTATCATCTACTGTGTGGCTTTATGTCTGTATCATCTACTGTATGGCTTTATGTCTGTATCATCTACTGTGTGGCTTTATGTCTGTATCATCTACTGTGTGGCTTTATGTCTGTATCATCTACTGTGTGGCTTTATGTCTGTATCATCTACTGTGTGGCTTTATGTCTGTATCATCTACTGTGTGGCTTTATGTCTGTATCATCTACTGTATGCGATATGTCTGTATTATCTACTCAAGCATTTGTATGGGATTTTTCAAGCGGTTGGTTAAGTAACGTACATGCAGCCCCCCCTCCCCCTCCACAGCCCCCTCCAGGTTTAGCCATGTTGGTTCAAGGTCACACATAGAACTTAGAATAGAGGCAGCTGGCACAGATCTGTTTGCAAACAAACAATTTTATATGGTTCCAGTGTTATTGTGTAGATTTATTCAAATTATATCTTAGAAGCTGATGAATGTTGCCAATGGAGACTGCATTTAGATATTACATAATTATCCCCCTCTTGCATAGGACTATGTACTGTAGTACAGTGTTAGTCTCATAGACTGTGCCTGCTGGAGCCGTTACCATTGTGCCCTTAGGCAAGGCATTTAAATTCCACATGCCTCTTCTCTCCCTCGTGGCGATGGATTCCATCAGGAATGAGGTCTCAAGAGTGATTGATATAAGTTGTAAGAACTTGTTACGCAATCGAGCTAAAATAAATTTGTATCAACTAATAGACTAGACTCGCACTCTTGTTTCAATTTATTAAATCGTCAGGGAATATGGCTGCCTCTGGGATGTTCTTCTTGTTAAAATTGTGATATATTTTGTTCTAGATGTAAATAGTTCTACTATGTAATAGCCACCTAATGTGTATGCATGACCACAGGGATTCGGCACGTTTGGGGGTACTAGTATATATATTTAAGTACAGGGATTCTACTCTGTGGGATGTCAGATTTCGCATCGATCAGTAAAATGGCCCTATCTGAAACAATGTTGTACAAAGCTGTCCAAATATAACGCCTATCCCGAGTCTTTATATTGTTCTTCAAATAAAACACAACTTTAAGCTGCATGCATGTATACTTTGCAAACAATTGCCACATACATTGGCCAGAGCAGGTCACATTTCCATACTAGGACACGGGTTCTGTCAGCAACAAAAAAAAATCTTCGACGGGAGAGTTTTAACTGTGAATAACATTATCAATAAAATGTGTTTCCACTAACCTGTATGTTTATTCGGCAAAAATGTACGTCAAAAAGAGATTTCGTAGCATTTTCAATTTGTTTTGAAAAATTCTAAAGCGGCGCAATTCGCGTTGAAACCAGCGTTGAAACGAGCGTTCTGATTGGATTATGATTGTTCTTCATATATAAAAAAACATCTTGTTACATTCTAATAATCCAATCAGAACGCTCGTTTCAACGCTGGTTTCAACGTGAATTGCGCCGCTTTAGAATTTTTCAAAACAAATTGAAAATGCTACGAAATCTCTTTTTGACGTACATTTTTGCCGAATAAACATACAGGTTAGTGGAAACACATTTTATTGATAATGTTATTCACAGTTAAAACTCTCCCGTCGAAGATTTTTTTTGTTGCTGACAGAACCCGTGTCCTAGCATGGAAATGTGACCTGCTATGGCCAATGTATGTGGCAATTGTTTGCAAAGTATACATGCATGCAGCTTAAAGTTGTGTTTTATTTGAAGAACAATATAAAGACTCGGGATAGGCGTTATATTTGGACAGCTTTGTACAAAATTGTTTCAGATATGGCCATTTTACTGATCGATGCGAAATCTGACATCCCACAGAGTAGAATCCCTGTACTTAAATATATATACTAGTACCCCCAAACGTGCCGAATCCCTGTGTGCATGACCTGATGTGTATTTTATTATTTTTCAGAATTTTATTTCTGTGTTATACATGTCTTCATGTTTTTCACCTGCATGCTTGCTAAATATCTACATGAATCCCTGTTTGACACATGTACAGATACATTACAACAATATAGTGTACAGATACATTACAACAATATAGTGTACTAGACTGGGACAATTTCAGCGAAATGTTGGCGCTTAGAGTTTATGAGGCGTTTTTGAGGAAAAGTTGGAAAACAACTTTTTCCAATGGATTTGGGTATGCTGAAAATGAATATTTTGTTTGCCAAGCTCAATTTTGATTTTTCGGTACCCAAATTGCTAAAAACAAAAATGGCCGCCATGGGAAACTTAAAACGCCCATAACTTTTGAATGAAGGGTGATACAGCTTAATTGTTTGCACCAAATACCATGTTTTTGATGCCTACGAACACACTGAACACATCATAATGGAGCTATGTTCAATATAAATGGGTGGAAAATAATATAAGTGGCATTTCATTTGAAAACTGACAAATAATAAACAAAATCAGAACGTTAGATCATGAAATGCCTTTATATTACCAGAAGCATGGCACATAGTGACTGATAATATTAATAAGTGTATTTTACATGATTTATAAACTGTCCAACATATATTATACATAGTAGGAAAACTAGGCCGTAATGTTATTCAGCATATTATATTATGTTTAAATAGTAAATGTCTATAACGGTGTACTGTATCGCAAGTCTTTGAAGTATTTCTTTCAGCTTCATTTGTTCATGCAAATGTTGTCACTGTCTACACACTTGCAGGCTCCAGTGCATGTCAGTTTGCCCTTTCTGCAGGTGCAACTCTGTGATTTACAGCCTTTTGTGCATCCACATGCAACAATGTCCTTGCATGACTGTGGAATTGGAGCGAGTGACACAAGTTTTGGTGACAGCTGTCCACCTTCCAATGTCCAGCCCATGGTTGCAGGTGAGGGTAGGACTGGTTGTGGATTGGTAGCCTGCATCCAAACCATACTTTGGAAGTGTGCTCGCTGAACATGAAATTGTAGTGCATCTGATGTAGGAGGCAATGCATCTTGCGATTTACATTTGAAGAACAATTTGACACGAGCATTGTCACAGCTGGCTACTTCTTGAACGTTGTACAACTTGCACACAAACTGTTCTGCATCCTTCATTGTATTTTGTGTCAGTTCTCCTGTTCCAAGGTCTTTGAGGAGATGGTTGTCTGTGGTGAACAGTTTCCATGCAGTTTTCTTGCTATGTTCAGCAAAGTAGGACACAGTATCGCAGCCCATTATTGCATGGAATGGGATGAGGGTTTCAAACACTGAGTTGCTGAATGGAAGATTATGCCTGGTATCATGTACAGGTTTCCGACGTTTTGATGTGCCTGCCTTCATCCACAACTTTCTGCAATTCATTTTGGGGAAATGTGCTAGCAGTAGCACCAAGACATCTGTGTCTCGCGCTGACACAACCACACTCTCTGCATCTGTGTGCATACAATGCAAGACAAGCCTTGTATCTGCCTCCTCATGGCTGGCCTCGAGCAAATGAATGTCCAATTCCGGGTCAGATGTCCAAACTTTGTCCTCCCTCTGGAATCCACCAGAGACTACCAGTATTTTCCCTGGAGGAGCATTTGCGATCAAATGTTTTGAGAGGAAATCTGCTAGGTCTGCCTTGTTAGCAGGCACAGCCAGCAAATCATTCCAGTTGTTGGGGATTGGCACAGAACTGTCCTCGACAACTCTTCTGATCGGACGAGAATGTTTTGAACGTTTCTTCCTGGTACCAGCCTTGATTGATGTTTCTCTGTACCGATCAAAGGTGACATCGATCCTGTCAAAAGATCTCCCAGCATGACTGACATTCAGCACAAATGCATCTCCCAGTTCACCAAAGTTATTAACACCTGAAGGTTTTCCAAGTGCCACTACTAGGGCTTGGCCACCTATCACCAGACAGGATGTTCTGTCAAGGGTAATCTCTGGTGGACATGTCACATCTTTGGTCATCACATCAGTTAGGATAGCTTTATTACCAACCCGCAGACTGCCATTTGTGTTTGCAATTCATGCTGTAATACATTGTGAAGATCCACCTTCCTGCCAGCCTGGTAGGCAATGATGAGGCGCTGAAGTATATTCCAGTCTGCCTTCATGGTGGATTCTTTACCCTTGGAGTCTTTCTGTGCCACATATAGAGATGAGAAGGTGAATGCCTTTGACTTATGTATGGGATCTCTGAACTTGATTCTTGTATGGCCGCCACCAGAGGCAATCAATCTCTCATTCACGAATGTATTGAGTTGTACCTGGCCCAGATGCTCAGCTTTCAGATGACATTCTTGGATATCAGTAGTTGCTAAATCCTTGGTAGAAATATTCTGGAGCACATCACAGGATTTCTTTGTAGAACTGACATGATTTTGTCTTCATCCTCGGTGTCCCGTTTCATTCTAGCAGGAGTGGTTTCATTGTGAATCATTTGGTCTTCATGTCCAACCATAAACAGTGCCCTTGTCTTGGTTGCAATGCAGGCCCTGAGATTATATGACAAGGCCCAGCGGCTCAATGCTGCTGTGGTTTTGGTAATTCCAATGATACCACCACCCTTTTCCCCTGTGCTATTTAGCCACTCTTGGCTGTGGTCTGGGTCAACCTGGTTGAATCTCTGGTCTGATCCCTTCACAACAAAGTTGCCTTTGTAGAATTCCTCTTTGACTTCATCAGGTAGCTGGTTCATCTCGGCTAAGTACACAGTACCCCACCTGGCATAGTTTATGTGGTCATAGCGGTGGAAGTATTTGCTTAAAAGCATAGAGGTGAAGCTCCCAGAGACCATCACGCTGGGCCCTGATGAACAGGAGTAGTATACATACCATGTTCATATACTGCCACCAGTACTGGAAGTTGACATCTTGCTCTTTGCTAAGAACAAATTCAGCCATGAGATTGCAAAATCGTGTGGATGCCAGTGTTGTCACCAGTGCATCATAATCTTGTGGAGCTGCTTTCAATATATCTTCTTTCAGCTCATGGTCTTTCTTCTCTATATACGGCAGGAGTTGTGGAAGCACAAGTTGCCACATAGCTCGCAGGGTTAGTTTGTGTGCACGCACTCCCTTAGCATATGATTTTCCAGTCATTGCTTTCTCTGTTGAATTTGGTCTGCCAAACCAGAATCTGCAGTGTGTTGTCCCAAGACCTTCAGAAAGTTCATCGCCGTATGTAGGCCTCCTAATCTGGGTATCAGAAGATCCTTGTACTGTGGTATTGTCCATTTCAGCTCCATCAGTGCAGGGAAGAGAGCCTGGTCTACTGTAATCACGGCATGCTTTTGCTGTAAAGAGGCTGCTACATGTAGAACTCTTTGAACAATTGTGTTCAAAGTTTGGATCTCATGTGCTGGTGCCTGAATGATAGGCATGTATCCAACAGTGGTGTTTTCTGGATCCATTTGACTGTGCCTTCTGTTAAAAGATGTCCAGGTGGATTTAGGTTCTTCGTGTTGACGTACATAAATGCTTTGTCTGTAGCTTTAGCTTTCAATGCCGATGTGGGAATATCATTGGATTTCTCAAACCATTCCGCTTTCAATTCCCCAAACTGTGGTTCGATGGTGCCTTCATTGATGTTGACTGGGATGATAGCTTCCATTGCTTCTGCATTTAGTCAACATAACTCATAAATTGTCCCATTCAAATTTGTCAGTTTTCAATAGAAATGCCACTAGTTTTCACTGATATATATTGATCATAGCTCCATTATGGTATGTTCAGTGTGTTGGTAGGCATCAAAAGCATGATATTTGGTGCAAAGAAACTTTGCTTTATCACCCTTCATTCAAAAGTTATGGACGTTTAAAGTTTTCCATGGTGGCCATTTTTGTTTTTAGCAATTTGGGTACCAAAAAATCAAAATTGAGCTTGGCAAACAAAATATTCATTTTTAGCATACCCAAATCCATTGGAAAAAGTTGTTTGCCAACTTTTCCTCAAAAACGCCTCCAACATTCACACTTCCTGAAAATTGTCCTAGTCTAT
>CM026404.1:66539715-66596804 GCA_014843695.1 Archivesica marissinica
TGTGAGTATGTTACCTATATAAATCATCTATTGTGTATATGTATGTGAGTATGTTACCTATATAAATCATCTATTGTGTATATGTATGTGAGTATGTTACCTATATAAATCATCTATTGTGTATATGTATGTGAGTATGTTACCTATATAAATCATCTATTGTGTATATGTATGTGAGTATGTTACCTATATAAATCTATTGTGTATATGTATGTGAGTATGTTACCTATATAAATCATCTATTGTGTATATGTATGTGAGTATGTTACCTATATAAATCATCTAGTGTGTATATGTATGTGAGTATGTTACCTATATAAATCTATTGTCTTTGTGTATATGTATGTGAGTATGTTACCTATATAAATCATCTAGTGTGTATATGTATGTGAGTATGTTACCTATATAAATCATCTATTGTGTATATGTATGTGAGTATGTTACCTATATAAATCATCTATTGTGTATATGTATGTGAGTATGTTACCTATATAAATCTAGTGTGTATATGTATGTGAGTATGTTACCTATATAAATCATCTAGTGTGTATATGTATGTGAGTATGTTACTTATATAAATCTATTGTGTATATGTATGTGAGTATGTTACCTATATAAATCATCTATTGTGTATATGTATGTGAGTATGTTACCTATATAAATCATCTAGTGTGTATATGTATGTGAGTATGTTACCTATATAAATCATCTATTGTGTATATGTATGTGAGTATGTTACCTATATAAATCTATTGTGTATATGTATGTGAGTATGTTACCTATATAAATCTAGTGTGTATATGTATGTGAGTATGTTACCTATATAAATCATCTATTGTGTATATGTATGTGAGTATGTTACCTATATAAATCATCTATTGTGTATATGTATGTGAGTTTGTTACCTATATAAATCATCTATTGTGTATATGTATGTGAGTTTGTTACCTATATAAATCATCTATTGTGTATATGTATGTGAGTATGTTACCTATATAAATCATCTATTGTGTATATGTATGTGAGTTTGTTACCTATATAAATCATCTATTGTGTATATGTATGTGTGTATGTTACCTATATAAATCATCTATTGTGTATATGTATGTGAGTATGTTACCTATATAAATCATCTATTGTGTATATGTATGTGAGTATGTTACCTATATAAATCTATTGTGTATATGTATGTGAGTATGTTACCTATATAAATCATCTAGTGTGTATATGTATGTGAGTATGTTACCTATATAAATCATCTAGTGTGTATATGTATGTGAGTATGTTACTTATATAAATATATTGTGTATATGTATGTGAGTATGTTACCTATATAAATCATCTATTGTGTATATGTATGTGAGTATGTTACCTATATAAATCATCTATGGTGTATATTGCATATAAACTATATTAATACTGATTATCCTCGTGTAAATTTGCATATAACTAAAGAACCGTCAAATATAATGCTTTGATTACATGCATACTGTTTCTATATAATTCCGATTTCAGAAATAATTTATGCGTAAAAAAGAACTCCAACATCAACGATATTGCTTTGAAACTTCACATACACATTCCATGACTAATTCTCAAACACCCACAGTTTGTCCCCACACTACCACTGACCTTGAACTTTGGCAATTCGTTGAAAGCATAAAAGACATTTTATTCGTTGAACCAGCACTTATACAGTCAATCATGCCTGACGAGACACGCTTGGGGCGATGGCCTTGATAACAAAGTACATTCATTTTGTTTCTTCCTTCCAGTTTGGCGTATATGTTCAGGAAAGTAGCAGGAAACAAGGGGAGGTAACTGGAAGTATGTTTGATGTCGAATTCCACATCATTGATCCTACATACGTCAAAGCAGAACAAAAAGCTGCACTGTACGCGTTAAAGGTGGGTAAACAAATACATTCATGATGATGTAGTATGTAGTTATTATTAGATAGTTTAAGAGCTGCACTGTACGCGTTAAAGGTTGGTAAACGAATACATTCACAATGATATAGTATGTAGTTATTATTAGATAGTTTAAGAGCTGCACTGTACGCGTTAAAGGTTGGTAAACGAATACATTCACAATGATATAGTATGTAGTTATTATTAGATAGTTTAAGAGCTGCACTGTACGCGTTAAAGGTTGGTAAACGAATACATTCACAATGATATAGTATGTAGTTATTATTAGATAGTTTAAGAGCTGCACTGTACGCGTTAAAGGTTGGTAAACGAATACATTCACAATGATATAGTATGTAGTTATTATTAGATAGTTTAAGAGCTGCACTGTACGCGTTAAAGGTTGGTAAACGAATACATTCACAATGATATAGTATGTAGTTATTATTAGATAGTTTAAGAGCTGCACTGTACGCGTTAAAGGTTGGTAAACGAATACATTCACAATGATATAGTATGTAGTTATTATTAGATAGTTTAAGAGCTGCACTGTACGCGTTAAAGGTTGGTAAACGAATACATTCACAATGATATAGTATGTAGTTATTATTAGATAGTTTAAGAGCTGCACTGTACGCGTTAAAGGTGGGTAAACGAATACATTCACAATGATATAGTATGTAGTTATTATTAGATGTTTGGTGTGTTATTAAGAGCTGCACTGTACGCGTTAAAGGTGGGTAAACGAATACATTCACAATGATATAGTATGTAGTTATTATTAGATAGTTTAAGAGCTGCACTGTACGCATTAAAGGTGGGTAAACGAATACATTCACAATGATATAGTATGTAGTTATTATTAGATTATTAAGAGCTGCACTGTACGCGTTAAAGGTGGGTAAACAAATGCATACACGATGATGTAGATATTATTATAATGTACAGTCTACAACCGTTATGTCGAATTCTGTCAGACCGAACAAAATACTTTGACATAACCAAAGTTTGACATAACAGATATTAACCATGTTTCCCAAGATTATGTTTCTTGTAGATCACAAGCCCTATTATTACGATGAGCTGTTTATCCAATTATTAGTTAATTAAAGTGTGTACCTGTAGTGAACACATTGTAATTACTGTCATGGTAAACACTGTCAACTATCTTTATCGATTGTTTGTAGTGTGAAATACTGCCTATTTATACAGAACGAACCACAATTGTCAAATTTGACATAAGCAGAGCCAGTTATATGTAAACTGATAGTATCTGAAACGGGACTTTGACCGGACTTTGAGATAATCAGAGAATTTGACATAACCGACTTTGATATAATGTATGTAGACTGTAATTGTATTTATAAGACAGGTGTACTTGTGATATGTTATTAACAATGTGGTATTCATAGCTACATATACCATGTAACTCTCTGCATGCTAGGTAAATAAAGGCTATAAATAGTTCAAAAAAATAGTAGCAGACGACAATTCATTAATATGTTTGCTTACCGGTATTTGTCACTCTTGAAATCTGTCATGGACTTTCATCAGAACTGTTAGACAATTCTATTAACCCTTTCAACACCACAGACCTCTAAATAGGCTTACAAAAAGTGTAGATCCAGATGAGCCGGCTCGTGACGAGCCGTCTCATCAGGATCTGCACTTTTTGCCAGTGATATGACTATTTTTAGACATAATTACCCATTTTGATAAATGAACTTGTCCAAATGTGATTTTCTGATTCATTTATTGGTTTATGAATATCATGGACCAGTCCATGCGAGTTACTTGGTGTTGAATGGGTTAAAATACCATGACATATTTGACTGTTATTTTCAGCATTATCATGCAAAGAGTTACGTTACAAAGTAGAAGTACTGTGAAACAGCTTTTGGTGAAGTGTTTGGTTTCGTTTATGAACAAATATTGATAGCAGATCGAAATTAGAGCATAGTTTGTTCGCCTTTCAGGGTTTTTAGTTTATACAAATTTATTTTAGCTCGATTGCGAAACAAGTTCTTATAACTTATATTAATCACTCTCGAGACCTCATTCCTGGTGGAATCCACCGCCACGAGGGAGAGAGAAGAAGCAACGTGGAATTTAAATGCCTTGCCTAAGGGCACAATCGTAAAAGGGTTTTTAATATGACCACCATTACTCTGTTACTGTTGATACGAGTATGTTTTATTTACAAGCATTCACTCGTGTAGTGAAACACTCTTTATTATTTAATAAAAATTTAACAAATAAACAAACAAAAATGTATTTAATATTTTCAGGTGTATTTTGGAAGCACATTATTATTTCGAAGTACTTACGTGAAGCCAGGCACATACAGTATATTTGTTGATGCATTTCCCCGACCTAGTCACGGTCATGTGACTCTCATGTTGACCAATAACAATGGTCAAATTGCTCAAGATAGTTTTCCAATCAGGTACGCTCATTTAATATTTGTTTGATTCAATGTAGTCAAATTATATTTCACCAAATGAACGACGAAAGCAACTATTATCACCATGAAAGCACTATTATCACCATGAAAGCACTATTATCACCATGAAAGCACTATTATCACCATGAAAGCACTATTATCATGATGAAAGTACTATTATCATGATGAAAGCACTATTATCACCATGAAAGCAACTATTATCACCATGAAAGCACTATTATCACCATGAAAGCACTATTATACTATTATCACAATGAAAGCACTATTATCATGATGAAAGTACTATTATCACCATGAAAGCACTATTATCACAATAAAAACACTATTATCACCATGAAAGCACTATTATCACCATGAAAGCACTATTATCACAATAAAAGCACTATTATCACCATGAAAGCACTATTATCAGGAGTGACAAGTGATGATAATAGCTTCCTATGTTCACATGAAATATAACTTTCTTTGTATTTTATGCTGAAAAGCATAGATTATGATAGAAAATGATGCAACCGTGCACTAAATGGCGTTAGAAAGTTACGTTTAGACGACATCATAAAAAACTTCTCTGATGCTTCAAGTCCAAAATATGTTGACATTGACAATATTTCAAAACAGCGGCTGGAAACCATAAAGTGGAATATTTTATTTTATTGATAATATTTCTATATTTCATTGGAAAGCATGAAATAAAATGTTCTCCTGTGCAAAAAAAATGAAATGACGTTCTGTTGGTGGTGTCTGTCCGTCTATATTCTGTTTGTCTGAATGATCTTCTAACAGTTTTCACAGATTTCGATTAAACGTTCACCAATGCATCTTTATGAAGTCTAGTTGCACGTCGCAATGTTCCGCTTGGATGAATTCATGGTATTTGTTATATTCCATTACACTCGTATGAGACTGTGATGGTTGTCGGGCTTGCTCCTTGCAGTTTTCACTGGGATTGGACTAAAACTTTAGAGAAAAGCGTAACACTGTAGTCTAAATCTCGGACTAAGACTACTTTGTGGCACCTCAGTGGTGTAATTGATAAGGTGTACGCCTCGTAACCGAGAGGTGTAAGTTTGAGCCCGCTAGAACCACGATGGTGATGTCCCTTAGGCAAGACACACAAATCCACATTGCCTCTTCTCTCTGACTCATGGCAATGGATTCCATCAGGAATGAGGTCTCGAGAGCGAATAATCTAATGTTGCAAAAACATGTTTTGCAATCAAGCTAAAATAAATTTGTATAAACCAAAACAACATAAATTTACTGAATTTGCTACAAATTTATTTTAGCTTGATTGCGAAACAAGTTTCTACAATGTCAGATTGATTGCTCCCAAGATCCCCCGATGGAATCCATTGCCATGAGAGAAGAGACAATGTGGATTTAAGTGTCTTGCCTAATAACACCACCGTCGTGGTTCTGACCTGGCTCAAGCTCACAACATCACGGTTGCTAGGCGAACACAATATCACTAAACTTGGTAGCAGTCTAATGTTTCATCCAGAGCCGCCATAGTACCAATACAAAATTGTAACTCGAACCATATACAATACAGTAACTGTTATTGCTTGTCAAAAAATAGTCCTTGACAATTCATTTTCAAACAGTTCATAAAACCAGTCCTATTGTGAAACAGAAATGTTAACATGGCTCGGCATTTTGTCTGTATAAGCAAAGAAGGAATTTACCGTGTTTAAAACTGCAATAAAACATGGTTTAGTGTTTGACGTCAAACCGGATATTTGTAATTTTGTGACGTCTTTTACACACTCTGCGCTTTTTAGATATTTTGGTCTTGTTAGAATCAACATATTCATAATACATGTATTTGTATTTAGGTTATATATTGGCAAATAAAACATGGTTTGTTGTTCCGAGCGTCGGAATTCCTATGCGTCGGAACACCAAACAATGTTTTACATGCCAATAAATAATACAAATATTATTCCTTAATTATTTGTTTCCTGTTACTTTCAGGTTTAACCAGATTATTCTAGAAGATCTTCAGTGGCTACTTCTGGCACCATTTGTTACCATGGTGATTATTTTACTGGTCAATCATGGATTCCCAGCCAAAGACTTATTACCAATCACATTCCAGTCCAAAGATAGATAACCTATGGTCCATATTAGGTTATGTGCGACATCAAATAAGCATCTTATATATAGGGGCGACCATCGTCATGGGATTAATGTCGTGTTGGAATCCTGCTGGAATTGGTTTCGTTCGAGCGATTCATCTATCAAACTGGCTTGAAGAAGGTCAGTGGTTCTAGCCAAGTGTGTGAAACAGTGCGGGAAGGGGCATGTGGAGACATTCACTACCAGATAAAGGCTCAAGTTACTCATAACACAGTTTTGGCCATTTGATGATTTTTAAATAACACACCAACTGCGGACACGATCTTCATAACTTCTGACCAGATTTTCACAAAAAGCATCGCAGGAATGATTAATACCAAGCCTAATTAATTTCACTTCCATGATTTCATTCCTCCACTCATCAACACTGCTGGGGAGACATGAGCTTTTGTTCAAAAACGATCACTAGTTTATGATGAAGTTAATGGCCATCACTAGTTTATGATGAAGTTAATGGCCATCAATAGTTTTTGATGAAGTTAATGGCCATCACTAGTTTTTAATGAAGTTAATGGCCATCACTAGTTTTTAATGAAGTTAATGGCCATCACTAGTGTTTGATGAAGTTAATGGCCATCACTAGTTTATGATGAAGTTAATGGCCATCACTAGTTTTTAATGAAGTTAATGGCCATCACTAGTGTTTGATGAAGTTAATGGCCATCACTAGTTTTTGATGAAGTTAATGGCCATCACTAGTTTTTAATGAAGTTAATGGCCATCAATAGTTTTTAATGAAGTTAATGGCCATCACTAGTTTTTGATGAAGTTAATGGCCATCACTAGTTTTTAATGAAGTTAATGGCCATCAATAGTTTTTGATGAAGTTAATGGCCATCACTAGTTTTTGATGAAGTTAATGGCCATCAATAGTTTTTGATGAAGTTAATGGCCATCACTAGTTTTTGATGAAGTTAATGGCCATCACTAGTTTTTGATGAAGTTAATGGCCATCACTAGTTTTTGATGAAGTTAATGGCCATCAATAGTTTTTGATGAAGTTAATGGCCATCACTAGTTTTTGATGAAGTTAATGGCCATCACTAGTTTTTAATGAAGTTAATGGCCATCAATAGTTTTTGATGAAGTTAATGGCCATCACTAGTTTTAATGAAGTTAATGGCCATCAATAGTTTTTGATGAAGTTAATGGCCATCACTAGTTTTTGATGAAGTTAATGGCCATCACTAGTTTTTGTTGAAGTTAATGGCCATCACTAGTTTTTGATGAAGTTAATGGCCATCACTAGTTTTTATGAAGTTAATGGCCATCAATAGTTTTTGATGAAGTTAATGGCCATCACTAGTTTTTAATGAAGTTAATGGCCATCAATAGTTTTTGATGAAGTTAATGGCCATCACTAGTTTTTGATGAAGTTAATGGCCATCACTAGTTTTTGATGAAGTTAATGGCCATCACTAGTTTTTGATGAAGTTAATGGCCATCAATAGTTTTTGATGAAGTTAATGGCCATCAATAGTTTTTGATGAAGTTAATGGCCATCATAGTTTTTGATGAAGTTAATGGCCATCACTAGTTTTTGATGAAGTTAATGGCCATCAATAGTTTTTGATGAAGTTAATGGCCATCACTAGTTTTTGATGAAGTTAATGGCCATCACTGGTTTTTAATGAAGTTAATGGCCATCACTAGTTTTTGATGAAGTTAATGGCCATCAATAGTTTTTGATGAAGTTAATGGCCATCAATAGTTTTTGATGAAGTTAATGGCCATCACTGGTTTTTGATGAAGTTAATGGCCATCACTAGTTTTTTTATGAAGTGTACTTTATGTTTGTATCATCTACTGTGTGCGTGCGTGCATGTGCGCGCTTTATGTCGGTATCATCTACTTTATGTCTGTATCATCTACTGTGTGGCTTTATGTCTGTATCATCTACTGTGTGGCTTTATGTCTGTAGCATCTACTGTGTGGCTTTATGTCTGTATTGTCTACTGTATGCTTTATGTTGGTATCATCTACTTTATGTCTGTATCATCTACTGTGTGGCTTTATGCCTGTATCATCTACTTTATGCTTTATGTCGGTATCATCTACTGTGTGGCTTTATGTCTGTATCATCTACTGTATGGCTTTATGTCTGTATCATCTACTGTGTGGCTTTATGTCTGTATCATCTACTGTGTGGCTTTATGTCTGTATCATCTACTGTGTGGCTTTATGTCTGTATCATCTACTATGTGACTTTATGTCTGTATCATCTACTGTGTGGCTTTATGTCTGTATCATCTACTGTGTGGCTTTATGTCTGTATCATCTACTGTGTGGCTTTATGTCGGTATCATCTACTATGTGACTTTATGTCGGTATCATCTACTGTGTGGCTTTATGTCTGTATCATCTACTGTGTGACTTTATGTCTGTATCATCTACTGTATGTGTTATGTCTGTATTATCTACTCAAGCATTTGTATGGGATTTTTCAAGCGGTTGGTTAAGTAACGTACATGCAGCCCCCCTCCCCCTCCACAGCCCCCTCCAGGTTTAGCCATGTTGGTTCAAGGTCACACATAGAACTTAGAATAGAGGCAGCTGGCACAGATCTGTTTGCAAACAAACAATTTTATATGGTTCCAGTGTTATTGTGTAGATTTATTCAAATTATATCTTAGAAGCTGATGAATGTTGCCAATGGAGACTGCATTTAGATATTACATAATTATCCCCCTCTTGCATAGGACTATGTACTGTAGTACAGTGTTAGTCTCATAGACTGTGCCCGCTGGAGCCGTTACCATTGTGCCCTTAGGCAAGGCATTTAAATTCCACATGCCTCTTCTCTCTCCCTCGTGGCGATGGATTCCATCAGGAATGAGGTCTCGAGAGTGATTGATATAAGTTGTAAGAACTTGTTACGCAATCGAGCTAAAATAAATTTGTATCAACTAATAGACTCGCACTCTTGTTTCAATTTATTAAATCGTCAGGGAATATGGCTGCCTCTGGGATGTTCTTCTTGTTAAAATTGTGATATATTTTGTTCTAGATGTAAATAGTTCTACTATGTAATAGCCACCTAATGTGTATGCCTGACCTGATTTTATTATTTTTCAGAATTTTATTTCTGTGTTATACATGTCTTCATGTTTTTCACCTGCATGCATTCACAGCTTGCTAACTATCTACATGAATCCCTGTTTGACACATGTACAGATACATTACAACAATATAGTGTACAGATACAATGTACATATACATTACAACAATATAGTGTACAGATACAATGTACAGATACATTACAACAATATAGTGTACAGATACAATGTACAGATACATTACAACAATATAGTGTACAGATACATTACAACAATATAGTGTACAGATACAATGTACAGATACATTACAACAATATAGTGTACAGATACAATGTACAGATACATTACAACAATATAGTGTACAGATACAATGTACAGATACATTACAACAATATAGTGTACAGATACAATGTACAGATACATTACAACAATATAGTGTACAGATACAATGTACAGATACATTACAACAATATAGTGTACAGATCGATCGATGATTGAGTTTATTTACCCTCGCCTCCGGCGAACCATATGAGCGAGCGTACTAAGAAATTTAGTTTATAGTGTTCCGCCTCCGTGGTCGAGTGGTTAAGGTCGCTGACTTGTATACCACTATAACCTATCATCACTGATGGTCACGGGTTAGAGCCCCGCTCAGACCGTGTCTCATTTATATGAAAAAGTTGGCGGTTTCTTACGGAGGTTGGTGCACTCAAGTACTGGTTAACCGTTGGAACCTGCACAGGCGTATAACCCAAAATATAACATAACATAAGTTTATAGTGTACAGATACAATGAATGATTCTTTTTTATATGTTTATGTATTGGAGGCACCTGGTTAATTGGTGCGACACGTCCAGTAGATTTTATATGTTTATGTATTGGAGGCCCCTGGTTAATTGGTGCGACACGTCCAGTAGATTTTATATGTTTATGTATTGGAGGCCCCTGATTAATTTGTGCGACACGTCCAGTAGATTTTATATGTTTATGTATTGGAGGCCCCTGATTAATTGGTGCGACACGTCCAGGAGATTTTATATGTTATGTATTGGAGGCCCCTGGTTAATTGGTGCGACACGTCCAGTAGATTAGTGATTTTATGTTTTGGAGGATCGTGCAAGATACAGAAGACACTCCAGTTCCAGAAGAACCCCGGGTTGTTTTACATGCTCGGTGTATTGCACTGATAAATGATGCCTCAGTTTATAGTCCCATCTGAAAGACTTGTTCATATTATTTGGGTCAGATTGGCGATCGAACCTGTGGTCCCTGGATTTGCAGTGCCAGCGTGTTAACCACTGGTCAATTATTTTGAATTATTAGGAGGTAGAAGTAGTTCACGTAGTATACTGTATTAACTCGAGATATTTTCAGGGTTATTCTTGTGTGCTTTACGGTTATTTATCGTCGCTACCGGTTGCCCATATGAGCGACGCCTCCTGAAGAGATTAGTCATTTTAGATTTTGGAGGATAGTGCAAAGATACAGTCAGATACCCATTCCAGAGTCTCCTCTGGTTCTTTTACGTGCACGATGTAAAGCACCGACACGAGACCTCGGTTTAACGTCCCATCCGAAAGACTGTTAATTTTAATAGTATCAGACGGGGGATCGAACCTGCGATCCCTGG
Source organism: Archivesica marissinica (assembly GCA_014843695.1). Lineage (NCBI taxonomy): Eukaryota > Metazoa > Mollusca > Bivalvia > Venerida > Vesicomyidae > Archivesica > Archivesica marissinica. The sequence goes on from CM026404.1 coordinate 66,550,916, forward strand.
ATTATATATATATATCTGTTAACCACTGGACTATAGATCCAGGGTTATTCTATGGCGGCACACATATCGTATTTCTGGACTGTGACACTGTATCAATGTTGTCTACACTGAACAACTTTAAAAACGCACTACTTTTGTCAGGGGTATATTTTGCTGTTACATGCTTCAGAGGAACATGACATGTCTAGCGTAAAGTGTATCGAAATGAAATGCTATAAGGACGTCGGGAGCAGTAGTCGGTGCCAAATTTTATGAAATTCCGCAAATTACAAATGCGCAAAAATCACCCCCCATATAGGTGGTGCGTTGTTATAGTTATTCAGTGTATTTGTAAGCAAGAATTATTTTTTTATAAGCTTTTTTATTATACAACAACTTGTATTAATCTTTCTTGTTGGCGTGGATACAAGCCTATATGTGGTCATTCATGTGGGAATAAAACCCAAGTCCCCAGAGAAAACCCACCTGTCTGATCTAGCAACCACTGCATCATCTCGCATATTTGAGGTGAGATTTGACATCAAATATATGATGGTTCTTATTTACTGCTTGTAAACTGGTAAAACCCCACATAGAACAATACTATATGTATGCTTTGGTATAACCAGAAACAACATTCATTAGAAAGAGTCTATCAAATTAACTCGTGGTTCCCCCTATCGATTTCCAAAAACCTTTTAATTTTTGCGAATTGGCAAACTTTTATTGTCTCTAACTTACATAGATATATTCAGCTTATAAACTACTGTATACAGCGGAATGTCAGTAGGTATGTTAGGTGTATTGTATTGACCGATCACACAAGATTTGCGAAAGGTGACTTCCGACACAATTCTAATGAAATTCCACGACGAATTTCCACAGTCTTCAGCTACAAAGAAGAAAAAGCTACAATTATTATAACTATTTATAGCCTTTATTTTACCCAGCATGCAATGAGTTAATTAGGATTATGATTGACTGGTACTGATGTTATAGTACTACATGTATCTATACCTAGTTAACATGAGTACAGTCCATCAATATGTCCCGTTATCATTTCTACTAACGCATACTGATATCTGGAAACTATATCTGTACATGTGATCTCGTTGGACCGGATAGACATTCTAGGTCTTGTACCAGGAAAGTCCACCAACAACATTTTTAATGTACAGTCTACAATCCGTTATGTCAAAGTCGGTTATGTCGAATTCTCCGGTTATCTCGAAGTAGGATCAAAATCCCGTTTCAGACACTATCATTTTACATATAACTGGCTCCGTTTATATCGAATTTCAAAAGTCAACCTTCGGTTATGTCGAAGTATTTTGCTCGGTCTGGCAGAATTTGACATAGTGGATGTAGACTGTACTTGAAAAATGAATAGTCTTTTGTCTATGATGGTGGTTTTTTACATTTGGTTTTAGCTCCGTAACACATCATAATAGTATAACATAAAATGTGCATAGATCACTTTAACCCTTTCAACACCACAGACCTCTAAATCGGCTTACAAAAAAGTGTAGATCCAGATGAGCCGGCTCGTGACGAGCCGTCTCATCAGGATCTGCACTTTTTGCAAGTAATACTACTATTTTTAGGGGGAAAATTTACCCATTTTGATAAATGAACTGATCCAAATGTAATTTTCTTATTAATTTATTGGTCTAAAAATATCATGGACCAGTCCATGTCAGTTACTTGGTGTTGAATGGGTTAAGCATGTTCTATTAAAATTGCTAGTATAAAACCGCGAACATATACAGTGTACGTCGTGTCATCCTGAACAGGAATATGACTTTACTAATAGAACTACATTATACAACATCAACCTTACTTTACATATAAAAACATTTATATACACAGATAAAAAAATAATTTAACCCTGTGCATGCTAGCGGCTGAGAAAATCACTTATGCAAAACAGCATAGAGCCAGATCAGAATGATCCGTCTGATCAGGCTCTATCCCGTTTGCTATTCAGATAGTGGAGCTAAAACACTTTGCAATCTATGTGATTTTATTTACTCAGCAGGCAAAGGGTTAATGCATAAAGTGGGCGGGAAGACTAAAATATGTAGCTGTCTTGTAGAACTCTCCTCTCATCGGGGCCCATAACCTTCCTCCCTACCGGGGATAAGTGTGGATAAGTGTAATCAAATGATATGTGAGAATGAGAATTGTATGTGAGATATTGTACAAATATCAAAGGAAAAACAGAATCACAAAGCACCTGAAGTGTAACTATTTGGAGACTTACATACTCGTGAACTTTTCTGGTTCCCAGGGTAGACATTCTCTTTTCCATTAACGTCCATCACCTCTCCCAAAGGAAAACAATCACCTCTCCCAAAGGAAAACAATCACCGCTCCCAAAGGAAAACAATCACCACTCCCAATCACCTCTCCCAAAGGAAAACAATCACCTCTCCCAAAGGAAAACAATCACCTCTCCCAAAGGAAAACAATCACCGCTCCCAAAGGAAAACAATCACCTCTCCCAAAAAGTCTTTCTCTGAATTTTAGGTAAATTGTACCATATTTCATAGAAATTGTCAAATCAATAAGGAACTATATACTAAATGCTGATATTGTTTGTTCTAGATGTAAATAGTTATACTATGTAATAGCCACCTAATGTGTATGAATGACCTTCATTAGGTCCTGTACCAGGAAAGTCCACCTACAACATTTTTAATGTACAGTCTACAAATACCACAATGATTCCCAACAATAGATTTTAAGCGCGACAAATATCTGGGGAGCTATTGTAACGTTAATAGGTGTCGAAGACATGTGTAGATGCCAAATTTAACATTTTGTGTAAACTGCTTTTGCAATATATAGATTTAACATCTTATATGAACCACTTTCGTTGGCGTAAATGAAAGCGTATATGTGGTCATCGTGTGGGAGGAAACCAGAATACCCGGAGAAAACGCACCTGTCCGATCTGGCGACCACCTCACATACTTGCCAGTCCGAAGATCGAACATCTGTAGCATTGGTGAGAAGCGAGCGTGTTAACCACTGCGCTCTAGCCTTGTCAGATACATTATATGGTTAGGGTACAGGGGAGACCATCCAGGTGATCAAACATGGTCGACTCTTTACTACAGCCAGTTTGCAGTTGATGTTTCATGAAAATATATCCATACACCAAAGTCTTCCAAACATTTTACAGATCCTTGTTACTGTGTAACATACAGTCAAACCTGTCTTAAGCAGCCAGCCAATCACAGAAAGTGGCTGCTTAGCACAGATGGCTGCTTAATAGAGGGCAATTTTTAATAAAATAACATATTGGGAAACTGGCTGAGAAATACAGGTTGGCTGCTTAATGGAGGTGACCACTAACATAGGTTTGACTGTATATGCAATTGTTTGCACATTAACTACATTGTATATAACATATTGCTTGAACATATTGAATACTGTACACATGTATATATGAATTTTATCAGAAAATAAAATTATGCTTTAAACCAGTGTCATTATTTTGAGTGCAACACTTTGTTTCTGGCTAAATCATAGCATGGGTTCCAGTCTGTCGATTTTTCACTAATTTACTTCTGGCAAAATGACATTGATATTATCAGAAACACGATACGGCCCAATTAATAATCTCGGTATTAAAATATATTTATATGACTGACCAAGCAAAATATCTCAACGCCTGTTCCCAGTCTAGCTAAATCATATTGTATCATAAACCCTTGTCTAATGTGGGAAGTTACTGAATACTCTCTAAGGAGGATAGGTCCTTTTAATTGGTATCGTAGTTTCCTTTGCACCACATGCAATAAATTGTCATCTTATTAAATCTCAATCAATAGCATATCCAATGCATACTATAAAAAATTGTTATCAATTACTTCAACATGGAACAAACAGTAAATAGTCAGGTCAAAATACAGTTTATCCCCCAAAAAATTGCTACAAAAGGTTTCTCAACTGATTCTGGTAGGGTTTAGTGTACTTTTTAACATACTGAGGAGGATGACGACACTCAAAACTGAATGCTCTGAAATTTATTCTATGGACAAGATCATCAAATTTGAGTCAATAGTTATGGACTTGCTGTCATTTGGAGGTGTTAGCGGCCATTTTTGACGCCATATTGGATTTTTGTGTTACATATAGGCCAACATCATTTTTTATGATCTTAATGTGTTCTTTGCCCCCAAAAACCTAGGGATAGACACCAAGATCATCAAATTTGAGTTGATAGTTATGATCATTAAGAGGTTTTGGCGGCCATCTTGGACGCCATTTTGAAAAACAAACTTTTCCGGGGCTCCTACTTTGGTAAACTTTTAGTATGTTATACAGTACACTAAACCCTACAAGAATCAGGTGAGAAACCTTTTGTAGCAATTTTTTGGGGGTTGAAGGGGGTATTTTCGATATATCGACCTGACTAAAAAGCAAAGGATTCCAACTAAATGGACCAATGTACATTTTGGTATAAATCCGACTTTATCTGCCCATTTTTACATCGCTATTGCATATCCTTCAATGAACTTATATGCCATATTTGTATCCATTTTCGTATGAATTTCCTCGCTAATGATATGCACACTCGAAGTTATGCGCATTCGCGATATTGGACAGCCTTCGGCCTCCACACACTTTAAAGTTTAAAACACGCTCAATGTAGTTCATACACTGATGGAAATTATTAGCTCTCGATTCATTCCTTAAAGGGAGATAATAGACACAACCAGCAATGTTTCCATTAATGTGGATGTGTTTTATATGATCCAAGATTCCCAACTGGTAGTTTGCGTTTCATTTTATTATATTGCAATATTTTTCCAATTTTGCTAGTCCATATTTAATGCAGTGTCGTTGAATCATTTGTTTTTTGGGTTTAAGTAAGTCACACCAGCTTAGGTTATACAGCGACTCTACAGCTATTATTGGTGGAGGAAGACCCCAGGTGCCTCTCCAAGAAACATTGCAGTCACGGACGTGCACCCGGGAAGAACTACCAACCTACTGCAAGCCAGCTGGATAGCTTTGTCACGTGAACTAATTCGACATCCCCAGTGGAATTCAAACCTACAGCGGAGAGGGGCAAATGATTTGAAGTCTGTGATATAGAGTTCTGTGAAGGCAAGTAGGGATTGCATCACACCTGTAGTACGACTGAATGAATTGTTACAAGTTCTAAATCCAACTAAGTGTCTAGTTTCACATTCAGTCGTGTGGAACTGTAAATGTTGTGATATAGAGTTCTGTAGGGCAAGTAGGGATTGCATCACATACCCTGTAGTACGCTACAAACTAGAACTGTAAATGTTGTGATATAGAGTTCTGTAGGGCAAGTAGGGATCGAATCACATACCCTGTAGTACGCTACAAACTAGAACTGTAAATGTTGTGATATAGAGTTCTGTGAAGGCAAGTAGGGATCCAATCACATACCCTGTAGTACGCTACAAACTAGAACTGTAAATGTTGTGATATAGAGTTCTGTGAAGGCAAGTAGGGATCCAATCACATACCCTGTAGTACGCTACAAACTAGAACTGTAAATGTTGTGATATAGAGTTCTGTGAAGGCAAGTAGGGATCCAATCACATACCCTGTAGTACGCTACAAACTAGAACTGTAAATGTTGTGATATAGAGTTCTGTGAAGGCAAGTAGGGATCCAATCACATACCCTGTAGTACGCTACAAACTAGAACTGTAAATGTTGTGATATAGAGTTCTGTGAAGGCAAGTAGGGATCCAATCACATACCCTGTAGTACGCTACAAACTAGAACTGTAAATGTTGTGATATAGAGTTCTGTGAAGGCAAGTAGGGATCCAATCACATACCCTGTAGTACGCTACGACAGAACTATAAATGTTCCTGGTTTAGGTCATTTACATCTTGACAGACGGATCTGTAGTCCAGTGGTAACACGTTGGACTGGTAATCCAGGGATCGCAGGTTCGATCCCCCGTCTGACCCTAATAAAAGTAACAGTCTTAACGAGGTCTCGTGTCGGTGCTTTACACCGTGCACGTAAAAGAACCAGAAGAGACTCTGGAATGGGTCTCTGTCTGTATCATGCACTATCCTCCAAAATCTAAAATGACTAATCTCTTCAGGAGGAGTCGCTCATATGGGCAACGATAAATAAACGTAAGAACACACACATTTACATCTTCATACACAAGAAATGTCGTCACTTACAGAAGAAACATGTTTACAGTCAAACCTGTGTTAGTGGTCACCTCCATTAAGCAGCCAACCTGTTTTAAGCAGCCAGTTTCCAGATTCCAATCGGTTGTTTTACTATATATTTGACCTCTATTAAGCAGCCACCTGTGCTAAGCAGCCACTTTCTCTGACTCCCTTGGTGGCTGCTTAAGACAGGTTTGACTGTATCTCCAATATGGACATGCATAGTATCACAGAATAGCACCATTTCCGCACACGTTGATGATCATGGTTGTTGAAATACAATATCTTGATGACCAGGGTTTTTACCAGTAACTGATAACGGCCACAGTTCCAGGACGCTCTGGGGATGCTGTGATTAGTTTTGTCTCGTTTACCCATAATAAATGTAGCAAAGACTGTTGTCTGTGTACTATATTTAACTGCACACCTTTCTGGAAAAGAAATTGATACAGAAACGTTAAGTACCATCAACCAAACTCATGTTTATGCTTGATTTTATAGTTGTATATACTCAATGGGAGCGGACACTTCCCTGACTTCCCTGACAACCACTGACTTCCCTGACAACCACTGACAACCACTGATTTCCCTGACAACCGCTAACTTCCCTGACAACTGCTGACTTCCCTGACAACCACTGACTTCCCTGACAACTGCTGACTTCCCTGACAACCGCTGACTTCCCTGACAACAGACATTGACGATTTCTCCCATAATTGAATCACTTCCTCCTCGACAGACGATCTATATATCCACAAAGTTTCATCAAAATCCATCAACAACGTTTTTAAAAATCTTGTCCAAACACAGTCACAGCCAAATACAATATCTCCCCGTCCTAACGATGGTAAATATAAAGATGAAAAATAAATCATGACTGGTTGATTGTCGAGAATAGAAATATAATGGTGATGTGGCCACCATCTTGGATAAACCATGTCACATGACTTATTAAAAGAAATCAAATAACTCTTTTTAAATCAAATTAATTTTCTCCCAAAATTGAGCCACTTCCTTCTGGTCCAACCCGCTATATATCCACAAAATGTCATCAAAATCCACACAACAACGAGTTATCCTGTATGCATACAGACACAGACAAGACACACATATGCAGCCACAATCCATAACTCCCATTCCTAAGTGCGGGGTTTAATAAAATCAGCAATGTCTTTGAATATTTTGACTTTTCCTTTCTTCTACACAAGAGTGAGTGAGTGAGTATTTGGTTTAATGGCATATCAGCACAGTTCAGGCTATATCGCACCGGGTTATGTATACGAGATATTTAACAGTAAAATGTTACAATTGATAGAAAAGATGTGATTCTTTTAAAAATGCAATGACGTATTTAAAATTGACTGTGTCAAAAAGCTCCCTCATTGTTATAGCTGTATAATATTTTTGACGAACGAGTGCTATATCTACACAGTGAATTAAGATGTGTTCAACATTTATTGAGGAATGGCATGTTATACACCATGGTGGATCCTCTTTTCAATAAAAATGTGTGTGTGAAACGGGTATGTCCAAGTCTCAGCCGTGACATTACTGTTTCCTCGCTACGGTTGGAGTGATAAACAGAAGATGATTTACCAATGTTTGGTTTAATTAATTGCAGTTTATTGAATTGTATGTTATTCCAAGTGGTTTGCCATTTTCAAGTAATGTAAGAAAGAATCGATTGTCTAGCATCAGTGTATGGTACATGTATTTTAAAATACTACACAAGTACAGTACAATAGATTTACCCGGTAATCCCACACCACAATCTTTTTCTGATCCCCTCCACTGACTAGACGCTCTTCACAGATATATAGGCATCGTACAATGCCCAGGTGACCTGTCAGTACATGTTGACATTTTCCTGAAAAGTAACGGATGTATTATTTATTATTCTAACACGAACCAGCTAATAACATACATACTTGTAGAGTAAAATCTACCTTGGGTAATTCTGCGATATACCTACCTTGAACTATGCTGAGCGCGCACCGTGTTTTGGCTATTCCATTTATACAATGCGTGTAAAGTTTTATGAATGAAAGTCACGTGATGTTTGTAAATACTACCATGGGAATTCGCGGAAGTGAGCTATTTTTAGAATCAGATAATCTCTTGTCCGTCTTGTTTTTCTGTTAGGTAACGTTTCAGTTACTATTCTGTACAGTTTTATTTGACAAAATAAATAAAATTATTCATCAGTTACAACTTTTGTTCATTTATGCACTAGATTGATATTTTCGATAAAAAATAACATCATCACCCCTAACGCGGGAGGAAATTTCGAAAGCCAAATGCAGCGCAGTAGCACGGCGTTTGAAGAAAATACTCCTTTGATTCTCGTCTAAATTTATTAGAAGTAAGTTGTGTTAGAATCGAAATAATAAGTATCAACCGTGGTATATCGCAGAATAACCCTCGTTTGTCGTTCTTATGCGTAGAAATATATCACTCAGGCCAAATTTCTTAATTAGCTGATGACTATATTGCATATAATTACTTATATTAGTACTACATACATCGGAACAAATTGATACCAAATTTGACCTTTTGGAAAGAGCTGTTGCTAATGTTTTCAAAACTTGTAGCCCAATCCTTTTGCACTTTGAAAATGTCCTGTATATGGATATTATCAGGATTTATGCATGTTATTAATGTGACAGTAATGTTATTGTGATTTGTAAATTGCATTCATTATGGAAAAAGTTGCAATAAAATATTATTAAAAAAATCTTAAATATAATATTAGCAACTTTCTTTTAAAATCAAAAGGGACTTAATTCCTACAAAAACGATTTTTGATGTAATGTACTCTATGCTCTTATGAAACATAGTAATGGTCAGCCACAATCTTCCAATGCTTGCCGTGTATAATAATTAACAACTACAGATCCAAGATTTTGAATTTGGAAGAATCTCGCCAGCCTGTTCCAGTCTAGGAATAAGAGTATCCTTCATATGTACTGGTGTGGGACAAGGGTATTCAACATGTGAGGTCAGAATATGTTCTCAGAAACGAGGCTATGCAGGCTGCACTGGTGTGGGACAAGGATATTCCACACGAGCGGTCAGAATATGTCGCCAGAAACGAGGCTATGCAGGCTGCACTGGTGTGGGACAAGGATATTCCACACGAGCGGTCAGAATATGTCGTCAGAAACGAGGCTATGCAGGCTGCACTGGTGTGGGACAAGGATATTCCACACGAGCGGTCAGAATATGTCACCAGAAACGAGGCTATGCAGTCTGCACTGGTGTGGGCAAGGATATTCCACACGAGCGGTCAGAATATGTAGCCAGAAACGAGGCTATGCAGGCTGCACTGTGGTGTGGGACAAGGATATTCCACACGAGCGGTCAGAATATGTCGCCAGAAACGAGGCTATGCAGGCTGCACTGGTGTGGGACAAGGATATTCCACACGAGCGGTCAGAATATGTCGCCAGAAACGAGGCTATGCAGGCTGCACTGGTGTGGGACAAGGATATTCCACACGAGCGGTCAGAATATGTCGCCAGAAACGAGGCTACACAGGACTCGGTTAATAGTTCATCGGGTCTTCCACAGCATCTTGGGGCAATAGATTTGACTGTTCCCCCGAATGGCAATGAACTAGTTGTTTTTATTACCCAACAATTATTTTACAACTCTACACACAACAACTGCTAAATATGGGCACAAATATATTACCCAAACAATTTTAACCAACTTATAACACACAATGTTTACATCTGTCCGCGTTCCATGAAACAGAAATGACAATTCACATGCTCAAACAAGTCTTCATTGGCTCGATTTATCATGTGATTCGATCTGAAGCAAAGTAAGTCACATGACCAGTCAATAGTAGGGTGAAGAAATTAAAGTACTATTTTCTGCGCATGAATTTGTTTCATAATGAAGGAAAAAAAGAGGAACTGTCAAAACTAATGAATTACAATTTATATAGGAGGTTGGGTAATAAACTATTCTAACCTTGATGGCTCCATACCCTAACCGTACTATCGGAAGATCCCGAGGCTATCACATGCTTGTTGACTGCTAGACAATACTGAAATTACAATGTAGCAACCGATGAGTCGTACTGGCAACATAAGGGTCCGACTAGCAGGACTAATCTGTTCTTTAAAATCTTCAAAGGGAATTGGGATAGTGGTCCAGTGGTTAACATGATGGACTGCAAATCCACGGATCTCAGGTTTGATCCCCAGTCTGACACTAATAACATTAATAGTCATTAGGGTTCATTCTAGGTCAGAATTTTCTTTAATATACTTCTGCAAAATAGTGTTAAAATGCACAGTACAACCATTAAATACAACATTTGAATAGAAGGAGTGCTTTATAATGGGCCAGTGTATCTTACTAGACACAATTTTGTTTGAAAATCGTAAAAACCAAAAAATATTTTTTTTTTTTTTTAGGGAGAAGTGGGGCCCCCAGAGGGCCATGTCAGGGTCCCTAGGGCGACTATTTCGCCCACATCGCCCTCTAGAATGATCCCTGAGTCATTCAGATGGGACTATAAACCATGGTCTTATGTTTTGGTTCTATACACCAGGCATGTAAAAGATCAGGGCTGCTTCTGGAATTGGAGTATCTTCTGTATCTTGCACGATCCTCCAATCCAAAAAATAATGTGACTAATATACGTTTGGAGGCATCACCTCGATTAACAAGGGGGTGACAATATAACAAATATTATAGTGATATGCACACCTGAGCTGGGTACCTATCATACGCTGCAATGTATTGTCAAGAGTTGTTCTCTAAAGCATTCAAAGGGTGATAACTCTATCAAACTATCAAATGAGCAGAATTCCACAATGATATGCACACCTAGGTCTGGTACTCATCATTCTTTGCAACTATTGTCAATATCCGCTATGGAGCTAAGCAGAAATAGTCCTGAACATAACTTTCCTCTTTAAATTAGGCAAATGGAGATAAGTAAATTCTGTCAAAAATCAACCTAGTTGCTGCAAGCATTGTTGGAATCTTGACTGGGGTTTACCAGAACTAGTCTCGACTACCTGTGTTCTTTAAATTATTTAAAACCACATATACGCTTTCATCCGCGCCAACGACAATGATTAATATAAGTTGTTAGAACTTGCTTCGCAATCGTTGTAAAATAAATAAAGTTTTCACAATCAAAAATCAACGAAGGATAACATGTCCAACAAGGCTTGATATTGATTTTCCAACAAAAAATGTTTGTTTGTTTCAGGGATCATTTTAGAGGGCGATGTGGGCGAAATTGTCGCCGTAGGGACCCTGACTTCGCCCTCTGGGGTCCCCACTTCTCCCTAAAAAAAAATGTTTTTGGTTTTTACTATTTTCAAACAAAATTGTGTCTAGTAAGATACACTGGCCCATTATAAAGCACTCCTATTCAAAAGTTGTATTTAATGGTTGTACTGTGCATTTTAACCCTATTTTGCAGAAGTATATTAAAGAACACCATTTAAGGAAGCGATCACGTTTTCTCACTTTTCCCAAAATTTGACCTAGAATGAACCCTGATTATAGTAGTAGTTACCAAGCATTTCTTGAAGTCATTGGGATCTATGCCAGGCAGCGAGAGATTCAGTAACGGTAGTAGATGCGACCTTCCCTCGGGATACCATTTGCCCGCACTCAACATGGCCCTCACCACCGACACCACACAGTTCATACATGCTATCAATCGATGAGGTTCTATCAACGTTTCCATGGCAGGGTACATTCTGTGTTTGGGGGTTTAACGTCACACCAACAGTGTAGGTCATATGGCGACTCTCCAGCTATTATTGTAAGCACGGACGGGCACACAGGTGAAACCACCAACCAACTGCAAGCCAGCTGGATAGCTTCCTCACTTGAATGAATTTGACACCCCAGTTGGATTCGAACCTGTAGCAGTGAGGGGCAAGTGATTTGAAGTCAACGACCCAACCAAAACTGTAGAAAATCATGTTCGGATAAACTTTGTGACAGTCTGACAGTTAAAAGCACAAAGTACAAATTCAAATATGACTCCCCCCAACCCTGAGAGATATAACAAGTCTGTGAATGATAAACATTCTACTTACTACTTCCCCCTCATGACCCTCCAGTATATGGGAGCATCTCGGAGGGGATAACCCTGAGAGATATAACAAGTCTGTGAATAGTGCAGATAAACATTCTACTTACTACTTCCCCCTCATGACCCTCCAGTATATGGGAGCATCTCGGAGGGGATAACCCTCAGAGATATAACAAGTCTGTGAATGATAAACATTCTACTTACTACTTCCCCCTCATGACCCTCCAGTATATGGGAGCATCTCGGAGGGGATAACCCTGAGAGATATAACAAGTCTGTGAATAGTGCAGATAAACATTCTACTTACTACTTCCCCCTCATGACCCTCCAGTATATGGGAGCATCTCGGAGGGGATAACCCTGAGAGATATAACAAGTCTGTGAATAGTGCAGATAAACATTCTACTTACTACTTCCCCCTCATGACCCTCCAGTATATGGGAGCATCTCGGAGGGGATAACTGCCAGATCCGTAAATCATTATCACCACTTCCACTAATTATCTTCTCACCATCAAAATAACAGCACGTCACCACTACAAGTACAAGAAAAAACGGAAATTATTAATTGCTTTTTTTTACGTTTATTTATCGTCGCTACCGGTTGCCCATATGAGCGACGCCTCCTGAAGATATTAGTCATTTTAGATTTTGGAGGATAGTGCAATGATACAGCGAGAGACCCATTCCAGAGTCTCCTCTGGTTCTTTTACGTGCACGGTGTAAAGCACCGACACGAGACCTCGGTTTAACGTCCCATCTGAAAGACTGTTAATTTTATTAGGGTCAGACGGGGGATCGAACATAAAAAGCAAAAAAGCAAATTATTAATTCAGGCTTTCCACACAGTTTTATGTCTCACTGCTTTGTACATAGCTGCTGCATGTTGAAATGGTCGTCTAAACACGCTGTTCTAGCACCCATTTAGCACACATTTTTTGTCTCACTGCTTTGTTATGTTATATTTATATTTCTGGTTTGACGCCTGCATCAGCACCATATTGGGCTATATCGCCGGCGAGCAGTTTACCTAACAACACCTTTCCTGGGCAAGCTCCAGCGGTTAACCAGTACTTGGGTGCACCAACCTCCGTAAGAAACTGCCAACTTTTTCATATAAATGAGACACTGTCTGAGCAGGGCTCGAATCCAGGGAGCGCAGGTTCAATCCTCCATTTAACCTTAATAATAGTAACAGTCTTTAGTTAATACAAATTTATTTTAGCTCAATTGCGAAACAAGTTCCTACAACTTATATTAATCACTCTCGAGACCTCATTCCTGATGGAATCCATCGCCACGAGGGAGAGAGAAGAGGCAATGTGGAATTTAAATGCCGTGCTGCCTAAGGGCACAATCGTAACAGCTACAGCTGGGTGTGATCCCAGGGCAAGTTGTGTACTGCGAATGATGATGTGAACAATAGGAATTTCTTATCTTATATAATTATGTGCATTTCTTAAATTCATAGTAAAAAACTACTGAGGTCATAAGCGACAAATATGACAGATTATAGAACATCATAATGTTGACGTGACGTTTCAAACGTTCTGTCAAATACAGTTTTTTTATTTAACTTTATGCAACGTTGCTACCGGTTGCCCATTTGAGCGTCAGGCAGTTTACCAAATAACACCTATCCTGGGCAGGCTCCAACGGTTAACCAGTAGTTGGTACACCAACCTCTGTAAGAAGCTGCCAACATTTACATACAAAGAGACAATGTCTGAGTGGTGCTCAAACTCGTGACCAACAATGATGTTATGTTACAAGTACATTGGTATACACATCAGCGACTTTAACCACTCGACCACGGAGGCGGACAAATTGTTCAGGATTTTGCCCTCGTATATCAACTTATATAACATTATAACTAAGGCAATCACAAAAGCTCTGAGCTAAAACCAATGTGTTTATAGATTAACTGCAACATAAACATTACAGTACAGCATATAAAAGACATGTTAACCAGCCGTATGCCACAATAAAAGTCAACTAACCATCCAAATGCATATACAAGACATGTTAACCAGCCGTATGCCACAATAAAAGCCAACTAACCATCCAAATGCATATAAAATACATGTTAACCAGCCGTATGCCACAATAAAAGCCAACTAACCATCCAAATGCATATAAAAGACATGTTAACCAGCTGTATGCCACAATAAAAGCCAACTAACCATCCAAATGCATATAAAAGACATGTTAACCAGCCGTATGCCACAATAAAAGCCAACTAACCATCCAAATGCTACCATTCCATAACCCTATACCTTCTGCATGCTATAGTCACCTTCCATAGGCTGCCTAATACCTTCTGCATGCTATATAATAACCTTTCGTATGCCGTACTAACCTTCTAAATGCTAACCTTCCATAAACTTATACATGCAGAATGCCATAGTCGCCTTCCATAGGCCGCCTAATATCTTCTGTATGCTATATAATAACATTTCGTATGCCGTACTAACCATCCGTATGCAATAATAACTTTCCATATGCTGTACTAACCTTCTTTATGCAATACTAACCTTCCATATGCAATACTAACCTTCCATAAGCAATACTAACCTTCCATATGCAATACTAACCATCCATATGCAATACTAACCTTCCATATGCAATACTAACTTTCCATATGCAATACTAACCTTCCATATGCAATACTAACCTTCCATATGCAACACTAACCTTCCATAAGCAATACTAACCCTCCATATACAATACTAACCTTCCATATGCAATACTAACCTTCCATATGCAATACTAACCATCCATATGCAATACTAACCTTCCATATGCAATACTAACCTTCCATATGCAATACTAACCTTCCATATGCAATACTAACCTTCCATATGCAACACTAACCTTCCATAAGCAATACTAACCAATACTAACCTTCCATATGCAATACTAACCCTCTGTATGCAATACTAACCTTCTGTATGCCCACTGTACATATGGTACTGCTCAGCATGCTCTATGTCCCACAGGATGACAGTTGTGTCCCAGGATCCTGTTACAACATGCGTACCATGGCTGTGCATGCACTATAACAACATAGACAAGCAACAGTGCATATGTGGTGTACAGCCATACAACAATATGTGTAACATGTACAGCCATACAACAATATGTGTAACATGTACAGCCATACAACAATTTGTGTAACATGTACAGCCATACAACAATATGTGTAACATGTACAGCCATACAACAATTTGTGTAACATGTACAGCCATACAACAATATGTGTAACATGTACAG
Source organism: Archivesica marissinica (assembly GCA_014843695.1). Taxonomy (NCBI): domain Eukaryota; kingdom Metazoa; phylum Mollusca; class Bivalvia; order Venerida; family Vesicomyidae; genus Archivesica; species Archivesica marissinica. Next base: position 66,566,425 of record CM026404.1, read on the forward strand.
CCATACAACAATATGTGTAACATGTACGGCCATACAACAATATGTGTAACATCCAACATGTACAGCCATACAACAATATGTGTAACATGTACAGCCATACAACAATATGTGTAACATCCAACATGTACAGCCATACAACAATATGTGTAACATGTACAGCCATACAACAATATGTGTAACATGTACAGCCATACAACAATATGTGTAACATCCAACATGTACAGCCATACAACAATATGTGTAACATCCGACATGTACAGCCATACAACAATATGTGTAACATGTACAGTTATACAACAATATGTGTAACATCCAACATGTACAGCCATACAACAATATGTGTAACATCCAACATGTACAGCCATACAACAATATGTGTAACATCCGACATGTACAGCCATACAACAATATGTGTAACATGTACAGTTATACAACAATATGTGTAACATCCGACATGTACAGCCATACAACAATATGTGTAACATCCGACATGTACAGCCATACAACAATATGTGTAACATCCGACATGTACAGTTATACAACAATATGTGTAACATCCAACATGTACAGCCATACAACAATATGTGTAACATCCAACATGTACAGTTATACAACAATATGTGTAACATCCAACATGTACAGCCATACAACAATATGTGTAACATCCAACATGTACAGTTATACAACAATATGTGTAACATCCAACATGTACAGCCATACAACAATATGTGTAACATCCAACATGTACAGCCATACAACAATATGTGTAACATCCGACATGTACAGCCATACAACAATATGTGTAACATCCAACATGTACAGCCATACAACAATATGTGTAACATCCAACATGTACAGTTATACAACAATATGTGTAACATCCAACATGTACAGCCATACAACAATATGTGTAACATCCAACATGTACAGCCATACAACAATATGTGTAACATCCAACATGTACAGCCATACAACAATATGTGTAACATCCAACATGTACAGCCATACAACAATATGTGTAACATCCAACATGTACAGCCATACAACAATATGTGTAACATCCAACATGTACAGCCATACAACAATATAAAGTTATACAAATATACATTCACCCATTAATAAGGTGAGAATAACTTAGATGATACAACCTATGGAGGTGGGGTAAATATGCTGACTGCTTATCCATTATTATAATATAGTCAAACCTGTGTTAGCGGTCACCTCCATTAAGTAGCCAACCTGTATTAAGCAGCCAGTTTCCAGATTCCCAATATGTTGTTTTATTATACATTTGCACTCTATTAAGCAGTCACCTGTGCTAAGCATTCACTTTTTGTGATTCACTTTGCTGGCTGCTTAAAACAGGGTTGACTGTAGTATGTATGGAGATACAGAGCATATAATTGTACGGCTCTATGTGGGAAAGGGTTAAGTCACTACCAGGCCTGTAGATTGTCCAAGAAAATAAAAAATCTAAAACCCTAAAAATGCAATAAAACCTGTACGGGTTGATGTGGGGGTATGACAAACTCTACTGGGTAGGGTGGGGGTATGGGGTGGGGTATGGGGTGGGGGTTTGGATGGGGATATGGGAGGCGGTATGGGTGGGGGTATGGGTGGGGGTATGGGTGGGGGTATGGATGGCGGTATGGGGTATGACAAACTGTACTGGGTGGGGTGGGGGTATGGGGTATGATAAACTGTACTGGGTGGGATGGGGTATGACAAACTGTACAGGGGTACAGGGTGGGGATATGGGGTGGGTTACGGGGTATGACAAAGAGTTTGGTTGTCAACTTGGAGGTCGCATACATGTATTCCGCCCAACATAAAAAGTCAAATTTATATCTCTGAAAATATCGAAATCGACACAAGGCGTAAATTTAGATGCGTGCACCATTGACGTTCTTGAATTCAACGTTTTCGTTGGGGAGCATGCCCCCACATTCCCACTCCATCAGAGTCGCATCATTTCATGCTCAATGTATTAGTAGGGCCTTCAAATTCAAAGTCGTTAGCTACGCCCCTGTAAGTAATATAATTTATTTTATGTTATATTTCGGGTTTGACGCCTGCATCAGCACCATTTCGGGCTATATCGCCGGCAACACCTTTCCTGGGCAGGCTCCAGCGGTTAACCAACACTTGGGTGCACCAACCTCCATAAGAAACTGCCAACTTTGTCATATAAATGAGACACGGCCTGAGCGGGGCTCGAACCCGTGACCATCAGTGATGATAGGTTACAGTGGTATACAACTCAGTGACCGTAACCACTCGACCACGGAGGCGGACAAGTAATATAATTTACTTTACCTCAATGTCATCTGTATGTCCTCTGAAGATATTGATAAGTTTTCTGTCTGGCAGATACCACATTCTCAGTGTTCTGAAAATGAAACGAGAATTCTGGAGTAACATATACAGTAAAATCTGTGTTAAGCAGCCAGCCAAGGGAATCACAGAAAGTGTCATATATATATAATAAAACAAGATATTGGGAAATCTGGAAACTGGCTGCTTAATACAGGTTGGCTGCTTAATAGAGGTGACCACTAATACAGGTTTGACTTTACAAAGTATTGTGTATTTCTATGTATGCAATAGATTTGCAATCTGTAAACAATGGAAGAGGCCACTTATTAAAATTATATATGGGTGCCTCCGTGGCTGAGTGGTTACGGTCATTGACATCAAACACTTGGCCTCACCACTGCAGGTTCAAATCCCACTGGTGTAAAATTATTTCATGTGAGGAAGGTCGGTGGTTCTACCCAGGTCCAGTCTGTGACTGAAATATCAGTCAAAGGGGCACCAGGGTCATCCTCCACCAAAAATAGCTGGAGAGGCGCCATATGACCTAAGATTAACGCCCCTTCCCCCAATCAAACCCCCCAAAAATACTCATTTTATCTCCATGCTGCTGAGAAGCAGCAAGCTCACTGTACTACATACAGAATATTCAATATCTATGGGAATAGGCTAGCGATAATAGGCACAGACAGATCTGTAGTCCAGTGGTAACACACTAGACTGGTAATCCAGGGATTGCAGGTTCGATCCCCCGTCTGACACTAATAAAATTAACCCTTTCCTTCATAGAGATTTAGGTTAATATACTATTATATCTCCATACAAACGACAGCCATTTAAACCTTTCCTTCATAGAGATTTATGTTAATATACTATTATATCTGCATACAAACGACAGCCATTTCGATATCATGCAGTGGATAAGTAGTTGCCATATCTATCCCACCTCCATAGATATTACTGGGACTACATGAGATTTAGGTTAATATACTATTATATCTGCATACAAACGACAGCCATTTCGATATCATGCAGTGGATAAGTAGTCGCCATATCTATCCCACCTCCATAGATATTACTGGGACTACATGAGATTCTGGCCTTTATTATGAACATTCTATGAGGGAAAGGGTTAACAGTCTTTCAGATGGAACTTTAAACCGAGGTCCTGTGTCGGTGCTATACACCGTGCACGTAAAAGAACCAGAGGAGACTCTGGAATGGGTCTCTGTCTGTATCATAGCACTATCCTCCAAAAATCTAAAATCACTAATCTCTTCAGGAGGCGTCGCTCATATAGGCAACCGGTAGCGACGATAAATAAACGTAAAACAAACATACACAAGCAACAATAATGCTTTCAATGTTCATCAAATGTAATTCGATCATACTCTGAAACAAACAAAGAAATGTCCTCTATATACCTGTCCGTGGCTGCTGATACGAGCACCTTGCCAACAAGGCTCATGTGATCAACACTGCCACTGTGACCTTGTAGCGAAAACAATAGGGTGAAGGTACTTGAATCTATCACTCGTATCGAACTGTCGCCACAACCGGTGATTAATGTGTTACCCTGAAACAAATACAGTAAAACTTGCTCTCAGTTGTCACCATGCTGCACTGCTGCTCCACCATGCTGCACTGCTGCTCCACCATGCTGCACTGCTGCTCCACCATGCTGCTCCACCATGCTGCACTGCTGCTCCACCATGCTGCTCCACCATGCTGTACTGCTGCTCCACCAATCTGCACTGCTGCTCCACCATGCTGCTCCACCATGCTGCACTGCTGCTCCACCATGCTGCACTGCTGCTCCACCATGCTGTACTGCTGCTCCACCATGCTGCACTGCTGCTCCACCATGCTGCACTGCTGCTCCACCATGCTGCACTGCTGCTCCACCATGCTGCACTGCTGCTCCACCATGCTGCACTGCTGCTCCACCATGCTGCACTGCTGCTCCACCATGCTGCACTGCTGCTCCACCATGCTGCACTGCTGCTCCACCATGCTGCACTGCTGCTCCACCATGCTGCACTGCTGCTCCACCATGCTGTACTGCTGCTCCACCATGCTGGACTGCTGCTCCACCATGCTGCACTGCTGCTCCACCATGCTGTACTGCTGCTCCACCATGCTGCACTGCTGCTCCACCATGCTGCACTGCTGCTCCACCATGCTGCTCCACCATGCTGCACTGCTGCTCCACCATGCTGCACTGCTGCTCCACCATGCTGCACTGCTGCTCCACCATGCTGCACTGCTGCTCCACATGCTCATGCTGCACTGCTGCTCCACCATGCTGCTGCTGCTCCACCATGCTGTACTGCTGCTCCACCATGCTGTACTGCTGCTCCACCATGCTGCACTGCTGCTCCACCATGCTGCACTGCTGCTCCACCATGCTGCACTGCTGCTCCACCATGCTGCACTGCTGCCACCATGCTGTACTGCTGCTCCACCATGCTGCACTGCTGCTCCACCATGCTGCACGCTGCTCACCATGCTGCACTGTGCTCACCTGCTGACTGCTGCTCCACATGCTGTGCTCACCATGCTGACTGCTGCTCACCATGCTGCACTGCTGCCCACCATGCTGCACTGCTGCTCCACCATGCTGCACTGCGCTCCACCATGCTGCACTGTGCTCCACCATGCTGCACTGCTGCTCCACCATGCTGCACTGCTGCTCCACCATGCTGCACTGCTACTCCACCATGCTGCACTGCTGCTCCACCATGCTGCACTGCTGCTCCACCATGCTGCACTGCTACTCCTGTGCGCCCACCATGCTGCACTGCTGCTCCACCATGCTGCACTGCTGCTCCACCATGCTGTACTGCTGCTCCACCATGCTGCACTGCTGCTCCACCATGCTGTACTGCTCCACCATGCTGTACTGCTGCTCCACCATGCTGTACTGCTGCTCCACCATGCTGCACTGCTACCATGCTGCACTGCTGCTCCACCATGCTGGACTGCTGCTCCACCATGCTGCACTGCTGCTCCACCATGCTGCACTGCTGCTCCACCATGCTGGACTGCTGCTCCACCATGCTGCACTACCATGCTGCTGCTGCTCCACTGCTGCACTGCTGCTCCACCATGCTGCACTGCTGCTCCACCATGCTGCACTGCTGCTCCACCATGCTGCACCATGCTGCACTGCTGCTCCACCATTGCACTGCTGCTCCACCATGCTGCACTGCTGCTCCACCATGCTGCTCCACCATGCTGCACTGCTGCTCCACCATGCTGCTCCACCATGCTGCCACCATGCTGCATGCTGCTCCACCATGCTGCTCCACCATGCTGCACTGCTGCTCCACCATGCTGCTCCACCATGCTGCACTGCTGCTCCACCATGCTGCACTGCTGCTCCACCATGCTGCACTGCTGCTCCACCATGCTGCACTGCTGCTCCACCATGCTGCACTGCTGCTCCACCATGCTGCACTGCTGCTCCACCATGCTGCACTGCTACTCCACCATGCTGCACTGCTGCTCCACCATGCTGCACTGCTGCTCCACCATGCTGCACTGCTGCTCCATCATGCTGCACTGCTGCTCCACCATGCTGCACTGCTGCTCCTGTGTATCGCCGACTGTTTTGAGACTCTTACTGGTTTAGTATACTACCTGATCGATTTACATCTAAATAATTATACTACACAACAGTGATATTTGTGGTGACTGTTGAAAGTCTCCAGTTGAAAGTCACCATGTGTTTATAGACAGAGTTATTACAATATAATTATTTACATCCCTATTACATTTCCTTCGATGAATGAGTGTGCCTTGATTGTATACATTTTCGTATGAGGGTTCCCAACTAATGATATGCACTCGAAGTTTAGGGCATGGATGCGCATTCGCAGTGTTAGGCAGCGTTCGTCATGAGAAAAGGCGTGTCTTACACAGTTTACGCTGTTCCAAGGATGATCTATTTACCTGTTCCTGGACACAATAAGTTGTAAATCTGGACTAAAAACATTTTAAATGCAAAGTGTGCAATATTTTCTTTATGTTATTCAAAAGAATAATTAATGTAATCAATGCCTTCGGCCTCAACACACTTTAACCACACCCAATGTAGTTCATACCCCAATGGAAACTATTAACCCGCGAGTCATTCCTTAAACTTGTCATCAGCATGTTACATTGAAACTTGCTATATCAGTTGTTTTGGAGTCGGTTTGTAGAGCAATCAGTACACAGATCAGTTTGTCACTGGTGCAGCTGTGACGATCCGGGTTCAAAATCTGGGATTATAGTTTGCTTGTAATTAACTATTAGTATATTATTGTGAATATTTATTGATTTATTGAAACGTAAATGTCAAACATTTATAAATTTAAGATAAGAAACATTTAAGTACACTTACTTTCCAGATAATTTTGGTTATGGTGTCGAGATGCCCATCTAACTTCTTAAGACATTTAGACTGTGACATGTCCCAGAGTCGCAACGACTTGTCCTCACTACCAGTAACCACGTACTTCCCTATATAACAAAATATCCAATAACATCACAGGTAATCAGGAAGTGATGAGCATCACAGGTAATCAGGAAGTGATGAGCATCACAGGTAATCAGGAAGTGATGAGCGTCACAGGTAATCAGGAAGTGATGAGCGTCACAGGTAATCAGGAAGTGATGAGCATCACAGGTAATCAGGAAGTGATGAGCATCACAGGTAATCAGGAAGTGATGAGCGTCACAGGTAATCAGGAAGTGATGAGCATCACAGGTAATCAGGAAGTGATGAGCGTCACAGGTAATCAGGAAGTGATGAGCGTCACAGGTAATCAGGAAGTGATGAGCATCACAGGTAATCAGGAAGTGATGAGCATCACAGGTAATCAGGAAGTGATGAGCATCACAGGTAATCAGGAAGTGATGAGCATCACAGGTAATCAGGAAGTGATGAGCATCACAGGTAATCAGGAAGTGATGAGCATCACAGGTAATCAGGAAGTGATGAGCATCACAGGTAATCAGGAAGTGATGAGCATCACGTTTTATGTTGTTTTTTATTTATCGTCGCTACCGGTTGCCCATATGAGCGACGCCTCCTGAAGAGATTAGTCATTTTAGATTTTTGGAGGATAGTGCAATGATACAGACAGAGACCCATTCCAGAGTCTCCTCTGGTTCTATTACGTGCACAGTGTACAGCACCGACACAGGACCTCGGTTTAAAGTTCCATCTGAAAAACTGTTAATTTTATTTGCGTCAGACGGGGGATCGAACCTGCGATCCCTGGATTACCAGTCCAGCAGGTTATCACTGGACTACAGATCCGTCTGTGAACAACAACTGTGCTAAGCGTAAACCTATAGTTATTGCAGTAAGTTTCCATGTTATGTTGTATCAACATTAATGAAGTTTTGTTGTATCAGATTGCATGTAGAACTGTATACTGTAGGTAGAACTGAAATATTTTTAATTTTTATAAAAATGAGTGGATTTTTCTTAACATTACATTGAATTTTTATAAAAAAAGAGTGGATTTTTCTTACCATTACATTCTACAGCTGTGACTTTTTCAGCATGACCTTTGAGTAGAGGTGCTACAGTGTATCGACCTTTGGTCCAGTTTACATTTAAATGGTAAACTCGGATATAGATATTTTTCCACTTGCAAATAGTTGATAATCTTGTATCTTTTGGAGCTGCAAACATCAAAAGTATGTCCATTAATAACATAAACAAATTTGACAAACAAACTGGGAAGTGCGAAATGTGGTCCCTGTTTCACCGATGGCCGTTGTCTCTTACTCTGTTGCATGCTGAGTAAATAAAATCACACTTGCAAACAACATAGATCCAGATCAGCTGTGGCATAACGTAACATGTGGACGCTATTATCACGTTCATTTCATTTCTGATATAACTGTTTTACTGGGGCTCTATGACAGAATGTCAGGGGAGGTAACTGGAGCCACAGACTTGCGCTAGTGTATGGCCTGATCTAGCCAGGTCAATGCCTATGCCAGACTTACCAGTCCAGCAATCACTGTCTTAGCACATGATGCTTTTTCTTAGCATTTAGCATTCAGTTCTAATGGATATACATGTAGTGAGGGACTAGTCTGGTCAACTACTTGATCAATTTGGTGTGTGTAACAATTTGTGTTATTATTCAATATTTATATTTATTTATTTATTTATATTTATTTATATTTTGGGTTTTACGCCTGCATCAGCACCTTTTGGGCTATATCGCCGGCGGGCAGTTTACCTAACAACACCTTTCCTGGGCAGGCACTGGCGGGCAGTTTATCTAACAACACCTTTCCTGGGCAGGCTCCAGCGGTTAACCAGTACTTGGGTGCACCAACCTCTGTAAGAAACTGCCAACTTTTTCATATAAATGAGACACGGCCTGAGCGGGGCTTGAACCCATGACCATCAGTGATGATAGGTTACAGTGGTATATTCAATATTAACCCATTCAACACCAAATAACTGACATGGACAGTGCATGATATTTTTAGACCAATAAATTAATAAGAAAATTACATTTGGACCTGTTCATTTATCAAAATGAGTAATTTTGTCTAGAAATAGTAATATTACGCAAAAAGTGCAGATCCTGATGAGACGGCTTGTCATGAGCCGGCTATATATACATTTTGAAAGCCTATTTAGAGGTATGTGGTGTTGAAAGGGTTAAAGAATCAAATTTAGAAAAACAAAATCGTAAAATGAGGTATGTGTACCATAGAGCTGGAAGACTGGGGAGTTTCCACCAACATTTGTCATGTGTACATTGAGATGATTTTCTCTGTTGATGTCGCCGTTCAAACCAAACTTCAGCCATCCTTTTGCCATACAGTGTTGTAGCCTGCCAGAACAAAATATTTAAATTATGACTGCCAGAACAAACTGTTTTAAATCATGTGACTTTGCCTGTCAGAACAAAATGCTTATATCATGGCTGTCAGAACAATATATTAATTTATGCCTTCCGGAACAAAATGTTTAAATTATTACTGCCACAACACAATATCTAAATCATGACTGCCAGAACACAATATCTAAACGATGTTATGATACAGTAATATAGCGGGCCATGATGTTATGATACAGTAATATAGCGGGCCACGATGTTATGATACAGTAATATAGCGGGCCACGATGTTATGATACAGTAATATAGCGGGCCACGATGTTATGATACAGTAATATAGCGGGCCACGATGTTATGATACAGTAATATAGCCAGCCACGATGTTATGATACAATAATATAGCCAGCAACGATGTTATGATACAATAATATAGCCAGCCACGATGTTATGATACAGTAATATAGCCAGCCATGATGTTATGATACAGTAATATAGTGGGCCACGATGTTATGATACAATAATATAGCCAGCCACGATGTTATGATACAGTAATATAGCCAGCCACGATGTTATGATACAGTAATATAGCCAGCCATGATGTTATGATACAGTAATATAGCGGGCCACGATGTTATGATACAATAATATAGCCAGCCACGATGTTATGATACAGTAATATAGCCAGCCATGATGTTATGATACAGTAATATAGCCGGCCACGATGTTATGATACAGTAATATAGCCGGCCACGATGTTATGATATAGTAATATAGCCAGCCACGATGTTATGATACAGTAATATAGCCGGCCACGATGTTATGATACAGTAATATAGCCAGCCACGATGCTATGATACAGTAATATAGCCAGCCACGATGTTATGATACAATAATATAGCCAGCCATGATGTTATGATACAGTAATATAGTCAGCCACAATGTTATGATACAATAATATAGCCAGCCATGATGTTATGATACAGTAATATAGTGGGCCACAATGCTATGATACAGTAATATAGCAAGCCACGATGTTATGATACAGTAATATAGCCAGCAACGATGTTATGATACAGTAATATAGCAAGCCGCGATGTTATGATACAATAATATAGCCAGCCACGATGCTATGATACAGTAATATAGCTGGCCATGATGTTATGATACAATAATATAGCCAGCCATGATGTTATGATACAATAATATAGCCAGCCACAATGTTATGATACAGTAATATAGCCAGCCACGATGTTATGATACAATAATATAGCCAGCCACGATGTTATGATACAGTAATATAGCGGGCCACGATGTTATGATACAGTAATATAGCGGGCCACGATGTTATGATACAGTAATATAGTGGGCCACAATGTTATGATACAATAATATAGCCAGCCACGATGTTATGATACAGTAATATAGCCGGCCATGATGTTATGATACAGTAATATAGCCGGCCACGATGTTATGATACAGTAATATAGCCGGCCACGATGTTATGATACAGTAATATAGCCAGCCACGATGTTATGATACAGTAATATAGCCAGCCACGAAGTTATGATACAGTAATATAGCCAGCCACGATGCTATGATACAGTAATATAGCCAGCCACGATGTTATGATACAATAATATAGCCAGCCACGATGTTATGATACAATAATATAGCCAGCCACGATGTTATGATACAGTAATATAGCCAGCCACGATGTTATGATACAGTAATATAGCCAGCCATGATGTTATGATACAGTAATATAGCGGGCCACGATGTTATGATACAATAATATAGCCAGCCACGATGTTATGATACAGTAATATAGCCGGCCATGATGTTATGTTACAATAATATAGCCAGCCACGATGTTATGATACAGTAATATAGCCGGCCATGATGTTATGATACAGTAATATAGCCGGCCACGATGTTATGATACAGTAATATAGCCGGCCACGATGTTATGATACAGTAATATAGCCAGCCACGATGTTATGATACAGTAATATAGCCGGCCACGATGTTATGATACAGTAATATAGCCAGCCACGATGCTATGATACAGTAATATAGCCAGCCACGATGTTATGATACAATAATATAGCCAGCCACGATGTTATGATACAGTAATATAGTCAGCCACAATGTTATGATACAATAATATAGCCAGCCATGATGTTATGATACAGTAATATAGCGGGCCACAATGTTATGATACAGTAATATAGCAAGCCACGATGTTATGATACAGTAATATAGCCAGCAACGATGTTATGATACAGTAATATAGCAAGCCACGATGTTATGATACAATAATATAGCCAGCCACGATGCTATGATACAGTAATATAGCCAGCCATGATGTTATGATACAATAATATAGCCAGCCACGATGTTATGATACAATAATATAGCCAGCCACAATGTTATGATACAGTAATATAGCCAGCCACGATGTTATGATACAATAATATAGCCAGCCACGATGTTATGATACAGTAATATAGCCAGCCACGATGTTATGATACAGTAATATAGCCAGCCACGATGTTATGATACAGTAATATAGCCAGCCACGATGTTATGATACAGTAATATAGCCAGCCACGATGTTATGATACAGTAATATAGCGGGCCACGATGTTATGATACAGTAATATAGCGGGCCACGATGTTATAGCGGGCCACGATGTTATGATACAGTAATATAGCGGGCCACGATGTTATGATACAGTAATATAGTGGGCCACAATGTTATGATACAGTAATATAGCGGGCCACGATGTTATGATACAGTAATATAGCCGGCCACGATGTTATGATACAGTAATATAGCGGGCCACGATGTTATGATACAGTAATATAGCCGGCCATGATGTTATGATACAGTAATATAGCCAGCCACGATGTTATGATACAGTAATATAGCCAGCCATGATGTTATGATACAGTAATATAGCGGGCCACGATGTTATGATACAATAATATAGCCAGCCACGATGTTATGATACAGTAATATAGCCGGCCATGATGTTATGTTACAATAATATAGCCAGCCACGATGTTATGATACAGTAATATAGCCGGCCATGATGTTATGATACAGTAATATAGCCGGCCACGATGTTATGATACAGTAATATAGCCGGCCACGATGTTATGATACAGTAATATAGCCAGCCACGATGTTATGATACAGTAATATAGCCGGCCACGATGTTATGATACAGTAATATAGCCAGCCACGATGCTATGATACAGTAATATAGCCAGCCACGATGTTATGATACAATAATATAGCCAGCCACGATGTTATGATACAGTAATATAGTCAGCCACAATGTTATGATACAATAATATAGCCAGCCATGATGTTATGATACAGTAATATAGCGGGCCACAATGTTATGATACAGTAATATAGCAAGCCACGATGTTATGATACAGTAATATAGCCAGCAACGATGTTATGATACAGTAATATAGCAAGCCACGATGTTATGATACAATAATATAGCCAGCCACGATGCTATGATACAGTAATATAGCCAGCCATGATGTTATGATACAATAATATAGCCAGCCACGATGTTATGATACAATAATATAGCCAGCCACAATGTTATGATACAGTAATATAGCCAGCCACGATGTTATGATTCAATAATATAGCCAGCCACGATGTTATGATACAGTAATATAGCCAGCCACGATGTTATGATACAGTAATATAGCCAGCCACGATGTTATGATACAGTAATATAGCCAGCCACGATGTTATGATACAGTAATATAGCCAGCCACGATGTTATGATACAGTAATATAGCGGGCCACGATGTTATGATACAGTAATATAGCGGGCCACGATGTTATAGCGGGCCACGATGTTATGATACAGTAATATAGCGGGCCACGATGTTATGATACAGTAATATAGTGGGCCACAATGTTATGATACAGTAATATAGCGGGCCACGATGTTATGATACAGTAATATAGCCGGCCACGATGTTATGATACAGTAATATAGCGGGCCACGATGTTATGATACAGTAATATAGCCGGCCATGATGTTATGATACAGTAATATAGCCAGCCATGATGTTATGATACAGTAATATAGCCGGCCATGATGTTATGATACAGTAATATAGCGGGCCACGATGTTATTATACAGTAATATAGCCTGCCACGATGTTATTATACAGTAATATAGCCAGCCACGATGTTATGATACAGTAATATAGCGGACCATGATGTTATGATACAGTAATATAGCGGGCCACGATGTTATGATACAGTAATATAGCGGGCCACGATGTTATGATACAGTAATATAGTGGGCCACGATGTTATGATACAGTAATAGAGCTGGCCACGATGTTATGATACAGTAATATAGCGGGCCACAATGTTATGATACAGTAATATAGCCAGCCACGATGTTATGATACAGTAATATAGCTGGCCATGATGTTATGATACAGTAATATAGCGGGCCACGACGTTATGATACAGTAATATAGCGGGCCACGATGTTATGATACAGTAATAGAGCTGGCCATGATGTTATGATACAGTAATATAGCCAGCAACAATGTTATGATACAGTAATATAGCGGGCCACGATGTTATGATACAGTAATATAGCAGACCACGATGTTATGATACAGTAATATAGTGGGCCACGATGTTATGATACAGTAATAGAGCTGGCCATGATGTTATGATACAGTAATATAGCGGGCCACGATGTTATGATACAGTAATATAGCGGGCCATGATGTTATGATACAGTAATATAGCGGGCCACGATGTTATGATACAGTAATAGAGCTGGCCATGATGTTATGATACAGTAATATAGTGGGCCACGATGTTATGATACAGTAATAGAGCTGGCCATGATGTTATGATACAGTAATAGAGCTGGCCATGATGTTATGATACAGTAATATAGCAGGCCACGATGTTATGATACAGTAATATAGCGGGCCACGATGTTATGATACAGTAATATAGCCGGCCGTGATGTTATGATACAGTAATATAGCGGGCCACGATGTTATGATACAGTAATAGAGCTGGCCATGATGTTATGATACAGTAATATAGCGGGCCACGATGTTATGATACAGTAATAGAGCTGGCCATGATGTTATGATACAGTAATATAGCGGGCCACGATGTTATGATACAGTAATATAGCCGGCCGTGATGTTATGATACAGTAATATAGCGGGCCACGATGTTATGATACAGTAATAGAGCTGGCCATGATGTTATGATACAGTAATATAGCGGGCCACGATGTCAAAAAAGCTTCAAAGTTTTATTTCTTTAAATCCAGAAGGTCTCAGACCCATGTGGCATACATGTACATATACACAAATATGGCGACAGCAATTCACTATGTCAATATACCTAATTAATTATGTAACACTAAAGCAAATATTTATATGTGATAATATAGAAGAAGAATACTTTAATAACATATGCATGCCATTACTTTAAATGCTTTCATTTTTTATAAGTAACACACCAAACATCTTTCATGCAATTATTAAGAATGTAATAAATATATAATATTCTGAAAACTAAAATATATAACCAATTGGACTTTAATTTACAGCTGTAATTGTATATCATAACATTAAACTACTAGTAAATATTGGTGTACTTATGATCTTAACACACATGCAAATAGTTTAATGGCCCACACTGTAATGAGAATGTATCCTAAATATATTGACATGAAGTCCAACAACATGATGATTATGCTTATTAACCCATTCAACCCCAAGTAACTGACATGGACTGGTCCATGATATTTTTAGACCAATAAATTAATAACAAAATTACATTTGGATCAGTTCATTTCTCAAAATGGGTAATTGTTTTTCTAAAAATAGTTATATTACTTGAAAAAAGTGCAGATCCTGATGAGACGGCTCGTCACGAGCCAGCTCATCTGGATCTACACTTTTTTGTAAGCCAATTTAGAGGTCTGTGGTGTTGAAAGGGTTAATAATAAAATGTGTACATAATCATCTTCTGAAGGTATACAACTTCCAACATATGAACATTCTTGCTTTAAAGTAAAATTAGCCAGAAATGGCCTTTGGAAGGTGTTGATATAGGTTAATAAAGAGATTTATTAGAGATAGTTACCATACGTTATCTTTATTTGTGATTTCTCTCCATTTCATACAGCACTCTGAGAAAGTGCACAATTCTTTGTCTGTCAAATATGACAATACTTTGTCAACCATCTCTGCATGTAGGTACTCTGTGAAATCCATTGTATCCGAGACTCACCGACACTGTTCTGTATAAACAATCATAAAAGCTTCTGAGTAAGTCAGTAGCGCTCTGTTTTATCATCTCTAATCAACTCGTACGGCTATGACTATGGTAATCCTACAAACACATACAACATTTGTCAGAAATTCAATGCCTAGAAACTATAATGATCTATAATGACATCTAAACCAAACGACGAGTACAAATACATAAGACGAGTGACAAAATTTGCTTCAGCTTTGTGTGTATTTTACGTTTATTTATCGTCGCTACCAGTTGCCCAAGGTATTTCAATTTATAAACAAACTTTAACATATGGAGACACTTATTTTGTGTAAATTACAAAGGGACATTACTGTGTAAATATTGCTGAAAGTGAGCGCACTAA
This sequence comes from Archivesica marissinica, assembly GCA_014843695.1. Classification (NCBI taxonomy): domain Eukaryota; kingdom Metazoa; phylum Mollusca; class Bivalvia; order Venerida; family Vesicomyidae; genus Archivesica; species Archivesica marissinica. The sequence goes on from CM026404.1 coordinate 66,582,293, forward strand.
CCACTGCGATAATCGGAGAGCCAAAGGATGCAATTGTGCGCTTTCTTACTTCTCCCAACAATTCTGACCTAGAATGCACCCTGAATTGTGCGCTTTCTCACTTCTCCCAACAATTCTGGCCTAGGATGAGCCATGCACTTGTAAACGCCTATATTTCTTCCTTTCAATTCATGTATCTTAATTCAAGCGAATAAATATAATTCTAACACGACCCAGCTAATAACATACATACTTGTAGAGTAAAATCTACCTCGGGTTATTATACCTACCTTGAACTATGCTGCGCGCGCACCGTGTTTTGGCTATATTATTTATACAATGCATGTAAAGTTTTATGAATGAAAGTCATGTGATGTTTGTAAATACTACCGTGGGAATTCGCGGAAGTGAGCTATTTTTAGAATCAGATAATCTCTTGTCCGTCTTGTTTTTCTGTTAAGTAACGTTTCAGTTACTATTATGTACAGTTTTATTTGACAAAATAAATAAAATTATTGATCAGTTACAACTTTTGTTCATTTATGCACTAGATTGATATTTTCCATAAAAAATAACGTCATCACCCCTTCCATGGGAGGAAATTTCGAAAGCCAAATGCAGCGGAGTAGCACGGCGTTTGAAAAAAATACTCCTTTGATTCTCGTCTAAAATTATTAGAAGTAAGTCATGTTAGAATCGAAATAATAAGTATCAACCGTGGTATATCGCAGAATAACCCAAATTTGAAGTTCTTATGTGTAGAAATATATCACGAAGGCCGAAGGAATAATACTTATTTTTCTTAAATAAATTCTACACTCTTTCAGTAAAACAAACATGCATGCATGTCATGATGCGTAGACCAAACTTCCATTGTCATGCATGGATCTGTATTTGAACACAGTTTGGTTCAAATTCTGAGAACTATGCACCAATAGTAGATAAGATGCACAAGTATCTTCAATCCACAATAGACATTCACACTTTAAATGGCTTGGATTCTCAATGAACGACCCTAAAACTGGATAAAAGATAAAAGGCTGTAGTCTGTTAGGATATAATGCATGTCGAAGTGTGACATGATGTTGCTGAAGATGATAAGATCTTGCGGGATACCGATGTCAGATATATTAGTCTATGATTGGAGGTTGTGGAACGGTTTCTTTTCTTGAAGACAGGTGAAACTAGAGTAGTCAACAGGTATCTTTCCTTGATCTAGGGACAGTTGGTATTTGGGAGAATTCAGAGGCCATTTCGTAGGAGGCTAGTTTAAGGAGTCGAGTAGGTATCTGATCTGGCACAGAAGTTTTGTATTGTTTGAGATTGTGTAGTAGTTTCTGTACATCTCTCGTTGAGATTTGGATAAAACAAGTACGTATAATCAGCACATGTAAATGCATGTGAAACCTAACCATTTCACATACTGATAAAATGCATTCTCTACATGATAATAGAGTGGTGGAACCTATGCTCGGCGTAAATCCCACATATAATGACAAGTATAAAATGTTAATTGCATTTGTCGTATATTATTATTTTCTCAAGTCGTGAAAACAACTTTAAAAAAACTCTTGTTGACAGTTTTAGCTTCATCACGTGACCTTGCTGCTCAATTCATCTAATGCAACGGTGTTGGGTCGGCACCCGTTTATATGGGGAACTCAAGACTTCAGGGCACCTATTCAAGGCGTACTTGTTATTTTATTATTTATCCACCATAACTTGTTGAATATCTTAGTTTGATATAGTTCATCATTGAATAAAATGATCTTAATCAGAAATGGTATAGAAACTATTTTTCGGGTTATGTGTAGATTTTTTAAATTCGGATAGCTACCTGAATTGCTCATGCACAATATCAGTTGTGGTGGAAATATTCTCCCAATTATTTGTTTGTTTATATTCGTATGCTGGACCAGTCACATGACAGTTGCATCAGGCTACCGATACACGCAACGGAATGCTATTGAACCATGCTCCAGCTGTCAGCGGAATTAGCCTAGAATTACATAAATATTTTAAATACGGATGTAAATGGACAAATACGCCGAGCATAGGAATACGCCGAACATAGGTTCCACCACTCTAGATAAAATGAGAGCATCCGTGGCTGAGTGCACTGTCATTAGAACTCGCCTTTCACCGTTATCACCAGGGCTGTGAGTTCGCTCGCTATCGAGGACAAGTGATAAATGATTCTTACCCAAGAAATGAGTGTAAATAACATGGTCCACCCAACCATGTCTACATCTCCGCGAGGAGTTTGACATTAGAGGAAGATAGATATAATACTAAATTACTTATTCAAGTTATTGACTAAACTGTAAACACTAAAACAGACTGACCTGGCAATAATGGTCAACCCGTTGAATTTGTCTAGTAACTGTAGAAATAACTTCTCTATGTGATCTTATATGATTATAATTAATATTCATTTAGTTCACCACCATTCAACTGTTCAATGCATGCACATAAAAATTAAGTAACTAATGACGCCTTTACTCAAAGCCTTTACCTAACCTGTTAGCACTTTCAATTCATGCCAAACGCTCATTTAATAAAGAGAAATGATAAGCATTTTTCTGATGCAGATGACGAAAATATCACGAAAATACGTAAAGTTACGTAAAGTGGCGCAAAGTTTGTGCAAAGTGGGGTAAAGTGACGCATAGTAAATGTAGGTGGCATAATGTTAGACAATATATGTATGTGCCATGTCAGACGCATGTGCAACATGTTATTTGTATCTGATGGCATGCAGAGGTGCATAGCCACAGCTAAATTTCAGTAGCAGATATAGATAGAGGTTCAGTCACATGGCGTAAAGTTGATTGAAATGACGTCAAATTGTAAGAGAACAAATATTAAAATTTTAACCAAAAAATATATGGAATATTGTGAATATCTTTAGTTTACTTAATTAATTTACAATATATTTAAGCAGCTTTACCTGTTCAGCTGCTTTCTTACAGCAGCGACGTGCCGATATATACAAAACACATGCATTTGATTCAACCTGAAACATGAGAAAATGGATAATGTTCGGTAAAGGGACACACATTGGAACATAAAAAACGCATATAATATTTGGGATTATGTGTGGGGGCCAATTATTTCAAAATAAATGGTAGCACGTGTGCACAACTGTGCATATTATCAGGAGAATCGACATAGACAGAGAAAAGAACCATTAAAAACGACGTCATTACCTATTGGTCCTTGGATGAAAATAGATGCCACGATTTGCGATGTCAACAATAAGAGATAACAACATGTAGTTGAGACATAGTTGGTACATAGAGATAGGTAGCTTGTCCAGTGAAACAAGTGAACAAGTAATTGGAAAGTTATCCAACATATTTGCACATTGGGGGAGATTGCATGTAATTCTTGACAGACCAAGGACGTCAGTTCACTGAAGAATAATTCAGGCAATTTACACTTAAGCACAGCTTAGTGAGTAAACAATACATTAATAAGCCCACTAATGGAGAGTCTGAGGCTGGAGGCATTTTTAAGCAAATTTCGATTATTGCAGCTTTACAATACTAATCATCTTACCAACAATATGAATTGTTGTAGAAATAACGCTATCATTGAAATCTGGAAATTATTCGGTTTAGTGAATGAAATATTTGCTGTACATGTAGTTTGTAGGGGAGATGTTTGGGTTGAGTAGCTTAGCTATTATAATTATGAATACTAATATGAGCTCCGTCCATACATCAGTCTCTGCAGTATGCATTGTTATATTGTAGTAGCTGTCTGACTGCGAGTTAGTCGACCTGATGTGGACATTGTATTGTATTATAATATATATATAAAGTGTATGCATAAACCTTCAGTGCTCTTTAGAACTATCTACAATGCACATGACAACCTGCCATAGCACATTATATCTGCCTAGTTAAAATCCACTAGTGGTGCCCGTGGTCCAGTGGTAGATCGTCGGGTTTGGAATCGAAGGGCCCTCCGGCTTCGATAGTCTGTCAGAGTACTTATGTGGTGTCATTGAGAAATGCACCTCGTGCTCATTGCTTAGTACTTGTTAACTGCTACGGTCATTAAACATGCCCTAGGTGTGTGTGTTTTACGTTTATTTATCGTCGCTACCGGTTGCCCATATGAGCGACGCCTCCTGAAGAGATTAGTAATTTTAGATTTTTGGAGGATAGTGCATGATACAGACAGAGACCCATTACAGAGTCTCCTCTGGTTCTTTTACGTGCACGGTGTAAAGCACCGACGCGAGACCTCGGTTTAACGTCCCATCTGAAAGACTGTTAATTTTATTAGGGTCAGACGGGGGATCGAACCTGCGATCCCTGGATTACCAGTCCAGATGCCCTAGGTTTAGCACAGGAAACATTATATAGGTCCCCGTAAAGGGGTGTTGGCTGCTCTCTGACATGTCTAGACAAGTAGCTAGATCTATTTATACATACTTTCTATCATTATCACATATCATACACCATGAAACAACTTATTTCACTTATATGAATTCTACCTTATGTCAGATATAATCTTATAACACTACCATTTTACCGGTGCAAATCTGCTTTATGCCACTCTGCGCAACAGGAAAACATGTATAGATCCCCGCAATGGTGTTCACGTTAATGGAAACATACACTTTACGCCACTAATTCTGCTTTGTACTACTTTACGTGCTTTAGTGACACCGTGAAAAGAGCTCTTCAAGATTGAAGAATTTACAGTGATTTTATTGTCATATGACATTAAAAAATGTCATCAGAAAAGTTCGAAAATCTAGAAGAAGATCTATCTTCGGCTATAGACAAGTTGCGTCCACATATAGAGAACATCTCTTCTCAAACAGGCGGTGAGAAATTGTATTCATAATGTCATCAGTTTCACGAATTGTCCAGTTAAAATGTGTCACAATCAGCTGATCGTTCAGCTGTTTACTCAAATTACTATCAAAGAAGGTTCGTTAACGATAGAGGCAGTAACGAAATATACAATTGGCAGTAATCTTGGGACAATTGGCAGTAATCTGGGCATTAGGGTTAGGGCTAAATTTGATTTACTGTTCAGCTTTAGTTTACTGCCTCTATCCCGGGTCACTGGAATTACCGGAAACCTCTTATTTACCGAAAACCACTCATAATATAGTAAACAAACCATTTATCACAGAACAAACACTTATTTATGTTATTATATAGTGAATTACAGGGGTTTCCGGTATTTCGGTGGTTTTCGGTAAATAAGAGGTTTCTGGTAATTCCAGTCGCCGCTCTATCCCTAACCCTTGTTTAATGGTTTTTGCCGACATTAATGATGAAGGAAAATGTCAAAACTAATATGAATACGACAAAGCCACGTGGCGAGATCAATCATAGATCCATAGCATCTCTAAATCCCAATGATTGAATCCACGATCGGTGCTAATAGAACTGTTTTCGTAGCGATATGGGTTTTCACACACACTAGTTTACAACTTTCGTAGTGTTGTGATTTCGTGACCCTCAACCGGACGGTCCATATATCAATCGTTTAATGTTTTGTTTCATCTTAACATATATGGGTTCCGCCTCCGTGGTCGAGTGGTTAAGGTCGCTGACTTGTATACCACTGTAACCTATCATCACTGATGGTCACGGATTCGAGCCCCGCTCAGACCGTGTCTTATTTATATGAAAAAGTTGGCAGTTTCTTACGGAGGTTGGTGCACCCAAGTACTGGTTAACCGCTGGAGCCTGCCCAGGAAAAGGTGGTGTTAGGTAAACTGCCCGTCGGCGATATAGCCCAAAATGGTGCCGATGCAGGCGTAAAACCCGAAATATAACATAACATAATTATATGGACAGAGTTAGGGGCATCTATACATAAATAAAGTTTAAACTTGTTTAAATATATCAGCATTGAAAACAGGCCAGGTTAATCAAGGAAACGAGGCTACATTGACCACCAACAGACCAATATTGACCACCAACAGACCAGTATTGACCACTTTTGGAGTATTGATTGACCAGGAAAGTTTTTAATTATTATAACCGCTGGTTAAAACCAAATGTGGTTTTGACCGCCCAACATTGCTTAGTACTTGTAAACCACTACTGGATTTTATGTTCAATGGAAAATACAATAAATGGACATGGTAATAGGTCTTTTGAACATTTTTTTTTAAATTCCTGCCATATAGTGGATTAGTACATCATTCCGGTATTTAGAGTGTCCTAATGCTCTGCTCCTTCTGGAGTTTTGCATAAATTATGGTTTTCCTTATTATCATTACTATTTATCATTACTGGTTCAGTGTTTTCTACTTAATCATGTTGGTTTTCCTACTCATAATAACTCAACTCAATATTCTCATTTCAGAGCAAAAAAAGAATGGTGTCCGTCAGGCAGAGAAGAAAATTGAGGAGGCCAATTTTATTGTAAGTAAGCCTAAAGTTAAAAATAATCTAAAGTTACGTTCTTCCTGGTGACATGACATTACAAGTTTAATATAAATTAATGTAAAGTTAAAGTCTTAGTTAATAATATACATGTATGTAAGTCTTACTGACAATATTCAGCATGTAGATTGAAAGATATGTTTTAATCTTAGAGCTCACCTATATTAAATATCAAAGGAATGGTTAGTTTCAGTTGTTACTGTCCTATTTTAAGTTCAGTCAAACCTGTGTCAGTGGTCACCTCTATTAAACAGCCAACCTCTATTAAGCATCCAACCTCTATTAAGCAGCCAACCTCTATTAAGCAGCCAACCTGTGTCAGTGGTCACCTCTATTAAGCAGCCAACCTGTGTCAGTGGTCACCTCTATTAAACAGCCAACCTCTATTAAGCAGCCAACCTCTATTAAGCAGCCAACCTCTATTAAGCAGCCAACCTGTGTCAGTGGTCACCTCTATTAAGCAACCAACCTGTGTCAGTGGTCACCTCTATTAAACAGCCAACCTCTATTAAGCAGCCAACCTCTATTAAGCAGCCAACCTGTGTCAGTGGTCACCTCTATTAAGCAGCCAACCTGTGTCAGTGGTCACCTCTATTAAACAGCCAACCTCTATTAAGCAGCCAACCTCTATTAAGCAGCCAACCTGTGTCAGTGGTCACCTCTATTAAGCAACCAACCTGTGTCAGTGGTCACCTCTATTAAACAGCCAACCTCTATTAAGCAGCCAACCTCTATTAAGCAGCCAACCTGTGTCAGTGGTCACCTCTATTAAACAGCCAACCTCTATTAAGCAGCCAACCTCTATTAAGCAGCCAACCTGTGTCAGTGGTCACCTCTATTAAACAGCCAACCTCTATTAAGCAGCAAACCTCTATTAAGCAGCCAACATGTGTCAGTGGTTACCTCTATTAAACAGCCAACCTCTATTAAGCAGCAAACCTCTATTAAGCAGCCAACCTGTGTCAGTGGTTACCTCTATTAAACAGCCAACCTCTATTAAACAGCCAACCTCTATTAAGCAGCCAAGATCTATTAAGCAGCCAACCTGTGTCAGTGGTCACCTCTATTAAGCAGCCAACCTGTGTCAGTGGTCACCTCTATTAAACAGCCAACCTCTATTAAGCAGCCAACCTCTATTAAGCAGCCAACCTGTGTCAGTGGTCACCTCTATTAAGCAACCAACCTGTGTTAGTGGTCACCTCTATTAAACAGCCAACCTCTATTAAGCAGCCAACCTCTATTAAGCAGCCAACCTGTGTCAGTGGTCACCTCTATTAAACAGCCAACCTCTATTAAGCAGCCAACCTCTATTAAGCAGCCAACCTGTGTCAGTGGTCACCTCTATTAAACAGCCAACCTCTATTAAGCAGCAAACCTCTATTAAGCAGCCAACATGTGTCAGTGGTTACCTCTATTAAACAGCCAACCTCTATTAAGCAGCAAACCTCTATTAAGCAGCCAACCTGTGTCAGTGGTTACCTCTATTAAGCAGCCAACCTGTGTCAGTGGTCACCTCTATTAAACAGCCAACCTGTATTATGCAGCCAACCTCTAGTAAGCATCCAACCTCTATTAAGCAGCCAACCTCTATTAAGCAGCCAACCTGTGCCACTGACTCAGTGGTCACCTCTATTAAACAGCCAACCTGTATTAAGCAGCCACTTTCCAGATTCCTAATAATTATGTTGTTTTAGTATACATCTGGCTTATATTAAGCAGCCACTTTCTGTAATTGCATTGGCTGGCTGCTTAAGACAGGTTTGACTGTATTGCCAAAAACCAGTATGAAACGACAACAATAGCATACTTTTAAATATACTTTATTTAAATAAACAAGAAAACTACCATTACAGCTATTCGTCCCCTACCAGAAATTGCCATTACATGTATAGAACTTTGAAACCATAGTGTGACACCAGGTGACACCAGTATAGACAATAAAGTTACTTCAACATCAATGCAACAAGAAATAATGGGAAAGAGATTCATGTTTATAAAAACTTTAACCCGCGGAGACATAGACAGATGGATGGACAGAGTGTGCAGTAACTTGTCCAATCTAATGTGGCTTGTCCCTGTAGACAATTGTTTCAAGCTATTTCAATTTATGAACAAACTTTAAGATATGGAGACACTTATTTTGTGTAAATTAAAAAGGGACATTACTGTGTAAATATTGCTGAAAGAGTTAAGTGCCTTGTCCTACTAATGACCCCTGTCCCTGTAAAGACTTATTTGAATGTGTGTGTGTTTTACGTTTATTTATCATCGCTACCAGTTGCCCACATGAGCGACGCCTCCTGAAGAGATTAGTCATTTTAGGTTTTGGAGGATAGTGCAATGATACAGACAGAGACCCATTCCAGAGTCTCCTCTGGTTCTTTTACGTGCACGGTGTAAAGCACCAACACTAGACCCATCTGAAAGTTTTATTTGGGTCAGATGGGGAATCGAACCTGCTATCCCTGGATTACCAGTCCAGCGTGTTAACCACTGGACTACAGATCCGTCTGTGACTTACTTGAAGTTTGGAGTAGATGCCTTTAGTAATGGTAATGATATTTGAGTTTATGAAAACAGTAACCTGAATTTTCTATGTTAAAAGGGGCATAACTGTGAAAGTACTGTGGACATAATTGTTTAACTTGTCCTACTAATGTGGCTTGTCCCTATCAACAATTATCCATGTTTGAACTCAATATCTTAGTAATGGGAAAGATATTTGAGTTTATATAAACTTTAACTTCTGGAAACACAGACTGACGGTGGTTAAACCTTCAGTCCCCTCCGATGAAACTGGTAGGGGACTAATAATGCTGAAAAAGCCACAGTCGAACAATCCTATTTGACTTATTTCCCTTGACTACTCTTTATTGGAAACAAGAAATGGTAGATCTGTGTTATGTACTTGTCCATTATAATTGCTTTCTATGTTGTTCCTATGCGAAAATATAGTTCTCGAAATTTTGGCATTCTGACCAAAAACTACAAAATGTTCAAACATTTACCATACTGTATCAATGGAAATTAGATGTTCAACCACTCATTGTTATAATACTGTGCATTTTAACCATATTTTGTTGAAATTGATTAAATAACAAGCACTTTCTCACTTCTTCCAATAATTCTGACTTAGAATAAACCCTGATTATAGTATTGCTTTCACTGTTCATTCAAGGAAATATAATTTACAAGTAAACTTATGTTAATCTATCTATCTATTTGTAGATCCAAGAGCTGGAAAATGAGGCCAAATCCGCCCCTGTGCAATACAGAACACAGATGTTGAGTCGTCTTAGAACATACAGACGTAACCTGGATCAGCTTAATAAAGACTTAGTATGTGTACACAGCACACACCCCTCCGTTGTCAAGTGTTTAAGGTCGCTGACTTGAATACCACTGTAACCGATCATCACTGATGGTCACGGGTTTGAGCCCCACTAAGACTGTGACTCTTCATATGAAAAATTTGGCAGTTTCTAACGGATATTGGTGCGCCAAGTACTGGTTAACCGCTGGAGCCTGCCCAGGAATGGTGTTGTTAGGTTAACTGCCAGTCGCTGAAATGGGAAACCAGTAGCGACGTTAAATAAACTTAAATAAAACAAACCCACAGCACAACACAATGCAAACACATAATTGTATTGGACAGTGAATGGTCTATTTATTCGTCTTACGCTAGACAACTAACTACTGATAATAAATGTTGTTAAGGGGGTATATCTGTCTAAGATGTACAATATGTTCACCCATTTATTAGTCCCCTACCAGTTTACCATTTTGGGCACTATAGGATTGTGCTTGTATGTCCATACATCCGCACCCATAAAATAGCTAGGAGAACAAACAGGTTTACTGTCTAGGGTTAGGGGTTATGTGGCAAAAGAAACTTTTATTTGGCTATCAATTCCGTTTATGTTGCCATAGAGATCAAAGGAATAGACACTTAATATACAATTGTGTGTGTGTCCGTATGTCTGTCTGTCTGTCGCACTTTCGTGTCGGGTCTGTAACATTGTCATGCATTGGGGAATTTTCAAATAACTTTGCACAATTGTGTGTCGTGTTAAAGGTCACTAACTCAAAGGTCAACGTCACACTTGGAGGTTAACTGTCAACTTTGATATATGAAGTTGTCAACAGCATACAATGTAAATTCACAATTCATTGCAGGATTTTCAAATAACTTCCCCGATATTGTTTTCAATTGTGTAATCCCAAATGTGTAATTGTGTACATTTGTGTAATGTAGTGAAACAAAATTTCTTTCAGATCCTGTATGTTACCATAAAAGTAATTCACGGCCATGTCTTGCTCTGGCATATAGTAATCAAACTGTTCAATTACTGTGTTGCATGGTATGAGTAAAGTATAGTGTTTGTTTATTATAGTGTCCCCTATATTGTGAGGGCCAGTCATTTCTGACTGATGAGACACATTTATTATAGTGTCCCCTATATTGTGAGGGCCAGTCATTTCTGACTGATGACACACGTTTATTATAGTGTCCCCTATATTGTGAGGGCCAGTCATTTCTGACTGATGAGACACATTTATTATAGTGTCCCCTATATTGTGAGGGCCAGTCATTTCTGACTGATGAGACACGTTTATTATAGTGTCCCCTATATTGAGAGGGCCAGTCATTTCTGACTGATGAGACACGTTTATTATAGTGTCCCCTATATTGTGAGGGCCAGTCATTTCTGACTGATGACACACGTTTATTATAGTGTCCCCTATATTGAGAGGGCCAGTCATTGCTGACTGATGACAAGTTTATTATAGTGTCCCCTATATTGTGAGGGCCAGTCATTTCTGACTGATGACACACATTTATTACAGTGTCACCTATATTGAGAGGGCCAGTCATTGCTGACTGATAACACACGTTTATTACAGTGTCCCCTATATTGTGAGGGCCAGTCATTTCTTACTGATGACACACATTTATTATAATGTCACCTATATTGTGAGGGCCAGTCATTGCTGACTGATAACACACGTTTATTACAGTGTCCCCTATATTGTGAGGGCCAGTCATTGCTGACTGATGAAACACCTCTTATGAACATCAGTATCGGTACTTCCCAAATCCTATCCTTATAGGCCAGGTGCCTGGCTGATAGGCAATCGATAACCATTACATGTATACAGTCAAACCTGTCTTCAGCAGCCAACCAAGGGAATCACATAAAGTTGCTGCTTAGGGCAGGTGGCTGCTTAATAGAGGTATAATGTATACCAAAACAACATATTGGGAATGTGAAAACTGGTTGCTTAATACAGGTTGGCTGCTTAATGGAGGTGACCACTATGGCATGTTTTACTGTATTTAACTAGCTGGCGGCTCACCAACCGGCCATATCAGAATGAACCCCTGACACGGTTCGGACCTTCGACCTCGTGCTCCATATGCGGCCACCTTAACCACTAGGCCATAGGGACCATATATGCACACCCCTTTGTTGCTGCCATCCGGCAGGGGACTGTGTATTGCAATCACTTGTTAGCATACATTGTCCTGTTTCAGATTTTGTTTCAAAACATTGTATTTGGGCTAATACCGGTAGTTAATTTAATGACAAAGAAACCCAGTGACAATGCTTGCTTTGTTTATTTACAAAACAATGAGCTTGATTTAGAGGCGTTTCACTGTAATTGCTAGATTCTAGTCTGTACCCAGTCCCTATCGTTTCATGCTGTCCGATTAGCGCAGTGGTTAGCACGCCCATTTCTCACCAATGCAACCTGGGTTCGATCCTCGGACCGGGAAGTATGTGAGATTGTATGGTGGTCGCCAGATCGGACAGGTGGGTTTTCTCTGGGTACTTTGATTTCCTCCCACACGAATGACCACAGTTACGCTTTCATCCGCGCCAACGAGAGTGATTAATATAAGTTGTTAGAACTTGCTTCACAATCGTTGTAAAATAAACAACGTTTAAACTTATCTTTTCATGCTACAGCATCCATTTTATTGATTTGTACCAAAATAAAAATATAGAAATAATTATACGCTATTCCCACACCACCACACACCCAAAAAAAATGTTACTGTATGAAAATCTAGGAATTCATTCATAATGGCCTAATGTTTATAATGTCTAAGAACACACACCTGTATGCGTACTTTCAACTTCAGAAAAGGAAGAGTGAATCAGGTTTTTATCAGGCTGAAAACTATGGTTTTGACAGAGATGATGTAAGTATATTGAGAATTTATATCAAACCAATAGCGGTATTCTTCTGTTTGCTCCAGACTAGTTCTCTCGAACGTGCTCAAGAATTTTCGGCTGCAGTTATGATTGGTTAATCTCATGATGCCGCCATCTTGTGTAGATTCCTTATCAATAAGTGAAAACAAACGGCGGAAACCTATTTTATCAGTTTTACTGGATCACACTGTGTAAAAATATTGGAAACAGGATAAACCTGCTAAATATGTGTATTTTGTTGTAATTTAATCCTCCTCCGTGGTCGAGGGGTTACGACGCTGACTTGTATACCACTGTAACCTATCGTCACAGGTTCGAGCCCCGCTCAGGCCATGTCTATTTATATGAAAAAGTTGGCAGCTTCTTACGACGGTTGGTGCACCAAGTATTTGTTAACCGCTGGAGCCTGCCCAGGAAAGGTATTGTTAGGTAAACTGCCCCCGGCGATATAACCCAAAATTTGAATCGGCAATCGATCAAACAAAATAAAATGGCTGTTGTAAGATTGTTATCGTTTGAGACATATTTAATTGCACCCCAAACGTATTTACATCTTGAAAGTAGCATTTTAATCCAAAGCAATAACGGTCATGATATTTGACAAAACATTTATCATATTTTGGACTGGTTTAATTTTTATAGAGATTAGAAGCATCACAAAGGAACCGTCTGATGCAGGGTGCGCAGTCATTACAGCGAGCCAATGAAAGCATAGCCAGGTCCCATCAGGTTGCAGCTGAGACAGAGGATGTTGGTACAGAGACGCTTGTAGAGCTTGGCAGACAACGTGAAGTCCTGACGCGCACAAAGGATAGAGTATGCTTTCATTTCAAAATTTGGAAGGGCCGTAACTAGGGAAGGGCTGTAACTAGGGAAGGGCTGTAATTAAAGTTGCTAGAACTTGTAGCCTGACCCGTTTGCTTCTCTTGAAAGTGTCATGTCTTGTATTATATGTCCCGGTATGTAAAATGAATCGTTTACTTTTCTTGAAATTGTCATGTCTTGTATTATATGTCCTGGTATGTATAAATGAATCGTTGCTTCTCTTGAAATTGTCATGTCTTGTATTATATGTCCCAGTATGTATAAATGAATCGTTTGCTTCTCTTGAAATTGTCATGTCTTGTATTATATGTCCCAGTATGTATAAATGAATCGTTGCTTCTCTTGAAATTGTCATGTCTTGTATTATATGTCCTGGTATGTATAAATGAATCGTTGCTTCTCTTGAAATTGTCATGTCTTGTATTATATGTCCCAGTATGTATAAATGAATCGTTTGCTTCTCTTGAAATTGTCATGTCTTGTATTATATGTCCCAGTATGTATAAATGAATCGTTGCTTCTCTTGAAATTGTCATGTCTTGTATTATATGTCCCAGTATGTATAAATGAATCGTTGCTTCTCTTGAAATTGTCATGTCTTGTATTATATGTCCCAGTATGTATAAATGAATCGTTGCTTCTCTTGAAATTGTCATGTCTTGTATTATATGTCCCAGTATGTATAAATGAATCGTTGCTTCTCTTGAAATTGTCATGTCTTGTATTATATGTCTGATGTATAAATGAATCGTGCTTCTCTTGAAATTGTCATGTTGTATGTCCCAGTATGTATAAATGAATCGTTGCTTCTCTTGAAATTGTCATGTCTTGTATTATATGTCCCAGTATGTATAAATGAATCGTTGCTTCTCTTGAAATTGTCATGTCTTGTATTATATGTCCTGGTATGTATAAATGAATCGTTGCTTCTCTTGAAATTGTCATGTCTTGTATTATATGTCCCAGTATGTATAAATGAATCGTTGCTTCTCTTGAAATTGTCATGTCTTGTATTATATGTCCCAGTATGTATAAATGAATCGTTGCTTCTCTTGAAATTGT
>CM026404.1:66597804-66873833 GCA_014843695.1 Archivesica marissinica
TTGAAATTGTCATGTCTTGTATTATATGTCCTGGTATGTATAAATGAATCGTTGCTTCTCTTGAAATTGTCATGTCTTGTATTATATGTCCCAGTATGTATAAATGAATCGTTGCTTCTCTTGAAATTGTCATGTCTTGTATTATATGTCCCAGTATGTATAAATGAATCGTTGCTTCTCTTGAAATTGTCATGTCTTGTATTATATGTCCTGGTATGTATAAATGAATCGTTGCTTCTCTTGAAATTGTCATGTCTTGTATTATATGTCCCAGTATGTATAAATGAATCGTTGCTTCTCTTGAAATTGTCATGTCTTGTATTATATGTCTGGTTATGTATAAATGAATCGTTGCTTCTCTTGAAATTGTCATGTCTTGTATTATATGTCCCAGTATGTATAAATGAATCGTGTTCTTCTTGAAATTGTCATGTCTTGTATTATATGTCCAGATGTATAAATGACGTGCTCTCTTGAAATTGTCATGTCTTGTATTATATGTCCGGTATGTATAAATGAATCGTTGCTTCTCTTGAAATTGTCATGTCTTGATTATATGCCAGTATGTATAAATGAATCGTTGCTTCTCTTGAAATTGTCATGTCTTGTATTATATGTCCCAGTATGTATAAATGAATCGTTGCTTCTCTTGAAATTGTCATGTCTTGTATTATATGTCCTGTATGTATAAATGAATCGTTGCTTCTCTTGAAATTGTCATGTCTTGTATTATATGTCCCAGTATGTATAAATGAATCGTTGCTTCTCTTGAAATTGTCATGTCTTGTATTATATGTCCTGGTATGTATAAATGAATCGTTGCTTCTCTTGAAATTGTCATGTCTTGTATTATATGTCCTTGTATGTATAAATGAATCGTTGCTTCTCTTGAAATTGTCATGTCTTGTATTATATGTCCCAGTATGTATAAATGAATCGTTGCTTCTCTTGAAATTGTCATGTCTTGTATTATATGTCCTGGTATGTAAAATAAATCTAGCAATAAAATATGATTAAACTAAAATAAAGCTTCAAAATTGAACAATCTTGACTCTACAGGTAACCACTGAAACACGTACAGTAGGAAACATCATCAGTACATACAGTCAAACCTGTGTTAGTGGTTACCTCCATTAAGCAGCCAACCTGTATAAAGCAGCCAGTTTCCAGGTTGCCAATTTGTTATTTTAGAATACATTTGCCTCTTTATTTTAGCAGCCACCTGTGCTAAGCAGCTACTCTCTGTAAATTCCTTGACTGACTGCTTAACGCAGGCTTGACTGTAATGGGATTTTTTTTTTTTTTATGGCATCAAACATGTATTTGTCGATTCCTGATCCTGACCGACCTTTGAGGCTTAACTGACAAAAAAGGTTCTGAACCAAATCATTCCGGTTCTGGCAAATAATTCTAGTTCTGGATGCATCTGCTTAAATTGTGTTACAATGATGTTCCTACCAAGAAATAATCCTACCAATGTCATTATTGGGAGGGAGGGGGTGGGGGTTAATTTACAGGATACAATAACATGTATAGGTCTGATGTGTGGTACATTTTTATGTCATGTTTACTAGAAAATGTCCAAAGCAGTTGAATGATATGGAGGGCCTACGTGGCTGAGTGGTTACAGTTGTTGACTTCAAATAATTTGCCCCTCGCCGATGCAGGTTCGAATCCCACTGGGGGTGTCAAATTCTTTCATGTGAGGAAGCTATCGTGTTGGCTTGTGGAAAGTTGGTGGTTCTACCTGGGTGCTTGCATTAAGTACTGATAGGAGGGGCACCTGGTGTCTTCCTCCACCAATAATAGCTGGAGAGTCGCCATATGACCTAAGCTGTTGGTGCGACTTTAAACCCCAACGACAAAACAAAGTTGAAGAATATAGAGGCATAGAGTTATGTTTAGAGACAGTCTTTATTCCATGGTTGGTGCATTCTTTATTCCATGGTTGGTCTATGTTTAGATGCATTCTTTATTCCATGGTTGGTCTATGTTTAGAGGCATTCTTTATTCCATGGTTGGTTTATGTTTAGATGCATTCTTTATTCCATGGTTGGTTTATGTTTAGATGCATTCTTTATTCCATGGTTGGTCTATGTTTAGAGGCATTCTTTATTCCATGGTTGGTCTATGTTTAAATGCATTCTTTATTCCATGGTTGGTCTATGTTTAGAGGCATTCTTTATTCCATGGTTGGTCTATGTTTAGAGACAGTCTTTATTCCATGGTTGGTCTATGTTTAAATGCATTCTTTATTCCATGGTTGGTTTATGTTTAGATGCATTCTTTATTCCATGGTTGGTCTATGTTTAGATGCATTCTTTATACCATGGTTGGTCCTTGTTTAGAGGCAGTCTTTATTCCATGGTTGGTCCTTGTTTAGAGGCAGTCTTTATTCCATGGTTGGTCCTTGTTTAGAGGCAGTCTTTATTCCAAGGTTGGTCTATGTTTAGAGGCAGTCTTTATTCCATGGTTGGTCCTTGTTTAGAGGCAGTCTTTATTCCAAGGTTGGTCTATGTTTAGAGGCAGTCTATATTATCAGGTTGGTCTATGTTTAGAGGAAGTCTATATTATCAGGTTGGTCTATGTTTAGAGGCAGTCTTTATTCCAAGGTTGGTCTATATTTAGAGGCAGTCTATATTATCATGTTGGTCTATGTTTAGAGGCAGTCTTTATTCCAAGGTTGGTCTATGTTTAGAGGCAGTCTTTATTCCAAGGTTGGTCTATGTTTAGAGGCAGTCTTTATTCCAAGGTTGGTCTATGTTTAGAGGCAGTCTTTATTCCAAGGTTGGTCTATGTTTAGAGGCAGTCTTTATTCCAAGGTTGGTCTATGTTTAGAGGGTTTTTGGTTGGTTTGTTTACAGTCTTTATTGTCAGGTTGGTCTATGTTTGTAGGTGAGCTTCAGATAGACTACTACACTAGATAAATGTACAGTTTTAATGCAAAGTCATACATTGCCCTGATCATGATGGTTTCTGGGTAATAATTAAAGTTCTAAACACTCTACAATTTCAGTTACATGATACAGATGCAAACTTAGGCAAGAGCAGAAAAATACTGAAAACAATGGCAATGAGGTGAGTCCATACTACACATAAGTCTTACCCAAGACTGGTAGACCATGCTGCAGACACTTGATGAATGGTCCATTAGCATCTTTCTCATTTAGCTTTTTGGAATGCTTAAATCTCAGACATCCCCCATTCAAGTTGTAAACACAATTCAGCACATTTAAATATATGAAAACCTTAACAATTAAACCTGCTATCCAAGTCATAATACTTAGAGGTTATTACGTTGCTAGTTTCATATCAGCATAGGTATCGACCTATATAGGTATGCAGTGGAAAGAATTACCGTAAGCTTTTAGCTTTCAGTTCAATCCACATATCACGATATAAATATATGTTTCTGTATATTTCTCAATGTATATTACATGTATCCTGATAAATAAATATGTTTAAACCAAATGGCATAGATGCTAATGGATAATTCACCAAGTGTCTGTGTAGCATGCTGGTTACAGTAAATGTTGTCCTAGGGAATAAATATGTTTAAACCAAATGGCATAGATGCTAATGGATAATTCACCAAGTGTCTGTGTAGCATGCTGGTTACAATAAATGTTGTCTGAGGGAATAAATCACTGCTACAAGCTTAACAATGTTCAATTTATTCCTTATTATCAAAATTAACTCATTCGGCAAACTGCAGTTAAAATCAGTTTGTATCGCTAATGTGGAACAGTGTCCTGCCATAACATCATGGCATCATTGGTCAACATTTAACAATATACCTATCGTGTTAATCAATTGATAAACAGTCAACAGATCGCCTCTGTTGTCGAGTGGTTATGGTCGCTGTCTTTTGTATACTACTGAATCTATCATCACTGATGGTCACTGGTTCGAGCCCCACTCAGGCGGTGTCTGGTTATAAGAAAATGTTGGCAGTTACTTGGTTAATGCACCCTTCACTGGTTAACTGCTGGAGCCTGCCCATGAAAGGTGTTGCCCAAAATGGTGCTGATGAAGGTGTAATACCCGAACAAATAAACAAACAAATAAGCAGTGAACATCTCCGCCCGACCTCCATCGAGATTACTGGGAATGTTTAAAAGTATGTGTCCACTATGTTATTCAGTAATTTATTATGGGTGCTTCTGTTTGGTTGATGCCTATCAATGTATGTGGTATTGTATTGGTATTAGCGTCTTGGCGCTTCTATGTGGGTACAGATAATATCAATCACGACTAAAGTTAGTTTTGCAAACAGCATAGAGCCAGATCAGATGGCACACATTCTGTGCCATCTGAATAGGCTCTATGCTGTTTGCGATTCGGATAGTGGAGCTAAAACAAACAACATCAATCATAATCAGATGCGGCGTTGCGGTGCAGCTAATCTGGATCTATGTTGTTTGCACATTCCGTCCAAATTATTGGGCAGGGTAAGGGTTAAGTAGACTGCTTGTCAAAAACTTCACACGTCTTCTATTCACATATACACTTATAATCCACTGCATGACAAAACCAACACAGTGCTGATAAATGCACACACCTCAAGAACTATTTACGATAAAAAGATAAATTCTAAAAATACTGATCAGTTTAAAAATAATGGCATCTGTCGACTACGATAATTTGCACAAGCAATTATTCGAACATTTTTTAAAAAAATGTTTTTTTAAAACTTTGTTTATTTTACAACGATTGCGAAACAAGTATTCAAACATTTCAACACTTATGTTGGTTTTGTCATGGGGTGACTCATATAGATATGATTATTGTGTTGGGTTTTCAGGGTTATGACGAACAAGATGATACTGATTGTGATAATATTGCTAGAACTGGGTATACTTGGTGGTATAGTATACTGGAAGTTCTTCTCATAGCATGCAAAGCAGTTACAGAACTATACAAAGCAGTTACAGAACTATACAAAGCAGTTACAGAACTACATAAACATGTGTGAAAGCAACATGGGCTATTTACGAATTAGTCATGTGCTTAAAATGAATGCTCGTTCTCGAGGGCATTTTTAGAGTAAACAGTCCTGCACATTGAACTGATAATAGGTCAACAGTTACATGATGTTCTTGTGGTATCCCTTCACCTTGTGCAAGAATAGGAGAATCATTTTAAAGAACAAAGAATGTGTTGTTGTGACTAAATGGACTGCAGTTGGAAGGCGTCAACTACAATGGGTGAACAGAAACATTTCATTTGAAGAGGCAGGGTTCGTCCACCAAAATATCATAACGTTCCAGCTGGGCTTGAACTTGGGGTCCCCAGATCTCGCAGCGACAAAAGCTCAGCCACAATTGGCATACAGAAACAGTGCTAGTCCACCAACATATCATAGCATTCCAGCTGGACTTGAACTTGGGGTCCCCAGATCTCGCAGCGACAAAAGCTCAGCCACAATTGGCATACAGAAACATTTTCATTTGATAAAAGAGGCAGTGCTAGTCCACCAAAATATA
Source organism: Archivesica marissinica (assembly GCA_014843695.1). Lineage (NCBI taxonomy): Eukaryota > Metazoa > Mollusca > Bivalvia > Venerida > Vesicomyidae > Archivesica > Archivesica marissinica. Next base: position 66,603,291 of record CM026404.1, read on the forward strand.
TGGGCCTTTGGGATCACCAGATATCACAGCCACAGTGGTTCTAACTGGACTCGAGTTGGGATCCCCATATCTCGTAGCCACAATGGTTTCAGCTGGACTTCAGTTGGGATCCCCAGATCTCGCAGCCACAATGGTTCAACATACACCACAGGATCCACAGACACTTGGATTCAGTTGATACGCATTTCCTCATGTTTACAGTAGACACAAGATAGTGTATTCAGTTATTACTGGAAATTTGTATTATGTAAGATAATAGGCACAAGATAATGTGAACAGTTCTTGGGTTGGTATCGATTATATTGACAAAAATATCTTAGTATAAACTTTATTTATTTTACAACGATTGTGAAACAAGTTTTTACAACTTATATTAATCACTCTCGTTGGGGCGGGTGATATCGTATATGTGGTCATTCTTGTGGAAGGAAACCAGAGTACCCGGAGAAAACCTGCCTGTCAGATCTGACGACCACTGTACCACCTCATATACTTCCTGGTCCAAGGATCGAACCTGGGTTGCATTGGTGAGAAGTGAGCGTGCTAACCACTGCACTAAGTGGACAGCCAACAATATCTTGTGAATATTATTAATCCCTTATGTAAATATGTACATAGTTAAGAGAACATGGGCAGTGGCAATATGTTGGTTACAGTTGCGAATACTCAAATGTCGAACAACAAACTTGAAACCTGATATTTTTCAGTTATTAACCCTCTGCACGCTAGCGGAAGATAAAATCACTTTTGCAAACAGCATAGAGCCAGATCAGACGGAACATTCTGTGCCGTCTGATCAGGCTCTAAGTTGTTTGCTATTCGGATAGTGGAGCTAAAACACTTGGCTGAATAGCAAACAACATAGATCCTGATCAGACACCACATTATGCCGTGGCTGATCTGGATCGATGTGATTTTATTTACTCAGCAGGTAAAGGTTAATGTTTTAGTTGCTAATATTTTTTTTACGGTACCTTTATGCAAATGAATTTACCATTTATGATTTAATTGAGCAGTTGCTGAACACTTTCTCCCATTAGAGATGTAGTTTTATTTACTACAATGTACATATAATGTATGGCTGCTATTTACCAATCGTAAGAAGCAATGGATAAGCAGTCAAATTACCTAGCCACCTTCAGAGAGGTAATGAGAAACATTAGTGACTTACTGCCCTTGAATACTCCTGAAACTAGATTGGTCTATTTAATTGGTTTCCTCTGTTTTTATCGTTGTTTCCTTTGCACAAAATGCTATCCATTTTCGTCCGTTTGCTCATCTTTTAATTATTAAACCTCGACAGATATCCTACAGTATATCTCAATGGCTACTTTTTACTGTAAAATATCTGTTTAGAAAACTGTAAAAACAAAGGATTCCAACTAAAAGAATGATTTCGGGATAAATCAAGTGCATCTGACAAGGGAAGTAATAGAAAAACCAGAAATGTCTCTCATTTAGGATTTATGAAGTGTTGACTCTATCGACTACGTTCTTCTTGTATGTTTGGCTACTAATGTGTCAATCTTTGTGGATTCAGTAGTGACATAGTCCGCCTCCGTGGTCGAGTGGTTAAGGTCGCTGACTTGTATACCACTGTAACCTATCATCACTGATGGTCACGGGTTCGAGTCCCGCTCAGGTCGTGTCTCATTTATATGAAAAAGTTGGCAGTTTCTTACGGAGGTTGGTGCACCCAAGTACTGGTTAACCGTTTGAGCCTGCCCAGGAAAGGTGTTGTTAAGTAAACTGCCTGTCGGCGATATAGACCGAAATGGTGCTGATGCAGGCGTAAAACCCGAAATATAACATAACATAATCAGTAGTGACATTGAGAGGCACTTGTATGGGGGAAAGGATTAAAATATCACCGACAATAAAATTGCTCTAGTCTGTAGTAAGTTACCAACTTTGAAGCATGGTGTAGTTATCTAATCTTGGATTTATGTAGCTTACTGCCTGATCTTTCTTCAGTGCCATGTCCTGTATTGTGTATGGTTAAGATTTAGTTGAATTAGTAAATTTATTTTTCACAATACAGTCAAACCTGTCTTAAGCAGCCAGTCAAGGGAATCACATAAAGTGGCTGCTTAACACAGGTTGACTGCTTAATAGAGGTGACCATTAACACAGGTTTGACTGGTTATTTCGTTTATGGGTGAGATGAGTACAGATTTGCACCAGTATATCATACAGGTTTATATATAGAGTGGTGGAACCTATGCTCGGCGTATTTGTCCATTTACATCCGTATTTAAAAATATTTATAAGTTCTAGGTTAATTTCGCTGACAGAGCTGGAGCATGGTTCAATAGCATTCTGTTGCATGTATAGGTAGTCTGATGCAACTGGCCCAGCAGACGAATATAAACAAACAAATCATTGGGAGAATATTATATATGTATTATTCCTGTAAATCATTTCATAATTGCTCAAGCATTTCACGATTTTCCACTGTCCTAATATTTAGCGTGTTTAATTCGTGTGTCGGATAACCACATTCACAATCGTTATGTGTGAAAATGCTACATTAGTGAAATCCTGAATCTACGAGAGTTGTCTCTTGTCTCTTGTGAATCTACGAGAGTTGTCTCTTGTGAATCTACGAGAGTTGTCTCTTGTGAATCTACGAGAGTTGTCTCTTGTGAATCTGCGAGAGTTCTCTTGTGAATCTGCGAGAGTTGTCTCTTGTGAATGTGGGATCAGTGGCAGAGTTGTTACGATCGTTGACTTCATATCACCCGCCCCTGCCACTAGGTTCGAACTTCATATCACCCGCCCCTGCCACTAGGTTCGAACTTCATATCACCCGCCCCTGCCACTAGGTTCAAACTTCATATCACCCGCCCCTGCCACTAGGTTCGAATTCATATCACCCGCCCTGCCACTAGGTTCGAACTTCATATCACCCGCCCCTGCCACTAGTTCGAACTTCATATCACCCGCCCCTGCCACTAGTTCGGAACTTCATATCACCCGCCCCTGCCACTAGGTTCAAACTTCATATCACCCGCCCCTGCCCTAGGTTCGAACTTCTATCACCCGCCCCTGCCACTAGGTTCGATTTCATATCACCCGCCCCTGCCACTAGGTTCAACTTCTATCACCCGCCCCTGCCACTAGGTCGAACTTCAGATCCACGCCCCTGCCACTAGGTTTCGAACTTCATATCACCCGCCCCTGCCCTAGGTTCGAACTTCGATCACCCGCCCCTGCCACTAGTCAAACTTCATATCACCCCGCCCTGCCACTAGGTTCGAACTTCATATCACCCGCCGCCCTGCCACTAGGTTCGACTTCATATCACCCGCCCCTGCCACTAGTTCGAACTTCATATCACCCGCCCCTGCCACTAGGTTCGAACTTCTCACCCGCCCCTGCCACTAGTCGAACTTCATATCCCGCCCCCGCCACTAGGTTCGAACTTCTATCACCCGCCCCTGCCACTAGGTTCAAACTTCATATCACCCGCCCCTGCCACAGGTTCAAACTTCATATCACCCGCCCCTGCCACTAGGTTCGAACTTCATATACCCGCCCCTTCCACTAGGTTCACTTCAGATCACCCGCCCCTGTCACTAGTTCGAACTTCATATCACCCGCCCCTGCCACTAGGTTCGAACTTCTATCACCCGCCCCTGCCACTAGGTTCGAACTTCATATCACCCGCCCCTGCCACTAGGTTCAAACTTCATATCACCTGCCCCTGCCACTAGGTTCGAACTTCATATCACCTGCCACTAGGTTCGAATTTCATATCACCCGCCCTTGCCACTAGGTTCGAATCCCACTATGGTGTTACATTCGTTCATATCGGGATGCTCTCCGGCTGGCTTGTGGAAGATTGGTAGTATTACCTGGGTACCCATCTGTGCCTGAAATACTGCTTAGATGGTACCCGTAGTCGACCTCCACACAGTCGTTGTTATTTTAAACGAACAAAACACAAATCTTTCGATATTATTGCTAAAATAAAACTATTACAAAGCGCGCACGATTGAATATTGATTTATGGTAGCATTACATTTCCATGAACACGTTCATATGCATTTCATAGCTTTAACAAACCTATATTAATCACTCTCATTGGCGCGGATGAAATCGTATATGTGGTCCTTCGAGTGGGAGGAAAACTGAGTACCCGGAGAAAACCCACCTGTCCAATTTGCCGGCCACCATGCCATCTTACATACTTCCTGGCGACAGGATCGAACCAGTGTTGCTTTGGAGAGAGCAGGCGTGTGGTTAAACACGTATTTATGCTGAACAAGGATTTATTTTCAGTTCTCTTTTGCCGTCTATTGATTTGGGAATATACCGTATACGCCCGTTTAAATGCCCCCTCCCTAATAATCCCCCCCCCTATTTTGAAGCAAAACAAAATAATTCTCACCTCAGTGCCCGCTGTTATCATAGTCTGTACTGCTAGAAACACAATGGTCTGTGTCGCTGTCAAGAGGTATGAAGAAAGGGGGGGGCATTTAAAGGAGTCCCAGACATACTTTGCATATAATTTGTCACAAATTGCATTGGGGCGTTTAAATGGTGGTATACGGTATCTGTATACATTACTTCTGAATAATCTGTATATATCCATGCATATATAAATAAAACTATTTTTGACAATTTAACCACCATTGTTTAATATGCCAAGAAATGAAACATGCATGTCACTACTGGTGTGTTTTTTACGTTTATTTATCGTCGCTACCGGTTGCCCATATGAGCAACACCTCCTGAAGAGATTAGTCATTTTAGATTTTTGGAGGATAGTGCAATGATACAGACAGAGACCCATTCCAGAGTCTCATCTGGTTGTTTTACATGCACGGTGTACAGCACCGACACGAGACCTCAGTTTAAAGTCCCATCTGAAAGACTGTTAATTTTATTAGGGTCTAACGGGAGGATCAAACCTGCGATCCCTGGATTATCAGTCCCATTCCAGAGTCTCCTGTATTTAAAAACTTTGTATATATGGTGTTATTTTGTTCAGTTGTCACTTGCAAAATATGATTTGTAGATACTAAAACCTACTATGGTTAAAAAGATATTGATATAAAAAAATAAGCCGATTCGGTAATTTTATATCCAAAAATCAAATTTCTTATATAACTCCTGTTCCTATGAATTCATCCAAAAGAAATCTACCGCTGTGTAATTAATTAAAAGATGCTCGTAATCCTCCAAAACGTTGTACTTTACACACATTGGCGTGCGAGTCATTTTCCAAGCATATCGTATATCCCCACTTGTAAATATATATTGTTTATGTCGATTATCAGGAATATTTTTAATGAATACACTTGACCATACATATATATATATACATAGCTCCATTCTATTGTATCATTAATTTTATTTGACCAGAAGTTATGTGTATTAGGTTTTGTATAAATGGTGTTAATATTTTATAACTCACCATAGTATCTAGTGTTGTATGTTATCCTCACTTATATAACATGATGGAAGAGTACTTTTGTGACAAATACATAGTCAAATAGGAAACAAACATTCTTCCAATTTTAAATGATTTATTTATTCAAAATGTTCAACAAATGCAAAAGTTCCCTCAGTACAGTAGGGAAAAAAGTAATCAAAATGACAAACTATAACAAGAGATGTCAGAAAACATGAGAGCCCGCCGCTGGAGATGTCAGAAAACATGAGAGTACGCCGCTGGAGATGTCAGAAAACATGAGAGCCCGCCGCTGGTGATGTCAGAAAACATGAGAGCCTGCCCCTGGAGATGTCAGAAAACATGAGAGCCTGCCCCTAGAGATGTCAGAAAACATGAGAGCCCGCCGCTGGTGATGTCAGAAGACATGAGAGCCCACCACTCGAGATGTTGGAAGGTAATCGCAATAGCTCCCGGGACTTTGGGACATTCGTCACGGCGGGCTAAATAAAAAACATTACAAACTCAATAGTGATATAATAAACTGAAACTGATATTCCCTGAACAGAGATGCTTCATGTCACGTATGTAGTGTCATTGAGCAAGGCACCTCACACACATTGTTTAGTACGGGTTAACAACTTAGGTCGGCTAAGCCTGCCCAGGAAAACATGTCTAGGTCCCCGCAAGGGGTTTGACATTAATGGAACATACATACATGCCAAGTGTATGATCTGCTGTAAAACACACCAGCACACATTTGGGAAGTAAGCCAATGAGGACTACAAGCGTGCACTCTGACTTGATATCATTGTATACCTCTTGGCTTGCATCACAGGCTTAGTTCGCTAATGTTTAAATATCATGGCTCTAGGTCAGAATTTTTGGGAGAAGTGAGAAAGTGCGCGACTGCACCCTTAAATGGTGTTCTTTAATAAATTTCTGCAAAAAAGGTTAAATTGCTCAGTATGACCATTAAAGAAAACATTTGAATAGCAGTACTTTATAATGGGCCAGTGTATCTTACTGGACAATATGTGTATGGAAATTTTTTTTAGGGAGAATTGGGAACCCTAGGGGGCGAAGTCAGGGTTCCTAGGGCAGCTATTTCGCCCAAATCGTCCTCTAGAATGAGCACTGAAATATATGTATAACTGTTAAACATTAATATCTAGAAAACAGTTTTCCTAATTATAATTTACAAACAATTAGAATTTTACTTTTACAAATATAAAACGGAATTGTTTCGAATATTGCACTATAAAAATCATGTAAGTATTGGCAAGCACCTTGAAATCCATTAAACAGACATTCTGCTAAAGAAGATACACAGATGTTCATAGCCTGGGAACAGACATTGGTATATTTTGTTTTGTGGGTTGTATATACATTTATTTAACATCCAAATCATGTTCCATTTAGCCACATCGAGTTTCTCATAATATCACCGTGTCGTTTTGCCACAAGTGAAAATGGATGGTAATAACTGAAACGATGATTAAACATTGTACTTACATCTGGTGTGCATCTTACTTACATCTGGTGTGCATCTTACTTACATCTGGTGTACACAAGATGCACACCAGATGTAAGTAAGATACTATCTGGTGTGTAAGACAATGTAAGTAAGATACACACCAGATGTAAGTAAGATACACACCAGATGTAAGTAAGATGCACACCAGATGTAAGTAGGATACACACCAGATGTAAGTAAGATACACACCAGATGTAAGTAAGACAATGTAAGTAAGATGCACACCAGATGTAAGTAAGACAATGTAAGTAAGATGCACACCAGATGTAAGTAAGACAATGTAAGTAAGATGCACACCAGATGTAAGTAAGATACACACCAGATGTAAGTAAGACAATGTAAGTAAGATGCACACCAGATGTAAGTAAGATACACACCAAATGTAAGTAAGATGCACACCAGATGTAAGTAAGATGCACACCAGATGTAAGTAAGACAATGTAAGTAAGATGCACACCAGATGTAAGTAAGATACACACCAGATGTAAGTAAGATACACACCAGATGTAAGTAAGACAATGTAAGTAAGATGCACACCAGATGTAAGTAAGACAATGTAAGTAAGATGCACACCAGATGTAAGTAAGATACACACCAGATGTAAGTAAGACAATGTAAGTAAGATGCACACCAGATGTAAGTAAGATACACACCAGATGTAAGTAAGACAATGTAAGTAAGATACACACCAGATGTAAGTAAGATGCACACCAGATGTAAGTAAGACAATGTAAGTAAGATGCACACCAGATGTAAGTAAGATACACACCAGATGTAAGTAAGACAATGTAAGTAAGATGCACACCAGATGTAAGTAAGATACACACCAGATGTAAGTAAGACAATGTAAGTAAGATACACACCAGATGTAAGTAAGATGCACACCAGATGTAAGTAAGACAATGTAAGTAAGATGCACACCAGATGTAAGTAAGATACACACCAGATGTAAGTAAGACAATGTAAGTAAGATGCACACCAGATGTAAGTAAGACAATGTAAGTAAGATGCACACCAGATGTAAGTAAGATGCACACCAGATGTAAGTAAGACAATGTAAGTAAGATGCACACCAGATGTAAGTAAGACAATGTAAGTAAGATGCACACCAGATGTAAGTAGGATACACACCAGATGTAAGTAAGATGCACACCAGATGTAAGTAAGATGCAGAAGATGCACACCAGATGTAAGTAAGATGCACACCAGATGTAAGTAAGATGCACACCAGATGTAAGTAAGATACACACCAGATGTAAGTAAGATACACACCAGATGTAAGTAAGATGCACACCAGATGTAAGTAGGATACACACCAGATGTAAGTAAGATGCACACCAGATGTAAGTAAGATGCATAAGATGCACACCAGATGTAAGTAAGATGCACACCAGATGTAAGTAAGATACACACCAGATGTAAGTAAGATACACACCAGATGTAAGTAAGATACACACCAGATGTAAGTAGGATACACACCAGATGTAAGTAAGATACACATAGATGTAAGTATCTGGTGTGTATTTTACTATATCTGGGTTGTTATTTTGGGTAAATGTGAAATACTATCTCAAACACAGACACATAACGGCAACAATATGTGCATGAAAGCATGACAAACATTAATGCAAGTGCATACACTTTCTTACCAGATATTACAAGTACTGTCCGTGTATTGACTATATAATGAAGTGCCAAGTGCATAATATAATATGTACAAATGTATCCCCTGAACCACAAAATACTACAATATTCTAATAACTACAATTGGGACAATATGTTATTAATTAAATATGGTTTTATTATCGTGTGAAATTTCATAAATATGAGTGCCCCTTAGCCACTGATCCAGTGCCATGATCTCTCTGGACAGCCATCTTATGTATACGGGAGCAGATCAGTGGTCAGGACACATACTCCAAACTACCAATTCCTTATACATTATTGATTCCACATACATTACCAATTCCACATACATTACCAATTCCACATACATGAACACTTCCACATACATTACCAATTCCACATACATTACCAATTCCACATACATGAACACTTCCACATACATTACCAATTCCACATACATAACCAATTCCACATACATGAACACTTCCACACACATTAACACTTCCACATACATTACCAATTCCACATACATGAACACTTCCACATACATTACCAATTCCACATACATTACCAATTCCACATACATTAACACTTGCACATACATTACCAATTACACATACATTACCAATTCCACATACATGAACACTTCCACATACATTACCAATTCCACATATGTTATGTTATATTTCGGGTTTTACGCCTGCATCAGCACCATTTTGGGCTATATCGCCGGCGGGCAGTTTACTTAACAACACCTTTCCTGGGCAGGCTCCAGCGGTTAACCAGTACTTGGGTGCACCAACCTCCGTAAGAAACTGCCAACTTTTTCATATAAATGAGACACGGCCTGAGCGGGGCTCGAACCCGTGACCATCAGTGATGATAGATTACAGTGGTATACAAGTCAGCGACCGTAACCACTCGACCACGGAGGCGGACTCCAATTCCACATACATTACCAGTTCCACATACATTACCACTTCCACATACATTACCAATTCCACATACATTACCAATTCCACATACATGAACACTTCCACATACATTAACAATTCCACATACACTAACAATTCCACATACATTAACAATTACACATACATTACCACTTCCACATACATGAACACTTCCACATACATTAACAATTCCACATACATTAACAATTCCACATACACTAACAATTCCACATACATTAACAATTCCACATACACTAACACTTCCACATACATGAACACTTCCACATACATTACCAATTCCACATACATTACCAATTCCACATACATGAACACTTCCACATACATGAACACTTCCACATACATTACCAATTCCACATATATTACCAATTCCACATACATTAACAATTCCACATACATGAACACTTCCACATACATTACCAATTCCACATACATTAACACTTCCACATACATTACCAATTCCACATACATTACCAATTCCACATACATTAACGATTCCACAAACATTAACAATTCCACATACATTAACACTTCCACATACATTAACAATTCCACATACATTAACACTTCCACATACATTAACAATTCCACATACATTAACAATTCCACATACATCACCGATTCCACATACATTAACACTTCCACATACATTAACAATTCCACATACATCACCGATTCCACATACATTAACAATTCCACATACATTAACAATTCCACATACATTAACAATTCCACATACATTAACAATTCCACATACATTAACAATTCCACATACATTAACAATTCCACATACATCACCGATTCCACATACATTAACAATTCCACATACATTAACAATTCCACATACATTAATAATTTCACATACATTAACAATTCCACATACATTAACAATTCCACATACATCACCGATTCCACATACATTAACAATTCCACATACATTAACAATTCCACATACATCACCGATTCCACATACATTAACAATTCCACATACATTAACAATTCCACATACATTAACATTCCACATACATTAACACTTCCACATACATTAACAATTCAACATACATTAACAATTCCACATACATTAATAATTCCACATACATTAACATTCACATACATTAACAATTCCACATACTATTCAACATACATTAACAATTCCACATACATTAATAATTCCACATACATTAACACTTCCACATACATTAACAATTCCACATACATTAACAATTCCACATACATCACCGATTCCACATACATTAACACTTCCACATACATTAACACTTCCACATACACCACCGATTCCACATACATTAACACTTCCACATACATTAACACTTCCACATACACCACCGATTCCACATACATTAACACTTCCACATACATCACCGATTCCACATACATTAACACTTCCACATACATCACCGATTCCACATACATTAACACTTCCACATACATCACCGATTCCACATACATCACCGATTCCACATACATTAACACTTCCACATACATCACCGATTCCACATACATTAACACTTCCACATACATCACCGATTCCACATACATTAACACTTCCACATACATCACCGATTCCACATACACATTTCCGGCCGTTATTGGTGGAGGAAGACCTCGGGAATGTCAGCTACTGTAGTACCGGTACTTGTTAAAATTACTTTTTGAACATAAATTCATAATTTGCCAAATAAAATTCTATAATAAAAATATAATACAAATAGAAAGATATCCCCCCCCCAATGAATAGAAAACAATGCTACATTCAAGAACAAAACCCAAAATGTTAATGAAATTGAGCAGATATTAAAATATTTGTAAAATATGGGAATGCAAGTATAATCGTCAATATCTCGTGTACATATAACAACCTAGACACATACACTAACCTAGGTACGAGTCTAACAACCTAGACACAAACACTAACCTGTGTACGAGTCTAACAACCTAGACACAAACACTAACCTAGGTACGAATCTAACAACCTAGACACAAACACTAACCTAGGTACGAGTCTAACAACCTAGACACATACACTAACCTAGGTACGAGTCTAACAACCTAGACACAAACACTAACCTAGGTACAAATCTAACAACCTAGACACATACACTAACCTAGGTATGAGTCTAACAACCTAGACACAAACACTAACCTAGGTACGAGTCTAACAACCTAGACACAAACACTAACCTAGGTATGAGTCTAACAACCTAGACACAAACACTAACCTAGGTACGAGTCTAACAACCTAGACACAAACATTAACCTAGGTACGAGTCTAACAACCTAGACATATACACTAACCTAGGTACGAATCTAACAACCTAGACACAAACATTAACCTAGGTACGAGTCTCACAACCTAGACACATACACTAACCTAGGTACAAGTCTAACAACCTAGACACAAACACTAACCTAGGTACGAATCTAACAACCTAGACACAAACACTAACCTAGGTACGAGTCTAACAACCTAGACACAAACATTAACCTAGGTATGAGTCTAACAACCTAGACACAAACACTAACCTAGGTACGAGTCTAACAACCTAGACACATGTTTGGTAACTGGGATGTTTGGTAACTAGGGTGTTTGGTAACTGGGATGTTTGGTAACTAGGGTGTTTGGTAACTGGGATGTTTGGTAACTGGGATGTTTGGTGATTGGGATGTTTGGTAACTGGGATGTTTGGTAACTGGGATGTTTGGTAACTATGTTTGGTAACTGGGATGTTTGGTAACTAGGGTGTTTGGTAACTATGTTTGGTAACTGGGATGTTTGGTAACTGGGATGATTGGTAACTGGGATGTTTGGTAACTGGGATGATTGGTAACTGGGATGTTTGGTAACTAGGATGTTTGGTAACTATGTTTGGTAACTGGGATGTTTGGTAACTGGGATGTTTGGTAACTAGGGTGTTTGGTAACTATGTTTGGTAACTGGGATGTTTGGTAACTAGGGTGTTTGGTAACTGGGATGTTTGGTAACTGGGATGTTTGGTAACTAGGATGAAATATATATACATTCTGGTTTCACATCTCATTAACACCAAAATAAAACTATGAGATATGGAACCAAAACATTCATGTCTGCTGGAATCGCAGGCATGGATTAGTCACCCTATATGATCACTAGTGCTACATTTTGCATCTTCAAAGTAATGTTGTCATGAAATACAAATTGAGTTCATTTACAAAACATAGACATTAAAATACATAATAACATCAAACAGAAGGGCGAGTGGTCCAGTGCTTAACACATTCGACTGCGATTGCAGGGTTAGCAGGTTCGATCTACCCCAGCCCCCCTCCCCATTTTGAGTTCAGAATTTGATGATAGAATCTGGCTATTAATTTATAATAACCTTGTCTGTGTCATGGTGCCAGCTGCTCTTCATCAACTCATTAAAGACCAATTTTTTATGAGTTTATAGTTGCCCGGATGTTATATATCGTTGCCCGGTGTTATATATTGTTGCCCCGGTGTTATTTATTGTTGCGCTGATGTTATTTATCGTTGCCCCAGTGTTATTTACTGTTTCCCCGATGTTATTTATTGTTGCGCTGATGTTATTTATTGCTTCCCTGATGTTATTTATTGCTTCCCTGATGTTATTTACTGTTTCCCCGATGTTATTTATTGTTGCCCCGATGTTATTTATTGTTGCCCTGGTGTTATTTATTGTTGCCCCGATGTTATTTATTGTTGCCCCGATGTTATTTATTGTTGCCCCTGTGTTATTTACTGTTGCCCCGATGTTATTTATTGTTGCCCCTGTGTTATATATTGTTGCCCCTGTGTTATTTATTGTTGCCCCTGTGTTATATATTGTTGCCCCGGTGTTATTTACTGTTTCCCCAGTGTTATTTACTGTTGCCCCGATGTTATTTATTGTTGCCCCAGTGTTATTTATTGTTGCCACTGTGTTATTTATTGTTGCCCCGATGTTATTTACTGTTTCCCAGTGTTATTTATTGTTGCCCCGGTGTTATTTATTGTTGCCCCTGTGTTATTTACTGTTGCCCTGATGTTATTTATTGTTGCCACTGTGTTATTTATTGTTGCCCCTGTGTTATATATTGTTGCCCCTGTGTTATTTATTGTTGCCCCTGTGTTATATATTGTTGCCCCTGTGTTATTTATTGTTGCCCCTGTGTTATATATTGTTGCCCCTGTGTTATTTACTGTTGCCCCGATGTTATTTATTGTTGCCCCAATGTTATTTATTGTTGCCCCTGTGTTATTTATTGTTGCCCCTGTGTTATTTATTGTTGCCCCGATGTTATTTATTGTTGCCCTGGTGTTATTTATTGTTGCCCCGGTGTTATTTATTGTTGCCCCGATGTTATTTATTGTTGCCCCGATGTTATTTATTGTTGCCCCTGTGTTATTTATTGTTGCCCCTGTGTTATTTATTGTTGCCCCGATGTTATTTATTGTTGCCCTGGTGTTATTTATTGTTGCCCCGGTGTTATTTATTGTTGCCCCGATGTTATTTATTGTTGCCCCGATGTTATTTATTGTTGCCCCTGTGTTATTTATTGTTGCCCCTGTGTTATTTATTGTTGCCCCGATGTTATTTATTGTTGCCCTGGTGTTATTTATTGTTGCCCCGGTGTTATTTATTGTTGCCCCGATGTTATTTATTGTTGCCCCGATGTTATTTATTGTTGCCCCTGTGTTATTTATTGTTGCCCCTGTGTTATTTATTGTTGCCCCGATGTTATTTATTGTTGCCCTGGTGTTATTTATTGTTGCCCCGGTGTTATTTATTGTTGCCCCGGTGTTTTTTTGTTGTGTGTTATTTATTGTTGCCCCTGTGTTATTTATTGTTGCCCCGATGTTATTTATTGTTGCCCCGATGTTTTTATTGTTACCCAATGTTATTTATTGTTGCCCCAGTGTTATTTATTGTTGCCCCAGTGTTATTTATTGTTGCCCCTGTGTTATTTATTGTTGCCCCTGTGTTATATATTGTTGCCCCGGTGTTATTTACTGTTTCCCCAGTGTTATTTACTGTTGCCCCGATGTTATTTATTGTTGCCCCAGTGTTATTTATTGTTGCCACTGTGTTATTTATTGTTGCCCCGATGTTATTTACTGTTTCCCAGTGTTATTTATTGTTGCCCCGGTGTTATTTATTGTTGCCCCTGTGTTATTTACTGTTGCCCCGATGTTATTTATTGTTGCCACTGTGTTATTTATTGTTGCCCCTGTGTTATATATTGTTGCCCGTGTTATTTATTGTTGCCCCTGTGTTATATATTGTTGCCCCTGTGTTATTTATTGTTGCCCCTGTGTTATATATTGTTGCCCCTGTGTTATTTACTGTTGCCCCGATGTTATTTATTGTTGCCCAATGTTATTTATTGTTGCCCCTGTGTTATTTATTGTTGCCCTGTGTTATTTATTGTTGCCCCGATGTTATTTATTGTTGCCCTGGTGTTATTTATTGTTGCCCCGGTGTTATTTATTGTTGCCCCGATGTTATTTATTGTTGCCCCGATGTTATTTATGTTGCCCCTGTGTTATTTATTGTTGCCCCTGTGTTATTATTGTTGCCCCGATGTTATTTATTGTTGCCCTGGTGTTATTTATTGTTGCCCCTGTGTTATTTATTGTTGCCCCTGTGTTATTTATTGTTGCCCCTGTGTTATTTATTGTTGCCCCGTGTTATTTATTGTTGCCCCGGTGTTATTTATTGTTGCCCCGGTGTTATTTATTGTTGCCCCGATGTTATTTATTGTTGCCCCTGTGTTATTTATTGTTGCCCCTGTGTTATTTATTGTTGCCCCGATGTTATTTATTGTTGCCCTGGTGTTATTTATTGTTGCCCCGGTGTTATTTATTGTTGCCCCTGTGTTATTTATTGTTGCCCCGGTGTTATTTATTGTTGCCCCTGTGTTATTTATTGTTGCCCCTGTGTTATTTATTGTTGCCCCGATGTTATTTATTGTTGCCCCGATGTTTTTATTGTTACCCAATGTTATTTATTGTTGCCCCAGTGTTATTTATTGTTGCCCCAGTGTTATTTATTGTTGCCCCTGTGTTATTTATTGTTGCCCCAGTGTTATTTATTGTTGCCCCAGTGTTATTTATTGTTGCCCCAATGTTATTTATTGTTGCCCCGATGTTATTTATTGTTGCCCCGATGTTATTTATTGTTGCCCCAGTGTTATTTATTGTTGCCCCGATGTTATTTATTGTTGCCCCAATGTTATTTATTGTTGCCCCGATGTTATTTATTGCTTCCCCGATGTTATTTATTGTTGCCCCAATGTTATTTACTGTAGCCCCAATGTTATTTATTGCTTCCCTGATGTTATTTACTGTTGCCCCGCTGTTATTTATTGTTGCCCCAATGTTATTTATCATCGCACCAAATATATTTACTGTCGCCCCAGTAATATTTATTCTTGCTTCCTGGTGATTCGGGGCTATGTCTCATTTTATTTATCGGGAGGTTAGTGTTGTTGCATTAATTGCATCCATGGTTCTTGTACCTTTAGGTTTTTTAGGTGGGGGGGGTTGGGGGGGTTAACGTCACACCTACAACTTAGGTCATATGGCAACTTTCTAGTTATTATTGGTGGAGGAAGACTCTGGATGCCACTGCAAGCAGCATTATAGGCACAAACTGGCATACAGGTAGAACCACTGACCTACCCCAAACCAGGTGAATAGTCTCTTCACTTGAAAGAATACAACACCCCCAGTGCGATTCGAACCTACAGCGGTGAGCGGCAAGTGATTTGAAGTCAATGACCGTAACCACTCAGCCATGGAGGCCCCGGTTAATAGTCTCATCCGAAATACTACTAACACAATGGATGGGACAATCAAATTCACTACCCCTGGATTTACAGTCCAATATGTTAACCATTGACCCATCCCTGCTTTTGTTTAATGCTAAACATATAGATATAGAGTATAGCTAAATGCTGGTTAGTCAAAATTAAAATCTCCCAATAGCAGTAGACCTCAAAAACTCAATCACATGTAAAAGATCTCACAAAATATGTGAAATTGTAATTACATACGAACTTCGTTGCCTCGAATTCGGTTAAATAGAACACCCCTGTTTGCTTGAACACGTCGTCTGGTCCCAGCAATAATCTCTATATAATTCATATCGTTCTACATTCGATGATTCGAACACGGATGATTGGAACTCTCGAACCAGATCACTGGTCCCACAAAATCAATTACTACTTCAATTAACACATTTCAAGGAGAGAAACTATATAAGCTCTGCTTCCGTTTTGATCCTTTCCTATTCTTTGATTTTGTGTGCATGTATTGTTTTGTAAATGTATATAGTGGAATAAATATGTTTAAACCAATTAACACATTTGGATCGAACACAATCGGCCGAGTACCATCGTCTGTGTGTCTCAGAAAATGTACACAAAACTTTTCTCACCTTTCTCCGACATATCTTTTCATCCATACACGCATTGTATTTTACGTCGTGAATCGGCAACTATTACTCCATCGTTACAAGTCGTTGCTCAAATCTGACTTCAATAAACATACTACGGCAAAGCAGACGACAATATGTGACTGCTTTAAGAAGCAATTAAAAATTGTATGTAACATGTCCATGTGTTAAATCGCTGTACATTATTATCAACTGATTGACACATTCTATTTTTAGAATGCATAACTCTACCTGGCATCACATTAAATGTAGATTTAAACCATTCGTCATTTGAATTGCATAAAATGTTTAACAACATATCGAAATTCTTATAGATTATAATATCATTTAGCCCGATTATGGAACGCCGTCGGGTAAACACGGATTTGTATAAAGCCACGAGAAAAGGATATAATAGATGTATTGCATAAACCAGTATTCAACAGTAAGCTACTACTAATACACATATTTTTTAAATATTATGGGTCACTCAAGACGGACTATCTTTGACTCGAACCACCCATGACTAGAACCATTATTCACGGACCCGTCAAGTTCGAGGCAACGAAGTTTGACTATGTGCATATCCAGGACATAATGTAACAATTTCATAACAAATTCATAACAAAGACAAGTTGCAGGTATTTCCATGTAACTTGATGTAACATCCATTATTGATATATTTAATATTCCCTGAAGGGTATTATTATCCCAAAACTTTGGAATTTAAAAAAATAACGATCTGGTTTGCTTTGTTGTCGACAGGGTTGAGGGTGAAATTGTCGCTTTCCCATTCCGCACACTTCACCCTCATGACTACCCCCTAAATTTTGTACCAAAGTTGAACCCTGGTCGATTTCTTTGATATTATAACAATAACAAATTCATATCATTTTCTGGCTATCATTGATACAAATATAGAAGTTTCAATAATAACAAGTGCATAACAAATTGTAAACAAAACAGTCTTTTGTTACACATTACTATGGTATGTATTAATTGTAAAACACCATTCATTCATTAATTGTACATATATGTATTATACTTGCATTGGATCATGACCGATTAGTGCAGTGGTCAGCGCGCTCGCTTCTCACCAATGCAATCCGGGTTCGATCCTCGGACCGGGAAGTATGTGAGATGGTACGATGCTCACCATATCGGACAGGTGGGGTTTTCCCCCGGTTTCCTCCCACACGAATGACCACATATACGCTTTCATCCGCGCCAACGAGAGTGATTAATATAAGTTGTTAAAACTTGCTTTGCAATCGTTGCAGGGGTCAAATGTCCCAATATAAATAGCTGATGTGGTAAATTCTTGGTAAGTATTTGGGCTGCAATCTGTACTAACAAGATGGAAGACTAGAACAAGGGAGTTATAATTATTATAAGTTACAATTAGTTGAACTTTCACTCATTCTCAAATTGGTCTGGTTACAGAATGTATTGTCTGTAAAATATCCCTTTGCATGCTGGGTAAAATAAGGCTATAAATAGTTCAAACAATTGTAGCCGACGACTGTTATTTGTAACTGGAAACTCTGGAAATATGTCATGGCATTTCATTAGAATTATGTCATTACGGCACAATTCTAATGAAATTCCATGACTATTTGACCATTACCTTCACTGCTAGCATGCAGAGTTAAACCACTTTTGTAATGAGAGAGATCTCTAACATTCTATTACTTAATAAGACCTATCGGCTGTCCGATTAGCGCAGTGGTTGTTGCGCTCGCTTCTCACCAATGCAACCTGGGTTTGATCCTCGGACCGGGAAGTATGTGAGATGGTATGGTGGTCACCAGATCGGACAGGTGGGTTTTCTCCGGGTACTCCGGTTTCATCCCACACGAATGACCACATATACGATTTCATCCGTGCCAACGAGAGTGATTAATATAAGTTGTTAAAACTTGCTTCGTAATCGTTGTAAAATAAATAAAGTTTAAACTTAAATAAGACGTATCTACTTTTAGAGAGTATTCAGGGGCAGTAACTGTCTCATTATATCATATTTATTCATAAAATAATCAAATCAATAACTTTGTACAAAGTGATTAACTAAAATTAACAAGCCGATGAATTACATCTCAACTATATGTTGTTTTCTTCCTTCTTCAAAAGGAAACAGAACACGTAGTACATTCGGATATAATCACAGTTTCTCCGTCTTCTTCTCACATTTTGCACAGACTCTCACGGGGTAGTCCCAGCCCCGGAGAGGAACGGCATGCTTGGTAGGCGAACATTTATCACAGACACCTTGTCCACAGGCACGGCAGTGATGTATCGGTAGCTTCATCGAGAATTCTCGATCACAGATGCAGCACGACTTGATTAACTCGTCCGGAACCCAATAAGCAGGCCTTGCAGAGTCTTTTAACATTCCTGAAAAACATATTTATAACATACAAACATTGGTACATCTAATTTTGAGTACAACAAAACAAGTATAAAATATATAACTAGAGAATAGCACTCAGGGAGTAGCCTGGTAACAGGTGGCGATATATATTGTCTGGTCAGTCAAATAAATATATTTTAACACCGAGACTATTAATTGGGCCGTATTGAGTTTCTGATCATATCAACGCCTGGAGAAAAGTGGGGGATTGTCCGTGTAATTATTGACTCGCATTAATCCTATTAATAGGCCTATTAGCACGTGACTTAATTAATGATGTACTTGAATCGAAAGCGCGGCACTGCAATGCTGATAAAACTTTATAATTGGCCGCCATTGTTTACGGGTCAACAGAATGATAAATAGTTTTAAAAAGTACAATGTGCATCTGATTTGACATATTTACTCAATATTTAAGTCGTCCTTAGTTCAATTACGCCGAATCACCAATTACCATCTAAACGTAATATTTAAAATCCGCAATCTCGTCGATATAACACAGAAACGGGAAATTATATTTGTTTGCAATGTAAATGAGTCTACTGGAGCATTCGTGTATATCCGGAAATGATCGTGTATAATCGTGCCTGTTCGGCGATTTCCGATAGAATTCCATTTCTATATTTAGCGATATTATCTTGTAGAGTTGTCGTTCTTCAAATCTACACCCTCATAAAAGTGTGTGTAAGTAGATGGCACTACGAGCGGAAATCCAGTTTCCCCAGGCTGTCATTTTGCCAGAAGTTAAAAAGTGAAATATCGACAGACTGGCACCCAGGCTACTCAGGGAGATGCAAAACCGTAAGCCGGTATTTGATGCAAGAACAAATGCTTCATCTTTCAGTGGTATATATTCACATCATGGTACATATTACATGACTTTGATATGATCCGTAAAGGTCAACCTCAAGGTCAAGGTCATGAGGTATGGTTTCTTTGAATGGTCATATGAGGTTTCAAATAGGTGTTTCATTGGAACTACAGTCAAACCTGTCTTAAGCAGTCAGTCAAGGGAATCACAGAAAGTGACTGCTTAGCACAGGTGGCTGCTAAATAGATGACAAATTGTATATCAAAGTAACATAAACTGGCTGCTTAATGCAGGTTGTCTGCTTAATAGAGGTTGACCACTAACACAGGTTTGACTGTATATGTCTAGAAAGTGGCTGATTAGCACAGATGTCTGCTAAATGGAGGGCAAAATGTATAATAAAGTAACATAAACTGGCTGCTTAATACAGGTTGTCTTAATAGAGGTGACCACTAACACAGGTTTGACTGTATATGTCTATCTTTCTTCGTTTCTAAGTTACAAGCATGCATAGTTTACTATAGAAGTCAATGGGAGCAGTGATAGCTCAGTGGTAGCGCATTCGCTTCACGTGCGAAAGGCCCGGAGTTCGAGCCCCGCTGGAGCCGTTACGATTGTCCATTTAAATTCCACATGCCTCTTCTCTCTCCCACGTGGCGATGGATTCCATCAGGAATGAGGTCTCGAGAGTGATTAGTATAAGTTATAAGAACTTGTTTCGCAATCGATCTAAAATAAATTTGTATAAACTAATGGGAGCAGTCACTTTGCTGACCTGCCTGACCACACGCCTTCACCAATTTCCCCCCAAATCAAATCAATTCCTCCTAGACCAACCATCTATATATCCACAAAGTTTCATCAAACAATCTTTTCAATTATCCTATCAACAAGACGCACACACGGACAGACACAGCCAAAACCAATAACCCTCAGTCCTAAGGGTAGAGGTTAACAATTTCGAACATATTCTACCCTAACTGTGTATTTTGTGGATAAGTAGTCGCCATATCTATCCCCTCAATAGATAATACTGGGACTACATAGAGATTTAAGTTAATATACTATTATATCTCCATACAAACGACAGTCATTTAGCTATCATGCAGTGGATAATTAGTCGCCATATCTATCCCATCTCCATAGATATTACTGGGACTACATAGAGATTTAAGTTAACCCTTTCAACACCATAGACCTCTAAATAGGCTTACAAAAAGTGTAGATCCAGATGAGCCGGCTCGTGATGAGCCGTCTCATCAGGATCTGCACTTTTTGCCAGTAATATTACTATTTTTAGACATAATTACCCATTTTGATAAATGAACTTGTCCAAATGTGATTTTCTGATTCATTTATTGATTTAAGAATATCATGGACCAGTCCATGTGAGTTACTTGGTGTTGAATGGGTTAATATACTATTATATCTGCATACAAACGACAGCCATTTAGCTACCATGCAGTGGATAAGTAGTCGCCATATCTATCCCACCTCCATAGATATTACTGGGACTACATAGAGATTTAGGTTAATATTCTATTATATCTCCATACAAACGACAGCCATTTAGCTATCATGCAGTGGATAAGTAGTGGCCATATCTATCCCACCTCCATAGATAGTACTGGGACTACATGAGATTCTGGCCTTTATTATGAACATTGGTTTGGCTACTACATTGTCAATGTATGTTGTATTGGTAATGGCGTCAAGAGGTGCTGAAAATGATATAATCTAAGATAGACTTATCTTTCAGCTTTCTCCGTAGATATGTTTCTATGTAACAAATCATAACAACAATCTCGCATAAACTGCACGGGACTCACATACACAACATGGGACACTCACATACACAACATGGGACACTCACATACACAACATGGGACACTCACATACACAACATGGGACACTCACATAAACTGCATGGGACTCTCACATACACAACATGGGACACTCACATAACCTGCATGGGACTCTCACATACACAACATGGGACACTCACATAAACTGCATGGGACTCTCACATACACAACATGGGACACTCACATAACCTGCACGGGACTCTCACATACACAACATGGGACACTCACATAAACTGCATGGGACACTCACATACACAACACGGGACACTCGCATAAACTGCACAGGACACTCGCATACACAACACGGGACACTCACATAAACTGCATGGGACATTTGCATACACTACATGGGACACTCACATACACTACAACAGGACATGTGCATACACTACACGGGACACTCGCATACATTGCAATTTTATTTAAACAGGAATGTAGCTTTAACTAGATTTAATTGATTTTTTTGTTTTGTAATTTTTGGGTTAAAAAATGGTTCATATGTTTTCTGCTTATTATTTTTTTTAATTTAAATCATGATTTTTTTTTCAAGCGACTTCTATCAAATGATTTAAACCCAACAACTCTTGACATTGCTGGAGTATTTCATCGGATCCCGGACATTTCTCAATATGTTCCATTTTCTTCTCACCTCGATTGGTTGAGCACAGTTGACGGTCCATGTATAAAACTATGTTCTTTATAATCATTGGCAAACGTTAGGTCACCCGACAAAAGAACTTGAGTTTGGAAGTGACATAGATAATTTACCTAGTGGATAGTTAATTGCTGTAGCCATAACGTCAAATGCTGTTGTGACAGTCTCTCCAACCATCCTGGCCGTCACCTGTGAATCACTTCCTGTACTAGAATTGGAATCTGAAATCATTGAAAGTCGAAGTTTTATTTTAGATGATTTCCTTTATATGGAATGACACTGTTATTTACATATATGAAGTCATATAACAATCTCATGGCCTAGTGGCTTAGGCACACAGACGGATCTGTAGTCCAGTGGTAACACGCTGGACTGGTAATCCCGGGATCCCAGGTTCGATCCCTCATCTGACCATAATAAAATTAACAGTCTTTCAGATGGTACTTTAAACCGAGGTCTCGTGTCGGTGCTGTACACCGTGCACTTAAAAGAACCGGAGGAGACTCTGGAATGGGTCTCTGTCTGTATCATTGCACTATCCTCCAAAAATCTAAAATGACTAATCTCTTCAGGAGGCGTCGCTCATATGGGCAACCGGTAGCGACGATAAATAAACGTAAAACACACACACAGGCTTAGGCATTGGCCTATGGAACCTCGCATGGTAATTATTCTGATATGGCTTATTTAAATAATGGTTACCGAAAGCCTGGTGCCTGGCATTAACCATTTATTCTACAACAGAAATAGCAAATTATGCATTTTATCTTCATACTGCTGATAAGCAATAGGCACATATACTCAATATCAAACAGATAACATAGGGGAATGGTGGCTGTATAAGGGAAGCGATAATGGTATTGTATGGCGTTTATGTGGATAAAAGATAAACTCATAGGGGTAACAGTAGGGTTTTATCTAGAGCGGAACGGCTGGGTGTGGCACCCTGCCATTTTGTCCCTTAGCCCTGCCCTTTTTTAATTGTGTTTTTTATATAAGCCTGAACAGGTCGCACAGACATATATAACTTAGAACTTCTCCGCCCTTTTCACCAATATGTACTGCCTTACTGCCTCTTTGATCAATCGCTGTAAGTTAGCAACATTTTCTAGGGGCTTACCCAAAATACCCCGTCCCGCACCTCAAAATGCACCCTGCCTCTTTTCAGACAAAAAATGTAGTAGCCATGCTGCAATGCCCTTAGCCCCTACCTATGTTCACTATGAGCCCTTTTTCTTTTGTGTACTGTGTATAACTCGTCCAATTTACTTAAAATGGTAGGATATATTAGACATTATTATTTAGATATGAATTATAGACTATTATCCCATTCAACACCAAGTAACTGACATGGACTAGTCCATGACATTCTTAGACCAATAAATTAATAAGAAAATTAAATTTGGACCAATTCATTTGATTAAAATGGGTAATTTTGTCTAAAAACAGTAATATTACCTGCAAAAAGTGCAGATCCTGATGAGACGGCTCGTCACGAGCCGGCTCATCTGGATCTACACTTTTTGTAAGCCTATTTAGAGGTCTGTGGTGTGGAAAGGGTTAATTGCCCTTATTTGCTACCATTATACTGTATACTGTATACAACACAGGTCGATACGCTGTGTTTTCCAGTCTGATGCTACGTTTTGGTGGTTTGATACAGTCACAAGCCCATATCAAACCAAAAAGTCGTATCATAACTAGTTCCTGAGAAATAATGCATGCACACTCGGTGCTAGTTTGTTTACTTCCGTAGCGTCCCAGTGTGTCAAAATTGACAGATAACAGATGTTTGTAGCTTTGTAATATTTCAATCGTTTTCGTGTATCTAATTCAGTAATTGTGATTTATTCGTGATAAATGGATAACGGAGAGCGGGATTTAGATTACTAAATGTTCAAATTCATATCAAAGTATTAACACGTTATTACGTGTTATGGTCTCAGGCCTCAGGCTTAAATTACTTCTGGTCGATACCTATGCTGATATGAAACTAGCCAGGCAATAAGCTCCAAGTACATGTAGGCAACATTATGGAGCATGCACCGGGTACAACCAGCCCCTTTGATTCCGCAAGTGCACTCGGTGTCCATGTCACCATTAGTAATAGATTCGATAGATGTGAATATGTTATCATCACAGGAAAATATTATAGTATGAACTTTTATAACGATTGCGAAACAAGCTTTAGTAACTTATTTTAATCAGTCTCATTGGCAAGGACGGAAGTGTGCATGTGGTCCTTCACGTAGGAGGAATTGGAGGACCCGGGGGGGAACCCACGGTCTTTGGACTATTTGGAAATTATTGGATAGCAGACTAACAAAGTCTATAATAGAACAAACATAGCAAAAATACATTTATACAGTCTGCTATACATAACGAGTTGTTGCAACGATTTAATAGGTTAAACTTTATTTATTTTACAACGATTGCGAAGCAAGTTCTAACAATTGATATTAATCACTATCGTTGACGCAGATATATGGTATATATTAATCACTCTCGTTGACGCGGATATATGGTATATGTGGTGGTCATTCGTGTGGGAGGAAACCGGAGTACCCGGAGAAAACCCACCTGTCCGATCCGGAGACCACCGTACAATCTCACATACTTCCCAGTCCGAGGATCGAACCCGGGTTGCATTGGTTAGATGCGAGCGCTAATCACTGCGCTAATCGGACAGCCAACGATTTAATAATAATGGAATTCACAAACCAGTCATGTTGGGGGGACTGCAACAGTCGTCACACACTCTAACGAGATTGATCCACCCTTTCTCGGGCACTGTCCGGCGCTTTGACGTGCAGTCGTCACAGAATCCCTTACCACAAGCTCTACAATGGTGCTTCTGTTCCTCAGTTAGTCGCATCAAACATTTAGAACATTTCTGCAATGTAATCAAACAGCCACAATGCAAAATAATATGATATCAAAATAACAACCGGTAACTCGTACCAGTTGCATAACAGCCTATGGATAAAGGATCTATAGATCATTCGAAAAAATAAAATGTTGACTAAGTAATTTTTCCTAATACAATATTAAGGGAATTTACCAATACATGAACATGTACTTTAAAAATGAGTATCCATGAAGTGGGTAGTCTTTAGTCCTGGTCTGTGACACTTGGTAGATCCAAACGATACATGCACATGCACCATCACACTATGGTGACACATTTTTATTTTAACTTTCTTAAAATTCCACCCATTGTTTACGATGAACTGGCTCCGGATGGATGCATGAATGGCTAGACCATTGTTTACCATAAACTGGCTCCGGATGGATGCATGAATGCTAGACCATTGTTTACGATGAACTGGCTCCGGATGGATGCATGAATGCTAGACCATTGTTCTCATCTTGGTTCTATTAGCCATGTAAAAGATAAGCACATAGTAGCTAACACTAGACCATTAGACAATAGATCTATTGTTCTTCTAGGCAAGTATCAATTAGTACAAATGAAAATACAATGTATATATCCCAGAAATAAGAGAGAATACCAAAATTTAGAGAATATGGAAATGTACAGACACTTCTCCTGTTCAAACAATACTTGCAAGCTAGTCTAATACTGCTGAATGAATTGAATAATTTAACATGTCTACATCCCCGCGAGGGGTTCGACATTAAAGGAAGATAGATTAGCATGTGCGCAGGGACAATCACAGACACCGCCAAATCAATATCCCAAGCCGATATTCCGAAAAATAGTTTATACGCCGAAAACACACACCTTAATTTTGGCATTAGGTACCCAGTAAGCTGGCGCTATCTGATCAGTCATCCAATCCGACATGACCTTGGTGGGCTTTGCGCTGACTGTGCCAATAGATTCGGCTACATAGCTTATACCATCTATAAACTTACGAGCAGCATTATGCGTTCCAATAAGAAACTTTTCGCCCTGAAATAAGTAGGAATCGAAAATTTAATCTCCTGAAAGAAGAGTAAAATAGTACAAAATTATCTCCCTAAATTAAGAGATTAGGAAATGCATCTCTATGCGATTCCCAAATTTATCTGCCTGTTTTCAAGTTTTCAAGTTTATTATCAGCAATATATTGCCCTTGGCCATTAGCACAAGCATAAACATATTAAACTATCGCACAAAAGACATACATAGAGTATTGGAACAATACCTTCCTGAAATACAGATATTTGGTTATTACCTCCCTTAATAAAGACAGATTCAGAAATGTATCTATCATGAACTAAAGGAGTTTGGAAATGTATCTATCATGAAATAAAGGAGATTTGGAAATGTATCTATCATGAAATAAAGGAGATTTGGAAATGTATCTATCATGAAATAAAGGAGGTTTGGAAATGTATCTATCATGAAATAAAGGAGGTTTGGAAATGTATATATCATGAAATAAAGGAGATTTGGAAATGTATCTACCATGAAATAAAGGAGATTTGGAAATGTATATATCATGAAATAAAGGAGATTTGGAAATGTATCTATTATGAAATAAAGGAGATTTGGAAATGTATATTATATCATGAAATAAAGGAGATTTGGAAATGTATATATCATGAAATAAAGGAGATTTGAAAATACAATGTATATAACCTGGAAATAAGAGAGAATACCAAATTGAGAGAATATGGAAATGTACAGACACTTCTCCTGTTCAAACAATACTTGCAAGCTAGTACAGTCTAATACTGCTGCATGAATAAATTTCCATTGTCGGTTTGCTGTCTCACCAGTCACACTTGAGGTATGTGCACTATTAATTCAAACAATGAGGTAAGTGTACCACTACTTCAAACAATGAGGTAAGTGTACCACTACTTCAAACAATGAGGTAAGTGTACCACTACTTCAAACAATGAGGTAAGTGTACCACTACTTCAAACAATGAGGTAAGTGCATTATTACTTCAAACAATGAGGTAAGTGCAGTATTACTTCAAACAATGAGGTAAGTGCATTATTACTTCAAACAGTGAGGTAAGTGCACTATAAATTCAAACAATGGGTTAAGTGCACTATTAATTCAAACAATGAGGTAAGTGCATTATTACATCAAACAATGAGGTAAGTGTACCACTACTTCAAACAATGAGGTAAGTGCACTATAAATTCAAACAATGAGGTAAGTGCACTATAAATTCAAACAATGAGGTACGTGCACTATAAATTCAAACAATGAGGTATGTGCATTATACAGACTGGCATAATTTGTAGAGATGAGAAGATGAGAAAATAATTCTAGCACCTCCGTAGAGTTACAGTTAAGGAAATTCCAGGACATTTTCCAATCAAACATTAGGCTTGTCTCCGAAAATATACAAAGCTCGCCAGGTATATTTTCTCCAGGTATATCTTCTCCAACTCACATATTAAATTAAAATTTATAAAACAGTAACCTAATATTCTCTATTAATAATTCGCAGTAACCTGTATAAAGGTGAGGTAAGGAAGTTGACTGTGTAACCATTGCTTATGATTGGTCAATTGCAACCATATATATGGAATACGACTACATCTCTATGTGGGGCAGGTTTCACCATATACATGGAATATGACTACATCTCTATGTGGGGCAGGTTTCATCATATATATGGAATATGACTACATCTCTATGTGGGGCAGGTTTCACCATATACATGGAATATGACTACATCTCTATGTGGGGCAGGTTTCATCATATATATGGAATACGACTACATCTCTATGTGGGGCAGGTTTCACCATATATATGGAATACGATATCTCTATGGGGCTACATCTCTATGTGGGGCAGGTTTCACTATATATATGGAATACGACTACATCTCT
Organism: Archivesica marissinica; assembly: GCA_014843695.1. NCBI lineage: Eukaryota > Metazoa > Mollusca > Bivalvia > Venerida > Vesicomyidae > Archivesica > Archivesica marissinica. Next base: position 66,631,802 of record CM026404.1, read on the forward strand.
ATGTGGGGCAGGTTTCACCATATATATGGAATACGACTACATCTCTATGTGGGGCAGGTTTCACCATATATATGGAATACGACTACATCTCTATGTGGGGCAGGTTTCACCATATATATGGAATAGACTACATCTCTATGTGGGGCAGGTTTCACCATATATATGGAATACGACTACATCTCTATGTGGGGCAGGTTTCACCATATATATGGAATACGACTACATCTCTATGTGGGGCAGGTTTCACCATATATATGGAATACGACTACATCTCTATGTGGGGCAGGTTTCACCATATATATGGAATACGACTACATCTCTATGTGGGGCAGGTTTCACCATATATATGGAATACGACTACATCTCTATGTGGGGCAGGTTTCACCATATATATGGAATACGACTACATCTCTATGTGGGGCAGGTTTCACCATATATAGAGTCAAAAAAGAAACGATACCAAACTAAAAATGACGTAAAACGGATAAAACCATAGAAAGGTTTAATATATTATTACGTATCAGTACCGGGTATCTTATTGCAACGTCAGCCAACCATAAACACAGGTAAATAAACACCCGATAATCCTGGAACGCCGAATTTCCGATTTGCACGTGCTCCTCAACAAAGACAACTTCCTGCACATGTACAAATCGGAAAACCGGTTTATTGTACTGGTATTGCATTATCATCGAGGAAAAACACCTTACATACCCATTGTTACCTCTAACAAAATGCCTAGGCTAAACGGCAATCAGAGAATGCGTGCCATTGGCATGATTGACGGCGGTTTACGTCAGCGTGACGTCGCAAATCGACTCGGGGTTACGCTGATCACGATAACACGTCTACTTCGACGTTATCGAACACATGGATCGGTGGACGACCGTCCAAGATCTGGTCGACCACGTGTGACGACGCGTGAACAGGACTGTCACATTCGGACGTCACATTTACGTGACCGGTTCCTACCTGCTACGCACACAGCTGCCGTTACTCCTGGGATGACCAACAATCGCATCAGTGCACAAACAGTCAGGAACCGGCTCGGTGAACGTGGCATTCGTGCCTATCGGCCATACGTTGGACCCATCCTGACACGACGTCACCGTGACGTACGGCGGGAATGGACGACGGAACGTGCTCGCTGGACTCGGTTACAGTGGAATTCGGTGATGTTTAGCGATGAATCACGGTTCTGTTTGCGTCGAGCGGATGGCAGAGAGCGGGTATATCGCAGACGCGGTGAACGTTACGCCGACGCATGTGTATGTCAGGTCGATCTGTTCGGGGCGGAAGCGTTATGGCATGGGGCGGTATCACCTTCGGCAGTCGCACTGAACTGTTAGTGGTGGACGGGAACCTAAACGCCCAGCGGTACTGTGATGAGATCCTTGCGCCAGTTGTTGTGCCGTTCTTTAACGCCAACAGAAACGTCATACTGTTCCAACAGGACAACGCCAGGTGTCATACTGCTCGGATTTCCACCACATTATTGGAGCAGAACAATATTGAAACCCTGCCGTGGCCTGCTTTGTCACCAGACTTGTCACCCATAGAACATTTGTGGGATACGTTAGACCGCCGCGTCAGACGACATCAGCCGGTAACGTTAAACCAACTGAGGGATGTTTTGCGTCAGGAGTGGACAAATATTGACCAGCAAGAGATTCAGACACTCTTCCGTTCGATGCGACGGCGGTGCATTGCAGTGAGAGACGCAAATGGTGCCCATACTCGGTATTGACGTCTGTGTGAAAACTCCATTAGACCCCTGTCCGACGAATTACGTCATCACGCAGCAGACAGTTTCGGAGGCTCATTATGCTTTATGTGCTCCTCTTTCAAACATGTTGGACTATCATCTTATGAATTTTCAAAGAATTTTCTTAATAAATGTTGAAATTATAGACACATAAACACCAGGTATCGTTTCTTTTTTGACTCAGTATATGGAATACGACTACATCTCTATGTGGGGCAGGTTTCACCATATATATGGAATACGACTACATCTCTATGTGGGAGGTTTCACCATATATATGGAATACGACTACATCTCTATGTGGGGAAGGTTTCACCATATATATGGAATACGACTACATCTCTATGTGGGGCAGGTTTCACCATATATATGGAATACGACTACATCTCTATGTGGGGCAGGTTTCACCATATATATGGAATACGACTACATCTCTATGTGGGGCAGGTTTCACCATATATATGAAATAGACTACATCTCTATGTGGGGCAGGTTTCACCATATATATGGAATACGACTACATCTCTATGTGGGGCAGGTTTCACTATATATATGGAATACGACTACATATCTATGTGGGGCAGGTTTCAACATATATATGGAATACGACTACATCTCTATGTGGGGCAGGTTTCACCATATATATGAATACGACTACATCTCTATGTGGGGCAGGTTTCACTATATATATGGAATACGACTACATCTCTATGTGGGGCAGGTTTCACCATATATATGGAATACGACTACATCTCTATGTGGGGCAGGTTTCACTATATATATGGAATACGACTACATCTCTATGTGGGGCAGGTTTCAACATATATATGGAATACGACTACATCTCTATGTGGGGCAGGTTTCACCATATATATGGAATACGACTACATCTCTATGTGGGGCAGGTTTCACCATATATATGGAATACGACTAAATCTCTATGTGGGGCAGGTTTCACCATATATATGGAATACGACTACATCTCTATGTGGGGCAGGTTTCACTATATATATGGAATACGACTACATCTCTATGTGGGGCAGGTTTCAACATATATATGGAATACGACTACATCTCTATGCGGTGCAGGTTTCACCATATATATGGAATACGACTACATCTCTATGTGGGGCAGGTTTCACCATATATATGAAATATGACTACATCTCTATGTGGGGCAGGTTTCACCATATATATGGAATACGACTACATCTCTATGTGGGGCAGGTTTCACCATATATATGAAATAGACTACATCTCTATGTGGGGCAGGTTTCACCATATATATGGAATACGACTACATCTCTATGTGGGGCAGGTTTCACTATATATATGGAATACGACTACATATCTATGTGGGGCAGGTTTCAACATATATATGGAATACGACTACATCTCTATGTGGGGCAGGTTTCACCATATATATGGAATACGACTACATCTCTATGTGGGGCAGGTTTCACCATATATATGGAATACGACTACATCTCTATGTGGGGCAGGTTTCACCATATATATGGAATACGACTACATCTCTATGTGGGGCAGGTTTCACCATATATATGGAATACGACTACATCTCTATGTGGGGCAGGTTTCAACATATATATGGAATACGACTACATCTCTATGTGGGGCAGGTTTCACCATATATATGGAATACGACTACATCTCTATGTGGGGCAGGTTTCACCATATACATGGAATACGACTACATATCTATGTGGGGCAGGTTTCAACATATATATGGAATACGACTACATCTCTATGTGGGGCAGGTTTCACCATATATATGGAATACGACTACATCTCTATGTGGGGCAGGTTTCACCATATATATGGAATACGACTACATCTCTATGTGGGGCAGGTTTCACCATATATATGGAATACGACTACATCTCTATGTGGGGCAGGTTTCACCATATATATGGAATACGACTACATCTCTATGTGGGGCAGGTTTCACTATATATATGGAATACGACTACATCTCTATGTGGGGCAGGTTTCACCATATATATGGAATACGACTACATCTCTATGTGGGGCAGGTTTCACTATATATATGGAATACGACTACATCTCTATGTGGGGCAGGTTTCACCATATATATGGAATACGACTACATCTCTATGTGGGGCAGGTTTCACCATATATATGGAATACGACTACATCTCTATGTGGGGCAGGTTTCACTATATATATGGAATACGACTACATCTCTATGTGGGGCAGGTTTCACCATATATATGGAATACGACTACATCTCTATGTGGGGCAGGTTTCACCATATATATGGAATACGACTACATCTCTATGTGGGGCAGGTTTCACCATATATATGGAATACGACTACATCTCTATGTGGGGCAGGTTTCACCATATATATGGAATACGACTACATCTCTATGTGGGGCAGGTTTCACCATATATATGGAATACGACTACATCTCTATGTGGGGCAGGTTTCACCATATATATGGAATACGACTACATCTCTATGTGGGGCAGGTTTCACCATATATATGGAATACGACTACATCTCTATGTGGGGCAGGTTTCACTATATATATGGAATACGACTACATCTCTATGTGGGGCAGGTTTCAACATATATATGGAATACGACTACATCTCTATGTGGGGCAGGTTTCACCATATATATGGAATACGACTACATCTCTATGTGGGGCAGGTTTCACCATATACATGGAATACGACTACATATCTATGTGGGGCAGGTTTCAACATATATATGGAATACGACTACATCTCTATGTGGGGCAGGTTTCACCATATATATGGAATACGACTACATCTCTATGTGGGGCAGGTTTCACTATATATATGGAATACGACTACATCTCTATGTGGGGCAGGTTTCACCATATATATGGAATACGACTACATCTCTATGTGGGGCAGGTTTCACCATATATATGGAATACGACTACATCTCTATGTGGGGCAGGTTTCACTATATATATGGAATACGACTACATCTCTATGTGGGGCAGGTTTCACCATATATATGGAATACGACTACATCTCTATGTGGGGCAGGTTTCACCATATATATGGAATACGACTACATCTCTATGTGGGGCAGGTTTCAACATATATATGGAATACGACTACATCTCTATGTGGGGCAGGTTTCACCATATATATGGAATACGACTACATCTCTATGTGGGGCAGGTTTCACCATATATATGGAATATGACTACATCTCTATGTGGGGCAGGTTTCACCATATATATGGAATACGACTACATCTCTATGTGGGGCAGGTTTCACCATATATATGGAATACGACTACATCTCTATGTGGGGCAGGTTTCACCATATATATGGAATACGACTACATCTCTATGTGGGGCAGGTTTCACTATATATATGGAATACGACTACATCTCTATGTGGGGCAGGTTTCACAATATATATGGAATACGACTACATCTCTATTTGGGGCAGGTTTCACTATATATATGGAATACGACTACATCTCTATGTGGGGCAGGTTTCACCATATATATGGAATACGACTACATCTCTATGTGGGGCAGGTTTCACCATATATATGGAATACGACTACATCTCTATGTGGGGCAGGTTTCACTATATATATGGAATACGACTACATCTCTATGTGGGGCAGGTTTCACCATATATATGGAATACGACTACATCTCTATGTGGGGCAGGTTTCACCATATATATGGAATACGACTACATCTCTATGTGGGGCAGGTTTCACTATATATATGGAATACGACTACATCTCTATGTGGGGCAGGTTTCACCATATATATGGAATACGACTACATCTCTATGTGGGGCAGGTTTCACCATATATATGGAATACGACTACATCTCTATGTGGGGCAGGTTTCACTATATATATGGAATACGACTACATCTCTATGTGGGGCAGGTTTCACCATATATATGGAATACGACTACATCTCTATGGGGGGTTTACATATATATGGAATACGACTACATCTCTATGTGGGGCAGGTTTCACCATATATATGGAATACGACTACATCTCTATGTGGGGCAGGTTTCACCATATATATGGAATACGACTACATCTCTATGTGGGGCAGGTTTCACCATATATATGGAATACGACTACATCTCTATGTGGGGCAGGTTTCACCATATATATGGAATACGACTACATCTCTATGTGGGGCAGGTTTCACCATATATATGGAATATGACTACATCTCTATGTGGGGCAGGTTTCACCATATATATGGAATACGACTACATCTCTATGTGGGGCAGGTTTCACCATATATACTGAGTCAAAAAAGAAACGATACCAAACTAAAAATGACGTAAAACGGATAAAACCATAGAAAGGTTTAATATATTATTACGTATCAGTACCGGGTATCTTATTGCAGCGTCAGCCAACCATAAACACAGGTAAATAAACACCCTATAATCTTGGAATGCCGAATTTCCGATTTGCACGTGCTCCTCAACAAAGACAACTTCCTACACATGTACAAATCGGAAAACCGGTTTATTGTACTGGTATTGCATTATTATTGAGGAAAAACACCTTACATACCCATTGTTACCTCTAACAAAATGCCTAGGCTAAACCACAATCAGAGAATGCGTGCCATTGGCATGATTGACGGCTGTTTACGTCAGCGTGACGTCGCATATCGACTCGGGGGTTACGCGGATCACGATAACACGTCTATTTCGACATTATCGAACACATGGATCGGTTGACGACCGTCCAAGATCTGGTCGACCACATGTGACGACACGTGAACAGGACCGTCACATTCGAACGTCACATTTACGTGACCGGTTCCTACCTGCTACGCACACAGCTGCCGTTACTCCTGGGATGACCAACAATCGCATCAGTGCACAAACAGTCAGGAACCGGCTCGGTGAACGTGGCATTCGTGCCTATCGGCCATACGTTGGACCCATCCTGACACGACGTCACCGTGACGTATGGCGGGAATGGACGACGGAACGTGCTCGCTGGACTCGGTTACAGTGAAATTCGGTGATGTTTAGCGATGAATCGCGGTTCTGTTTGCGTCGAGCGGATGGCAGAGAGCGGGTATATCGCAGACGCGGTGAACGTTACGCCGAAGCATGTGTACATCAGGTCGATCTGTTCGGGGGCGGAAGCGTTATGGCGTGGGGCGGTATCACCTTCGGCAGTCGCACTGAACTGTTAGTGGTTGACGGGAACCTAAACGCCCAGCGGTACTGTGATGAGATCCTTGCGCCAGTTGTTGTGCCGTTCTTTAACGCCAACAGAAACGTCACACTGTTCCAACAGGACAACGCCAGGTGTCATACTGCTCGGATTTCCACCACATTATTGGAGCAGAACAATATTGAAACCCTGCCGTGGCCTGCTTTGTCACCAGACTTGTCACCCATAGAACATTTTTGGGATACGTTAGACGACGTCAGCCGGTAACGTTAAACCAACTGAGGGATGTTTTGCGACAGGAGTGGACAAATAATGACCAGCAAGAGATTCAGACACTCTTCCGTTTGATGCGACGGCGGTGCATTGCAGTGAGAGACGCAAATGGTGCCTATACTCGGTATTGACGTCTGTGTGAAAACTCCATTAGACCCCTGTCCGACGAATTACGCCATCACGCAGCAGACAGTTTCGGAAGCTCATTATGCTTTATGTGCTCCTCTTTCAAACATGTTGGACTATCATCTTAGGAATTTTCAAAGAATTTTCTTAATAAATGTTGAAATTATAGACACATAAACACCAGGTATCGTTTCTTTTTTGGCTCAGTATATATGGTGAAACCTGCCCCACATAGAGATGTAGTCGTACTCCATATATATGTTGAAACCTGCCCCACATAGAGATGTAATGGAATACGACTACATCTCTATGTGGGGCAGGTTTCACTATATATATGGAATACGACTACATCTCTATGTGGGGCAGGTTTCACCATATATATGGAATACGACTACATCTCTATGCGGTGCAGGTTTCACTATATATATGGAATATGACTACATCTCTATGTGGGGCAGGTTTCACCATATATATGGAATACGACTACATCTCTATGTGGGGCAGGTTTCACCATATATATGGAATACGACTACATCTCTATGAGGGGCACGTTTCACCATATATATGGAATACGACTACATCTCTATGTGGGGCAGGTTTCACCATATATATGGAATACGACTACATCGCTATGTGGGGCAGGTTTCACCATATATATGGAATACGACTACATCTCTATGTGGGGCAGGTTTCACCATATATATGGAATACGACTACATCTCTATGTGGGGCAGGTTTCACCATATATATGGAATACGACTACATCTCTATGTGGGGCAGGTTTCACCATACATATGGAATAAGACTCAGGGTTCATTCTAGATCAGAATTTTTGGGAGAAGTGAGAAAGCATGTGATCGCTTCTTTAAATAGTGTTCTTTAATATACTTCTGCAAAATAGGGTTAAAATGCACAGTACAACCATTAAATACAACATTTGAATAGAAGGAGTGCTATATAAAGATACACTATCTTACTAGACAAAATTTTGTTTGAATATAAATATATATATATTTTTTTTAAGGGAGAAGTGGGGCCCCCAGAGGGCGAAGTCAGGGTCCCTAGGGTGACAATTTCGCCCACATCGCCCTCTAGAATGATCCCTGAGACTACATCTCTATGTGGGGCAGGTTTCATACATTGTAAACAGTCTCCTTTATGTCTCCACATACCTCGGGCCACACATGTGCAACCTCTTCTTGTACAATATTCTCCACCTCCGGGTTTCCATACCAGTATTGTCGACTGCGGTAAATAATGCCACAATTCCTACACTCCAATACATCTCTGCAAGTAAAGGTTCCATTGTGTTTGTATGTCCAGTGCGTGCCAGTTAATTAAATTAAATTAATTTGTTTCTTAACAAACCAAACGGGGAACTGCAAAACTGGTCTCTTAACACAAGTGGTCTTTCGAGCGAGACTGTTTAATCAAGATTGCAACCAAATACCAAGTGGAAGTCATGATAGCGCAGTGGTAGCGCGTTCATTTCAGGTGCGAAAGGCCCGGAGTTCTAGCCCCACTGGAGCCGTTACGATTGTGCCCGTAGGCAAGGCATTTAAATTCCATGTTGCCTCTCCTCTCTCCCTCGAGACGATGGATTCCATCAAGAATGATGTCTTGAGATTGATTAAAACAAATTGTAAGAACTTGTTTCGCAATCGAACTAACATAAATTTGTATAAACTAACCAAATACCATATGACACTGTCATTTTGTGGGTTAAACATGCACAAATCTCCGTGAGTAAAGCGAAAACAAACACTTAAAAATAGGATAAACTGCTAATTATGTGTATTGTTGAAATTTATGCATTGGTCAATCTAGCTAGACACAGGTCAATAACCCAGATGCTCATTCAGTCATCCGAAATCTACATAAATTGCAATCACGGGACTAAATATCATGTGACTTTCAACACCCCACCATCTTGTGGGTCAATAAGCCAGATATTTGTGTCGTCTTCTGAAATCTACATAAATTGCAATCACAGGACTAAATAGCATGAGACTTTCAACACCCCGCCAACTTGTGGGTCAATAAGCCATCATCTATGTATTACACTTTGGGCATGATATACTCCCAGGCATACATGTAAGCTGTAGCAGATTCAGGGGACACACACGGCACATATTCTCCCAAAAATCCCCCAGATGAAGTATCGGATACTCTATCCCGAATTATATTCCCGGCACCTTCCCCCTCCCAAATTGCACTACATGCAATGCTGTGCATTGAAAATAGACAGATTTCCGGGGAAACATGCCCCTCACACATTCATAGAAATTGTCTGGTAGCCCCTCTACCCATCACTGCATATCCTGTATCTAGTCATTTACACGTAAAATCATAAGAACATTTTGGCCGACTAGGTTATTATCACGTTACCATATTTAGGCTGTCCGATTAGTGCAGTGGTTAGCAGGCTCGATTCTCACCAATGCAACCCGGGTTTGATCCTCGGACTGGGAAGTATGTTAGATGGTACGGTGGTCACCAGATCGGACAGATGGGTTTTCTCCGGGTACTCCGGTTTCCTCCCACACGAATGACCATATTTACACTTTCATCCATGCCAACGAGAGTGATAAATATCAGTTGTTAAAGCTTGTTTCAAAATCGTTGTAAAATAAATAAAGTTTAAACTTACAATATTTAACATGTCAAAATCATAATTTTCAAATTGAACAGAATCAATTTGTTTGTTTTTAGGGTTTAAAGTCGCACCCGCAGTTATTGGTGAAAGAAGACCCCAGTGATCCCCTCCAAGCAGCATTGGAAGACCCCAGTGATCCCCTCCAAGCAGCATTGGAAGACCCCAGTGATCCACTCCAAGCAGCATTGGAAGTCCCCAGTGATCCACTCCAAGCAGCATTGGAAGTCCCTAGTGATCCCCTCCAAGCAGCATTGGTTACCCAGTGATCCCCTCCAAGCAGCATTGGGTCCCCAGTGATCCCCTCCAAGCAGCATTGGTTACCCAGTGATCCACTCCAAGCAGCATTGGATCCCTAGTGATCCACTCCAAGCAGCATTGGTTACCAGTGATCCACTCCAAGCAGCATTGGGTACCCAGTGATCCCCTCCAAGCAGCATTGGGTACCAGTGATCCCCTCCAGCAGCATTGTATACACCAGTGATCCACTCCAAGCAGCATTGGTTACCCATGATCCCTCCAAGCAGCATTGGTTACCCAGTGATCCACTCCACCCCCCCATTGGTCCCCCACCACTACCCAGTAGGTCCATCCACTCCAAGCAGCATTGGAAGACCCCCGTGATCCCCTCCAAGCAGCATTGGTTACCCAGTGATCCACTCCAAGCAGCATTGGAAGACCCCAGTGATCCCCTCCAAGCAGCATTGGTTACCCAGTGATCCCACTCCAAGCAGCATTGGAAGTCCCTAGTGATCCACTCCAAGCAGCCATTGGAAGTCCCTAGTGATCCACTCCAAGCAGCATTTGGAAGTCCCCAGTGATCCCCTCCAAGCAGCATTGGAAGTCCCCAGTGATCCCCTCCAAGCAGCATTGGAAGTCCCCAGTGATCCCCTCCAAGCAGCATTGGAAGCCCCAGTGATCCCCTCCAAGCAGCATTGGAAGTCCCCAGTGATCCACTCCAAGCAGCATTGGAAGTCCCCAGTGATCCACCTCCAAGCAGCATTGAAAGTCCTGCAAGTGTCCCATAAAAACAGCATTTGAAGTCCCTAGTGATCCACTCCAAGCAGCATTGGAAGACCCCAGTGATCCCCTCCAAGCAGCATTGGAAGACCCCAGTGATCCCCTCCAAGCAGCATTGGAAGACCCCAGTGATCCCCTCCAAGCAGCATTGGAAGACCCCAGTGATCCCCTCCAAGCAGCATTGGAAGACCCCAGTGATCCCCTCCAAGCAGCATTGGAAGACCCCAGTGATCCCCTCCAAGCAGCAATTCAGGCACAGGATAGAACCATCAACCTGGGTAATTTCTTCACGTAACAGAATTACAAATTCCAAGTGGTATTGAAGCGGTGAGGGCAAGTAATATGCAGTAAACGACCATAACAACTTAGCCGCAGAGACCCCGGAACACAATTAGTATGAAGGAGGTCTTGAGAAATAGTTTTTCATATATGCATACCAAACTTTCACACGAAATGAAAAAATATTAAGGAAATTTAAGATTGATCGTGACTAACGACCATATAAATTACAAGAAACTATCCCATGTGTCAAGATACACTTACCCAGACCAGACATATTTAGCCACCCCCAGCCAGGCATTGTCTTTAGAAGATGATGTTTTTGGTACAACCCTCTGTGGTTTGCCATCCCTGTAACATTTCTGAAGAACAAAGAGTCACAATGCCAGCTTCAAAGACTCCAGTTCAATATACCGGTTCATGTATTGGGTTTCCAGTTAAAAAGTATAACATGGTGAAAAACAGAGAGGAATTCAAAATCCCATTAAATTCTACTGATTTACTAAATCTACAGTAAACCTGTGATAAGCAGCCAAATATATAATAAAACAACATATTGGGAATCTAGAAACTGGCTGCTTAATACAAGTTGGATGCTTAATAGAGGTGACCACTAACACAGGTTTGACTGTTTGACTGTAAACAAGGTCACTCCTGTCTTCAGGTTTTGTTCATTTTTGATGTTTAAATTCACACCAACGGGTAAGGCCATATGGAAACTGTCCAATTATTAGTGATGGAGGAAAACCAATGGTGGCCCTCCGATCAGTAGTTAAGGCACGGACAGGCACCTGGGTAGAACCACTGACTTTCCACAAGCCAGTCGGATAGCTTCCTCACACAAAAAAATTTGATATTTTGTTTTCTTCTTTTTTTCTTCAATTTTCAACAAGTTTATTGCATAAAACATGTATATAATTATGTATGTTCATAGCAAATACAAACATTATCAATACAAATACATGGATTTTTAACAAAGAGCATATAATTCCAGTGGATAGTTCAATGCTATTGGCATACAACAGCACTTATTTTATGACGTTACATTTCTTTTTTTGTAATTTTTTATTTATTTTCCCCGTCATAGGTACCAAGGGGGTCGGGGAACCATCCCCCATTGTACCTTACAGTAAAATGCATATTGCAAATAACACAAAATATTACAGTGTTGTTAGTGTGCATGTTACAGGTTAAATAACTACACAGATTTTGATACTTGCAGTGGGATTCAAACCTACAGCGGTGAGGTGCAAGTGATTTGAAGTAAACAACGTTATTTAAATGGCTGCTGTCTTTACAAAACAAGCTTGCTACATGTATATGTCGCAGTTATTTACTAGACTGTAATTCACCTTCTTATTTCATTGAAAAGGGAGAAAACTATGTTCAAAATGATTACTTGTACTAACTAAATGATTTAATGAGAGACATCGGTCAGTTACTGCCCCTGAATACTCCCTAAAACTAAATAGGTCCTATTAAGTGTTTTCCTCTGTTTTTACCGTTGTTTTCTTTGCACAACATGCTAGCAATTTATTCCACTATCACTTCTTATGATTATTAAATGACTATATCTCGACAGATTTCCTACAGTATTATCAATGGGTATTTATTTGTAAAACAATGTTATCAGTTAATTAACACGATTTTGATAAAATCACAATTATCATATCGCAACATCTGGTTAGGGAACAACAGAAAAAACAAAGGATTCCAACTAAAAGGACCTATTCATATTTTGGGATAAATCAGACTTTATCTGCCAAGGGGAGGTAATAGAAAATTAGAGATGTCTCTCATTACATTAACAACATGTTTTGACTTCTTATTTCTTCATCAGGTGTACTGTTATTTACATGCAAAGTGGAGATAATTTACAAGTGTTGTATACATGTGCAAACACTTGGTTTGTGTGTGTGTTTTACATTTATTTATCATCGCTACCGGTTGACCATATGAGCGACACTTCTTGAGATTAGTCATTTTAGATTTTTGGAGGATAGTGCAATGATACAGACAGAGACCCATTCCAGAGTCTCCTCTGGTTCTTTTACGTGCACAGTGCATCTGAAAGACTGTTAATTTTATTAGGGTCAGACGGGGGATTAAACCTGCGATCCCTGGATTACCAGTCCAGCGAGTTACCACTGGACTACAGATATTACCGACATTCTAGTGATTATGTACACTCAATGTAGGTGAAGCTTAGCAGAGGTATTATCCACATTCTAGTTGTTATGTACACTCAATGTTTGTGAAGCTTAGCAGAAATATTATCCACATTCTAGTTCTAAGAGTTTTCCTACCTTGCAATAATAGACTTTATTTTCAAACTGGTGTTGGTATTTGCATTTGATTGCTTTATCAGTCACATGGTCATCCTCTGTGTGGTTCATACTTCTGGAACACCGCACTCTGCAAAAACACATTCATACAACTGATATATTGTACCTAGTCACACACATGATCGTTATATAACAACTGATATATTGTACCTAGTCACAAACATGATCGTTATATAACAACTGATATATTGTACCTAGTCACAAACATGATCGTTACATAACAACTGATATATTGTACCTAGTCACAAACATGATCGTTACATAACAACTGATATATTGCACTTAGCCACAAACATGATTGCTACATAACAACTGATATATTGCACTTAGCCACAAACAAGATCGTTACATAACAACTGATATATTGCACTTAGCCACAAACAAGATCGTTACATAACAACTGATATATTGCACTTAACCACAAACATGATTGTTACATAACAACTGATATATTGCACTTAACCACAAACATGATTGTTACATAACAACTGATATATTGCACTTAGCCACAAACATGATTGTTACATAACAACTGATATATTGCACTTAGCCACAAACATGATTGTTACATAACAACTGATATATTGCACTTAGCCACAAACATGATTGTTACATAACAACTGATATATTGCACTTAGCCACAAACAAGATCGTTACATAACAACTGATATATTGCACTTAGCCACGGTAAAGTACTGATCCGGAAATGTTTATATTGTGAACTTACCCACATGACTGGCATTGTGCATTACAGGTAAAGTACTGATCCGGAAATGTTTATATTCTGAACTTACCCACATGACTGGCATTGTGCATTACAGGTAAAGTACTGATACGGAAATGTTTATATTCTGAACTTACCCACATGACTGGCATTGTGCATTACAGGTAAAGTACTGATCCGGAAATGTTTATATTCTGAACTTACCCACATGACTGGCATTGTACATTACAGGTAAAGTACTGATCCGGAAATGTTTATATTCTGAACTTACCCACATGACTGGCATTGTGCATTACAGGTAAAGTACTGATCCGGAAATGTTTCATAGATATGCTTCTCTATCTCTCCGCTAAATTTGTCATTTAAAATCTGAAATGAGACAAATCATATATTCATGAAAAATGCCACCAATCATCTGTACATCTTTATTGTGGACCTATGTCTACATATCATCTGTATATCTTCATTGTGGACTGCTGTCTACTAATCATCTGTATATCTTCATTGTAGATCAACATCTACTAATCATCTGTATATCTTCATTGTGGACTGATGTCTACTAATCATGTGTACCTCTTCATTGTGGACTGACATCTACTAATCATCTGTACATGTACATCTGCATTGTGGACCAACTTCTACTAATCATCTGAACATCTTCATTGTGGACTGACGTCTACTAATCATCTGTACATCTCAATTGTGGACCGATGTCTACTAATCATCTGCATATCTTCATTTTGGACCAATGTCTACTAATCATCTGTATATCTTAATTGTGGACAAACGTCTACTAATTATGTGGACCGATGACTACTAATCATTTGTATATTTCATTTTGGACCAATGTCTACTAATCATCTGTACATCTTCATTGCAAGTTCTAACAACTTATATTAATCATTCTGGTTGGCACGGATGAAAGCATAAATGTGGTCATCCGTGTGGGAGGAAACCGAGTACCCGGAGAAAACCCACATGTCCGATCTGGCGACCACCGCACCATCTCACATACTTCCCTGTCCGAGGATCGAACCCGGGTTGCATTGGTGAGAAGTGAGTGCGCTAACCACTGCACTAATCGGACAGCTTGTAGTGACCACCCAATAGTCAAACCTGTCTGTAATAACCACCCAATAGTCAAACATGTCTGTAATAACCACCCAATAGTCAAACCTGTCTGTAATAACCACCCAATAGTCAAACCTGTCTGTAATAACCACCCAATAGTCAAACATGTCTGTAATAACCATGCAATCGTCAAACCTGTCTGTAATAACCATGCAATAGTCAAACATGTCTGTAATAACCACCCAATAGTCAAACATGTCTGTAATAACCACCCAATAGTCAAACCTGTCTGTAATAACCACCCAATAGTCAAACCTGTCTGTAATAACCATGCAATAGTCAAACATGTCTGTAATAACCACCCAATAGTCAAACCTGTCTGTAATAACCATGCAATAGTCAAACATGTCTGTAATAACCATGCAATAGTCAAACATGTCTGTAATAACCACCCAATAGTCAAACCTGTCTGTAATAACCACCCAATAGTCAAACATGTCTGTAATAACCATGCAATAGTCAAACATGTCTGTAATAACCACCCAATAGTCAAACATGTCTGTAATAACCACCCAATAGTCAAACATGTCTGTAATAACCATGCAATAGTCAAACCTGTCTGTAATAACCATGCAATAGTCAAACATGTCTGTAATAACCACCCAATAGTCAAACATGTCTGTAATAACCACCCAATAGTCAAACATGTCTGTAATAACCACCCAATAGTCAAACCTGTCTGTAATAACCACCCAATAGTCAAACCTGTCTGTAATAACCACCCAATAGTCAAACATGTCTGTAATAACCACCCAATAGTCATTGTTGTTTGTCAAACCTGTCTGTAATAACCACCCAATAGTCAAACTGTTGTTTGTCAATAGTCAAACCTGTCTGTAATAACCATGCAATAGCCAAACCTGTCTGTAATAACCATGCAATAGTCAAACATGTCTGTAATAACCATGCAATAGTCAAACCTGTCTGTAATAACCATGCAATAGTCAAACCTGTCTGTAATAACCATGCAATAGCCAAACCTGTCTGTAATAACCATGCAATAGTCAAACATGTCTGTAATAACCATGCAATAGTCAAACCTGTCTGTAATAACCATGCAATAGTCAAACCTGTCTGTAATAACCATGCAATAGCCAAACCTGTCTGTAATAACCATGCAATAGTCAAACATGTCTGTAATAACCATGCAATAGTCAAACCTGTCTGTAATAACCATGCAATAGTCAAACCTGTCTGTAATAACCATGCAATAGCCAAACCTGTCTGTAATAACCATGCAATAGTCAAACATGTCTGTAATAACCATGCAATAGTCAAACCTGTCTGTAATAACCACCCAATAGTCAAACATGTCTGTAATAACCACCCAATAGTCAAACCTGTCTGTAATAACCATCCAATAGTCAAACCTGTCTGTAATAACCACCCAATAGTCAAACATGTCTGTAATAACCACCCAATAGTCAAACATGTCTGTAATAACCACCCAATAGTCAAACATGTCTGTAATAACCATGCAATAGTCAAACCTGTCTGTAATAACCATGCAATAGTCAAACATGTCTGTAATAACCACCCAATAGTCAAACATGTCTGTAATAACCACCCAATAGTCAAACCTGTCTGTAATAACCACACAATAGTCAAACCTGTCTGTAATAACCATGCAATAGTCAAACATGTCTGTAATAACCACCCAATAGTCAAACCTGTCTGTAATAACCATGCAATAGTCAAACCTGTCTGTAATAACCATGCAATAGTCAAACATGTCTGTAATAACCACCCAATAGTCAAACCTGTCTGCAATAACCACCCAATAGTCAAACATGTCTGTAATAACCATGCAATAGTCAAACATGTCTGTAATAACCACCCAATAGTCAAACATGTCTGTAATAACCACCCAATAGTCAAACATGTCTGTAATAACCATGCAATAGTCAAACCTGTCTGTAATAACCATGCAATAGTCAAACATGTCTGTAATAACCACCCAATAGTCAAACATGTCTGTAATAACCACCCAATAGTCAAACATGTCTGTAATAACCACCCAATAGTCAAACCTGTCTGTAATAACCACCCAATAGTCAAACCTGTCTGTAATAACCACCCAATAGTCAAGTCAAACCTGTCTGTAATAACCACCCAATAGTCAAACATGTCTGTAATAACCACCCAATAGTCATACCTGTCTGTAATAACCACCCAATAGTCAAACCTGTCTGTAATAACCACCCAATAGTCAAACCTGTCTGTAATAACCACCCAATAGTCAAACATGTCTGTAATAACCACCTAATAGTCAAACATGTCTGTAATAACCATGCAATAGTCAAACATGTATGTAATAAACACCCAATAGTCAAACCTGTCTGTAATAACCACCCAATAGTCAAACCTGTCTGTAATAACCATGCAATAGTCAAACCTGTCTGTAATAACCATGCAATAGCCAAACCTGTCTGTAATAACCATGCAATAGTCAAACATGTCTGTAATAACCATGCAATAGTCAAACCTGTCTGTAATAACCACCCAATAGTCAAACATGTCTGTAATAACCACCCAATAGTCAAACCTGTCTGTAATAACCATGCAATAGTCAAACATGTCTGTAATAACCATGCAATAGTCAAACATGTCTGTAATAACCATGCAATAGCCAAACCTGTCTGTAATAACCATGCAATAGTCAAACATGTCTGTAATAACCATGCAATAGTCAAACATGTCTGTAATAACCATGCAATAGTCAAACATGTCTGTAATAACCATGCAATAGTCAAACCTGTCTGTAATAACCACCCAATAGTCAAACCTGTCTGTAATAACCATGCAATAGTCAAACATGTCTGTAATAACCACCCAATAGTCAAACCTGTCTGTAATAACCATGCAATAGCCAAACCTGTCTGTAATAACCACCCAATAGTCAAACCTGTCTGTAATAACCACCCAATAGTCAAACATGTCTGTAATAAACACCCAATAGTCAAACCTGTCTGTAATAACCACCCAATAGCCAAACCTGTCTGTAATAACCACCCAATAGTCAAACCTGTCTGTAATAACCATGCAATAGTCAAACCTGTCTGTAATAACCACCCAATAGTCAAACCTGTCTGTAATAACCACCCAATAGTCAAACATGTCTGTAATAACCATGCAATAGTCAAACCTGTCTGTAATAACCACCCAATAGTCAAACCTGTCTGTAATAACCACCCAATAGTCAAACCTGTCTGTAATAACCACCCAATAGTCAAACCTGTCTGTAATAACCATGCAATAGTCAAACATGTCTGTAATAACCACCCAATAGTCAAACCTGTCTGTAATAACCACCCAATAGTCAAACCTGTCTGTAATAACCACCCAATAGTCAAACCTGTCTGTAATAACCACCCAATAGTCAAACCTGTCTGTAATAACCATGCAATAGTCAAACCTGTCTGTAATAACCACCCAATAGTCAAACATGTCTGTAATAAACACCCACAGGGAATTACATGAGGTCTGTATTCATAGGTTAAACTGCAGTGCTAGCAGTGATGGAGCACAATAGTGGTCTTTATTCAAGGGCGGTCATTAACCCATTCAACACCAAGTAACTCACATGGACTGGTCCATGATATTCATAAACCAATAAATGAATCAGAAAATCACATTTGGACAAGTTCATTTATCAAAATGGGTACTTATGTCTAAAAATAGTCATATCACTGGCAAAAAGTGCAGATCCTGATGAGACGGCTCGTTACGAGCCGGCTCATCTGGATCTACACTTTTTGTAAGCCTATTTAGAGGTCTGTGGTGTTGAAAGGGTTAATAAATCAAATAAAAAACAGCGTTGGTTACGTCATGACAAGATACAAAATGTATCATTACCTGAATTGTCCTATACACTATTTCTGGTTTCCGTCTTGACCTAATCGTATTATTGTTGAGCTGCTCATGGACAACTTTGCGCAACTTCATGAAGTCTGTGCATTGGTCCCTACTGGTCTTGGTCCCTACATATTTGAGGTCACTGAAATCCATTGAACATTCCAACTCCTTAAACCTGTCCCTTATAATAGCTTCAGCTCCTTGGTCACCTATCAAAATTATAAAGAAGTAAAATACATGATGCACAATGTGACAATATGGTCTTATGGGTCAAATAATTAATATCCCCTGAACTAGAGAATTTTCTACTGGCGGAATGACAGGGAACCCAGTACCTTTTTTAGGGATGGCAACGAATAGCGATTTTACTATTCGAATATTCGGTGGGTAAGGTATTTGAATATTCGATATAATTCTATCAAAAACTCAAACTCATTCAAACTCTTATAAAAAATGCCAATTAAGCTACTTTACTAAACATCATCTTCCTGTAAGACCATGCAAATATGACGACGACTCATTCAGTTATTGTTATTGGCCACTGTACATAGACTGCTTTCCGTTGAAGGGTGTTTGTTTGTCAAATGATTATTCAGATTGATGTTGTACTCGAATATGTTAAATCCAATTTGCATATATTACACCTAGCAGTTTTCTTATTATCAGCACGAGGCTTTCCAAACGTATGACTGAG
The DNA here is from genome assembly GCA_014843695.1 of Archivesica marissinica. Lineage (NCBI taxonomy): Eukaryota > Metazoa > Mollusca > Bivalvia > Venerida > Vesicomyidae > Archivesica > Archivesica marissinica. Next base: position 66,651,879 of record CM026404.1, read on the forward strand.
CGGACGGCATTTTTGAGGAAAACATCATAAAAATCGTATTTTAAATAGTACTTTTGGGTAACAGGGTTCATTCTAGGTCAGAATTTTTGGGAGAAGTGAGAAAGCGCGTGATCGCTTCCTTAAATGGTGTTCTTTAATATACTTCTGCTAAATAGGGTTAAAATGCACAGTACAACCATTAAATACAACATTTGAATAGAAGTAGTGCTTTATAATGGGCCAGTGTATCTTACTAGACAAAATTTTGTTTGAAAATCGTAAAAACCAAAACATATTTTTTTTAATTTTTTTATTTAGGGTGAAGTGGGGCCCCCAGAGGGCGAAGTCAGGGTCCCTAGGGCGACTATTTCGCCCACATCGCCCTCTAAACTGATCCCTGGGGTAATGTTTAAGTTTTTTATAAGCCTTTGACATGTGAGTGCCGTTGGGCAGGCAGACCTATATTAACCAGAACTTGTCCAATTTTCTACAAATATGTACTGCCCTACTGCCTCATTGATCAAGCATAATTAGCTGTCAATCATGGTAAGTTAGCACAATGGGGGTAACCCCCAAATACCCCCTCCCACACCTACCCCCATGAACCTCATCATGCACCCTGCCTCTTATCTGACCCACACTGCCCTTTTTTCCACTCTATAGTAAACCCTTATTAGTTGAACTTACTCTTTCTAAAGTTTTTAATGGTACATGTATGTGTATTTGAACTCTATTACCAGTATGTAGTATTTTAAATAAACTTATTAACTAATTAACACCATTTTACCCTTTCCTTCATTGAGGTTTAGGTTAATATACTATTATATCTCCATACAAACGACAGCCATTTAGCTATCATGCAGTGGATAAGTAGTCGCCATATCTATCCCACCTCCATAGATATTACTGGGACTACATGAGATTCTGGCCTTATTGTCAATGTATGTTGTATTGGTAATGGCGTCAAGAGGTGCTTCTGTAAGGGTTAAGGACACAATGCTGCGGTTTCTCACTTCTCCCAATGAATAAATACGACCAAGGATAAGCTCTGCATACTGATGGAGTCATAAACATGGTAGCAAGAAACACATATAAATTATTAATGTAATACCATTTATATACAGATAGTTTGTAAAAAAATCCAAAATTATAACAATATATTTAATCTGTTTTTCGATGATTGAGGATTCTTTTGTCCAATGTGTCCAACACCAAGCTATGAAAATATGGCATTTCATTATTTAAAAGTTAAAATGATTTGTAGTGCTTTACTAAAAAGTACTCATACCTGGCATTCCTAATGCATTTGTATTTTGAGTCTCATGAAAAATGACAACAGCTGGACTCAGATTGGTAACATCCAGGGACATCTTGTTTCGTTTTGATACAGCCCGAAGCTCTTCTGTAAAATGCTTGGAGTATGCTTTTGATGCATCACTCAAAAAGTAGAACATGTCATTGTGAAGTCGTTCTGCTCGTGTTCTATATATGACAACATCGGAGATGGCCAATAGCTTCAGTAAGAGACGTGTTCTCTGGTTCTGATTGGTGGTAACCCCTAGAAGTCCTTCGGTATCTACAATTACAGTGAAGTTGTCTATGTCGTAAGAGGCCCAGACACCAACAGTGCACGAGGCTTGATGAGCAGAGGTTTTGAAAACTTCCTTCCCGCCAAAGAATGTATGGTTCAGAGTATGTGATTTCCCATCACCAGTGTTTCCAAAAATAGATATGACCTTGACCTCATCCGCTTTATCGCATTGAAGTTTCTTGATGAAATCATCTGCATCACCAACCTAAAAATAGAATGAATTACTGTTGATCCGTCGTACATATGGATACATAATAGCACAAAGAACACGAGAAATATTGAAATTATCCTGAGTAACTCACAGATCTGAGAAGCATTGAAATGATCCTGAGTAACTCATAGATCTGAGAAGCATTGAAATGATCCTGAGTAACTCATAGATCTGAGAAGCATTGAAATGATCCTGAGTAACTCATAGATCTGAGAAGCATTGAATTGATCCTGAGTAACTCATAGATCTGAGAAGCATTGAAATGATCCTGAGTAACTCACAGATATGAGAAGCATTGAAATGATCCTGAGTAACTCACAGATCTGAGAAGCATTGAAATGATCCTGAGTAACCCACAGATCTGAGAAGCATTGAAATGCTCCTGAGTAACTCACAGATCTGAGAAGCATTGAAATGATCCTGAGTAACTCACAGATCTGAGAAGCATTGAAATGCTCCTGAATAACTCACAGATCTGAGAAGCATTGACATTATCCTGAATAACTCATAGATCTGAGAAGCATTGAATTGATCCTGAGTAACTCACAGATCTGAGAAACATTGAAATGATCCTGAGTAACTCAAAGATCTGAGAAGCATTGAAATGATCCTGAGTAACTCACAGATCTGAGCATTGAAATGCTCCTGAGTAACCCACAGATCTGAGAAGCATTGAAATGATCCTGAGTAACTCATAGATCTGAGAAGCATTGAAATGATCCTGAGTAACCCATATATCTGAGAAGCATTGAAATGATCCTGAGTAACTCATAGATCTGAGAAGCATTGAAATGATCCTGAGTAACTCATAGATCCGAGAAGCATTGAAATGATCCTGAGTAACTCATAGATCTGAGAAGCATTGAAATGATCCTGAGTAACTCAAAGATCTGAGAAGCATTGAAATGCACCTGAGTAACTCATAGATCTGAGAAGCATTGAATTGATCCTGAGTAACTCAAAGATCTGAGAAGCATTGAAATGATCCTGAGTAACTCAAAGATCTGAGAAGCATTGAAATGATCCTGAGTAACTCAAAGATCTGAGAAGCATTGAAATGCTCCTGAGTAACTCATAGATCTGAGAAGCATTGAAATGATCCTGAGTAACTCAAAGATCTGAGAAGCATTGAAATGATCCTGAGTAACTCAAAGATCTGAGAAGCATTGAAATGCTCCTGAGTAACTCATAGATCTGAGAAGCATTGAAATGATCCTGAGTAACTCAAAGATCTGAGAAGCATTGAAATGATCCTGAGTAACTCAAAGATCTGAGAAGCATTGAAATGCTCCTGAGTAACTCATAGATCTGAGAAGCATTGAAATGATCCTGAGTAACTCAAAGATCTGAGAAGCATTGAAATGATCCTGAGTAACTCAAAGATCTGAGAAGCATTGAAATGCTCCTGAGTAACTCATAGATCTGAGAAGCATTGAAATGATCCTGAGTAACTCAAAGATCTGAGAAGCATTGAAATGATCCTGAGTAACTCAAAGATCTGAGAAGCATTGAAATGCTCCTGAGTAACTCATAGATCTGAGAAGCATTGAAATGATCCTGAGTAACTCATAGATCTGAGAAGCATTGAAATGATCCTGAGTAACTCATAGATCTGAGAAGCATTGAAATGCTCCTGAGTAACTCATAGATCTGAGAAGTTTCAGAAGAAGAGCTATATAATAAACTTCGTACAAGCTGCAACATAGAGTTTGATCCTCCGTCTGACCCTAATAAAATTAACATTCTTTCAGATGGGACGTTAAACCGAGGTCTTGTGTCGGTGCTATACACTGTGCATGTAAAAGAACCAAAGGAGAGACTCTGGAATGGGTCTCTGCCTGTATCATTGCACTATCCTCCAAAAATCTAAAATTACTAATCTCTTCAGGAGGCGTCGCTCATATGGGCAACCGGTAGCGACGATAAATAAACGTAAAACACACACATGCAACATAGAATCCACTATAGATAAAATTAGAAATATTAAAACTAATTACAGATGAATAACAAGGGGAGGTAACTCCCCCATGACAATTAGACCATTCTGGAGAAAGAACTTCATCTGTTTGAAAACTGGAATTGTTTTTGTTTAAGTCGAGTAAGTTACCTAGTTTTTTTAAAGTAAATTGTTTATCAATAACCAGCAAATAAATTGGGTATCTCATCATACCGCCTGTCAGAGACAAGAATCTTTATTGAATGTCATATTGCATACATTTGTAGTGGCTAAGTCTAATGACAATTCTGCCGAGATAACCATATATATATAGTAGATAACCATATATATAGGCTAACACTTATGGGGCAGATTCTACAGTAATACACCAAATTCAGCAAATGAATATGAGACCAGTAACAACATTCAATGTATAAGAATTAGGTTAGTTTCCAATTTAGCGATCCCCACTGACATTTATTATTGTTTTGCAGAAGGTTGTAGGACAAATCTTTTCAAAATAGCCGCCTGGTCCTCGTAGGGGTTTAGAAATGGCCGGTATTGAGCAGATGTGTGGGGGTAGCAGCTCCCATAAAGTAATAATGTCATGACGTTGCACTTTCGGGGATCGCTAAACTGGAAGAATTCCCTGGAATTATTCACAATTCACACCTGCAAACATTCTTGCTCATCTACAAGAAGGAAACTTTCACAGTCCATATATCTATCATCTATTTGGCTCTCTTCAAGCTCTCTGGTTAAAGACAGCATATCACACTTTGGATCCGAGGAAATGAGATCTGGTATACTTGTCTGGCTATGATCCGAATGTATACTATTGTATGACATCATGCTATCTGAACTTTCAGACGTTTGTGGACAGGAAATGTATGTTAACAAGTTGTCGTCCAATGACAAAGGCGATTTTATTGTTTCTAAGATTGCTGCTTGTTGTCGGTGCTTATATTCTTTGATTGTGATTTTTCTGTGTGTTTTTCTACTATCTTTGCTATGATAAATGTCGAAACACTGGAAGCAAAAATTTCGGTCACAATTTTCACAGCGCAAATCAGCAAAGTTTCTGTATTCACAATCAAGATTATTTAACAGAGATGCAATCTGACAAAGTTGCTCGTAAGGAGGTGGCTCTATTTGCTTTCTATCATGAAACCCGAATTCAAGTTTCGATTTGTGCAAGGAAGATTCACAGTTGGGGCACTGGTCCGTTTTACACTGGCTACAATGAAATTCGGCGATTGCCGCTTCTGTTAGACAACAAAATTTTTCTTGACAAAATCTTTTTGAAGAACGGGTTCTATATCTGCGTTTATTTGCTGATGCCATGGTATCATCGTGTTGAACTTCTTCGTCTTATTTCTGGCTGTCATCTTTCTCCATTGTTTTGATGATCATGTCCGTAAATAGCTCAGATATGTAATCTGTTGTCCGATTGGTTCCTTTTTGTATGCTGTGCATAGATTGGTTCATTATCGACATACAATATTATCTCCCCTGTTCAATAGAGCATGCTGGGACATTGATAAATCCCAAAAAGAGAAATTTTACTATTTTTTTAATTAAATTTCTGTTGGTAGCATGTCTAAACGGAAAAAGTCTGCCCCTGTCATTGACTCTGATAGTGAAGCAAGTGATAGCGGTTCAAACCTGGATGAAGTAGGCACCATTCATTGTCCTACTTCCCATAATTGGTTGCTGCAGATAAAAACAAATTATTTTTTCTTTATTTTGTGAATCAAAATCAGTCCCAGCCAACAGTTTTGCACAAATAACTACCCAATATTGAGTCTTTCCCCTGAAATGAAGCCTATGCAAAGAAATCCAAACAACCAAACTTGACAAATAACAGTCTTTATCCACAGGCCATAATTATTACCCCACCCACTACTTTTATAAAGCAAAATCAGATTATTGCACATATTATTATTTTGATGCTTCAGATTTTTTATAAATTAATATAAAACAACAACTTTTGTCAATTTGATGATCATCACTTAATTAGCAGAAATACAAACTGATTGGATTATAGTTTGTATGATATATCTCGTTCTTGCACATATATATATATATGTACTCTCATAGTTTGGTATACGATTTTTATCAGCCACTGATTGGTAATTCCATTATCTCGCAATAGATGAGAATGTCATTTAGTGTACATGATGTTATAGTACTGTGCTACATGCAAGTGTTTACATTGTAAACACAATGTAAACACTATCGCGAGTATACTCTAGACAGAGTGATGCGATCACTAAAGATGATGATAATGAAACCTTGGTGATATAAAATGAATCCTAGATTAAAGTGGAAGTCGTGGTAGCTAGTGGTCGGCCAATTATAATCGAAAATTGATCGGAAACCACCATAATCGGCAATAATTGTTTCTAACGTAGCATAATTTTTATTTTACAAGTATTTTATTTCGGCCAAGTTTGTTCCTTTGGAGTGAAATAGTCTACTTTTGGAATGTCAAAAATGAGCTCCGACAGGAAATATAAACTTAGCTGAAAACTAACATGAGACCTTAATATTACCGTATAACTACCCTAACTGAACCTTCTCTAAACTGGGATTCTCCAAATCTCAGACGATTCTCAAAATCCTTCTATTTCAACCACTCTGTAAGGTGTGTGTTTTACGTTTATTTATCGTCGCTACTGGTTGCCGATATGAGCGACGCATCCTGAAGAGATTAGTCATTTTAGATTTTGGAAGATAGTGCAATGATACAGACAGAGACCCATTCCAGAGTCTCATCTGTTTCTTTTATGTGCACGGTGTAAAGCACCGACACGAGACCTCGGTTTAAAGTCCATCTGAAAGACTATTACTTTTATTAGGGTCATATGGTGGATCGAACCTGTGATCCCTGGATTACCAGTCTAGTGTGTTACCACTGGACTACAGATCCATCTGTGTGATTTGTAGTTTTGCATAAAGTATCTATGTCCATTACAAACATATTCTTCTTGAACTTTCACATGCTAGTTGCATTAGTCATGTTTAATTACCTCCTTGTGTGAAGTCTGTGTGAAGATAATGTAATTTTTACGTTTATTTATCGTCGCTACCGGTTGCCCATATGAGTGACGCCTCCTGAAGATATTAGTCATTTTAGATTTTTGGAGGATAGTGCAATGATACAGACAGAGAGACCCATTCCAGAGTCTCCTGGTTCTTTTACATGCACAGTGTAAAGCACTGACACAATACCTCAGTTTAATGTCCCATCCTGAAAGACTGTTAATTTTATTAGGGTCTGACGGGGGATCAAACCTGCAATCCCTGGATTATCAGTCCAACGTGTTAATCACTGGACTACAGATCCGTCTGTTACCAATACTTAGTAATTGAAACAATATTTATAATAACAACATAAAACAGTACATGTACTGAAAGACTGTTAATTTTATTAGGGTCAGATGGGGGATCAAACTTGCTATCCCTGGATTACCAGTCTAGCGTGTTAGCCACTGGGCTACAGATCCGTCTGTGACTGACACGGTTAAATAAAGCATGTATATATTTGTGACAATAATTTCAGGAATTGAATACATTAGCCAAAAGACAAAGACAGTCATCAGAATCTCAGTCGAAGGCAGCTAGTCAGTCAAGTGGCAGCAGCGGTTCCGAGTCTTCTTCTGGAAGTGATGGGGAAGTATGTTCAAATCTAAACTGTATCAAGTTTGCAAATATCAGAATTTCTGTGAAATTTCTTGTCCAATTAATGTATATGATGTATATAAAATGTAATGTAGACTGGTTCCATGTCATTTAGATGGGTTAGAACTCATACCATTGTTATACCATTAAGGACCTTTATAATCTCAGGAGATGCCTAATAAAGTTTGTGCCTTTAGTTTTGTTACATCTTGCATATTAAACGTGAGGTTTGGCTCAACCTAGTCCTCGCTTCATCTCCAGAACCTCTTGTCAGATTTTCACAAAACTCTACATAAGTATGAAGTCTGCATAAGTATGAAGTCTAGTTGTGCATACATGTAGTGTCATCGTGCCCTACTGTGTTGATTTTTGACAGATATAACCATTTGGATATTGTAAGGAACAGTTTTGTTCTCCTCATCTCAAACACTCCTTGTAGAATTTTCATATCTTTTGCTTTACAGGAAACACTAGTATGTTTAGTTGCATATATCATTATTTTATGGTTTACCAGAGTTATGACCCTTTTAAGATTTTAAAGAACCAAGTTTGGCTGCACTGGTTCTACTAAATCCCTTGTTTGTTTCATTAATACATGCATAGAATGATTAGTACTAAGCCTCGTCGTTTCGTTTCACTCATTTGATTTTTGACAGAGTTATCAATCGTTGAATTTCAGTGGCGAGGGGATGGAAAGGCAAATAAAAAGAGGAAGAAGATCTCAAAGAAAACACAAAGGAAGTCAGTTGTGACTTCATCATCAGAGAGCGAGAGTGATGGAGAACTCAAGTCCGAGCCAGAAGAAGGTATGTCATATCAATCCAACGCATACGGCCGTTGCATATTAATTGCTAGATTCACCCCCCCCGCATTCTTTTCAATGCCACCCCCTCATTGTATGGAGGATAAGCAAACAAAATCAATTTTCTTTACACTATACAGTCAAAACCCTCATAACGACCACCCCAATATTAAGATCAGTTTTTCTCAGTCCGGAATTATATTTCCTATATAATTTAATGGTCACTAACCCCTATAATAGGACCACCTCGTTATTCAGTAATAAGACCACCTATTTCAGTCCCAAATGACACCAACACTCCAGTAATACGACCAATGTCTGGCAGATTTGCAAGTATAATCACACATCTTGTGTGGTTTTCGTTTATTTATCGTCGCTACAAGTTGCCCATATGAGCGACACCTCCTGAAGAGATTAGTCATTTTAGATTGTTGGAGGATAGTACAATGATACAGACAGAGACCCATTCCAGAGTCTCCTCTGCTTCTTTTACGTGCACGGTGTAAAGCACTGACACAAGACCTCTGTTTAAAGTCCCATCAGAAAGATTGTTAATTTTATTAGGATGAGACGGGGGATCCAACCTGAGATCCCTGGATTACCATTCCAGCATGTTACCACTGGACTACAGATCCGTCTGTTCACACATCTTATTTCCGACACTAGTTATAAGAGGTTTACTTAATCCTGTGTATTGTGGCATCTCATGTCATAAATGTGTGAAAATTGAGTCTATGTCATACAATTATTGATATGAATCTGTTAATAACCAACAGACGGATCTGTAGTCCAGTGGTTAACACGCTGAACTGGTAATCCAGGCCCCGAGGTTAATAACCAACAAACAACAGACGGATCTGTAGTCCAGTGGTTAACACACTGAACTGGTAATCCAGGCCCCGAGGTTAATAACCAACAAACAACAGACGGATCTGTAGTCCAGTGGTTAACACACTGAACTGGTAATCCAGGCCCCGAGGTTAATAACCAACAAACAACAGACGGATCTGTAGTCCAGTGGTTAACACACTGAACTGGTAATCCAGGCCCCGAGGTTAATAACCAACAAACAACAGACGGATCTGTAGTCCAGTGGTTAACACACTGAACTGGTAATCCAGGCCCCGAGGTTAATAACCAACAAACAACAGACGGATCTGTAGTCCAGTGGTTAACACACTGAACTGGTAATCCAGGCCCCGAGGTTAATAACCAACAAACAACAGACGGATCTGTAGTCCAGTGGTTAACACACTGAACTGGTAATCCAGGCCCCGAGGTTAATAACCAACAAACAACAGACGGATCTGTAGTCCAGTGGTTAACACACTGAACTGGTAATCCAGGCCCTGAGGTTAATAACCAACAAACAACAGACGGATCTGTAGTCCAGTGGTTAACATGCTGAACTGGTAATCCAGGCCCCGAGGTTAATAACCAACAAACAACAGACGGATCTGTAGTCCAGTGGTTAACACGCTGAACTGGTAATCCAGGCCCCGAGGTTAATAACCAACAAACAACAGACGGATCTGTAGTCCAGTGGTTAACATGCTGAACTGGTAATCCAGGCCCCGAGGTTAATAACCAACAAACAACAGACGGATCTGTAATCCAGGCCCCGAGGTTATAAAACTTTTCTCAGATCTCAAGTGATCCGATTGGTTGATTCTGAGTGTTAATGTCAGCTGAACCAATCAGACGATTGAGACTGAGTTTTGAGATTCGAGAAAAGTGTTATAACATCCAGACCACGCGTTGCTACTGCAAAAAAACTGTTTATTGATTATTTCGGAATAATTTGTTCATGCTTTTCCCGATTTTAACCATTGTCCACATAAACCACCTTTGTCGCTTCCCACATATACCACTGATCCACGCCGTTATCTTTTCTCATATATATTGATTATTGAGTATGCAAAACAGTGTGCCCAATGCTTATCAGCAGTATGAGATCAAATGAGTAATCGGCCTCTTGTGTTAGTTAATACAAATTTATTTTAGCTCGATTGCGAAACAAGTTCTTATAACTTATATTAATCACTATCGAGACCTCATTCCTGATGGAATCCAACGCCACGAGGGAGAGAGAAGAGGCAACGTGGAATTTAAATGCCTTGCCTAAGGGCACAATCGTAACGGCTTCAACAGGGCTCAAACTCCAGACCTTTCGCACCTGAAGCGAAAACGCTACCATTGCGCTATCACGACTTCCACAATATTGTGTTGTAGAGTAAAAGGGTTAAATAAATTGTTATAGGTGAAGTTTCCGATTCTGGCGAGGAGTCTGGCGACGAGCAGTTTCACGATGGGTTTGACGAGAATCTGATTGGAGATGAAGAAGACAAGCAAAGACTTGAGGACATGACAGAGAAAGAGAGGGAACAGGAACTCTTTGATCGTATGGAAAGACGACAACTCCTAAAAACAAGGTAACAATCTTCAGTTTATACAAAAATTTAATTTAGCTTGATTGTGAAACAAGTTCTTGCAACATTAATTGTATCGTTCTCGATTGAATCCATTGCCACGAGGGAGAGAGAAGAGGCAAGGTGGAATTTAACTGCGTTGCCTAAGGACACAATCGTAACAGCTACAGCTATATGTCCTTGTTTCTGTTGAAAGTTTGCCTTGACTTGTCTGCTGCAATTATATTTTGAGAACAAGCCTGCAGACTCAATATCCGTATATTTTATTCCGGAATTAATTAATAAAGCACCAAATATTGGTTGTTCAACTTAAAACCTTTATTATCGTGGGCGTTCTGGTTTTCGGACCTCTAAGGTTTGTCTGTGAATGACTGACTGACTGATTAAATTTATTTAAAGTCGCCACTGCATAAATGCATATGACTTCTAATCAGTCTCTTTTATAGCATAAATAATATGTAAAGTGATCATGGTCAGATATTATAACATCTTTTAAAATATAACCACAATTTCACTCAATATAATGTCAAAAGAAGAACATTGTTTCAGACTACCAATCAAATTTCATGTACCAGAAATGTGTCTCCGACATTTACACATGACTAACACGTGACCTTTCAAAGCCATCCACTAGAGGTCTCCAGTTACGAAAATAAACGAATATTTCTTCATAAATACAAGTACAAGTACCTCTGATTAAGGCAATTTTTAGGGTACACTTGAATGACATTAATGAAAACATCAACATTTACATAATTTCGAAATAAATTGTGAATATTTATCTGGTTTTGCCCTGCCATATAATCGCAAGTACCTGCTACTGTTATCTGTGCCATACAACACCTTTATCGGCTGTCCGATTACCGCAGTGGTTAGCCCACTCGCTTCTCACTAATGCACCCGGGTTCGATCCTCAGACTGGGAAGCATATGAGATGGTACGATGGTCGCCAGATCGGACAGGTGGGTTTTCTCTGGGTACTCCGGTTTCTTCCCACACGAATGACCACATTTACGCTTTCATCCGTGCTAACGAGAGTGATTAATATAAGTTGTTAAAACTTGTAAAATTAAACTAAAACACCTTTATCACTTCCCACATATTGCCACCGTTCCACGCCATTCCACGCCAATATGTATTCCCATTGATATTATTGAGTATATAGTACAGTGGTTGTACAGTTGTTATTTACAGACGGATCTGTAGTCCAGTGGTAACATGGTGGACTGGTAATCCAGGGATCGCAGATTCGATCCCCCATCTGACCCGTATAAAATTAATAGTCTTTCAGATGGGACTTTAACCGAGGTCTCGTGTCGGTGTTGTACACCGTGCACGTAAAAGAACAAGTGAAGACTCTGGAATGGGTCTCTGTCTGTATCATTGCACTATCCTCCGAAAATGGCTATGTAATCTCTTCAGGAAGCGTCGCTCATATGGGCAACCGGTAGCGACGATAAATAAACTTAAAACACACAAGGTTATCAGCACCATGGATTTACAATGAGTAATTGATGCCTTCTGTTGTGAAGTAAAGTTTTAAATGTATGTGAATTGTATTCAGAATATAGAACAGAAACTTATAAAAGTGAGTCTATGTTCTGTACTGTGACGGGAACAATGCTACACAAACTTATAAAAGTGAGTCTATGTTCTGTACTGTGACGGGAACAATGCTACACAAACTTATAAAAGTGAGTCTATGTTCTGTACTGTGATGGAAACAATGCTTCACAAACTTATAAAAGTGAGTCTATGTTCTGTACTGTGACGGAAACAATGCTACACAAACTTATAAAAGTGAGTCTATGTTCTGTACTGTGATGGAAACAATGCTACACAAACTTATAAAAGTGAGTCTATGTTCTGTACTGTGATGGAAACAATGCTTCACAAACTTATAAAAGTGAGTCTATGTTCTGTACTGTGACGGAAACAATGCTACACAAACTTATAAAAGTGAGTCTATGTTCTGTACTGTGATGGAAACAGTGGTACACAAACTTATAAAAGTGAGTCTATGTTCTGTACTGTGATGGAAACAATGCTTCACAAACTTATAAAAGTGAGTCTATGTTCTGTACTGTGACGGAAACAATGCTACACAAACTTATAAAAGTGAGTCTATGTTCTGTACTGTGATGGAAACAGTGGTACACAAACTTATAAAAGTGAGTCTATGTTCTGTACTGTGACAGGAACAATGCTACACAAACTTATAAAAGTGAGCCTATGTTCTGTACTGTGATGGAAACAATGCTACACAAACTTATAAAAGTGAGTCTATGTTCTGTACTGTGATAGAAACAGTGGTACACAAACAACATAAATGATAAAGTGTTGTTACTGTTGTATCTATTCTGTACTCCAGATTTGCAATAGAGAAAAAATTAAAACATGCCAAAAAACTTGAACAGAAGAAGAAAAAGGAGAAAGGTGGAGAGTCGTCCGCCTCTAAGAGCGTGGTTGCCATGGTAGCGAGTAAGCGAAGTCAGGAGAGACGAAAAGATCTAGAATCAAAGAAAGACAGCAAAAAATTAACTGCTATGCAGGAGTTGAAAGCAAGAAGAGAAGAGAAAAAATACAGAGGTATGTCTTCTGTTAACCCTGTCTATTTACCCTCTGTTCAGAGGTATGTCTTCTGTTAACCTGTCTATTTATCTCTGTACAGAGGTATGTCTTCTGTTAACCTGTCTATTTACCTCTGTACAGAGGTATGTATTCTGTTAACCTGTCTATTTACCTCTGTAAAATACAGAGGTATGTCTTCTGTTATACCTGTCTATTTACCTCTGCACAGAGGTATGTCTTCTGTTAACCTGTCTATTTACCTCTGTAAAATACAGAGGTATGTCTTCTGTTAACCCTGTCTATTTACCTCTGTTCAGAGGTATGTCTTCTGTTAACCCTGTCTATTTACCTCTGTACAGAGGTATGTCTTCTGTTAACCCTGTCTATTTACCTCTGTACAGAGGTATGTCTTCTGTTAACCTGTCTATTTACCTCTGTAAAATACAGAGGTATATCTTCTGTTATACCTGTCTATTTACCTCTGTACAGAGGTATGTATTCTGTTAACCTGTCTATTTACCTCTGTTCAGAGGTATGTATTCTGTTAACCAGTCTATTTACCTCTGTTCAGAAGTATGTCTTCTGTTATACCTGTCTATTTACCTCTGTAAAATACAGAGGTATGTCTTCTGTTAACCTGTCTATTTACCTCTGTTCAGAGGTATGTCTTCTGTTATACCTGTCTATTTACCTCTGTGATCAAATGTGTCCATTCAATCGTGTAGCCATAAATAAGTGATACACTTGCCACTTTTTATATTTTTATTATCCCTCGTAACATATGGGTTATTGCCCTTTAATTGACTAAGCATTCACAACTTTTCCATCCAGAGCCATTTGTCAGTAACCAATGGGTGCAATTTTATGAAACTTGAAATAAATATATATCACCATGTATAGTTCTTTTGTCGGGATTGACCCAGTGAAGTTGTTGCCCTTTAATGAACTATAAATCCGCAAATTTGTCCGTACAATTCCAGTTTCGCAGGGATTATCAATCAAATTAGTTTGTTTCCTTTACAATGTCATCTGATTAACAGAAGAACAAAAGCAACAAGAGGAAGAGAAGAAGAAACCACTGAAGGCGAGCGACATATACTCTGATGATGACGACGATGATGACGACGATGGTGAAGATAAGTCGGACAAACGGAAAGACGAAGGGGAACGAGAGAAGGATGATTCAGACTCGGACAGTAGTAGGAGCAGTAGTAGCAGAAGTAGTAGATCATCATACAAGTCAGATTCTTCTGATGAAGAGTAAGTTCTCGTAGTAACTGCATTATACAGTCCTGTCTAGGGGCCAAGTGGATGAGTGGTTTCGGTTGTTTGCTTGAAATCACTTGCCCCTCACCGTTGTAGGTTCGAATCCCACTTTTGATGTCGAATTATTTATGTGAAGAAGCTATCCACCTGGCTTGCGGAAGGTCGGTTGTTCTACCCTGGTGCCCATACGTGCCTGAACTACTGCTCGAAGGGGTACCCTTGGGCCTTCCTGCACCATATAACCTAAACTGCCTATGCAACTTTAAACCCCAAATACAAACAAACAAACGGCCATTAACTCCATTGAATTTTGACCCCCTGTAAAAAACCTATTTATGAATGAAAATCACGTGATGTTAATAAGCCGTAGCAAACTATTGGGAAATGATTACAGCGATTGGGCAGGATTTGTAGTTTTAATAAGCAGCCATACAGGAAATATAGTGTTGATAACTGGAGGATTATTTCCCATGCCATGGTATTTTGTAAAGCCATCAGCCAAATAACACGCAAGGAGATAAAATAACACACACATTTATTCGTTTATAGCATCATATTGGGTCATATTAGAATGGAAATAGTTGTTTATCGGCAAATAAAACACTGTTTGTCATTCTGATGCGTAGTAATTAACCACATAGGACTGCGTGCTTTATTCCTACGCACAAAAACTACAAACCGTTGATTGTTAGCCGGTAATCAACAGCAGAACAAATATTATTTCCTAATTATATATTGTTCAAGTGCATAAAAAATGTGTTTGGTTAGTTTTATTACACTTGGGTAATACTGTTATTGTAATGAATAAAATTACAGGAATATGGTAAGTGAAATGTTTTATGTTATGCTATTTAAAGGTCACGACCAAGATCTCGGAAGAAGTACACACCAATATCATCAAAAGATGTGTTATCAAAGATCCGACTGTCTCGGCATAAACTAGAAAGGTAAGTGAATATTATCCGTTCATCTGAGTATATACTGATCATATGATGGTTCACAAAGTTTGTGTTTAGTTTAGTTTAATCATATTGTATTGAATTTATCATACATGTACAGTAGCAGCAATACGTAATACAACATTAGGTAATAACAAGTACAAAGCATGATAAAACAAAAGGGTTGGATCACAAGTTTTTCCAACATTAGTTAAACGGCCCGTCCCTAATGTCAGAATAATGTTTGATTAAACTAAATGACGGTTTTTTATTGAAAATAATTACAAGATAATGATTTTTAAAAAATCCTGATTTGAAACAAAATATTGAAATAAAAAAATAAATAACTTGAGACTTCATCAAAGTTTGTGTGAGGGAGGGAGGGAGGGGGGGAGGGGGGGAAAAAGTAAGTATAATTTTCCTGAAACAAATACCGTAATCACCATTAAAAATTCTCCTTTTGCTAAAACTGGATTTGTCTGTCAACAATTGTTAATTACAGGAATATTTTGAAAGTAATTAATTAAATTACAATTACATGTAATTAAGAAATACTCAGTTCAAATTACATCCAATTACTTTCACTTTTGTAATTAATTACAGGTAATTACAATTACTTTGTTCAATTATCAGGTCTGGTCAACATTGGAGGCTCCCGGGCAGCTTTCCTATAACCGATCTAATAATTACAGAATAAATAACCTTGTAGATTATCTCACTTCAACAAACTCTTTCCATAATTAAAGGGAGGTTATTTACAATATAAACTTCACAAATCAGTTTATTTGTAAGCAAATCTTCAAAAGTTTGAAGTATGAATAACAGAGTGTATCAATTCAGTGTATCTGCTCCGGAGTTCGAGCCCCACTGGAGCCGTTACGATTGTGCCCTTAGGCAAGGCATTTAAATTCCACGTTGTCTCTTCTCTCTCCCTCGTGGCGATGGATTCCATCAGGAATGAGGTCTCGAGAGTGATTTATATAAGTTGAAATAACTTGTTTCGCAATCGAGCTGAAATAAATTTGTATAAACTAGAGTGTATCAATTCACTCCTTTGTATATATTCGCTTGCTACACATTGAAATGAGCAGAAGGATCTGTAGTCCAGTGGTTAACACATTGGACTGGTAATCCAGGGATCTCAGGTTTGATCCCCCGTCTGACCCTAATGAAATTAACAGTCTTTCAGATGGGACATTAAACCGAGGTCTTGTGTCGGTGCTTTACACCGTGCACATGAAAGAACCAGAGGAGACTCTGGAATGGGTCTCTGTCTGAATCATTGCACTATCCTCCAAAAATCTAAAATGACTAATCTCTTCAGGAGGCATCGCTCATATGGGCAACCGGTAGCGACGATAAATCAACGTAAAATGCACACATTGAAATGAGCACATTATGAGATTATAAACAGCGGTCTAACTATACAATGTATCTTTGTCTTTTAGATGGTGCCATATGCCGTTTTTTAAAGATACTGTTATTGGTTGCTTCGTCAGAATCGGTATAGGAAACCATGACAGCAGACCTGTTTACAGGGTATGTACACATGTGAATATTTACATTGCTATTGCATTTCCTTCGATGAACGTATGTGCCCTGATTGTATACATTTTCGCATGAGGGTTCCCAACTAATGATATGCAGCTGACATGCGCACTCGAAGTTACGGGCATGCGCATTCGTAGTGTTATGCAGTGTTCGTCGCGTGAAAATGTGTGTCTTACAGTTTACGCTGTTCCAAGGATGATCTATTTACCTGTTCCTGTAAGTCCGCCTCTGTGGTCGAGTGGTTAAGGTCGCTGACTTGTATACCACTGTAACCTATCATCACTGATGGTCACAGGTTCGAGCCCCGCTCAGGCTGTGTCTCATTTATATGAAAAAGTTGGCAGTTTCTTACGGAGGTTGGTGCACCCAAGTACTTGTTTACCGCTGGAGCCTGCCCAGGAAAGGTGTTGTTAGGTAAACTGCCCGCCGGCGTTATAGCCCAAAATGGTCCTGATGCAGGCGTAAAACCCGAAATATAACATAACAGAAAGGGGACAAGCGAATTTTGTCCGAAATTTCATCTTTAATCTTATGCCTGCTATTGTACTTAACTATAATTATTGCAGTATAGTAAATGTGAACCTTGTTGTCTCCTTCAATTCTATTCCAAATCACTCCAGACTATGTGTACAGCTTCGATAGCAAATGCACAAGCACATAATATCCGAAACTTTCAGATCCAATAACGTTTTCTTGAATTATGTCCCTTTTTGTACTTCACTCTACTACAATATAGTATATCCAGGGTTCATTTTCTAGGTCAGAAGAATTTTTGGGAGAAGTAAGAAAGCATGCGATCGCGTCCTTAAATGGTGTTATTTAATCAATTTCAACAAAATATCATTAGTTTATACAAATTTATTTTAGTTCGATTGCGAAACAAGTTCTTATAACTTATACTAATCACTCTCGAGACCTCATTCCTGATGGAATCCATCGCCACGAGGGAGAGAGAAGAGGCATGTGGAATTTAAATGCCTTGCCTAAGGACACGATCGTAACGGCTCCAGCGGGGCTCGAACTCCGGGCCTTTCGCACGTAAAGCGAACGCGCTACCACTGAGCTATCACGACTTCCAAAATATTGTTAAAATGCACAGTATGACCATTAAATACAACATTTGAATAGATAGAGTGCTTTATAATGGGTTGGCCAGTGTATCTTACTGGACAAAATTCTGTATAAAAATTGTAAAAACAAAAACAATTTAGGGACAAGTGGGGCCCCCAGAGGTCGAAGTCAATAATGTGTGGGCCAGTGTATCTTATTAGACACAATTCTGTATAAAAATTGTAAAAACAATTTAGGGAGAAGTGGGGCCCCCTGAGGGCGAAGTCAATAATGTGTGGGCCAGTGTATCTTATAAATGTAAAAAAACAAAAATAAATTAGTGAGAAATTGGGCCCCCAGAGGGCAAAGTCAGGGTCCCTATGGCGACTATTTCGCCCACATCGCCCTCTAGAATGATCCCTGATATCTGAACTCAACTCCTCATTCAAATTTCATCTTAACTATAATAATTAACCTCGTCAGATTGTAAACCGATGACAGTTATGTAACCAATGTGTCCATATGTTTAATTCTGTTATGATTTAAGTGTACCAGTACCGGTAATGAATGAAAAAATATATGAAATTCAATTGAAATTTTGGTCGTTCCAGTTCAGAAAATATCTTATGTACGTTGAATATTGCTTTGTTTCTCGAGAGCACGAGTTTTACATTGTATGTTGGACGTGATCCCATGGGTGTCGGAGCACGAGTTTTACATTGTATGTTGGACGTGATCCCATGGGTGTCGGAGCATGAGTTTTACATTGTATGTTGGACGTGATCCCATGGGTGTCGGAGCACGAGTTTTACATTGTATGTTGGACGTGATCCCATGGGTGTCGGAGCACGAGTTTTACATTGTATGTTGGACGTGATCCCATGGGTGTCGGAGCACGAGTTTTACATTGTATGTTGGACGTGATCCCATGGGTGTCGGAGCATGAGTTTTACATTGTATGTTGGACGTGATCCCATGGGTGTCGGAGCACGAGTTTTACATTGTATGTTGAACGTGATCCCATGGGTGTCGGAGCATGAGTTTTACATTGTATGTTGGACGTGATCCCATGGGTGTCGGAGCACGAGTTTTACATTGTATGTTGGACGTGATCCCACGGGTGTCGGAGCACGAGTTTTACATTGTATGTTGGACGTGATCCCATGGGTGTCGGTTGTTTGTGTTTTCAGGTTGCTGAAATAATTGATGTTGTAGAAACTGCCAAAATATATCAGTTGGGTTCAACAAGAACGAATAAAGGCGTTAAGTTACGGTAAGCATACTTTTTCAACTTAGTTACGGTGAGCATCCCTTTTTCAACTTAGTTACGGTGAGCATCCCTTTTTCAAGTTAATTACAGTGAGCATCCTTTTTCAAGTTAGTTACAGTGAGCATCCTTTTTCAACTTGATTACGGTGACCATCCCTTTTCAACTTGGTTACGGTGACCATCTCTTTTCAACTTGATTACGGTGACCATCTCTTTTCAACTTGGTTACGGTGAGCATCCTTTTTCAACTTGATTACGGTGACCATCCCTTTTCAACTTGGTTACGGTGAGCATCCTTTTTCAACTTGGTTACGGTGACCATCTCTTTTCAACTTGGTTACGGTGAGCATCCTTTTTCAACTTGGTTACGGTGACCATCCCTTTTCAACTTGGTTACGGTGAGCATCCTTTTTCAACTTGGTTACGGTGAGCATCCTTTTTCAACTTGATTACGGTGACCATCTCTTTTCAACTTGGTTACGGTGAGCATCCCTTTTCAACTTGGTTACGGTGAGCATCCTTTTTCAAGTTAGTTACGGTGAGCATCCTTTTTCAACTTAGTTACGGTGAGCATCCTTTTTCAAGTTAATTACAGTGAGCATCCTTTTTCAAGTTAATTACAGTGAGCATCCTTTTTCAAGTTAGTTACAGTGAGCATCCTTTTTCAACTTGATTACGGTGACCATCTCTTTTCAACTTGGTTACGGTGAGCATCCTTTTTCAAGTTAGTTACAGTGAGCATCCTTTTTCAACTTGATTACGGTGACCATCTCTTTTCAACTTGGTTACGGTGAGCATCCTTTTTCAAGTTAGTTACAGTGAGCATCCTTTTTCAACTTGGTTACGGTGACCATCTCTTTTCAACTTGGTTACGGTGAGCATCCTTTTTCAACTTGATTACGGTGACCATCCCTTTTCAACTTGGTTACGGTGACCATCTCTTTTCAACTTGGTTACGGTGAGCATCCTTTTTCAACTTGATTACGGTGACCATCCCTTTTCAACTTGGTTACGGTGACCATCTCTTTTCAACTTGGTTACGGTGACCATCCCTTTTCAACTTGATTACGGTGACCATCCCTTTTCAACTTGGTTACGGTGAGCATCCTTTTTCAACTTGATTACGGTGACCATCTCTTTTCAACTTGGTTACGGTGAGCATCCTTTTTCAACTTGATTACGGTGACCATCCCTTTTCAACTTAGTTACAGTCAGCATCCTTTTTCAACTTGATTACGGTGACCATCCCTTTTCAACTTAGTTACAGTCAGCATCCTTTTTCAACTTGTCATGTGTACATTCTTCAGCTATTTAATTGATTATATGGCAGGTGGTTTCACTGATTGAGAAAGAAATAACATGACTGTCTCTCTTTGTATTTGCACTCCACATTGTTAGAACCACAGGCGTTACTGCATGCAAACTGGCAAAACTCCTTGTCCTATAATATAATGTATTAATCTTTAACGAGAGGCCTCCGTGGCCGAGTGGTTACAGTCTGTGACATAAATCACTTGCCCCTCATCACTGTAGGTCCGAAACCCACTAGGGGTGTCAAGTTATTTCAAGTGAGGAAGCTTTCCTGCTGGCTTGCTGTAGGTTGGTGGTTCTACCTGTGCTTGAAATACTGCTCAGAGGGAGCATCAGTGATCTTCCTCCACCAATAATAGCTAGAGATTCACCGTATGATCTACTCTGTTGGTGTCTCCACCTTACATGCGCCCTGACAGATGTCTCTGTCTCCACCTTAAATGCGTCCTGACAGATGTCTCTGTCTCGACCTTACATGCCCCCTGAGAGATGTCTCTGTCTCCACCTTACATGCCCCCTGAGAGATGTCTCCGTCTCGACCTTGCATGCCCCTTGACAGATGTCTCTGTCTCGACCTTACATGCCCCCTGACGGATGTCTCCGTCTCGACCTTGCATGCCCCCTGACAGATGTCTCTGTCTCCACCTTACATACCCCCTGACGGATGTCTCCGTCTCGACCTTGCATGCCCCTTGACAGATGTCTCTGTCTCGACCTTGCATGCCCCTTGACAGATGTCTCCGTCGCGACCTTGCATGCCCCTGACCTCTGTCTCGACCATGCATGCCCCTTGACAGATGTCTCCGTCGCGACCGTGCATGCCCCCTGACAGATGTCTCTGTCTCCACCTTACATTCGCCCTGACAGATGTCTCTGTCTCCACCATACAAGCCCCTGACAGATGTCTCTGTCTCCACCTTACATTCGCCCTGACAGATGTCTCTGTCTCCACCTTACATGACCCCTGACAGATGTCTCCGTCGCGACCTTGCATGCCCCCTGACAGATGTCTCTGTCTCCACCTTAAATGCGTCCTGAGAGATGTCTCTGTCTCCACCTTACATGCCCCCTGAGAGATGTCTCTGTCTCCACCTTACATGCCCCCTGACAGATGTCTCTGTCGCAACCTTGCATGCCCCCTGACAGATGTCTCTGTCTCGACCTTGCATGCCCCTTGACAGATGTCTCCGTCGCGACCGTGCATGCCCCCTGACAGATGTCTCTGTCTCCACCTTACATTCGCCCTGACAGATGTCTCTGTCTCCACCATACAAGCCCCCTGACAGATGTCTCTGTCTCCACCTTACATTCGCCCTGACAGATGTCTCTGTCTCCACCATACAAGCCCCCTGACAGATGTCTCTCTCTCGACCTTACATGCGCCCTGACAGATGTCTCTGTCTCCACCATACATGCACACGACGGATGTCTCTGTCTCGACCTTACATGCCTCCTGACAGATGTCTCTGTCTCGACCTTACATAACTCGTAACTCCGCGCCTGATTAGGGTCTATGTTGTTTGCTATTTATCCACGTGTTTTAGCTTAGTAAACAGCCTAGAGCCTGATCAGACGACATATTCTGAGCCATCTGATCCGGCTCTATACCGTTTGCAAAATGAATATACTCGTTTCTAGCACAGTAAGGGTGAAACAATCATGTTTTGCAGGCATGGTGGCTCAGAAAGGGTATATAGACTAGAATTTGTATCAAATCAAGACTTCACCGAGACAGAATTCTTCAAATGGAAAGAGGCAGTGATGCTTGGTGGTTCAAGTTTGCCGTCCACGGAAGATGTGCAGAGAAAGCTCAGGGATGTCCAGTCAGCTCATCAGTTCAAGTTTAAAGATGAAGATATTGAAAAAGTATATTTAATATGTCTCACACTGTTGTTGTCTCATTTCTGCTTGTTTTTTGGTATTTTCTATCCATGTATGATCATTTTGCAATTTAGGTATGTTTTACCTAATTCTGTTCTGAAACCAGCTGTTGGGGTGTACAATTAAGTCACTAATTCAGGCTGTCAGTGTCTTTAAATTAGGTCACTAATTCAGGCTGTCAGTGTCTTTAAATTAGGTCACTAATTCAGGCTGTCAGAGTCTGTAAACTACATGTATGTCACTAGTTCAGGCTGTCATGGTCTATAAACTATGTCACTATTTCAGGCTGTCAGGGTCTATAAACTATGTCACTAGTTCAGGCTGTCAGGGTCTATAAACTGTGTCACTAGTTCAGGCTGTCAGGGTCTATAAACTATGTCACTAGTTCAGGCTGTCAGGGTCTATAAACTATGTCACTAGTTCAGGCTTTCAGGGTCTATAAACTATGTCACTAGTTCAGGCTGTCAGGGTCTATATACTGTGCTGTTTATATACACTACCAGTATGTGTTTGCAGTAAATAAATCTGCTGGTACGTTCTGTGGAAGTCCGCCTCTGTGGTCGAGTGGTTAAGATCGCTGACTTGTATACCACTGTAACCTATCATCACTGATGGTCACGGGTTCGAGCCCCGCTCAGACCGTGTCTCATTTATATGAAAAAGTTGGCAGTTTCTTACGGAGGTTGGTGCACCCAAGTACTGGTTAACCGCTGGAGCCTGCCCAGGAAAGGTGTTGTTAGGTAAACTGCCTGCCGGCGATATAGCCCAATATGGTGCTGATGCAGGTGTAAAACCCGAAATAACATAACGTTCTGTGGAAGCATTATTTGTGATCGTATATCTGTCTAGTATGACTGTCCCCTAAACTTACCTTTATGTCCTACTGAGCCAGCAATAACAGACCCATCCAGCAGACCCCGGTGTAGAGGCATACGAGAGAAGGGGTCACAAGCATTACAATATGGTGTATACATGCATACTGATAAGCATAGAGCCTTTGTAATAAGCTATATATCTAGGATATATATGTAGCCCAGGGACTCATATTTAATTATATTAAATAATTATGGATGGTACATAAATATACAGCCAAACCTGTGTTAGTGGTCACCTCTATTAAGTCCGCCTCCGTGGTCGAGTGGTTAAGGTCGCTGACTTGTATACCACTGTAACCTATCATCACTGATGGTCACGGGTTCGATATGAAAAAGTTGGCAGTTTCTTACGGAGGTTGGTGCACCCAAGTACTGGTTAACCGCTGGAGCCTGCCCAGGAAAGGTGTTGTTAGGTAAACTGCCCACCGGCGATATAGCCCAAAATGGTGCTGATGCAGGCGTAAAACCCGAAATATAACATATAACATTTATTATTAAGCAGCCAACCTGTATTAAGCAGCCAGATTCCTGATTTACCAATATGTTGTTTTATTATACATTTGACCTCTATTAAGCAGCCACCTGTGTTAAGCAGCCACTTTCTGTGATTCCCTTGACTGGCTGCTTAACACAGGTTTGACTGTATTCCATAACCCTGCTACAAGCGTACCACCCAATAGTTTTCTCTATATGGCCTAATACAATCACTGGTCTGAGTTATATTATAATTATATAGTATGCGCCATATTATGTTCATGCTGGACTGGTAATCCAGGGATCGCAGGTTCGATTCTCCGTCTGACCCTAATAAAATTAACAGTCTTTCAGATGGGACGTTAAACCGAGGTCTCGTGTCGGTGCTTTACACCATGCACGTAAAAGAACCAGAGGAGACTCTGGAATGGGTCTCTGTCTGTATCATTGCACTATCCTCCAAAACTCTAAAATGACTAATCTCTTCAGGAGGCGTTGCTCATATGGGCAACCGGTAGCGACGATAAATAAACGTAAACCACACACATGTTATTGTATTCTGCATTACTGTTGTGTCTATAGTATTAGGGATGAGTGATAGTGAGTGATGAGCCGGTGAGATGTGTGAATGAGTGAACTGTAACATAACTAATTATGTGCACTTTGCACTGAATGGTTGCATTTCTCTAACACTTCTTCTCTACTTGTCAACAGGATAGGTTGTAAAACCTATCCTTACAGCTAAAATACAACTAAATAAAGTCTATTAAAGAAAATTAGTGAATGCCATCAAGCTTTAAGCTTTCATTCTGTATACAATAGATATATACTGTACATTATGAATGAATAAATATGTTTTAAACCAATGCCATCAAGCTTTAAGCTTTCGATTAAATCCATTTTCACTCTGTATACAATAGATATATACTGTACATTATGAATGAATAAATATGTTTTAATCGAATGCCATCAAGCTTTAAGCTTTCGATTAAATCCATTTTCACTCTGTATACAATAGATATATACTGTACATTATGAATGAATAAATATGTTTTAATCGAATGCCATCAAGCTTTAAGCTTTCGATTAAATCCATTTTCACTCTGTATACAATAGATATATACTGTACATTATGAATGAATAAATATGTTTTAATCGAATGCCATCAAGACTCTGGTAATGTGTGGTTTTTATATTCTTATTTTAAGTTGTAGATATGTATATTTGCAATGATTGTGTAATGAGGTATCATGATTTGGAAAGAATGTTTATGTCTATATTCGTTTTATTACAGGCTTTCTTTTTCCTTATCTCTGAACGAATAAATATTGCATATTGGATTGAACCGAGTTTAGCTAGTCAAATATAACCCTGGTGACATATAACAAATCTAACTAACAGTCCAGTTTAGATGCTACCCGAGTTATTGTAAAATTATTATTTTCTTTCAGATTGTTGCTGAAAAACAGAGATTTAAAAAGAATCCTCATAATTATGCATTAAAGAAAACAGATTTATTAAAACAACGGGTAAGTATCAGCGTTTGCTCTCGAAGCTACTATCAGTGAATACCAAGTCATCCTGTAGCGAGTTACCTGTCATCCTGTAGTGAGTTACCTGTCATCCTGTAGTGAGTTACCTGTCATCCTGTAGCGAGTTACCTGTCATCCTGTAGCGAGTTACCTGTCATCCTGTAGTGAGTTATCCTGTAGCGAGTTACCTGTCATCCTGTAGCGAGTTACCTGTCATCCTGTAGCGAGTTACCTGTCATCCTGTAGTGAGTTACCTGTCATCCTGTAGCGAGTTACCTGTCATCCTGTAGCGAGTTACCTGTCATCCTGTAGCGAGTTACCTGTCATCCTGTAGCGAGTTACCTGTCATCCTGTAGCGAGTTACCTGTCATCCTGTAGTGAGTTACCTGTCATCCTGTAGTGAGTTACCTGTCATCCTGTAGTGAGTTACCTGTCATCCTGTAGCGAGTTATCTGTCATCCTGTAGTGAGTTACCTGTCATCCTGTAGTGAGTTACCTGTCATCCTGTAGCGAGTTACCTGTCATCCTGTAGTGAGTTACCTGTCATCCTGTAGTGAGTTACCTGTCATCCTGTAGCGATTTACCTGTCATCCTGTAGTGAGTTACCTGTCATCCTGTAGCGATTTACCTGTCATCCTGTAGTGAGTTACCTGTCATCCTGTAGTGAGTTACCTGTCATCCTGTAGCGATTTACCTGTCATCCTGTAGTGAGTTACCTGTCATCCTGTAGTGAGTTACCTGTCATCCTGTAGCGAGTTACCTGTCATCCTGTAGCGAGTTACCTGTCATCCTGTAATGAGTTACCTGTCATCCTGTAGTGAGTTATCCTGTAGCGAGTTACCTGTCATCCTGTAGCGAGTTACCTGTCATCCTGTAGCGAGTTACCTGTCATCCTATAACGAGTTATCTGTCATCCTGTAGCGAGTTACCTGTCATCCTGTAACAAGTTACCTGTCATCCTATAACCAGTTATCTGTCATCCTGTAGCGAGTTACCTGTCATCCTGTAGCGAGTTACCTGTCATCCTGTAGCAAGTTACCTGTCATCCTGTAGCAAGTTACCTGTCATCATGTAGCGAGTTACCTGTCATCCTGTAGCAAGTTACCTGTCATCCTGTAGCAAGTTACCTGACATCCTATAGCGAGTTACCTGTCCATCTCTGAACATCTTACAGTTGTCTACACTACAACTCCAAATATTTCGATTGTGCCTTTAGGCAAGGCATTTAAATTCCACGTTGCCTCTTCTCTCTCCCTCGTGGCAATTGATTCCATCAGGAATACGGTCTCGAGAGTGAGTGATTAACATAGTTGTAAGAACTTAAATCGAGCTACAATAAATTTGTATAAACTAATCCATTTAAGGAACTGTATTTCCTGTTCTGCGTGTGTTTGTTAAAAGCAGGTTTTGATGTGTAATTATTTGTAGGAGGAGGCAGAGATCAATGGTGATCATGAGATGACGGTGAAGTTCCAGGCAGAACTGGACAGTCTGGAGGAGCGGGCGGAGGATCTCGACAAACAGAGGAGTCAGAGCATTAGTTCTATCAGGTATACTGCATGCCATGCAACTGCACAATTCTAATAACTGTTCTATGCTGCTCTTGTATTCTCCATCACAGCTAGAGGATAGCACTCCAGGGTTCTTTCTAGGTCAGAATTGCGTCCTTAAATGGTGTTACTTAATAAATTGCAACAGAATATGGTTAAACTGCACAGTATGACCATTAAATACAACATTTGAATAGAAGGAGTGTTTTATAATTGGCTAGTGTATCTTACTGCACAAAAATTTGTATGAAAATTGTAAAATAAAAACATTTAGGGAGAAGTGGGGCCCCCAGAGGGCGATGTCAGGGTCCCTAGGGCGACTATTTCACCCATATTGCCCTCTAGAATGAACCCGGGTACTCGGAGAAATGCAAACCCCAGCATTCCCTAAATCGAATAAACTTCCTACAAGATCAACCCTCTATACATATATATCCACAAAGTTTCATCAAAATCAATCCAGTCATCCTGTCCACACACAGGCACAGCCAAAAACATTAACCCTCATTCCTAATGGCTGTAGTTAATTATGTGTAGTCTAAGGTGTGTATGATCATTGAATACATTTCTACTTGACTGTTCACAACAGGAAATGTTTTACTCCCGCAATTGTATATGATGTCTGATGCAGCTCTTCATGATTAAAGGTGCTTTTTGACAGCTACAGCCCCTCATTCACTATAATGCATGTACAGTAAAATTTACTGTTGTGGAGATTTAGTTTATGCACATTTATTTTAGCTCAATTGCGAAACAAGTTCTTACAACTTATATTAATCACTCTCGAGACCTCATTCCTGATGGAATCCATCGCCACGAGGGAGAGAGAAGAGGCAACGTGGAAATTAAATGCCTTGCCTAAGGGCACAAAAGGCTCCAGCGGGGCTCGAAATGCCTTGCCTAAGGGCACAAACGGCTCCAGCGGGGCTCAAACTCCGGACATTTCGCACCTGAAGCGAATGTGCATCCACTGCGCTATCATGACTTCCACAATGGAGATTTCAATAATACCGTAATCGTTTATATATAAGACGCAGGTTTTTTTCAGCCAAAATCTCATCCAAAAGTCTGCTGCATCCTATAGACTTGTGACCTAGTACTCGAGGTACTAAGAATTTAATCAGTTCATTCACCAAAGCTTACATTTCCTGTAGACTTGTGACCCTAGTACTCGAGGTACTAAGAATTTAATCAGTTCATTCACCAAAGCTTACATTTCCTATAGACTTGTGACCCTAGTACTCGAGGTACTAAGAATTTAATCAGTTCATTCACCAAAGCTTACATTTCCTATAGACTTGTGACCCTAGTACTCGAGGTACTAAGAATTTAATCAGTTCATTCACCAAAGCTTACATTTCCTATAGACTTGTGACCCTAGTACTCGAGGTACTAAGAATTTAATCAGTTCATTCACCAAAGCTTACATTTCCTATAGACTTGTGACCCTAGTACTCGAGGTACTAAGAATTAATCAGTTCATTCACCAAAGCTTACATTTCCTATAGACTTGTGACCCTAGTACGCGAGGTACTAAGACTTTAATCAGTTCATTCACCAAAGCTTACATTTCCTGTAGACTTGTGACCCTAGTACTCGAGGTACTAAGACTTTAATCAGTTCATTCACCAAAGCTTACATTTCCTATAGACTTGTGACCCGACCCTAGTACTCGAGGTACTAAGAATTTAATCAGTTCATTCACCAAAGCTTACATTTCCTATAGACTTGTGACCCGACCCTAGTACTCGAGGTACTAAGAATTTAATCAGTTCATTCACCAAAGCTTACATTTCCTATAGACTTGTGACCCGACCCTAGTACTCGAGGTACTAAGACTTTAATCAGTTCATTCACCAAAGCTTACATTTCCTATAGACTTGTGACCCTAGTACTCGAGGTACTAAGAATTTAATCAGTTCATTCACCAAAGCTTACATTTCCTATAGACTTGTGACCCTAGTACTCGAGGTACTAAGACTTTAATCAGTTCATTCACTTACATTTTCAAATATATTGTGTCTTCATTTAGCTTAAAGTTTTAAGATCTGCATCCAGTAAAAACATCGATTATTTCCCGGTAGGCGGTTATGTTTTGCTTACAATATTCAGGGGAGATTACCCTGTTCTCGAGGTATTGCTATCACGCCCTGGATGATGTAATTATATGTGAACTAACAACATCATTTTTATTATAGTTTTTTACTTTTAATCAACCACGTGTGGGTAAATAAGTTATTAATGTGATGTTTACAACATTGCCATCACTTTTTGAGTAGCACCATACACTCGTCTGAGATTTTATAGACATTTGTTTACACATTTATCGGAGTCATTAGTGATTCATTCATTCATGAAACTGGGTCATCAGACGATATCAAAACATTGCAATTGTTTGATTATTGTACGTTCACTGTCGATAAATAGACATGTATATGAACAGTGTATGTGAGGCTAGTCTCTATCTTCTAATAGTAACTTGCTCCTTTTAGTGTGGCAGGCTCATATTTTGGTTATGTGAGACCTCTCTGTTTGGTCTATGTGAGACCGCATATATACTGAGTCAAAAAAGAAACGATACCTGGTGTTTATGTGTCTATAATTTCAACATTTATTAAGAAAATTCTTTGAAAATTTATAAGATGATAGTCCAACATGTTTGAAAGAGGAGCACATAAAGCATAATGAGCCTCCGAAACTGTCTGCTGCGTGATGACGTAATTCGTCGGACAGGGGTCTAATGGAGTTTTCACACAGACGTCAATACCGAGTATGGGCACCATTTGCGTCTCTCACTGCAATGCACCGCCGTCGCATCGAACGGAAGAGTGTGTGAATCTCTTGCTGGTCAATATTTGTCCACTCCTGACGCAAAACATCCCTCAGTTGGTTTAACGTTACCGGCTGACGTCGTCTGACGCGGCGGTCTAATGTATCCCACAAATGTTCTATGGGTGACAAGTCTGGTGACAAAGCAGGCCACGGCAGTGTTTCAATATTGTTCTGCTCCAATAATGTGGTGGAAATCCGAGCAGTATAACACCTGGCGTTGTCCTGTTGGAACAGTGTGACGTTTCTGTTGGCGTTAAACAACGGCACAACAACTGGCGCAAGGATCTCATCACAGTACCGCTGGGCGATTAGGTTCCCGTCCACCACTAACAGTTCAGTGCGACTGCCGAAGGTGATACCGCCCCACGCCATAACGCTTCCGCCCCCGAACAGATCGACCTGACGTACACATGCGTCGGCGTAACGTTCACCGCGTCTGCGATATACCCACTCTCTGCCATCCGCTCGACGCAAACAGAACCGCAATTCATCGCTAAACATCACCGAATTCCACTGTAACCGAGTCCAGCGAGCACGTTCCGTCGTCCATTCCCGCCGTACGTCACGGTGACGTCGTGTCAGGATGGGTCCAACGTATGGACGATAGGCACGAATGCCACGTTCACCGAGCCGGTTCCTGACTGTTTGTGCACTGATGCGATTGTTGGTCATCCCAGGAGTAACGGCAGCTGTGTGCGTAGCAGGTAGGAACCGGTCACGTAAATGTGACGTCCGAATGTAACGGTCCTGTTCACGCGTCGTCACACGTGGTCGACCAGATCTTGGACGGTCGTCCACCGATCCATGTGTTCGATAACGTCGAAGTAGACGCGTTATCGTGATCCGCGTAACCCCGAGTCGATTTGCGACGTCACGCTGACGTAAACCGCCGTCAATCATGCCAATGGCACGCATTCTCTGATTGCGGTTTAGCCTAGGTATTTTGTTAGAGGTAACAATGGGTATGCAAGGTGTTTTTCCTCGATGATAATGCAATACCAGTACAATAAACCGGTTTTCCGATTTGTACATGTGTAGGAAGTTGTCTTTGTTGAGGAGCACGTGCAAATCGGAAATTCGGCGTTCCAGGATTATCGGGTGTTTATTTACCTGTGTTTATGGTTGGCTGACGTTGCAATAAGATACCCGGTACTGATACGTAATAATATATTAAACCTTTCTATGGTTTTATACGTTTTACGTCATTTTTAGTTTGGTATCGTTTCTTTTTTGACTCAGTATATGTTTTAATGACCTTTTTGACCTTCTTACCTGGACTATGGGATTCTAGCTCTTTGATGGTTGGTGCTCGTTTCATGATATCACGTCACTGAGTTGTGGAAAATTTGAAGTGATCTTCAAATGCAGTCTTGTTAAATCTTTTGAACTAATACATTAGTACAATAGTACTGGATAAATTAGAATGGTACGTATTGCTGGTGTTGTCTATTGTTTACACCGTTTGTGTTGGTTTGTTCTAGAAATGAGCTGATTCGGAAATTAAATGTTAGAACCGGTTTTTGGTAATTTCGCGTTCCATGCAAATTGTACATGAATTCCTAAAAATGGCGGTGTATTGAATTCATCTATCACATCTATATACTCTTTGCACATTCTGTTATTTAACTTGCAGATCTAAACTAACAACTAAGAGTGACTTTTTTTTCATTGTTTTATACAATATATATTATTGCAATCCATCACCAATAATATTAACTACAAAAATAATACAACCTTTCAGATAATTCATTAAAATTTATAAAATATTACATATATGTACTTGTGTCTATTTCAATCACAGTGTTAATGATCCGGTGCACTACATTAGTGTCCATTTCATTGAAAATGCCTGAAGTAAGTAATGTGTTCAGTGCATCTACTTTTGCATCCCTTGGTCTTGGTACCACTTGGTGCATATGATAGTCCTTGTATCTCTCAGGAGGTTTTCTCACCCTACCTGATTTTCTTGGAAATGATTTTTCTCCTGTTCTTCTGTCCAGTACTTGTACTAAGTCTGACGTCTTATCTCTAACATTATCTTCTATATATTCAACTGTGGTTGTCCTATCATCACTTGTAGCTCCTTCTACCTCAGTATGCTTTTCACCTTCTACTTCCCTATCCTCTATGCGAGTATCTTCCTCTACCTCTATATCCTCAGTACCTTCAATCTCGGTATCATTATCGATAATACCTTCTACATCTACATGTATATAATATTTTCTTCCGTCGTATCTTCTGTTGTTCGGCTATCGTGGTTTTCTGTATGAATACCTTGCCTATCTGTACCATCTGCAGCTGCACTGGTGTTCTGTTTTACTCGAGTTTCTTCTCTTCGATGCGCATCTGTAGCTTCAATATCTCTTCCAATATCATGTCTTCTTGCTATCTCTGTAGCAAATACTCTATCTCTTCAGTCTATTTCAGGTATATGGGCATCCCCATTTATGTGCATATGTCCTATGTACTCTTCACCTGACTCATCAGTGACGTCACTGTCATAACAATTCTTTGCTACCTCTTTAATATCTGTTGATGCTACCTTAGTATCATCTTTCTCCTCCAACTTTTTTACTATGTTCTTCCTTGGCTTCGGTACTGGTCTGAGCTCTTTCGTTTCCTCTTCTATCTCTTCTTATCAATGGCAATAGGTGATTCCTGTGTAAGGTCTTTTCAACTCCTGTCTTCGATCGAAGTTTGAATACAGGTATATCAGTCTGTATTTGTTCAATGACTTCATACGGTTCTAATTCGTATTTGTCGGCTAGTTTGTGTTTTCCTTCGCCATGATATAAAATTTTGACTAGAACAATGTCTCCCTCTGATATTTTCGATGCCTTTGCTTTTTTATCCCTTTTTCTGCTTTTCTCTGGCTTTATCAGCGTGTTGTTTTGCTATATCATGTGTTACTTTAAACCTCTCCTTCAATTCTCCAATATATTCTTTTGTTGTTTTGTTGTAGGCTTCAGTTTCATCAATCACGGACTCGAATGCTGAGTCAATTGGTAACTTTGGTGTCCTACCAAACATTAACTCAAAAGGTGCTAGTTTGGTGTCTTGTACAATTATACGCATAGACGAGTGAGGGTATATAACTCTTCCAGTTTAGTATTTTGCTCTGGTTCAAGTGTACCTAGCATATTCAGAAGGGTCCGATTCCATCGTTCCGTACAACCATTTCCCATAGGATGATATGGTGTAGTACGTGATTTCTTCATGCCCATGATGTTACAAAGCTCCTTTATTAAGTTAGATTCGAAGTTTGCTCCTTGGTCTGTATGAAGTTTAGATGGTATTCCATAGTGAACGATGAAGTTGTTGTAAAATGCTTCGGCAGTAGTTTTAGCGGTTTGATTCTTTGTCGGAACAGCGAGTGCGTATTTAGTAAAATGATCCGTTATAACTAGAATGTTGCCGAATCCTTTTGAAGGTTCTAAAGTTAGATAATCCATACTGACGAGTTCTAATGGATATGTTGTCGTAATGTTCACTAATTCGGAACGAGTGTTAGTAGTTGCTTTCCTCATGTTACACCTTCCACATGTTGCAACCCAGTCCTCTGTGTCCTTAGCCATTCCAGGCCAAAAGTACCTTTCCCGAAGTAATGATATGGTTCTATCCCGTCCGGGATGACCGATCTCATTATGTAGACCTTTAAGAACCTCGGGTCTATACACTTCAGGTAACACTAACTGGTATGTGATTTGTTCACCCTCTTTCCATATTCTATATAAGACACCTCTGATGATCTTAAGGCTATCGAAATGACGTCGCATAAAAAGATCTTCTCTAGTGGAACATTGTTGTCTATCTGGTAGACAACCATCTATAACTGTCTGTCTCCATCTTTCTATCAGTGCGTCTTCGCGTTGTTGTTTTCTAATCTGCCTATATTCTATTTGGGCCATCGGTGTTCCTGGCGTATCGGTTACATCCACAATGTTAATATTCGCTACAGGTATAATTTCAATGTATGGTGTTTCGTTGGAAGAACAACATATGGCTTTTACTGATTGGTCCTCTATTTTTATGTAACTGTCTCCATCCTCTTGCATATGTTCATGTGGATATCTACTCATTGCGTCAGCATCTATGTTCTTTCGGCCTTGTCTGTATTTGATGTCAAAATTGTACTCGCCTAATGCTGATGCCCATCTTTGACCTGTCGCGTCTAGTTTGGCTGTTGTGAGAATGTACGTGAGAGGATTGTTGTCGGTGAGTGCAGTAAAATGGTTAATGGCTAAATAGTCTTTGAATTTCTCAGTAACAGCCCATTTCAATGCTAAAAATTCCAACTTAAAGGCAGAGTAATTCTGTTCTGACTTGTTTAGTGATCTTGAAGCGAAAGCTATGACTCTTTGTCCTGGTATATAACTGCTCCAAGTCCTTTACCTGATGCATCTGTGTGAGAATGTCTTTCAAGTCGTCAAAAATTTCTTGTTCAGTATTGGTCCATTTCCATTCTTTTACTGGTTTTGATCGTTTCTGTTTCTTTGTTGGAGTGCCTGATAGTAGATCGGTAAGTGGTTTTGTGATTTTGGAGAAATCTCGGATAAACCTCCGATAATAACCAGCGAAGCAAACAAATGACTTTAGTTCATCGCTGTTTCTTGGTGTAGGCCACTTTCTTATTCTCTCAATCTTTTCTGGGTCAGTTTCTATGCCTTCCGCACTGACCACATGTCCCAAGAAGTGTACCTTTTCTTGAATAAAAAAGCATTTCTCTGAAGATAGTTTAAGATTGACTTCTCTTAAGCGTGTTAAGACTTTGTCAATTCTATCTAAATGTTCTTCGTATGTGTTGGAAAAGATAATAAGATCGTCTAGATATATGACACATATTGTCATGTTGTAATCGCCTAGACATTCCTCCATTAGACGTTGGTATGTTGCCGGCGAGTTTGAAAGTCCAAATGGCATTTTTACATATTCGAAAAAACCTAACGGTCCTACTGTGAAGGCTGTTCTTTCCTTGTGGGTGTCTTCAAAATCCACTTGGTGATAGCCTGCCTTCATGTCAATAGTACTAAAATACCGAGAGCCATGTAAAATGTCAAAAACCTCTTCCATGCGTAGAAGTGCATTTGCGTCTTTGACGCTTCGTTTGTTCAGCATGCAATAGTCTACGCACATACGAAGCTTTCCATTTTTCTTTCGCACGAGGACTACATTACTTGCCCAAGGCGAACAGGACTTTTTAATAATACCTGCTTCTAGTAAATCTTCAAGGTGTTTTCTAACTTCTTCTATCATTTGTGGGGGTATTCTGCGATGTGGTTGTTTAAACGGAGTTTGAAATTCTGAAAGTAGATCTATTCGATGTTTAATTTTATCGCATGTACCAATATCTATGTCACTTTTCGAGAATATGTCAATATGTTTCTGCAGTATGTCCCTAATCTGTTTTGTTTGTTCTATGTTCAGTTCATGATTTGTGTCTATGTTGATTTGTTTCATTACTTCCTCCTCTATGGTAATTTTCTCTAAGTCTTCGATCAAGTTATCTTGTAGTGTAACTGGTTGTAATTCACACAACACTGCTTTTGGTGAGATGACAACAGTGTTTGTGGTCAAGTTTGACAATGTCACTATGACCTGCCTGTTCTTTCCTGGTTTGTAATTAAGAACACCAGGTGTTATGTCGATGAAATCAGGCAATGTTGACTTCTCTGTTTCATGTATGATAGCATATGTTTGACCATAATCTAATTCTTTGTCTGTGTGACCAACAATGTTTCAGCGTTTCATTTGGTCCCAGGGTAAGCTTGTCGCCTTTAGCGCATCTGATGAGAGCTATCCTGTTCTTATTACACTTAAGTTCTTTCTCTCTTAGGTGGATGATTCTAAATGAGATGTACCATGGCATATGCAAACCTGCTTTCTGTAGCCAATGATTCCCAAAGTTCTCTTTGACTTCTGTCAGCAATTCAGAGAGTATATTGGTGCCAATTATCACAGGTGTTTTCTCTGAATAGTTGGTATCGGGTGTAATCAAAAAGAGACAAGTGTGAGGTGTAGATTTAGTAAGGCCTTTGTTGATGTTCAAGTCTGCTTCAATATAGCCATGGTAGGGTAAAGGCTTGCCATCAACACATTCGACTCTCAAAATGTCTGTCAATGGCTTAATTGGAATGTCTGCAAGATATTTCTCATAGAAATTGTTAGCTATAGCACTAACGCAGCTTCCACTATCTAATAAGGCTGTAGTGTTTTGATTGCTTATTGTAATAGCAACTTCATTGCTGTCTCCAACTAATTTAGGATCTTGCCCATATTTAGTGCCTTTGTCTGATCCTACTACAGAGGCACTTAGGCTTTTGGGCAGTTCTTTGCAATATGTCCTTTGAAACCGCAGTTGTAGCATACTTGCGCTGGACGGAATGTATTGGTAGCAAGAGGTCTTTGTGGTGTGTAATTTCCTCTTCCACGCGTATTACTGTTGAAGTTTCCTCTACTCATAAAGTTGCCACTGTATCCACCTCGACCGTGATCACCTCTTCCATAACCTCTATTGTACCCTCTGTAATAACCACCACTATATTCCTGACTCCGATTATCCTCTTTCTTTTCTCTCTCTAATCTCTCTACTCTTTCATTCAGCTTGAGTAGTAGTTCCTTAACCTCACTAAGTTCTGATTTGGGTTTTTCGGGATTAATGGCATGGCATTTCTTTGCATCTGTGCCAGTTGGTGTAATTTCAGCTTCCATTTTTCGCAGTTCAATTTTAAAGATATCGTATTCTTTGACAGTGTCAAATTTATATCCGGCCATTTGTTTCAAGTTTTGTTTAAGACCGTTAAACAATAATTTCTTCATCCTCTCCTCATCTCGAAATTCAATTCCTCCCAAGTCAATAGCCAACTCATGCAGATCTTCTAATCTGGCAGCATATGTTGCAACATCCTCATTATGTTTCTGTTCGATGGAGTATAATTTCTGTAGTACACTTTCTGGCGTTTCAATGCTCCCAAATTCTCTCTCCAGTTTCCTTATGGCTACATCTAATGTCAATCCCGTTCCAGCTCTTCTTAGATGATCACTGGCTTTTCCTTTCAGTGCTCTCCTAATGCCATAAAGTATTTGGTCTTGATTAAATACATTGTCGGAGACTAAACTGTCGACTTCGTATTTAAAGGTAGGCCAACTGACATCTCCCTTATTGAGTTCACCGAAAAAAGTGGGCAATCTCGGAAAATTGTACTTTTTCGTTTGTTCGACTGGTTCATGACTAGGCTCCCCACCCATAGTCATCTTTCCCATCATCCGCATCATATACATTAAGTCATCGGTATTCTCTACTTTGGGTGTGAAAGGTAAAGAATGAAATGCTTTTAATAATTTCTCATCTTCCTTCGATATATGACGATGTTCCTCCTCTCCACCTGTCGCCATGTCTAATTTTTCTTTATCTCCCTCCTAACTAACGCTGTACACCCAAGTATTCACTTCTTATTGCAGAACACAATGTTCGATGCAATATGTCACAATTAAAATTGTTAATATATACCACAAAAGTCAATATATTACAATAAACAGTATGTATAACATGTTTGTGTAGAACACAATATTCACAATGTGTCACTATATGAATGTCAATGTAAAACACAACATTCAGTTAATTATTCACTATATCACAATTGAAGAATTATCACACACAATCTCCAATTAATTTCACAATGTTAATCAAATCCTAGCACTATGTCACATCACACCACTTACTGTGTGTACATTTCAATATCCGTCAATACACCACGTTGCAATATGCAATGTTTGTTTATATACACTAAAACGTGTTGCAATAAGCGACTGTATATATATCCGTGTTCACTAATTAAACCATTCCACGTATCTCCAACGTTCAATTTCCAGGGTAACAGCAAGTATTTGCTATTTCAAAATCACAGGAATTCACTAATCCAGAATCGAGTTGTTATATCTATATAATCAGTTCATGACAACATTCAGCAGTGTGAGTTCACCAATATAATTCAAAGTGTCAGTTCACTAATATAATTCAAAGTGTCAGTTCACCAATATAATCCAGCGTCAGTTCACTAATATAATCCAGTGTCAGTTCACTAATATAATCCAGTGTCAGTTCACTAATATAATCCACAGTGTCAGTTCACTAATATAATCCAGTGTCAGTTCACTAATATAATCCACAGTGTCAGTTCACTAATATAATCCAGTGTCAGTTCACTAATATAATCCAGTGTCAGTTCACTAATATAATCCAGTGTCAGTTCACTAATATAATCCAGTGTCAGTTCACTAATATAATCCACAGTGTCAGTTCACTAATATAATCCAGTGTCAGTTCACTAATATAATCCACAGTGTCAGTTCACTAATATAATCCAGTGTCAGTTCACTAATATAATCCAGTGTCAGTTCACTAATATAATCCAGTGTCAGTTCACTAATACAATCCACAGTGTCAGTTCACTAATATAATCCAGTGTCAGTTCACTAATATAATCCAGTGTCAGTTCACTAATATAATCCAGTGTCAATTCACTAATATAATCCAGTGTCAGTTCACTAATATAATCCACAGTGTCAGTTCACTAATATAATCCAGTGTCAGTTCACTAATATAATCCACAGTGTCAGTTCACTAATATAATCCAGTGTCAGTTCACTAATATAATCCAGTGTCAGTTCACTAATATAATCCACAGTGTCAGTTCACTAATATAATCCACAGTGTCAATTCACTAATATAATCCAGTGTCAGTTCACTAATATAATCCAGTGTCAGTTCACTAATATAATCCACAGTGTCAGTTCACCAATATAATCCACAGTGTCAGTTCACTAATATAATCCACAGTGTCAGTTCACTAATATAATCCTGTGTCAGTTCACTAATACAATCCACAGTGTCAGTTCACTAATACAATCCAGTGTCAGTTCACTAATACAATCCAGTGTCAGTTCACTAATATAATCCAGTGTCAGTTCACTAATACAATCCACAGTGTCAGTTCACTAATACAATTCACAGCGTCAGTTCACCAATATAATCCAGTGTCAGTTCACTAATACAATCCAGTGTCAGTTCACTAATATAATCCAGTGTCAGTTCACTAATATAATCCAGTGTCAGTTCACTAATACAATCCACAGTGTCAGTTCACTAATACAATCCACAGTGTCAGTTCACTAATACAATCCACAGTGTCAGTTCACTAATACAATCCACAGTGTCAGTTCACTAATATAATCCACAGTGTCAGTTCACTAATATAATCCACAGTGTCAGTTCACTAATATAATCCAGTGTCAGTTCACTAATATAATCCACAGTGTCAGTTCACTAATATAATCCACAGTGTCAGTTCACTAATATAATCCACAGTGTCAGTTCACCAATATAATCCACAGTGTCAGTTCACTAATATAATTCAAAATGTATATGATATCTGGCATACACATAGCATAACCGTTACTAAATAACACGTTTACTCTTTCACAATTTACTAGTGACCGACTGATTGTATAGAACCATAATAGTAAAGTAGTACAAAGGTGTAACTAGTAAAATCAACAATAGCACATCACAATAGTGCCAGATATAAAAACAACAATAGCATATGTACATTCCATTTTCATTATTATACACTTACCAATATAAGGTACTGACCACCTTTCTTCCTCACACACACCAGTGCCACTCTTAGTTGTTAGTTTAGATCTGCAAGTTAAATAACAGAATGTGCAAAGAGTATATAGATGTGATAGATGAATTCAATACACCGCCATTTTTAGGAATTCATGTACAATTTGCATGGAACGCGAAATTACCAAAACCGGTTCTAACATTTAATTTCCGAATCAGCTCATTTCTAGAACAAACCAACACAAACGGTGTAAACAATAGACAACACCAGCAATACGTACCATTCTAATTTATCCAGTACTATTGTACTAATGTATTAGTTTAAAAGATTTAACAAGACTGCATTTGAAGATCACTTCAAATTTTCCACAACTCAGTGACGTGATATCATGAAACGAGCACCAACCAATCAAAGAGCTAGAATCCCATAGTCCAGGTAAGAAGGTCAAAAAGGTCATTAAAACATATATGCGGTCTCACATAGACCTAACAGAGAGGTCTCACATAACCAAAATATGAGCCTGCCACATTAGTACCGATAACTTAGCAACATTTTGGATATTTTGGACACTGGCCATGCATTTTACGATAGCGTTTATGGTCGAGTGAACATTTGATGAAGTACCGACAACTCTATTTTTGTATTTTCACAAACTCTGATTATTTTCTTTGCTCTTACATGTAAATCAGATGCGTTTGA
The DNA here is from genome assembly GCA_014843695.1 of Archivesica marissinica. Classification (NCBI taxonomy): domain Eukaryota; kingdom Metazoa; phylum Mollusca; class Bivalvia; order Venerida; family Vesicomyidae; genus Archivesica; species Archivesica marissinica. The sequence continues at coordinate 66,691,936 of CM026404.1, forward strand.
TATATGAAAATAATCTGTTTTTCTCAGGAATTTCTCTGTTTTTATAGTTTTCGCTCTATCCGTCCACACCCATGAAATGGTACTTACCTGGATGGCTAAGAGAATAATAGATTTACTGTCTAGTTGTCTAGGGTTAAGGGTTATGTGGCTATTAAACTTTCATGTGGCTACCAATATCCATCTATGTGGCTATAGAGAAGAAAAGAATAGCCACTTAACCCATTTCATTCTGGATACATTTAAAGGTTTTTGCAAACAACATAGATCCAGACCAGACGCTGCGTGCTGATCAGGATCTATGTTGTTTGCTACATAGCCAAGTGTCTTAGCAAGATCATCTGAATAGCAAACAGCATAGAGCCTGATCAGACTGCACGTTCTGTGGCGGCTGATATGGCTCTATGTTCTTTGCAAATACCGTTTGAATGGTATCCAGAATGAAATGGGTTAATATACAATTTAGGGTACGTCCGTCCCAATCAATATTTCCAGTCCGGGCTGTAACTTCTTGGTTTACTGTCTTAAACTCCCTACCGATCTATATACAAAGGATTACTGTAGCTTTCATGTCAGTCCATTTGTCATTGTATTATTTATGTGTAGAATGTGTATCTGTGTTTTATAAATTATGACGAATAAGTCACAGACTACGTAACCAGATTATGTTATTTTGCAGCTACGTAAACTAGCGTAACCAACTACGTAACCAGATTATGTTATTTTGCAGCTATGTAAACCAGCGTAACCAACTACGTAACCAGATTATGTTATTTTGCAGCTATGTAAACCAGCGTAACCAACTACGTAACCAGATTATGTTATTTTGCAGCTATGTAAACCAGCGTAACCAACTACGTAACCAGATTATGTTATTTTGCAGCTATGTAAACTAGCGTAACCAACTACGTAACCAGATTATGTTATTTTGCAGCTATGTAAACCAGCGCAACCAACTACGTAACCAGATTATGTTATTTTGCAGCTATGTAAACTAGCGTAACCAACTACGTAACCAGATTATGTTATTTTGCAGCTATGTAAACCAGCGTAACCAACTACGTAACCAGATTATGTTATTTTGCAGCTATGTAAACTAGCGTAACCAACTACGTAACCAGATTATGTTATTTTGCAGCTATGTAAACCAGCGTAACCAACTACGTAACCAGATTATGTTATTTTGCAGCTATGTAAACCAGCGTAACCAACTACGTAACCAGATTATGTTATTTTGCAGCTATGTAAACTAGTGTAACCAACTACGTAACCAGATTATGTTATTTTTCAGCTACATAAACCAGCGTAACCAACTACGTAACCAGATTATGTTATTTTTCAGCTACATAAACCAGCGTAACAGACTACGTAACCAGATTATGTTATTTTGCAGCTACATAAACCAGCGTAACCAACTACGTAACCAGATTATGTTATTTTTCAGCTACATAAACCAGCGTAACCAACTATGTAACCAGATTATGTTATTTTTCAGCTACATAAACCAGCGTAACCAACTACATAACCAGATTATGTTATTTTTCAGCTACATAAACCAGCGTAACAGACTACGTAACCAGATTATGTTATTTTGCAGCTACATAAACCAGCGTAACCAACTACGTAACCAGATTATGTTATTTTGCAGCTACATAAACCAGCGTAACAGACTACGTAACCAGATCGAAAAGGAAGAGGCAATGAAAAATGAATTCCAGGCTATGAAGGGTGCTGCTGCTGATCCATTCACGAGGCGTCATAGTCGACCTACTCTAGTCACTAAGGTAACCACGACCTCTTTATGTTTCTCATAGAGAGGCTAGCCTCGTTGTCTGTCAATCACTTGTCCGTCATCGTGGTTGATTCGAGAGCTGATAGAACACTGCCACTTCAGTTGTGTTTTACATTATGAAAATATTATGTTTTAACACTGGTGAGTCCGCCTCTGTGGTCGAGTGGTTAATGTCGCTGACTTACATACCACTGTAATTTATCTTCACTGATGGTCACAGGTTCGAGCCCCGCTCAGGCCGTGTCTCATTTATATGAAAAAGTTAGCTGTTTCTTACAAGTACTTGTTAACAATGGAGCATGTCCAGCAAAAGTGTTGACAGGAAAACTGTACGCTGATTGTACATACGATATAGCCCAAAATTGTGCTGATGCAGGCGTAAAACCCAAACAACCAAGTTTAACACCAATCAAGGCCTAAAGTGAGTAGCTGCTATATCACACCCTGTACGAGGCGAAATGAGCTGTATCCATTAATGAATATTTAAATTGGAAATTGAATATTACTTACTAATGAAGGTGTGTTTTACGTTTATTTATAGCCGCTACCGGTTGCCCATATGAGCGACGCCTCCTGAAGATTTGATATTTTCGGAGGATAGTGCAATGATACAGACAGTGACCCATTCCAGAGACTCCTCTGGTTCTTTTACGTGCACGGTGTAAAGCACCGACACGAGACCACTCGTTAAAGTCCCATCTCAAAGACTGTTCATTTTATTAGGGTCAGACGGGGGATCGAACCTGCGATCCCTGAATTACCAGTCCAGCATGTTAACTACTGGACTACAGATCCGTCTGTACTTACTAATACAGGTGTTGCATTTGCTTTTAAACGGTAAATTGCATCCCTAATCCCTATCCCTAATGAATATCCTCAAATAATGCCAACGTCTAGTACCGTGTGTGATTTAGAGTGGGCTGGTATAGTTGATTGGATTTAAATATTTTAACTTTCTTGTTATCATCATTCAATCCACTGCGTTGCCTGTTTCACCCGTAAATGTGCTGTACATACAAGTCTCTGCACTGAGATGACGGCCTTTAAATGATTACAGCGAAAATGTAACTTGTAACCCTGAATTTACTAATTGTAATGGTTATATTTTAACTGTAGTCAAGAGATCCAGCCATCTAATTGTAATGGTTATATTTTAACTGTAGTCAAGAGATCCAGCCATCTAATTGTAATGGTTATATTTTAACTGTAGTCAAGAGATCCAGCCATCTAATTGTAATGGTTATATTTTAACTAGTCAAGAGATCCAGCCATCAACTTGTTGGTTGAGGAAAGAAAGAAAAAGGAACGAGAGGCAGAAGAGCAGAGAAAAAAACTTATACAAGAGAGAAAAAATTTGGTTTGTACACAACGATTTATTACTGTAAACGTATGCTGTTTGTTGTTTGATTCCTGGCATGGAGGTTTAGAACTCTTCTCCAATCTCAAGCTTTCTCATTGGTTTGATTGGTTGAGGCAACAGTAAATCTCCGACTCAACCAATCATATCGCTGGAAATTGAGATTTGAGAAAAGGGTTATAACCTCCAATCATGAGGTACTGTATGATTGACAAGGAACAACTTGGCTACTGTGGTATGGGTGCTATGTATATGCATGTTCTTAGCGACTTGAAGAAACGTTTTAAAAATAAAAAAAATTTATAACCTTAATCTCCAGATTCTCAACAATATTATGATGTTTTACTGTACATTTAGCCTCTATTAAGCAGCCAATCTGTATTAAGCAGCCAGTCTCCAGATTCTCAATAATATTATGATGTTTTACTGTACATTTAGCCTCTATTAAGCAGCCAATCTGTATTAAGCAGCCAGTCTCCAGATTCTCAATAATATTATGATGTTTTACTGTACATTTAGCTTCTATTAAGCAGCCAATCGGTATTAAGCGGCCAGTCTCCAGATTCTCAATAATAATGTAACACCCTAGGTGTTAGCTTACCCTCTGAGCTTTATGTTCACCAGGTGTATTTCCATGGAGTGTGGTGCTGCATGTTTACTGGCAGCGCTATAGGAATTTGACCGTTGCTCTATGAAACAAACAGAACAACAGATCGCCTTCGAATATCACGCCAGTTGTAATCTACATCCATGTTTTACATGAGGTCCAGTTTCGTGTATTCTCACTGGTTTCGGTATGATAATCCTCAAGTATTGTTCTGTTTAGGAGCATCCCTGGTGTAGTTAATCCTATCCGTGTTACTGAATATTCCTGTTAAGTGATTGATGTATGTAAATGGGTGTAATTCGAAGTTTAGACCCAACTGTATTTTGTTTAGCATGTATGCCGCCATCTTGAATGTACACAGTGTATCAGACGCTACGAGACCGTGTTCTATACACTGCTTTCGTAAACAAAGCGTATCGCTTGTATGTGGCATTCATAGAGGGTGAATTTGTCTAAACGTAAGTTTCGGGGAGCCTCTTTATAAATGTATGTATGTTATTGATATGTATGCAGTGTTTAGTTGACGCAACAGTTCTATTTTAGTTTTTAGTTGCAAGTACCTGTGGTACTACGAAATTTGTGTGTGGTTAATGCGACATGTGGGCAGCGTCATGTGACATGTGGGGCATGCGCATGCACTGCGACGTGTGGATTCCACAGTGTGCACCCACATCCCACACGTCGCATTGTGTGTTAGTATAAATACGAGGCAGAATGTCATTCTTGGCCTCCAACACTCCGAAATAGCCAGAAAGCCTTGCCTGTCCGTATAACATAGCAGACGATAGTTTGTAATATTGTATATCGTATATTGTATAGTGATCGTTAATAGTCACACAAATGCGTATCAGTTGCGCTAGAGTAAAAGAAGATAGAAAGAACATAACATCGTTGTCGTCATTGAGTCAATTATCCGCTGTGTTCAGCCCACGTCCCGTCCTCCCGTCTGCCCACTGGATTGACCCCGGTTGGCGCGTAACAATATTATGATGTTTTACTGTACATTTAGCTTCTATTAAGCAGCCAATCTGTATTAAGCGGCCAGTCTCCAGATTCTCAATAATATTATGATCTTTTACTGTACATTTAGCCTCTATTAAGCAGCCAATCTGTATTAAGCAACCAGTCTCCAGATTCTCAATAATATTATGATGTTTTACTGTACATTTAGCCTCTATTAAGCAGCCAATCTGTATTAAGCGGCCAGTCTCCAGATTCTCAATACTATTATGATGTTTTACTGTACATTTAGCCTCTATTAAGCAGCCAATCTGTATTAAGCAACCAGTCTCCAGATTCTCAATAATATTATGATGTTTTACTGTACATTTAGCCTCTATTAAGCAGCCAATCTGTATTAAGCAACCAGTCTCCAGATTCTCAATACTATTATGATGTTTTACTGTACATTTAGCTTCTATTAAGCAGCCAATCTGTATTAAGCGGCCAGTCTCCAGATTCTCAATAATATTATGATGTTTTACTGTACATTTAGCCTCTATTAAGCAGCCAATCGGTATTAAGCAACCAGTCTCCAGATTCTCAATAATATTATGATGTTTTACTGTACATTTAGCCTCTATTAAGCAGCCAATCGGTATTAAGCAACCAGTCTCCAGATTCTCAATAATATTATGATGTTTTACTGTACATTTAGCCTCTATTAAGCAGCCAATCGGTATTAAGCAACCAGTCTCCAGATTCTCAATAATATTATGATGTTTTACTGTACATTTAGCCTCTATTAAGCAGCCAATCGGTATTAAGCAACCAGTCTCCAGATTCTCAATAATATTATGATGTTTTACTGTACATTTAGCTTCTATTAAGCAGCCACCTGTGCTAAGCAGCCACTTTCTGTGATTCCCTTGGCTGGCTGCTTAACACAGGTTTGACTGTACTTTAAGCTCCTCCTTGGTTTTGAAGCTTTATAGGAAGTATCATAAATATATGATTTTACCTTTTTCTTTGATGCTACCCAAAGAATGATAGAATTTTCAAAATGAAAGATAATTCCATCTCACTATTCTGAAAGAATGAAAGATGGCATTTTCTAGTCCCATTGTTTTTGCCGAACTACATTTTTGTTCTATTTGTAGAATTAGTGTGCCAGTCGTGGACAATAATTTCGGTTGCTATCATATGCCACTAATAAATACAAATATCCTATGTATAATTTCAGGCAGCTTTAAATAAAGAAAAACAACAGCCTGAACCGCCAGTGGTAATGTATTTGTGTTTTACTGTCGCCCCTGACTGTGTGAGATGGATATGTTTTACGTAGATATGAAACCATTGCATATATACATAGTTACATACCACCTTTTGTATATGTCAAATAGGCATTTAATAAACGGCTGGAATTTCATTCTGCCTATATATACACAGTTCATCAATGAATTATGCCACTCCAGGAATGATATATCGTGTTTTCCCCGTCTGTCACACTGTGTTTGCGCTTGGTGACTGCAGACTGACCTACTTAGTAGTGGGTGTCATTGATTCCACTCACACGAATGACCACATTTATGCTTTCATCCGCGCCAATGAGAGTGATTAATATAGGTTTGTTAAAGCTATGAAATGCATATGAACGTGTTCATGGAAATGTAATGCTACCATAAATCAATATTCATTCATGCGCGCTTTGTAATAGTTTTATTTTAGCGATAATTTCGAAAGACTTGTTTTGCAATCGTTGTATAATAAATAAAGTTTAAACTTTAGTGTCATTGATAATTGTTTGTGGATAATCCATAGTGTCATTGATAATGGTATGTGGATAATCCATAGTGTCATTGATAATGGTATGTGGATAATCCATAGTGTCATTGATAATGGTATGTGGATAATCCATAGTGTCATTGATAATGGTATGTGGATAATCCATAGTGTCATTGATAATGGTATGTGGATAATCCATAGTGATATTGGGATTAGGGGATCGCGGTCACATGCGCTTAATTAATTAATTTTTGCCTGATATCTTTTTCGTAAATCAAATTGACATGCTGTCCTAAAACTTTGTGGACACATTGATGTTGACGAGCAGATGAACCATATGCGATTGAGGTATGTAGGTCAAAGGTCATGTTTGCTGTGACTAGATTTCAAAAACTATTTCCGTGCAATACGTAACTTGTGAACTGTTGTATGTTAGCTTTTCTAGTTGATGTAGTTCTAGATTACATCAGTCATCTTACATATTCATGAGAACATCACTGAATGTGTCGCATCTATTAACAAAAGGACGGCACTCTGAGAGATGCATACCCCCAAGCTGGTATTTTACACACGAAGAAATGCTTGATTTTGCGGTGGTCAATGGTGACACTTCACTGACCACAGACCTTGATCGGTTTCTCCCAACTTTTTGAGTTATCCTGTCTGCAAACACCCCTGCACACGGACGTAGTCAATAAGAAAAACCTCCGTACCTAACGATGGGTGTTAATAACGTAAATTAATACTGCTGTAGCTACATGTTCTAATACATGGTGTATATGCCTTAGTTTATACAAATTTATTTTAGCTTGATTGCGAAACAAGTTCTTATAACTTATATTAATCACTCTCGAGACCTCATTCCTGATGGAATCCATCGCCACGAGGGAGAGAGAAGAGGCATGTGGAATTTAAATGCCTTGCCTAAGGACACAATCGTATCGGCTCCAGTGTATATGCCTTATAGATAAATCAAACATTTTTAACCTTTAGAATGCTGTAGGCAGGAACACAGTACGGTGTCGGGTATTTATCAAAACCATGCACTTCCGGACATAGACCCGCACAAATGTTTCCATTTTTGTACAAAAATCATAGAATATGATTATATTTCAGATCCATGCACTTCTACGTTCCCCACGATTTCTTCTTTTTTCATCGAAATGTAAAAACCATAGAGCGTAATTATATCGTATCTTGAGAAATTTTGGCTTGTGAAAATGATATTTTACAGTGCGTGGTATAGACCAGAACTACATTTCCCCCCGATTTTCATGTGGGTGCACGTTATACATGATAGCGCGGTATACATAGGAAATTACGGTAACAAATGTGTAATATTTTACATATATTTCCTAGAAAGTTGGGATTGAAATATCATTTAAATCGTCCCATTCTCCTTGGGCGGTGTTAATCTATCATTCAGTGAATTTTCAACGTATGTAATTGTTTCCATTTTCAGGCATTTGGTAGTCCAGTTCCCGGAACGTTAGAAAGGAAATCATCGGACGATCCTTTTGCTGATCATGATTTTGAAATCAAAATTGACCTGGATCTCTCAACAACAAGTAAGCACTAGATTTTAAGACTGAATTGCGGAATTTTTAACGTGTTTGGATGTCGAGGGAATGAATTGCTAACATTAAACACGCCCAATGTAGTTCATATCACGCGGGGCTGACTGCCATTACCACATAATTGCCTTCAAAATCAAATCATTGTACGAGATGCCATCTTTCTAACAAGCTTATTAGCATAGCCAAATCAAGTAGACAACTCTTACACTGACCATTGCAACCAATCCTATCAGAGTTGTCTCCCTTTTGTATAAATCTTAGAAATCAACCCAGTTACAAATAAATTTGTAGTCAAACAAGCAGAAACATAGTGGATACAACCCTTATACATTGTCAGTATTCTGTATGGAGAATTGATAGATATATAGGTATAGTTTATCCATTGATTATGTTAAGTAAATGGCTGCCATATGTATTGAGAATACAGTCGATATTCAGGAGCCGGTCCAGGATTTTGTGTTAGGGGGGGTGTGAATTTAGGGATTTTGAGGATACCCCCTCCTGTTGGTGGGGGTCTGGGGAAATTTTATGACGTTTAGGTATGAAATGACGGCTTCTGGTGCACTTTGAGGCATACATTTGGATGCTATATTGCATGGGCCCATTGAGGGTGCATTTTTTGATAGAAAACACAAAAATTACTTTCCAAAAAAACGAACTCTGGCGGTTTACCATGATGAACATTCTGTGGTTTATTGTTGTAAACATTCTGTGGTTTACCATGATGAACATTCTGTGGTTTACCACGATGAACATTCTGTGGTTTACCACGATGAACATTCTGTGGTTTACCATGATGAACATTCTGTGGTTTATTGTTGTAAACATTCTGTGGTTTACCACGATGAACATTCTGTGGTTTACCACGATGAACATTCTGTGGTTTACCATGATGAACATTCTGTCGTTTACCACGATGAACATTCTATGGTTTACCACGATGAACATTCTGTGGTTCACTGTTGTAAACATTCTGTGGTTTACCACAATGAACATTCTGTGGTTTACCACGATGAACATTCTGTGGTTTACCATGATGAACATTCTGTGGTTTACCACAATGAACATTCTGTGGTTTACCACGATGAACATTCTGTGGTTTACCACGATGAACATTCTGTCGTTTACCACGATGAACATTCTGTCGTTTACCACGATGAACATTCTGTCATTTACCACGATGAACATTCTGTCGTTTACCACGATGAACATTCTATGGTTTACCACGATGAACATTCTGTGGTTCACTGTTGTAAGCATTCTGTGGTTTACCACGATGAACATTCTGTGGTTTACCACGCTGAACATTCTGTGGTTTACCATGATGAACATTCTGTGGTTTACCACGATGATCATTCTGTGATTTATTGTTGTAAACAGTCTGTGATTTACCACGATGAACATTCTGTGGTTTATTGTTATAAACATTCTGTGGTTTACCACGATGAACATTCTGTGGTTTACCACGATGAACATTCTGTGATTTACCACGATGAACATTCTGTGGTTTATTGTTGTAAAAATTCTGTGGTTTACCACGATGAACATTCTGTGGTTTACCATGATGAACATTCTGTGGTTTACCATGATGAACATTCTGTGGTTTATTACGATTAACATTCTGTGGTTTACCATGATGAACATTCTGTGGTTTACCATGATGAACATTCTATGGTTTACCACGATGAACATTCTGTGCTTTATTACGATTAACATTCTGTGGTTTACCACGATGAACATTCTGTTGTTAACCACGATGAACATTCTGTGCTTTATTACGATTAACATTCTGTGGTTTACTGTTGTAAACAGTCTGTGGTTTACCACGATGAACATTCTGTGGTGTACCACGATGAACATTCTGTGATTTACCACGATGAACATTCTGTGGTTTATTGTTGTAAAAATTCTGTGGTTTACCACGATGAACATTCTGTGGTTTACCATGATGAACATTCTGTGGTTTACCATGATGAACATTCTGTGGTTTATTACGATTAACATTCTGTGGTTTACCACGATGAACATTCTGTGGTTTACCATGATGAACATTCTATGGTTTACCACGATGAACATTCTGTGCTTTATTACGATTAACATTCTGTGGTTTACCACGATGAACATTCTGTTGTTAACCACGATGAACATTCTGTGCTTTATTACGATTAACATTCTGTGGTTTACTGTTGTAAACAGTCTGTGGTTTACCACGATGAACATTCTGTGGTGTACCACGATGAACATTCTGTGGTTTACCACGATGAACATTCTGATGTGTACCACGATGAACATTCTGTGGTTATTACGATTAACATTCTGTGGTTTACCACGATAATTCTGTGGTTTACCACAATGAACATTCTGTGGTTTACCACGATGAACATTCTGTGGTTTATTTCGATTAAAATTCTTTGTTTCAGACACAGCTGTAGTAGTACAAAACCGACCAACACCTCAGTTTCGTCCTGGAGCCCCACGACGGTCCCTCAACCTAGATGAATATAAAAAGAAGAAAGGACTCATATAGCATTTGTGGGTGTGAGTGTGGAACTGTGCGAGTGAGTTGTGATTGGACTGGGAGAGAGACAGTGAGACAGTGAAAAACAGTTCATTAACCCCCTGTAAAGGGGCCATTGTGATCAATCATATTGTCTTGTCGGACCAAATCTACAAAACAAAGTGCTTGTAAGCTTCATGGTAGTTACTGCTGGTCATTGTGTGATGGTTACCTACCTCTCATCCATACCGGTTTCAGTCCCGTTGTCGTGGCAATGAGACCTCTGCGATTCACTGATTAAATGTCATCGACTGATCACTTAGCCTTCCTTGAATGTTTCAATCCTATTTAAGTTGGGTTCTTTGTTACCTGAGGGTCTTCCATGTTTGATACAATGCTCTGGGGGTATTCCTGTGTTTGTACCAATACTCCGAGGGGCACCTGGGGGTATTCCATATTTGATACAATGCTCGAGGGGCACCTGGGGGTATTCAATATTTGATACAATGCTCCGAGGGGCACCTGGGGGTATTCCATATTTGATACAATGCTCTGAGGGGCACCTGGGGGTATTCCTGTGTTTGTACCAATACTCTGAGGGGCACCTGGGGGTATTCCATATTTGATACAATGCTCGGAGGGGCACCTGGGGGTATTCCATATTTGAAACAATGCTCTGAGGTGCACCTGGGAGTATTCCTGTGTTTGAAACAATGCTCTGAGGGGCACCTGGAGGTCTTCCATATTTGATACAATGTTCTGAGGTGCACCTGGGGGTATTACTGTGTTTGTAGCAATGCTTTGAGGGGCACCTGAGGGTCTTCCATATTTGATACAATGCTCTGAGGGGCACCTGGGGGTATTCCTGTGTTTGTACCAATGCTCTGGGGGTCGTCCATGTTTGATACAATGCTTTGAGGGGTACCTGACGTTCTTTCTGTGTTTGATACAATGCTCTGAGGAGCACTTGGGGGGTCTTCCTGTGATTGTAACAATGGTCTGAGGGGCACCTGAGGTTCTTCCTGTGTTTGATACAATGCTCTGAGGGGCACCTGGGGGTCTTCCTGTATTTGGAACAATGATCCGAGAGACAGCTTGACTCTTCCATGTTTGACCTGTTTGAATCCCTGCTCTGGCGATCTTCCAATGTTTAAAACAATTCGGGACGGGACGGACACCTGTTTCTCCTTCTCATCTGATAAGCTGGAATATCACTATGCAACGTAACTTGTTTCAATTCTATTAGACCGTCTTTCATTCTAATGCATGTATTAGATCTATATGCATTGTACAAACTGGGGGAAATAATATTGGGGGAAATAACATATGTTTAAACTAAGCTTGCTGTGGAGTGTGTGTTGGCTCCCAATCTATAAACAATTATTCTCTGTATTATATTCTATTAATCACCCAGATGTTTGGCCTTAAATGGAAACGTCAGATTGTACCATATTCGGGTATTCTTGTGGTTTGTGCTAGAAATTGTTTAGTGTTAATAATGGTGTGTAAGGATGGAGGAGGATGAATGTCTGGCAGCTTGATGTTACAACCACAGGGATTCGGTACGTTTGGGGGTACTAGTATATATATTTAAGTACGCGAATTGCGCCTCTTTAGAAATTTTCAAAACAAATTGAAAAATTCTACGAAATCTCTTTTTGACGTACATTTTTGCCGAATAAACCTACACGTTAGTGGAAACATATTTTATTGATATTGTTATTCACAGTTAAAACTCTCCCGTCGAAGATATTTTTTTGTTGCTGACAGAACCCGTGTCCTAGTATGGAAATGTGACCTGCTATGGCCAATGTCTGTGGCAATTGTTTGCAAAGTATACATGCACGCAGCTTAAAGTTGTGTTTTATTTGAAGAACAATATAAAGACTCGGGATAGGCATTATATTTGGACAGATTTGTACAAAATTGTTTCAGATAGGGCCATTTTACTGATCGATGCGAAATCTGACATCCCACAGAGTAGAATCCCTGTACTTAAATATATATACTAGTACCCCCAAACGTACCGAATCCCTGTGGTTGTAACCTGACATTACAATCCGCAATCCTGTGCTGTCAGTTGCCAATGGCGTCAATTGCGACAAAACAATACTGGCGTTAAATTTTGTCTGAACTTTTTTTTTGGGGAGGGGTTTGTTTGGCGCATGTTTTGTGAAATACATGGCTTCAAATATTGTGAACAATATTAATCTTAATTGGCTCCCAAGTTTTTCAAATTTGCTCCAGTTTTTTTAATTGGTGACAGAATTGGCGCAGACAAATATTCGGACAGAGCAAACCCTGAATACATACTCTCTTTTTTTTATATGGGAATTATATTTAACGGATTTCACAAATTGGGCAACTTCATGGATTCTTTCCTATTGTTCTTGTTTGTCACTCTATTAAGAATTTCAGGACTTCTTTCAGCTCGGGTCTGCCATACATCCACGGAACTCAATTCTCGACAATAACTGCTCATTTTATTATATGTCCTATTTAAATGGTAATGGTCAGGTGAGCGGATTTACCTGCAGTGATCAGGTGAGTGGATTTACCTGCAGTGATCAGGTGAGCGGATTTACCTGCAGTGATCAGGTGAGCGGATTTACCTGCAGTGATCAGGTGAGCGGATTTACCTGCAATGATCAGGTGAGCGGATTTACCTGCAGTGATCAGGTGAGCGTATTAGGGCCAATAGGTTCTCTCATGATTCATTGTTTCCTCATTTATTTGTTACTTTTTATATGTTCGACAAAATGGCATGCATGCCTAATGTAAAATATGTAGGCGAGAAATGGTGGTATGAAGAGATGGGATAGCGAAAGATTTTTAGACAAATTTGATTTTACTTAGGTACCGTATGTTGTCATGTGGAGGTGGAGTTTACTTATATTGTCAAATATGCAACCAAGTCATAACCCTGTAACATAGCATTTATGCTTTATCTTGAACTGAATCGATTATTGTGGATATAGCTACCGAGATGGGAAAATGCTAATTGACCAACCAGTCCAGGACTTATGTTCGGTGAGAATTTGCTAATTGACGTACCAGTCCGGGACTTGTGCTAGATGAGAACTTGCTAATTGACGTACCAGTCCGGGACTTATGCTAGGTGAGAATTTGCTAATTGACGTACCAGTCCGGGACTTATGCTAGGTGAGAATTTGCTAATTGACGTACCAGTCCGGGACTTATGCTAGATGAGAATTTGCTAATTGACGTACTAGTCCGGGACTTATGCTAGATGAGAATTTGCTAATTGACGTACCAGTCCGGGACTTATGCTAGATGAGAATTTGCTAATTGACGTACCAGTCCGGGACTTATGCTAGGTGAGAATTTGCTAATTGACGTACCAGTCCGGGACTTATGCTAGATGAGAATTTGCTAATTGACGTACCAGTCCGGGACTTATGCTAGATGAGAATTTGCTAATTGACGTACCAGTCCGGGACTTATGTTCGGTGAGCATTTGCTAATTGATGTACCAGTCCAGGACTTATGTTCGGTGAGAATTTGCTAATTGACGTACCAGTCCGGGACTTATGCTAGGTGAGAATTTGCTAATTGATGTACCAGTCCGGGACTTATGCTAGGTGAGAATTTGCTAATTGACGTACCAGTCCGGGACTTATGCTAGTTGAGAATTTGCTAATTGACGTACCAGTCCGGGACTTATGCTAGATGAGAATTCGCTAATTGACGTACCAGTCCGGGACTTATGCTAGATGAGAATTTGCTAATTGACGTACCAGTCCGGTACTTATGCTAGGTGAGAACATGCCAATTGACATACCAGTCCGTGACATATGCTAGGAGAGGTTTAAGGTATGGTATGCAAGGGAGAAGTTGTTGACTCGGCCAGAGGTCCTCCTCTGTCTATGAAAAAAACTTCACCAGTGCCTCCTGCACTTGGGACTGCAATATAATTAATGTCTAATACAAAATCCATTTGACAAAATAGGGGGGAAAAGGTTGTCAAAATGTAAAATATATATATAAATTATATAAATTCACACAAAAATTTAATGGCATTTATTTCAATGAGCTGCGACGTTGATGCACAGTTATATCTATAGTTATTCAATGAGCTGCGACATTGATGCACAGTTATGTCTATAGTTATTCAATAAGCTGCGACATTGATGCACAGTTATGTCTATAGTTATTCAATGAGCTGCAACATTGATGCGCAGTTATGTCTATAGTTATTCAATGAACTGCGCCGTTGATGCGCAGTTATGTCTATAGTTATTCAATGAGCTGCGACATTGATGCGCAGTTATGCAAACAAACCACAACCAAATCTATAGTTATTCAATGAGCTGCGACATTGATGCACAGTTATATCTATAGTTATTCAATGAGCTGCAACATTGATGCACACTTCTGTCTATAGTTATTCAATGAGCTGCGACATTGATGCACACTTCTGTCTATAGTTATGCAATGAGCTGTGACATTGATACACACTTCTGTCTATAGTTATTCAATGAGCTGCGACATTGATGCACACTTCTGACTATAGTTATTCAATGAGCTGTGACATTGATGCACACTTCTGTATATAGTTATTCACACCTTACTTGCCCGTTAATAAACTTGTCCCAACTCGGTTTGTGTTAATACTCCACCATTTATGTATATTAGCTTCCGCATGGCTTCAGAATCATCGGAGCTGATTCGAAATATTCTTGCATTGAACAAACGTGTACAAAACATACCGTTGCATCAGGTATCTCCATAATACTTGGCACAAGTCTGTATTCTTTACTGCATTTTATGTAGATTAACCCATTCAACACCAAGTAACTGACATGGACTGGTCCATGATATTTTTAGAACAATAAATTAATAACAAAATTACATTTGGATCAGTTCATTTATCAAAATGAGTAAAAAAAATTCTAAAAATAGTTATATTACTTGAAAAAAGTGCAGATCCTGATGAGACGGCTCGCCATGAGCCGGCTCATCTGGATCTACACTTTTTTGTAAGCCTATTTAGAGGTCTGTGGTGTTGAAAGGGTTAACATTTCTTTGATTTTCGAACAGATTTCTACTCTATATTACTCCCAGATGTTGAATAAGATATTGGTGAACCTTTTTATAACTGTTAATAATTAAATTGACATTTTTAATCCTTTCCCTCACAGAAGCACCTCTTGATGCCATTACCAATATTACATACATTGAAAATGTAGTAGCCAAGCCAATGTTCATAACCCTTTCCCTCATAGAAGCACCTCTTGATGCCATTACCAATATGACATACATTGAAAATGTAGTAGCCAAGCCAATTTTCATAACCCTTTCCCTCATAGAAGCACCTCTTGACGCCATTACCAATATGACATACATTGAAAATGTAGTAGCCAAGCCAATGTTCATAACCCTTTCCCTCATAGAAGCACCTCTTGATGCCATTACCAATATGACATACATTGAAAATGTGGTAGCCAAGCCAATGTGCATAATAAAGGCCTTAATCTCATGTAGTCCCAGTAGTATCTATGGAGGTGAGATAGATATGGCGACTACTTATCCACTGCATGATAGCTAAATGACTGTCGTTAATATTCAGATATAATAGTATATTAACTTAAATCTCTATGAAGGAAAGGGTTAAATAGTAATTTCTACACCCGAGATTAGATAGATTGCCGGCTAATATATACCGTGATATATTTGATACATATTCCATACTGCAATAAACTCCTACACGTTATGGTCGCTGACTTGTATACCACTGTAACCTATCATCACTGATGATCACAGGTTCGAGCCAATGTCACGTGAGTGATGTGACATGGTTTTACAGTCTAGTGTAAGGAAAGTTGATGTCATGTGAGTGATGTGACATGGTTATCCATTGTAGTGTAAGGAAAGTTGATGTCATGTGAGTGATGTGACATGGTGTTACAGTCTAGTGTAAGGAAAGTTGACATGACATGGTTTTACTTTCGACATCACAATTGTAACCTAACACCTGGGTGCTCCTGCAACTGTAATACACATACAGCAACATAATATCATTTCACATTTATTGAAATAATGGTAGGTTTTTATCGGATAATGTAATACAAAGTGCTATGACTAAATTGCGTCACTGGACAGAAATGACTCTTATATATCTTTTCATTATACAAGGGGTACTTAATATGACCATATCATCTTTTATATCTGATCATTATTTTTTAATTGTACTTTTTTGCCTGCCCATTGCCAGGGTTCCCTCTGTCTGAATGTTTGTCTGCGCCACTTCTGTTGCCAATTGATAACACTGGAGCCAATTTGAAAAACTTGGAGCCAACGAAGAAGTTCACAAATAAATATTTGAAGCCATGTATTTGACAAAATATGTGCCCCTTCCTCCAAAAGGTTGCGCCAAATATTTTCGCCAATTCACAAAATTGAGGGTCAATATTATTATTTTTTGGCGACCGACAGCGGGAACCCTGCCCTTGCTATATAAGCTAATGTTCCAAGTTCTTGTGTAAATTTCATTTGTTTTCAAATATTGTTATCTTAATGTAGGTACTTGGTTCAACTGATGTACATACATATTCTATTAACCCTTTCAACACCGCAGACCTAAATAGGCTTACAAAAAGTGTAGATCCAGATGAGCCGGCTCGTGATCTGCACTTTTTGCCAGTAATATTTTTAGGCAAAATTACCCATTTTGATAAATGAATTGGTCCAAATATAATTTTCTTATTAATTTATTGGTCTAAAAATATCATGGACCAGTCCATGTGTCAGCTACTTGGTGTTGAATGGGTTAACATCTGTTGTTTATTTAGGGTTATGATATGTACCTCCTTACCTACAACAGTTAACTTATTGAAAGTGTGTATGTTTTGTTGGTATTGGAACGTAAAGTATCTTCCATCTATGTGAGTTTCAGACGAATATATTTCCAGCTCAAAAGTTAAAACTGTTGTGAGACAATTGTTCCTGCCAAAACACTTACCCATGAGTGACCGATGTTTTAATCTGAACCTAGTATGGCAAATGATGGATACATTTTATTGTTTAAACGTTATTTTATTTTACAACGATTGTGAAGCAAGTTCTAACAACTTATATTAATCACTCTCGTTGGCGCGGATGAAAGCGTAAATGTGGTCATTTGTGTGGGAGGAAACCGGAGTACCCGGAGAAAATCCACCTGTCCGATCTGTACCATCTCACATACTTATCCGTCCGACAATCGAACCCGGGTTACATTGGTAAGAAGCGAGCGCGCTAACCACTGCACTAATAGGACAGCCATAACTTTAGATCAAGTGGATAACACCACTAGACAGTGCCAGTATTCATCATGGTCCAATTAGCGCAGTGATTAGCACGCTCACTTCTCACCAATACATTTTATTGTATGCCAAAAACACCTTTCCTTGTTGACCCAACACATGTGATGAATATTTATACATGCAAGTTTACTTTTATTCCGGTCTTGCACATTATTTAAGTAGTGCATTTATTTATAAAAGTGGTACAGCAATATTGTCCGTTGCTAATGTCTCACATTTTTTATGAAAAATTGCAGCATTCATCTGACCAAAGTTTTCCCATTTCTCATTTCTGTACTCTCTTAAAGAATTTAGTTTCAGAAGTTGTGCTGTGTTTTTAACAAATACTCAAATACTCTGAAAATAATTTGGATAAACAGTCAACCTGTCTTAAGCAGCCAGCCAAGGGAATCACAGAAAGTTGCTGCTTAGCACAGGTGGGCTGCTTAATAGAGGTGAAATGTATAATAAAACAACAGATTTGGAATCTTGAAACTGGCTGCTTAATACAGGTTGGTTGCTTAATAGAGGTGACCACTAACACAGGTTTGACTGTATTAAATTTCATTTTATTAAGTTGTGCAAACAAATATTTTCGTAATGTTTCTATTTTTGTTGATCATGTGGAAGCTTTATCTGGGACTGGTACCCGGGAATTTAGTTGAATAATGCAAGTGCACATATGCATACCTTATACCCGGCCCAGCTGTAGTAGAAACACAAATGCAGGCCCGTAGCCACACTGAGGCTTGGTTAGAATTTGGCATGTAAGGACAGGTATATAGGAAAACTGCCTTCAGAATGCACAGACAAGCATACACAACAATAATTTGGGGGGAGGGGGTTGCCTCAGTTATTTTCAGATTCTGGCTATGGCACTGAAAAGCATTTCTGCTACTATTATTTATCCCACTGAATATTTTAGTTGTGAATATATTGTTATGAAATGTTTGTTTGTTTTTCAAAATAAGCAAAATTCCACTCTTTGTACACATGAAATAAAATATCATTTTATAACTCTTGTCTTGTTGATATTTTTACATCAATGGGGGAGCGAATGTGATGGTCCTGGTTTATCTGTGCCTACACAACATTTAATGTTTGGTTTCTGTGAAAACTGCTCGCGGTATCGGGGCTCATTCTAGGTCACAATATCTGGGAGAAGTGTGAAAGCGCGTGATCGCATCATTAAATAGCGTGATTTAATAAATTTCAGCAAAATATGGTTAAAATGCACGGTATCACCATTAAATACATTTGAATAGGAGTGCTTTATAATGGGCCAGCGTATCTTAATGGACATAATTTGATATGAATTGTAAAAACCAATTTTAGGGAGAAGTGGGTTTTCCAGGGGTGCAGTCTGGGCAACTAGGGCAACTATTTCTCACTCTAGAATGAGTCCTGGGTATATTAAATTTATTGTATGAATTGTATTTGGGAAGTAATGTAATTATGTCCCAGGCAAACTTTGCCTTTAATTAAGGAATGAATCGTGGGTTAATAGTTTTCATCAGGGTATGAACTACATTGGACATGTTTAATGTGTGTGGAGGCCAACTTTAAACACGCCCAATATAGTTCATACCCCGATCGAAATTATTAATCTTTGATTCATTGCTTATATATATTAATAACACAAAGAAGAAATATCACACATTATATTTAAGCTGTATTTAGGCCAGATTTGCTACTTACATCTAGTAAATAGATCATGCTTGGAACAGCGTAAACTGTAAGACGTGCTAGAAACACTGCGAATGTGCATGTCAGCTACATATCATTAGTGAAGCAATTTATGCAAAAATAAATACTAAAACATTGTATATACGTTCATCGATGGAATTGCAATAGTGATGTAAATACCTGTAATTAGGAAGCAATGTAATTATGTCTCGCCCATATGGTTCGCCGGCGGCGAGGGTAAATAAGCTCAAAAAAAAAAAAATACACAGTTATCTGTAGTTGAAGAGCAATGTAATTATGTCCCTGACAAGCTGCATACACAGTTATCTGTAGTTGAAGAACAATGTAATTATGTCCCTGACAAGCTGCATACAGTTATCTGTAGTTGAAGAGCAATGTAATTATGTCCCTGACAAGCTGCATACACAGTTATCTGTAGTTGAAGAGCAATGTAATTATGTCCCTGACAAGCTGCATACACAGTTATCTGTAGTTGAAGAACAATGTAATTATGTCCCTGACAAGCTGCATACACAGTTATCTGTAGTTGAAGAACAATGTAATTATGTCCCTGACAAGCTGCATACACAGTTATCTGTAGTTGAAGAACAATGTAATTATGTCCCTGACAAGCTGCATACACAGTTATCTGTAGTTGAAGAACAATGTAATTATGTCCCTGACAAGCTGCATACACAGTTATCTGTAGTTGAAGAACAATGTAATTATGTCCCTGACAAGCTGCATACACAGTTATCTGTAGTTGAAGAACAATGTAATTATGTCCCTGACAAGCTGCATACACAGTTATCTGTAGTTGAAGAACAATGTAATTATGTCCCTGACAAGCTGCATACACAGTTATCTGTAGTTGAAGAACAATGTAATTATGTCCCTGACAAGCTGCATACACAGTTATCTGTAGTTGAAGAACAATGTAAGTATGTCCCTGACAAGCTACATACACAGTTATCTGTAGTTGAAGAGCAATGTAATTATGTCCCTGACAAGCTGCATACACAGTTATCTGTAGTTGAAGAACAATGTAAGTATGTCCCTGACAAGCTGCATACACAGTTATCTGTAGTTGAAGAACAATGTAAGTATGTCCCAGACAAGCTGCATACACAGTTATCTGTAGTTGAAGAGCAGTGTAATTATGTCTCAGACAAACTGCACACACCTTTAACTGTAGTTGGGAAACAGTGTAATTATGCTATAAGAACTTGTTTCGCAACCAAGCTAAAATATACAACATCAATAAAATGTAATATCTAGAATTGCATGCATGCAAATCATAGGTAGCAAAGACGCAGTCACGATCCATGTATTCCTTATAAAATAAGCATTGTTCATGTATGTCTAGACGTAGGCCTACACTATGGGAGGAACCTTTGTCCGATGGCTGCTCAACCCTAAAATCGTATACGATATTATTTAGCGTGGCCTGTCTATAACTGATACCCATCAACAGTCGCACCCACCACAACCCAGCTCATACGGCGGCTCTTCAGAGCTATTATTGAAGGGTGGGCATCCCGATGAAGGCGCCTTTCCGAGCAGAGCTTCACTCATAGACTGGCAACAGGGTTGAACCACCGACCGTAAGCACGCCAGCTGAATAGCTGCCTTGCTTGAATGAATTCGACAACTTCGGTGGTATTAATATGCTACCCCTTCCATGAACCATGTAGCTTGTAGTACGCAGGCGGGGGCGTAGTAATAACATGCTACCCCTTCCATGAACCATGTAGCTTGTAGTACGCAGGCGGGGGCGTGGTAATAACATGCTACCCCTTCCATGTAGTACGCAGGCGGGGGCGTAGTAATAACATGCTACCCCTTCCACGAACCATGTAACTTGTAGTACGCAGGCGGGGGCGTGGTAATAACATGCTACCCCTTCCATGAACCATGTAGCTTGTAGTACGCAGGCGGGGGCGGGGGCGTGGTAATAACATGCTACCCCTTCAATACATTACGAATTCATGCATGCTTTTATAAATAATATTAATTGTCTCTATATCCTAGTCGTCAACGGATTTATCAACACCCTACTCTACCGCGGAGCTCCGTTCAGCAGCATTCCGTGCACCTACGGACACACAGGTAAACCACCCACCTTCCGCAAGCCAGCCTGACAGTTCTCTCACATGAAAAATAAATTCGACATCTCCAGTGGGATTCGAACCTATAGCGATGCTGGGCTCTGAAGACAACAAACAAGGTCATAGGCCCCTAATTTTCATGAATACACATGGAACTCGCGCCTGTGTTTGCTGCCACTCTCTTCTCCGAGATGGCTGAGACAGACGGACGGATGGACAGACCAGTAAATTATGAGCTTCCGTATTTTGAGTTGGTTGGTGCTATTACAGATGGAGACGTGTGGAACAAGGGACGTACTTATTCTTATTTACTAGTACATGTATATATAAAGATAACAAGCTTGACGTAATTCGGTACTGAATGTTTCCCTTATTTATAAATGCTGTGCATTGTGCAGCAAATATTCTGCAAACATTCTATTATATTCCAAAATGTAGCTGCTATATTGTTTATTAATGTTTTAAGTCACATTCATTATTATGGAACGATGCATATTTAACCAATCAGCTTTTTGTTTCATTCTATCATAAGGACTTCCATGTACATTTGTATATACTTTTCCCGCATTTTACACCCAGTCATCCACATTCTATACTTTAATTAATCAACACGCTATTGCGTAACGGCAAGAGCTGGGCACCAACTCCGGGCCTTTCACACATGCAGTGAAGTTGCGCAACAACTACCCAACTCTGCGACAAATGGAGTCATTTCCGCCACGTGACGTCCCGTCTGCAGTACAGCGACGTCGTTACCCCGGTTATAACGGCGTAACATATTTACGATACAAACGTACATTGAGAACAAGAAATACAAGCTATCATGACAGATGTAGAAATTAGAGAAACGGTGCAGTTTTTCTTAGCGGGGCTGCTGGATAGAGTGGAAGAAGGTGTCGTCGAACAAACAATGGAAGAAAAAAGAATGCATATTCAACGAGCGCTAGACAACCTCATGAGGCAACATATTGACGAAGCGCTCAGGAAATCAGGCTACGAAGGTAAATCTTACATGCATGAAATCAGAACAACATTTCTCAGTTTGTATTTATTACTAATTTTTTAGTTTAATCATATTTTATTTGCTATCATGTTTATACATCATTGCATACATACTCATGATAAAGCAAAGAAAAAGAGCAACATGGGTAGGCAACAAGTTCTAACAACATTAGTAAGCTACCCTCCTCTTATTCATTAATTAATGCTTTCCTATAGCTACATGTATGTACATGTATACCATTCAATGGTGTGGTTTATCTCCACAACGGCACAACACACTCCACAACCATCACAACCACCCCAACTATTATACTAGTACATGTATATAGATATAAATAATCAGAAAAATACTTTGTTAGACCGTACAGGAATATAGATAGAATGGAAACATATTGGCTGGTCGACTAATGTAGTTGAGTTAGTCCTTATTTTAAGCTCCAAGTGCTCAAAATAAATGATGGTATACATGTTTCTTCGTCTTTGTATTTTACAGTAATGCATAAGGAGGTTGACGATGCAGAGACGACTACACAGAGTGTACATATAGATGTGCAATAATGCAACCCAAGACAGCCCAAGAAGAAGCCAAGCATTGGCCAGCGCTTCTTGAACTTTTGCAGAGCTGCATTCTGCTTCAAGGCAGCGGAGGCTGAATAGATCTCTTGATTAATTGCTAGATTTGGTTTTGTTATTAAAATATGTTACTTTGGAAAATCAAACAATGTGTTGCTTCATTAAAGTTTTGTGCTGTATGCTCAAGGTATGTGAGAAAAAACAGCGTGTCCGTCTATTCGAAGAAAGTATATGAATGTGCAAGAAAAATAGTATTTTTCAAGTACATGTATCACTAACAATCAATTAAAATGTTGGCTAAGTGCATCTACTGTCAGAAAAACACGGACACCTGTTGATGTAATGTTAGTAAATCGTGTGGCTCAGACCATTTGTTCTGCGTATGATACAGATGGGTCAGTGTACCACATGATCTTACATAATAAGCAGTACCGCGAGCCCACTCCACGTGTCTATGGTCGACGATTATAGTAATTTTACAATGCTCTTTATAGTTGACCTCAGTTATGCAGTGACCTATTTTAACCTGTGCGAAACGGTCATTTTCTGTATCAGTATTAATTATTTGCTTATGACGAGTGGCACAGTATTTTATGTAATGCTCATGTCAGCTGTCCTGTTGCTTGGTGAGCTTTTCTGAGTGGGGCGACTAGACTGAAGAATCATACTCCACACACGGACGGACATAGGTATTGAAGGCTTTGGCTGATGGTGGGCTTGAGCGAATGTTTCTTCGGATGAAGGACATGGTCGAATTGACTTTCCTCATGACAGTGTTGATGTGCTTATTCCAGGATAGATGTTGTGATATAGTGACGCCAAGATATTTTGCACGGTCAGGGGCTTGTAAAGGAGTTCCATGGATGATGTATGCTGTAATGACAGGGTGCTTCTTTGTGGTGATGTGGACTACCTCGCACTTGTCTGTGTTGAAGGCCATCTGCCAATCGCGTTCCCAGGACTGGAGATTGTCAAGGTCCTCTTGGAGCTGACATGAGTCTTCGCAGATTTGATTATTCTGCATAGCAGACAATCATCAGCAAAAAGACGAGCGGTAGACTTGACCTTAGAGGGAAGGTCATTGGTGTAGGTTAGGAAGAGATATGTAGTCCAGTGGTAACACACTGGACTGGTAATCCAGGGACTGCAGGTTCGATCCCCCGTCTGACCCTAATAAAATTAACAGTCTTTCAGATGGGACGTTAAACCGAGGTCTAGTGTCGGTGCTTTACACCGTGCACGTAAAAGAACCAGAGGAGACTCTGAAATGGGTCTCTGTCTGTATCATTGCACTATCCTCCAAAATCTAAAATGACTAATCTCTTCAGGAGGCGTCGCTCATATGAGCAACCGCTAGGAGACGATAAATAAACGTAACACACACACTCAGGAAGAGTAAGGGGCCAATAGCGCTAACTTGTGGGACGCCAGATGTGACAAGCGACGTTGCTGAATATGAACCGTCAATTACAACTTGTTGGGTACGAGATCCCAGAAAGTCCTCGATGCAAGACCGGATGTTTCCACGAGTGCCATTGTGGTCTGTAGAAGGCATGAGTGACAGACTTTATCGAACGCTTAGATAGATATTACAAGTTCAGCGTGTTAGCGACTGTACAATGATCCACCATGCAGCTGATATATCCACTGTGTCAGGCGGTCGATATAGATAGATAATTTAGTGATGTTCAACCTATTATGTATAAGAACGTGAATGAACGGATTTTATACTTTTTAAACTGAATTATCTCCCTGGATCTTGGTAGAAATTTAATTTACGCGCAATTTTTACACCTATTGTGACACAGTTCAGAAGTTTGTTAGAACGTTTCTTGGTAAGTTATTAACAATGTTTTTGCAGAACTCGATATATAACTCCATAGCTAAAATGAAAAACTTAATTAGATCTGAAAGAGTTTCCAAATTTTCATGACATCACTCATCAGTAGCAACATTCAGTTCTGTATCTGTATTCTGTATGTTACGTATGCAGGCGTGAAGAGTTTTCGCCCAGAACAGGTTTTCGCCCAACTGTGGAAATAGCAAGTCGCGAGAGATCACGCAATAGTTCACGCTCCAGTTACCGGAATTCTAAATAAACATACCTTGTGCACTTACAATCTATTTCTAACTGATCATAATATATCAGACAAGGTAAATTAGCGGTGAAAACTTTACTCCTACCCCAGTTTTCACTAACTTCACTCACAGGGATTCGGCACGTTTGGGGGTACTAGTATATATATTTAAGTACAGGGATTCTACTCTGGGATGTCAGATTTCGCATCGATCAGTAAAATGGCCATATCTGAAACAATTTTGTACAAAGCTGTCCAAATATAACGCCTATCCCGAGTCTTTATATTGTTCTTCAAATAAAACACAACTTTATGCTGCATGCATGTATACTTTGCAAACAATTGCCACATACATTGGCCATAGCAGGTCACATTTCCATACTAGGACACGGGTTCTGTCAGCAACAAAAAAAAATCTTCCGACGGGAGAGTTTTAACTGTGAATAACATTATCAATAAAATGTGTTTCCACTAACCTGAATAACATTATCAATAAAATGTGTTTCCACTAACCTGTATGTTTTTTCGGCAAATATGTACGTCAAAAAGAGATTTCGTAGCATTTTCAATTTGTTTTGAACATTTCTAAAGCGGCGCAATTCGCGTTGAAACCAGCGTTGAAACGAGCGTTCTGATTGGATTATTAGAATGTAACAAGATGTTTTTTTATATATGAAGAACAATCATAATCCAATCAGAACGCTCGTTTCAACGCGAATTGCGCCGCTTTAGAATTTTTCAAAACAAATTGAAAATGCTACGAAATCTCTTTTTGGCGTACATTTTTGCCGAATAAACATACAGGTTAGTGGAAACACATTTTATTGATAATGTTATTCACAGTTAAAACTCTCCCGTCGAAGATTTTTTTTGTTGCTGACAGAACCCGTGTCCTAGTATGGAAATGTGACCTGCTATGGCCAATGTATGTGGCAATTGTTTGCAAAGTATACATGCATGCAGCTTAAAGTTGTGTTTTATTTGAAGAACAATATAAAGACTCGGGATAGGCGTTATATTTGGACAGCTTTGTACAAAATTGTTTCAGATAGGGCCATTTTACTGATCGATGCGAAATCTGACATCCCACAGAGTAGAATCCCTGTACTTATATATATATACTAGTACCCCCAAACGTACCGAATCCCTGTGACTTCACTATATCCGTTTTATGTCACCATATAAATATCATTTTTTAAATAAATTGGCAATTTTTTCTCCAAAATGACACATGCATCGTCTGCCACACCAATATATTTACGAATAAAAATGTCATTATAGTCTCACTGCTCCGTGTTTATGAGTTATGTCCGTTATTACACACAAGGGGATGACGACTTCTTATGCCCCGTGTGTTTGACCTAGTTAAATTAAATGTTAGTGTTTTAGATACAGTATATAGACAAAATGCTGTCCAACAAATGAATTTTGAGTGAAAATGATAAATTAAGCCTCTTATTAAAGTAAGTCTTCCTTAGTTTATTGTTTTGTTAAAATAGAACTGTTGCTTACATACTAATGGTGGCGCTGTAGACAATTTCCACAGTTAGGCGAAAACATGTGACGTCATTCCGGATTACTGAGAATGAGGTACCGCTATTTTGTCAACTTTTCTCAAAAAGTAAACATTCGATTTTCTTCGAGATTTTTGTGGATGAATGGTAACATATTGTTTATTTGGTGTCATAAAATTGTTTGCAGTGTATGACCATTCTAAACCTATAGGAGTCCGTTATGTACTACATCGTCGGAAACCAGTAACACCGGGATAGTAGATCCCAATACTGGTATTTCACTACGGGGAGGGGGTGCGCGCTTAGTAGCAGCTCTGGAGGCCTGTCTTGAAGGCCTCGACTGTCTGGGCGCTAATAGTGCACTCGTCCAGTTGGTTCCATTTTACCACTGTTCTTATGAAAAAGGAGTTTTTGTATTGTTCACTGTTAGCACTATTCACAACAAAACAGTTTGAGTTGTTTGTGACCTGATTTTCTAACTGAATGTTGCTAACTTCAAAGTTTGTATACTTAACGGGTTTAACCCTGCGTTTTGGTTTAATTCTGACTAAGTAGTCACAGGTGTCTACTGCCGGTACCATACCCCCCACTATCTTGAACAGGTAGGTTAGCCTGTTGGAGGCTTGGCAGGTTGTGCTCTTGTAACATCCTGGTGACACATCCCTCGTCTCGAGGCTTGTAGTCCTTCGTTATGAAGCGTGCGGCCTGTCGTTGAATCTTCTCGATGGCGTTGATATCTTTGGAAAGATAGGGGTCCCAAATAGTGGATCCGTATTCCAGGCTTGATCGTACGAGGGAGATGTAAGCAAGTTTCCTGCATTCCATAGGACAGTTTCGAAGGTTACGGCGTAAGAAGCCTAGTGTGGAATTGGCTTTCTTGCAAATGTTGGATATGTGGATGCCCCATTGAAGATCTTCGGATATGGTGACACCGAGGTAAGGATTACAAGGTACTTGTTGAAGAAAGACGTTGTTGAGTTGATAGAACTTGGATGATTTGTTCCGGATGCTGAGGATGTAACACTTTTTTGTGTTGAAGCGCATTCCCCATGTGGCTGCCCATTTTTCTAATTCATGTAAGTCGTTTTGCAGTATGATGTGATCCCTGGCTGACCGGATAGTTCTGTATAAAAGACAGTCGTCGGCAAAGAGGCGGACTTGGGAGGATACACACTCGGGTAGATCGTTTATGTGGCACAGGAAGAGAAGAGGTCCCAATACTGTGCCCTGGGGAACACCGGACTCAACCCTGACGCTCTTGGAGTGTTCGCCTTCGCAGACTACATCCATCGTCCTCTCTGTCAGGAAGGATGACAGCCAGTCGTTAAGTTCTCCTCGGATACCATAGCAGTCTAGTAGCTTTTTATGTGGAACGGTATCGAAGGCTTTACTGAAGTCGAGTATGGCCACATCTACTTGTTGTTTGCTGTCAAAGGACTAGTAGATCATGTCAAAGGACTAGTAGATCATGGAGAGTTACTAAGAGTTGAGATTCTGTAGAGAAACCGGATAGAAAGCCATGGTTAAGGTTGGTTAGTATCTTGTGCTTGTCGAAGAATTTCATGATGTGGCTACAGATGATATGTTCAAGTATCTTGCATGGTACGGAGGTGAGAGAGACTGGTCTGTAATTTTCTGCTTGGTGTCTGTCGCCCTTCTTGAACACTGGGGAGATGAATGCATTCCGCCAGTCGGATGGAAGTTTACCTGTATCTATGGAGTGTTGGAAGATGTCTCTTAGACCGGGTGAGAGTTCCTTAGCGCAGGTCTTCAGTACAATATTTGGGATGCAGTCTGGGCCCATCGCTTTTGCAGTGTTGATGTTTTCGAGTTGTTTTTGGACTCCTTTCGTGCTAATATGTAAATTTTGGATGTTCGGTAGGTTCTTCTTAGTATTGACGGTGGGTTTAGATGAATCAGATTCTCTTGTGAAAACTGATTGAAATTGTTCAACCAGGATGTCAGCTTTGGCGTCTGTAATTAGGTTGCCTTTTTGTTTCAGTGGAGCTGTGCCGATGTTGTCTTGTTTCTTTGATTTTACATATTTCCAGAATGGTTTGGAGTTCTTTGCCTGCAGCCCTTCTTCGATCACCTGGTTAACGTGGTTCCATTCTGCAGCTCTAAATTGTCGTTATGCTTCTTGGCGTACTTGTAGAGACAGGCTTTCTTCCTTAGTGTGCTGCGCAGTATACGGTTCACCCAGGGTAGAGATTGTTTATGTTTACAGGTTTTAGATGGAATATTTTCATACGAATAACAATTCTGTATAACTATTCTTTTGTATTATTGGAATTGGGGTAAAAATGGATTTACCCAGCAATTAGGGATGTAATAAAATATAACAATGTTGTATACATGTCAAACATGTCATTTCTTGTCATATTATTAACTTACTAAGTCGTTCTTCTAGTATTAATATGTTGTTAAAATGATATAACTCTATTTATGTATAATATCAGTGTCTGTAAATGCAGATAAAAACCCATCTCCCCCATTATGTAATAGAATCGACCGACCTCACAGACGAACCCAACAATATTAAACTATTTTAAAATAGTTCCATATACTTTTGTTATATTTGTTTATTTATAATAGTCCGTTAAGTTTAGGAACATCAATCCATGGGGTGAAATGTTAGTGAGTTGTTATTGGGAAAATATGTTTGGTGTTGGGCGTTGTTGGCAAAAAAAATCACTACACAGTAATTGTATACATACATGTACAATTTAATAAAAAATAGCACCATTTTACGGCGAACAGAATAGACCAGGATTTCATGTTTTGCAGCCTGTGATATAATGTTAGCAACGTTATATGTCTAATAATAATAACAAGTAAGTAATATCGTTTTGATTTAGAAATATTTCTTTATGATACTGGAAGATAGATGTAGTCTGTTTGGTGTAATTATTAATATTAGAACCTGTTTTTCAATGTTGACCTACTTTCCAGAAATCATAGCATTCACATTGAACTGCTTTGTACGTAAAATCCTTTTCTCGACCAGTCAATCAGATCACGATATATATTTGTCATTTATCAGAGATAAACCCATTTATCTTGAAGGTCGCAACATATATCGATAAATATTGCAACACGTGCGACTATATTAGTTTCCACCAGGTCCTGTTACATAACGGCATTAACAATTTAATGCGTATTATTTATCATAGACTTGAACTGTGGTGGGTGGGGTATTTTGTTAAAACATATTAAAATTGTGTTCCCATGATACATCATTACATTCTGGTATCAGTATGTTAATATACTATTATTATATTGTGTTTGTGTATTTATATGTATGTGTTTTTGCATTGTTTAATGCATTTAATGAGTTTGGGTATGTTGGGATATTTTAAAAACTTTACAATTATATACAACACCTGTGTCCTGGATTTCCCATGGAATTGTTGAAGAAAAATGGGTGGCGTCCTTGTAGTAATATTTAGACTTGAAAAATGTGACCTTTTACTATCCAGGCACAAGACACACTTTTTTGCCCTATGGTCATATAGTAAGTAACATTAATATATGACCATAGGCCAAACATTGTTTTTTGTGTCTTGTGCCTGTGTATCACTAATCCAGGCATTTTTCAAATTCTAAATGCTAAACCTCAATTATATATTTTATGTAGAGATCTTATATATATATTGTATAATTATATATCAGTTAGGTATATATGACTAGCGTCCTTGGTCCATTGGTAGAGCGTCGGATTTGGTATGGAACTGTCCCGGGTTGTATGATCGATCAGGTCACATATGTAGTGTCATTGTTGGCTGTTGCAAGGCACCTAACACACATTGCTTAGTATTTGTCGGCTAACCCTGACAACATGGCTAGGTCCGTGCAAGGGGTTTGATATTAATGGAACATACATACATACAAAAAAGTAAAATGGTGCAGGGATTGAACCCACGACCACCCGCTTGCAAGTTGGCTCTCCTAAGTGGGCATGTGCAGTCTGATGTATAGACTGTGCCGAATCGCTACACTTCTCCCTCCTGTTCTTTGTAAATGTACAGATAAGTATGAGGTGCTGAGAATTACTCGCAAAATAAAGCTACTCATTGTCCTTTACACCATCAACAACACTAAAGATAACCGATGCCGCTACATTGTAAATACCCCTGGCAAGGCAAACGTTTCTTTCCTATGCTTTAAGCAGAAAATGTCATTCACACACTATATCTGCAATGACTTCTAATTATACAACAACACCAATGTTTATTTAGCAAATCCACATAATATATGCCTTTGACTAACGACAAGGAGTGTAGCAAACATGTTTAACTCCCTGAAAACCTGTGTCCTGGGGGCTTGAACACATGGCTGCCGTCTTATAAGCCTTCCACACTTCCAACTGGATTAACCAATTAACTGGGCAGTCTGAAGAACCGACACCATCTAAAGTAATTGCAATGTCATAATAATCACTGATAAGATTAGACAGTTTAGCATTTCATAACTGTCGATTTATATGCAAAACACACCTTTTATTCTACTAGGTTGACATCACAATGTCCAGGAAGTGGAAACACAGCGTGGTAGACTCGGTTCCAGACAACATGCTACATTGCCTCTGTCGCTAACACAATTCTGATACAAAGATGATGATGCAGCGCAATTTATCAATTTGTAATGGATGGGTTCCACCTTGGTTGTGTTGACTTAGACGAGGGAGCGGCTGGGAACCTGTCAAGCCGGAACTGTCCACCAGACTGTATAGATGTGATGACTGAAACCCATCATTATCAAAAAAGGGTAAATTACTGTGCAGACTAGTAATAATTATATCTGCATTTAACTCGGCTCAATAATTTTATAATTTTAGCAGTCAACAATTTATTAATGTGTTTTTCTTGTTTGTAGTTTAGGGGGGTATTCAGGAAATAGTCAAGTGATTTTCATTAGTATTGTGTCATTATTAATCTACACTACTGAAGCACCTCGTTGAAAATTATCTTTTTTGATGAATAAACCTGTGTCTTTTGAGTGAAATCTGGCTGGATGCGGTAAACGTTTTGTGAAATTATTATATAACATACATATATACATTTTTAAATTGTGATTTATTTGAGGAACACTTATTATATAAAGACTCTGGATAGGCGCTATAATTGGAACATATTTCTTTACAATTGTTGCATATAGGGCCACTTTATTGATCAGTGCGAAATCTGACGTCCTACTGAATAGAATCCCTGAACTACCATTTATATATTAGTACCTCCAAACACTTCATATCCCAGTGTTACTATTCCTGAATACTCCCAAAAAGTATATACATCTTAAGTTGTTTCTTCTGTTTTATCTGTGTTTTCTTTGCTCAACATGCTATCAGTTTCCAAATGGAAAATTCAATTTCTCAGCAAGACAAACTAATATTAATTTGTTTTTCAATGAGTAAATATTCAATAAGGGTGACAACACTTTTAACTGGGCATGGTTTTCGTGGACATATGTATTACCCTGCTCCTGTTAAAACAACTCACCGGTGTACATGTTTTATTATTTTTAGGACATTCCAACCTAGGATGTTAAGTTACATATTCAAGCTCAATGGCATTCCTTGGATTTCATCATGGTGTAAGTATTTGCCAAAACAATCCACATTTAGTTTGTACAAATTTAGTTTAACTTGATTGCGAAACAAGTTCCTACAACTTATATTAACCCTTTCCCCCATAGAAGCACCTCTTGCTGCCATTACCAATACGACATACATTGACAATGTAGTAGCCAAACCAATATTCATAATGCAAGCCAGAATCTCATGTTTTCCCAGTAATATCTATAGAGTTGGGATAGATATGGTGACTACTTATCCACTGCACTATAATTAAATGGCTGTCGTTTGTATGGAGATATAATAGTATACTAACCTAAATCTCTATGAAGGAAAGGGTTAATCCATCGCCACAAGGCAGATAAGACAATAATTATGTGAAATTTAAGTGCATTGCCTGGCAATTGTAACTGCGAATTCCACTTCTACATTCTCTGTAATTTTATTTTCATTATTTAATACCCTTTGTTAGTAGCATCTCTGTATATTTAACACGCATTACTTAATGGTCTCCGTCTGCCCGTCACAAATTTGTGTCCTCTCAAATCTCTTGAACCGCTGGAGGAATCCTATAATCACTTGACATGTATGTTGCTCGAGATGATGTGCAGAGCATATGTTTCAGGCATGTCGGGTAATGTTGATACATGTGTGAAAAATAGGGCTGCCACCTGTACAGATTTTTGTAAACGTGTACACGATCCTTTGTACATGGCATGACATCATTTACACTGTTTATTCGCCATGATTATTTCCCGCCCCCAGTATTTCCCGGCCAACCTTGACATGTACTAGGTCTCACAAAATTCAGTGAAACGGTCGATGCTATGATTTTATTACGTCACTAAGCTTCATTATACGACGTCATCAATTAAGATAGTGTACACGGTTACTCAATTAGTACATTTGTATTGCCATTACACGACACGGCTCCGTTTACACGTGTAACCGTGAAAACCCTAGTGAGAAATACTCCTCATGTCTGACACATCAGATTTTGTATGCATTTTAATCATTTGTCTGACCAGTGTCAAACTATTAATATCACAATATCATGGCCTGTAATTGGTGCCTATGGTGCCAAAACAGTTTGTAGTGAAACTCAGATTACATATGTTGATGATAATATGAAGAAATTGTCATTAATATGCAACGGATCGACATAACATTTAGTTTCAGTCCTTGTATATACAAGCCTGCCATAATTGAATTGTGCCAATGTCTGAGATTTTTAAAATCACAAAAGTTAGTATGCAAGGAAGATAATTCGAATTCACAAATGGAGCGACAAACAATAAACCTGAAGATCCTGCCATTGTCACCACTTTCGAATAAGCACTGCTGCATAAAATTATGTAGATTCAAACATAAAAATAGTACGTCCAGGATTATAAAACTATTTTCAAATTCTGTACCATAGTGTTAGGTTGATACCCAGAATCAGCCAATCAAAAATGCTTGATATTCATCTTGAGAGTTGAGAATGTTTTATCATTTTGGAACATGTCGTAGCATTTACAATTGTATATGATGGGGAGGAGAGTTGGGGGTTACAATTGACTGATCAGTGATGTGGTATGGTCCACAAGGTAATGATCATCCTGAAAGGTAACGGCCATGATGTGGGATAGGTCATGTTGATTGTAGCAATTACGAAATAGTCATCTCCATGTTTGGCTGAAGTTTATCACAATTTTGTGATTTATTGACAATTTGTTCTCACAATTGATACCATGTTCTTTGCCAGTATTGTCTGCCGTTTTTTCTTAATCGCTTCTCAAAACTTATACTTGATTCCACGAAACTGCCAATTGCCATTCAATATGTCTACCATTTTAAATTCATTTACTATTTCTATTATAATTCCCATAATTTTTGATGATTTTAAGATTTCCAATATGGTGGATTATTTTTGCAAGTAGATAGGATCCTGGAAATACACATGAAGTCTAGCATTCAACAAACTCAGAGATTGGTCCACATTATAGATTTGTCCGATCAGATCATGTTTCCAAGAACCCACGTTATTGTAGTGCACACATGTACTCGCAGTAAAGCCACTAAAAATTATAATACCAACCAACATTTTTGTTCCTGTATTTTGACACTAATGCCAGAAAGCCAATGTCAATTACAGTAATCTACAGCTATTGGGCCTGTATATACAATAACAAGAATTTATATATTGTCTTTTACAGGAATACATATTTGCTGCAGATGGTCACAGATGTTCGGTTGTACTGTATCGTTCCGTATGTGAACAGTCAAATGTGTCATAGTGGTTGTCTGTGATGAGACATAGCAAAATAATAAGATGATCATTGTACCATTTATTGTGATTTATGGAAAACTCTCAATACAGTGTCTTGAATGTGTTGGAATATTAGTGAAATACATGTCACGATAGAGAGCAATAACATATTTATTTACTGTAGGCTATGCAGGTCAATTTGGTTTAACATTTAAACATACATTCTTGAACACAGTAGTTGAAGTTATACTTCTCTGTAAATTTTCAAATTTCTAACTGTATGAATAGTGTGAGAATAAGTTAGGAATAAGTGACTTCTTCCCAAGATTTCAGCCAAACTTAATCACTGACTGCCTTACCCAAACAGCCATCAATTAATTACATATTTAAATTATGGAGAAATATTTCCTAACCACTTGACCTGTTTACTCCTACAGATTGGCGGTAGTTTCTATGGAAAACAAGTGGAAATTACGCACAATGTTCAAAATAGCCGTTGTCCATTTTCGATCATTAGTTTATTTCCGTCAATAACCTTTTACGATGTTTAAAGCGGACATCACAATATAGCATCCCCTCATGTAGTTTATAGATGCGTAAATCTTGAAAAACTTTAGCAAGTGTTGAAGAAACTACATACAATGTATATGGTTACTGCTCGTCCGACGTCGTCACAATGAACATGTTCAAGCGTCTTCTCCTCAGCAACCATAGGGTCTATAGTCACCATTTATGATTTAGTATTTACTTGTCATCATGGTACAAATTCTTCCATCTCAAAATATTACAAATTCTTCGGAAAATCTACCACCGACATTTAGTAAGATTGATCAATGTATGATATTCATAGTTGTTGCATGACACCCTTGTGTGAACAATGGAGTCAGGTGAGTGATATAGGGCCATCGTGGTCCACTTTATTGTTAATAAACTAAAACATCATAAATATTTGCTCAAGTTGTTAGAAATGTATAATTTCTTATGCAATTGCATATGTATTTAGACTACATGTATATAAATAATGTTCATCAATGTTTTATGATTTGCATCTTTTTGAATATCTGTGTAGAAACATTGCTGTCATATACTATGATGATATTTGTAGTATCTTACTTGCATTAAACATGTTTATTTCTTAATATTGTTATTAAGTGATTCCCTGACGCAAATCCCCAACCCAGGTCACAGATGATAACACAACTGTTGACTATAGAAATTCTTTGTTTTTTCCCACCAGACTGTTGGCCTACATGTATTTATAAACATGGACAAAATGACTTGGTAGCAACATTTTGTCAATATATATATACCGAGTCAAAAAAGAAACGATACCTGGTGTTTATGTGTCTATAATTTCAACATTTATTAAGAAAATTCATAAGATGATAGTCCAACATGTTTGAAAGAGGAGCACATAAAGCATAATGAGCCTCCGAAACTGTCTGCTGCGTGATGACGTAATTCGTCGGACAGGGGTCTAATGGAGTTGTCACACAGACGTCAATACCGAGTATGGGTACCATTTGCGTCTCTCACTGCAATGCACCGCCGTCGCATCGAACGGAAGAGTGTCTGAATCTCTTGTTGGTCAATATTTGTCCACTCCTGACGCAAAACATCCCTCAGTTGGTTTAACGTTACCGTCTGACGTGGCGGTCTAACGTATCCCACAAATGTTCTATGGGTGACAAAGCAGGCCACGGCAGGATTTCAATATTGTTCTGCTCCAATAATGTGGTGGAAATCCGAGCAGTATGACACCTGGCGTTGTCCTGTTCGAACAGTGTGACGTTTCTGTTGGCGTTAAGAACGGCACAACAACTGGCGCAAGGATCTTATCACAGTACCGCTGGGCGTTTAGGTTCCCGTCCACCACTAACAGTTCAGTGCGACTGCCGAAGGTGATACCGCCCCACGTCATAATGCTTCCGCCCCCGAACAGATCGACCTGACGTACACATGCGTCGGCGTAACGTTCACCGCGTCTGTGATATACCCGCTCTCTGCCATCCGCTCCGTGTCAGGATGGGTCCAACGTATGGCCGATAGGCACGAATGCCACGTTTCACCGAGCCGGTTCCTGACTGTTTGTGCAATGATGCGATTGTTGGTCATCCCAGGAGTAACGGCAGCTGTGTGCGTAGCAGGTAGGAACCGGTCACGTAAATGTGACGGTCCTGTTCACGCGTCGTCACACGTGGTCGACCAGATCTTGGACGGTCGTCCACCGATCCATGTGTTCGATAAAGTCGAAGTAGACAGGTTATCGTGATCCGCGTAACCCCCGAGTCGATTTGCGACGTCACGCTGACGTCAATCATGCCAATGGCACGCATTCTCTGATTGCGGTTTAGCCTAGGCATTTTGTTAGAGGTAACAATCGGTATGTAAGGTGTTTTTCCTCGATGATAATGCAATACCAGTACAATAAACCGGTTTTCCGATTTGTACATGTGTAGGAAGTTGTCTTTGTTGAGGAGCACGTGCACATCGGAAATTCGGCGTTCCAGGATTATCGGGTGTTTATTTACCTGTGTTTATGGTTGGCTGACGTTGCAATAAGATACCCGGTACTGATACTTAATAATATATTAAACCTTTCTATGGTTTTATCCGTTTTACGTCATTTTTAGTTTGGTATCGTGTCTTTTTTTGACTCATATCTTGTTTTATTTCTTAATTGGTATTTTTATCCGCCTCCGTGTCGAGTTTGTTAAGGTCGTGACTTGTATACCACTGTAACCTATCATCACTGATGGTCACGGTTCGAGCCCCGCTCAGGCCGTGTCTCATTTATATGAAAAAGTTGGCAGTTTCTTACGGAGGTTGGTGCACCCAAGTACTGGTTAACCGCTGGAGCCTGCCCAGGAAAGGTGTTGTTAGGTAAACTGTCCGCCGGCGATATAGCCCAAAATGGTGCTGATGCAGGCGTAAACCCCGAAATATAACATATATAACTTAATGTATTTTACCTAACCACTGCTTCCTAATTTTTAATTTCCATTAACTGCTACTTTCTTGTCTAACCTTTCACCCCTATTTACAGGTCGAATATACAAATGTAGGTTTCCCCTACCACCCATCACCACTTATGTAAGTGACCTAGCATATTGAATATACATTAAGATTTAAAGGCATTCTTTAGCTAAATTGGTTTATATACATGTAGTCAGTGCAACAACCCTTTTCTAAAACACTGTCGACATGTTTGCTATATTGTCGTTTCTTGTGCATAACAGTAATCCATGCATAGTTATTCTTAGTATAAATAGTGTGTGTTTTACGTTTATTTATCGTCGTTAACGTTGTCCATATAAGCGACGCCTCCTGAAGAGATTAGTCATTTTAGATTTTGGAGGATAGTGCAATGATACAGACATAGACCCATTCCAGAGTCTCCTCTGGTTCTTTTACGTGCACAGTGTAAAGCACCGACACGAGACCTCGGTTTAACGTCCCATCTGAAAGACTGTTAATTTTATTATGGTCAAGACGGGGATCGAACCTGTGATCCCTGGATTACCAATCGAGCGTGTTACCACAGGACTACAGATCCACCTAAATGGTGTCCACATGTTGGTTGTTTTATATGCCTGTTGTATAGCAACGAGGCGAGTCTCTCGTTTATAGTCCCATCTGAAAGATTTGATATTGAGAGGGTCTTTTAGATGATGTTTATTTTAAACGTTTTAGAAAACTTAGTCGCCCAAATGCGATGGCGATTTTTAAATATGGGGGGTTGAGATGTCTTGCTAATATATACATCCATTCTCTAACCCCTATATTGTTATTTATAGCAGATGAGTATTGCTATGGCAACAATTGTTGTCATAGCTTTTCTTGTTATTTATAGACTTGAATAAATTGTTCTTGAAGAGAGACCAAAGTCAATGATTTTATTAACAGCTATAATACATGTAAAACTATACATTTTCTGGTAGATCTCATCAAACCATTTGCAAAAATGTATAGTTTAACTCTGTTACACCACAAATTTTGAAATTAATGGACTTGTAAATGATGAAAAATTGCAGTCAGAAAAGGCTTGATTTTCAATTTCTTAAAAAAGTTGACCCCAGCTTATTACTTGATCATGAAACGGTATTCTACATAGTGTTATTTTCTTCTATAAACATTTCTCACCTGTTCTGTAACAATTTTATGCACACAGTACTTACAACACACTTATAAATTAATATAGTTTTAATATACCGACTCGTAACCGAGTACGAGTGTACGGTAACCGAGTACGAATGAACTGTGTACGAACAGCCATTTTGATTTTAGAAAATTGCAAATACAAGCTAATTAATCTTCAGTGAGCGCAAATGCATATTTGCATTTATTCCAAACCACAATACCGTATCTATTTATACCTCAATCGAGCTTGAGAGAAGGACACACTGCAATATCTTAATGTTTTTTTTACTCTGCATGAATTACGATTCGGGACGGCGGAAGTGGAATATTGGTAATAGTTAAGTTTGATTACTTCCCTTGTCCGGTGAGACTTTTGTCATGCCACTCGGATGCGAGCCAAATAAACAGGATATACGTCAAATTACATTCTTGGAAGTGCCCAGAATGAAAAGAATACTGATATATCTATCATAAAATACCAATTTCATTAGCGTATATGGCCGTTTTGGACAAATTTATGATATTTGAAATTTTCACTTTCGGTTTTGAACTGTAAATATATACTGCGTAACAGCCAAATGGGCATATACGCCATATTTGGTCATATCTCCTCCCACTTATGCAAATATTTCAACCTTTGCTCTTCATACAAGACCGTAATACACAGGACATATTTTGGGGTCAGTTTTTTATCGGAACACCGATTGCGTGGTGGTTGCTTTCATTTTTAGTATCGTCAACATCCCTGACACAGGTATTCGGCACGTTTTGGGGTACTAGTATATATATTTAAGTACAGGGATTCTACTCTGGGATGTCAGATTTCGCATCGATCAGTAAAATGGCCCTATCTGTATTTTGTACAAATCTGTCCAAATACAACGCCTATCCCGAGTCTTTATATTGTTCTTCAAATAAAACACAACTTTAAGCTGCATGCATGTATACTTTGCAAACTATTGCCACAGACATTGGCCATAGCAGGTCACATTTCCATACTAGGACCACAGGCACCAGACACAAAAATTATTTTTATTTTTGGCCTATGGTCATATAGTAAGTAATATATAATATTATATATTACTTACTATATGACCATAGGCCAAAACTAAAAAAAATTTTTGTGCCTGTGACTAGGACACGGGTTCTGTCAGCAACAAAAAAATCTTCGACGAGAGAGTTTTAACTGTGAATAAAATTATCAATAAAATGTGTTTACACCGACGTGTAGGTTTATTCGGCAAAAATGTACGTCAAAACGATTTCGTAGCATTTTCAATTTGTTTTGAAAATTTCTAAAGCGGCGCAATTCGCGTTGAAACGAGCGTTCTGATTGGATTATGATTATTCTTCCTATATAAAAAAACATCTTGTTACATTCTAATAATCCAATCAGAACGCTCGTTTCAACGCGTTTAAGGAATTGCGCCGCTATAGAAATTTTCAAAACAAATTGAAAATGCTACGAAATCTCTTTTTGACGTACATTATTGCCGAATAAACCTACACGTTAGTGTAAACACATTTTATTGATAATGTTATTCACAGTTAAAACTCTCCCGTCGAAGATTTTTTTTGTTGCTGACAGAACCCGTGTCCTAGTATGGAAATGTGACCTGCTATGGCCAATGTATGTGGCAATTGTTTGCAAAGTATACATGCATGCAGCTTAAAGTTGTGTTTTATTTGAAGAACAATATAAAGACTCGGGATAGGCGTTGTATTTGGACAGATTTGTACAAAATTGTTTCAGATAGGGCCATTTTACTGATCGATGCGAAATCTGACATCCCACAGAGTAGAATCCCTGTACTTAAATATATATACTAGTACCCCAAAACGTGCCGAATCCCTGTGATCCCTGATACAGTGATATCGGCCGTCACCTGTTTTTTCACGTGATTTTTGTTTACATGCGGAATACGAATGACGTCATTGTTAGCAAAGCAGGTGCGTTGGTACTTATGCGCTTCAAATATTATCCCGGCATGAGGATTTTTCGCCCAGAACAGGTTTTTGCCTAATTGAGGAATAGCAAGTCGCGAGAGATCACGCGATATTTCACGCTCCAGTTACCGGAATTATAAATAAACATACCTTGTGCACTTCCAATCTATTTCTAACCGATCATAGAGATCAGACAGGTAAATAAGCGGTGAAAACTTTAAACCTACCCCAGTTTTCATTAATTTCAATATATCCGTTTTATGTCGCCATATAAATATAATTTTTTAAAGAAATTAGCAATTTTTTCTCCAAAATGACATATGCATCGTCTGCCACGCCAATATATTTACGAATAAAAATGTCATTATAGTCTCACTGCTCCGTGTTTATGGGTTTCGTCCGTTATTACACACTTATGAATAATATCGATTTTCGCCTTCATATCCATGTGTTGTCACAGAGGTTCTCCAACTGATATACATGGTTATGTAAACCTAGTTATTCTCTGTTAGGCACCGTGTGATGTGTTAGATGGATGGGTCCATTTACGGTTCTGCACTCAGAGTAATTAGGAGGGTAGTCCAAATATTTAGACTTGAAAAATGTGACATTTTACTATCCATGCATTTTTCAAAGTCTAAGCCTCAATTAAGCGTTTGCAGGATATACATTGTAGGAACTATTGCATGTAGAAAAGCTGCAGGGCATTCACTAGAATTCGAAAGTGAAAGCGTCAATGATCCATGAGGTCAAATCTCGAGCTGTATTTTTCAAGAGTCAATATGCATGTTGGTACTTTCCGTACAGGTAACTTTATTCCGACCATATAATTACCTCTAGGCCAAGGTGTGTCATTGGTGCAACCAGACCTAATTTCTTTATCCGAATTAGAGAAAACATTGACTACTTTGCCGAGTTGGGTTTAGGACCGTACAACTAAGTTTGATGATGATTTACCCTCATGTGGGCGAGCGACAACTAAGTTTATGTTACTTTGTAACTTGTATAGTTCTACATTGTATCACAGTTGCAAACATCACCAAATGATCATGAGTAGCTGAGTTCAACATCTGAGCCTTCTGGGTCCTGCACACAGATTAATCTTGACAAACCAATAGGAATGTTGATTATACACACACAAAAAGCTGATCTGCATTTAATATTAATACTATTAATAATTTTCATTGATATTTCTATTTAATTTTATTTGTAGATATTTTGAGCGTGTAGATCACAAACAGAGTTATGTCATCCACATCGGCTAAGCACAGGAACTTTGTGGCGGAGCCCATGGGTGAAAAAGATGTACGCGAAATGGCTGGGATTGGAGAAGTACTAGGTGGCAGATTGGAGGAACTAGGCTTCGATAAGGTCAACAAACTGCAACAATCTTTAATATTACTTTTACAAACAACCTGCCACAGTCATTGCTTAATTAAGTCAATTTCTAATACTTGCTTTCTCGTATCTGCACACATGAACTTTGAGAGAGTAAGTCCTGTACACTTTTTTCAGTTTGAAAGGGTGGTTTTTCATTTGTTAAATGGTGGGACATACAATGTACTATAGAACTTATTTTAATGTCCAAGTCATCGTTAAAAGCATAGAATGTTTCTGTTGTTTGACGGAATTCTGGTTTTTACCTTGCCTTAGGTAATTACTCCAAAGCGTGTAAATTCAGAGGTGGCGGTGGGAGGTGTAAAAGCGAAGAAACTCGGATGTGGATCTTGTAATTTTACCTAAAATTGTATTTCTTTTTCGTCACAAATGTATTAGAACTACCGTCCATAATCGTCTATAAGGCAATCTCGTTTAGAAGACGCCCCCCTACTTTGAGCCTGAAATCTGTGGGTTTTGGCATCCACTGGCATATAAAACGGGTTGATATAATGGACACCAGACCATGTATAGATTGCATGTTTGGCAAGTGTAAGTTGAAGAAATGTTCAGTGTTCTAAAACGTATTTATGGATAGATATCATTTAACACATTTTCATGCCCGCGAAGGGAGGCATATAATATTCACACTGTCCGTCCGAGTCAGTATATACATGTACATGTAGTTTCATAACATACAAAATTAAATTGCCAATGTACATGTAGTTTCATAACATACAAAATTAAATTGTTCATGTAGTTTCATAACATACAAAATTAAATTGTTCGTGTAGTTTCATAACATA
Organism: Archivesica marissinica; assembly: GCA_014843695.1. Taxonomy (NCBI): domain Eukaryota; kingdom Metazoa; phylum Mollusca; class Bivalvia; order Venerida; family Vesicomyidae; genus Archivesica; species Archivesica marissinica. The sequence goes on from CM026404.1 coordinate 66,734,845, forward strand.
CAAAATTAAATTGTCAATGTTCATGTAGTTTCATGACATGCAAAATTGGAGGCATAATGATAGCAAAACACCAAGACCTTCAAATTGAATAATTTTTTAAAAAATTGTATGAATTTTGTGTCGCTAGTCAATATAATAACATGTTACTGGAAGCACAATATTATGTCACAATCAAATTACAAAGTGAATACGGTGGTTTCTCGCCTTTATGTATACATTGTAACAATATATCATTTTCAGGCCTATGTACTACTTGGTCAGTTCCTGGTGTTCAGAAAGGATGAGGTTCTGTTCCAATCCTGGTTGAAGGATGAAATCAATGCCAACAAGAAACAGCAGCATGATTGTTATACATGCATGAAAGAATGGTGTGATCAGTTCTTATAAAATGTTGCCATAGACACTTAAGAGATTTGGAGTTTTAACGGATAAGAAGCAATTTGTGATTCTGGTCATTCGGCTACATGTGTATACATGCATTTGTATTAGAGCTGTGGCAATTCATGTAATTGAATTGTGAGCGTGCCGATTTACAATACAAAGCCCCTCATTTTTTAATCAATCTTTTCGAAAGTCTGCTTTTAAACAATTTTATTCTCTGAGCGTCCAAACGACGGCTTTTAAAACATTCAAACTGCGATACAAGCAGAAGTTTATCTGAATATATACAGAAAATAAAATGAGCAATCCGTTTGGCTGAAGTTGTGATATCCCGTTAATAAGTATGTTAAAACTGAGCTCTGTCTCGAGCTGTTAAAACGGCCAAAGGTGGACAATAGTTGGAAGGAAGAAAGAAATCACGGTACAGTGCAACCCCTCAAAACCGCAACACCTCTAGCTTGGAATTTCCTCCAAAGTGAACACATTTGTTGGTCTCGAATGTTTCCCTTTTTTGTTAGTTGTAATAAAACCTCTGTAAACCGGAACCCCTCTTTTACGAATATACGAAACAGATCTTTAAAAAATATGTACATTTTCAACTAATTTACCGCCTGTAAACTGTACAGCAACTTGTCTAGATCAAATATGAAACTGAATATTCTTTTAAACAAACAAATGTTCAGCTATTCTTTTAAACAAACAAATGTTCAGCTATTCTTTTAAACAAACAAATGTTCAGCTATTCTTTTAAACAAACAAATGTTCAGCTATTCTTTTAAACAAACAAATGTTCAGCTATTTTGCTCTGTATTGTATGCTTAAATTTAATCATTTCTTAGTTTAAATTAATTTTCGCTCGATTGTGAAACGAGTTATTACAACTTATATTAATCACTCTCGAGACCTCATTCCTGATGGAATCCATCGCCACGAGGAAGAGAGAAGAGGCAACGTGGAATTTAAATGCTTTGCCGAAGGACACAATTGTAATAGCTACAGCGGGGCTCGAACTCTGGAGCCTTCACACATATTCAAGATTTCCTTTTCTGTTTAAATGACTTGCCTAAGGGCACAATAGTAACGGCTCCAGTGGGGATCAAACTCCAGACCTTTCGCATCTGAAGTGATTGCGCATCCACTGCGCTATCACGACTTCCACGATCAGTTCTTTGCTAAGTGGAAAACTATAAACATGTCTCTGCCTCCTAAGCATTGCAGTTGAATTGTTAATTTAGTAGAAATCTACCCTACTATGCCCTCTAACCTGAAATCCCCTCTAAACCTAACTACCTCTGGTCTGATGGTTGTTCAGTTTAGAGAGGGTTCACTGTATATTGTATTACTGAAGCTTCTACTTTGATAAATGTATTTACAGGCAAACCAGTGTTAGTGGTTACCTCCTTTAAGCAGCCAATTTCCAGATTCCCAATTGGTTGTTTTATTATATATTTGACCTCTATTAAAGCCTGCGCAGGAAAAGTGTTGTTAAGTAAACTGCCCGCAGGCGATATAGTCCGAAATGGTGCTGATGGTTGTTTTATTATATATTTAACCTCTATTAAGCAGCCACTTGTGCTAAGCAGCCACTTTCTCTGACTCCCTTGGCTGGCTGCTTAAGACAGGTTTGACTGTAATGAAAACGGTATTTATAATTATTACGGTATGTATAATGAATTGAACGTGAAAAGAATCGAATAGGCACTTCGTGAATTGGATCGATCTCCCGGCGAATTGTTGCAGCTCTAATACATATATGTAGTAAATACCTGTGATCTGGTTATACAGACTGAGCAAGATGGGAAACTTGGATATATCATACATATACTTAAATGACACAAATACGGTATCACCGTAGCGACTTTTTTGTTGTATCTGCTGATGGTCAATTAAGTATAGAATGTTTTCGAAGTTTTTTAGAATTGTAGATGTATGGAAATTAACATTTGGTCAAAGTCGAAGAGTTTGGATTTAAATAACGAATGGCTGTGATAGTTTGGGAGTTATGAACCAGAACAATTGAAATACTGACTTTGTTGAAAACTTCGACAAGGACCACAACTCGTATGCATCAAACACGTCTCATTTGTCACTATGTGTTAATTATTTTCCACATATTTCTCCTCTCCAGGGTTCCCTCTACGCCTCTCCAGGGTTACCTCTGTCTGAATGTTTGTCTGGGCCTCTGTCGCCAATTGAAAAACACTGGAGCCAATTAAAAAAACTTGGAGTCAACTAAGAGCCATATAGTTCACAAATAAATATTTGAAGCCATGTATTGACAAAACATGTACCAAATTTTTTTTTAAAGTTGCGCACATTTTTTTCGCCAATTCACAAATTTTAGCGCCAATATTTGTTTTTTGGCACCATTGGTGAGCGACAGCGGGAACCCTGTCTCTCAATGCCGGTACTAATACCACGTACATTGGCGCATAATCCATTATCATATATTCATCATCTTCAGTGATACATGTAGCTCTAGGTTATATGCAGAATAACCCTTAAAATGCTAATCACAACCAAAGTTGCTTTTGCAAACAGCATAGCGCCAGATCAGACGGAACAGAGCATGTCGTCTGGTCAGGTTCTATGCTGTTTGCTATTCAGATAGTAGAGCAAATACACTTGTCTGAATAGCAAACAACATAGATCCTGATCAGACTAGGATTTACGCCGTGTCTGATCTGTATCAATGTTGTTTAGTTTATACAAATTTATTTTAGTTCCTATTGTGAAACAAGTTCTTATAACTTATATTAATCACTCTCGAGACGTCATTCCTGATGGAATCCATTGCCACGCGGGAGAGAGAGGAGGCAACATGGAATTTAAATGCCTTCCCTAAGGGCACAAACGTAACTGCTCCGGCAGGGCTCGAACTCTGGACCTTTCGCACCTGAAGCGAGCGCGCATCCACTGCGCTACCATGACTTCCACATCAATGTTGTTTGCGCATTCCATATACTTTATTATGCATTAGTTTGGCTTATAATAAGTTCTCATTAGGTTGAGGTGAAATATATTTCTTTATTAAGCTTTAATGCAGTTTCCTGTACTTTAACCCTTTCAACCCCACAGGCCTCTAAATAGGCTTATGAAAAGTGTAGATCCAGATGAGCCGGCTCGTAACGAGTCGTCTCATCAGGATCTGCACTTTTTTGCCAGTAATAATTATTACTATTTTTAGATAAAATTACCCATTTTGATAAATGAACTGGTCCAAAGGTAATTTACTTATTAATTTATTGGTCTGAAAATAGCATGCACCAGTCCATGTCAGTTACTTGGGGTTGAAAGGGTTAATTGGATAACGGTGCCTTAAATAAATCTTGATTGTTCCGATCTAGACGACACTGGTATATAACCGTTAAAATACATACATGTACCTAACACGAGACATGCATGTTTCTTATTACCAATAGTTGTATTCATATTTTACATCCCTAGACTACGGGAATGTGGGTACCACGATTTGATCATGACTTGATACAAGTATCATGTCTAGTTTAGTCTTGAACCACATGGTTCAAGTTGTAAACCATGTATCTCATGTACATGTCCAGCTAATTGTTCTATGACAATTCCAAATAATGTGCTGAGAAATAGATTTATTGGGTATTATTAATTTGTTTCAATTTGTTTAGTTACCATATCACTGCTACATAATATTCATTGTCAAATAATGTCTCGGGGGGAGAATAATGCTACATTGAAGAAATTACTGTAATTTTGCATCAAAACCAGAAATGTTCTCGAGCCAAGATTCCAAATTCATGACATGCATTTTGTGACCGGAATTTATTAATTCCATTGTAGAAAGATCACTGAACTAGTTTTAATATGATAGAGAGAGAAAATGCATATCGTTTACGACGTTACCTTAAAGCGACACTACATAGATAAAAAACAAACATCTAGAGAATGTAATTTCCTATAATATGGTACCATTTCCCCCCAACTATTTGTCACAGAATCTGAGTATACATCTAATAAGCAAAGCGTTGTACATGTACACAGCGATTGTTGACATAATAAAATAATGTAAATTGGGTCAAGAGACATGCGCTATGCCACGCGTGCATCCTGAATAACAGTATTTATGGTACAGAATTACCGTTATATCTCACATTTGTGTCTGTGCATATTTATTTTTAGACTGATCAGATTTAAATAGTCTCTAACCAACAGGATCACGCATAGCATAGACTCCAATAATAAACAAACGTACAATTCAGGAGCGTGGCTGGCCGCTATTGAAAATCCTACTTTTACTTTTGAGAGTTTGTAGACTGCAAGAACATTGTTTATTGATTGACACTTGGTGTTCGAATTATTTCGGAAGAATTTGTGGTAGAAATGCTATTTATACATGAAATACGTTGTTAGTTTTTTTATTGCTTTTTGCGATGTAATGTCGCTTTAAAGTAAAGATTAACTTTTGATGTAATGTCAATTATCTGATAGTAATATGTGTAATAAGCCCAGTAGTTGGATATGATAAAACTAATAATGATACATCTTGTCTTGTTAATGTGAGCATGTATAGTGTAGTAAATATATTTAATGTAGTTCATCATTTGCTTTAGTGTTTTACTTCTAACTCTTCCAAACAAAGTCTGAGCTGTTATTGCTGTATACACGCTGGACTGGGGATCGCAGGTTCGATCCCCCGTCTGACCCTAATAAAATTAACAGTCTTTCAGATGGGACATTAAACTTGTGTCGGTGCCGTGCACGTAAAAGAACCAGAGGAGACTCTGGAATGGGTCTCTGTCTGTATCATTGCACTATCCTCCAAAAATCTAAAATGACTAATCTCTTCAAGAGGCGTCGCTCATATGGGTAACCGGTAGTGACGATAAATAAACGTAAAACACACACATGGTTTGTGGAAGGTTGGTGGTTGTAACTGGGTGCCTGAAATACTGTACTATGAAACCCGATTTAATTTTGTTGAAACTGCATGCATGATCGAAGTTTGTTGTTAAAAAATATTTCAACAGGTGATCTTGGACAAGTTCTAGTCAGGAATATTACTCAATTTGTTCCATTGCATTCTTACAACTAGCCCCAGTCTGTGGCTGTAGTTACCCCCCTTGTGGCGGTGGTTTGCAAGCCAAGTATTGATATGATATAAAATATGATTAAAACTAATTTTGACTAGATATTTTGTTCCTATAAACAAAGAACAAATATACTGCTGTTAATAACTGCAATAAACAACGGCTACAGCCAGTCTATTTCATGGCTGTTGAATTTTGCTCCTCCGGCCAAAATAAACACATTTATTCCTTCATAGCATTATATTGGCTAATGTTGAATGGAAATAATATCTGTCTTGTCGTGGTAGCGCGTTAGCGAAAGGACTCTAGTTCACTCTCCGCTGGAGCCGTTACGTTTGTGTCCTTAGGCAATGCATTTAAATTCCACATGTCTCCCTCGTTGCGATGGATTCCATCAGGAATGAGGTCTCGAGATTAATATAACTTGTAAGAACTCGTTTCGTAATCGAGCTCAATTGCGAAACAAGTTATTTCAACTTATATAAATCACTATCGAGACCTCATTCCTGATGTAATCCATCGCCACGAGGAAGAGAGAAGAGGCAACGTGGAATTTAAATGCCTTGCCTAAGGGCACAATCGTAAATGCTCCAGTGGGGCTCGAACTCCGGACCTGAAGCGAACGTGCATCCACTGCGCTATCACGACTTCCACGTATTATTTATTTATTTATTATTTCCAAGGTTTATTTTCAGCCAAGTTCTTTTATAAATTTGAAAATAAACCTTTCATACATATAGTGGTCTCACGACACTATCACAGACACGCCCATAAACAGCATAATGGTCAGACCGCCAAGAGGGTACAACCATTAATAATTCCCAGTAACCTCTATGAAGGTGGGGTAGATAATGTTGACTGCATATCCATGGAGTATGTTGAGTAAATGACAGTGGTAGTGTGGGTAATATATGACCCTACGTCATAATGGGGGAACGCTTGTTTAGAAACATCTTCCATATATTTATCCCCAGAAAACGTTCATCATGTAGGGTATGTATGTTTCATTAATGTCAAACCCCTTGCGGGGACCTGGGCAGGCTTAGCCGACCTAAGTGGTTAAGCAGTGTGTGTGAGGTGCCTTGTTCAATACACTACATATGTGGCCTGACCGTATCGAACCCGGGACCGTTCGACACCAAATCCGACGCCACTCTACCACGGACGCCACACTACAGGGTACTTGCGTGGCTAGGAGAACTAGATCTATTGTCTAGGGTGTTTATATACTTTATTTATGTTAAACGATTGCGAAGCAAGTTTTAACAACTTATATTAATTACTCTAGTTGGCTCGGATGAAAGCGTATATGTGGGAGGAAACCGGAGTACCCGGAGAAAACCCACCTGTCCGATCTGGCGACCACCGTACCATCTCACATACTTCCCTGTCCGAGGATCGAACACGGGTCGCATTGGTGAGAAGCGAGCGCGCTAATCGGACAGCCTATAAGTCTACAGGGTACTATTGTCTAGGGTTAGGGTCTTATGTGACTATAAATGCTCTTAAGTGGCTAATAGAACAATGGGGGTAGCCACGTAAGTATCCCCTCGTGAGCATGCACGTGTGTCCGTCCGAGTCAATATAGTTCATACACGTAAATACTGTGTTGTTTACCGTGAGTCTCCATGTAACCAACGTTCTTGAAACAGTGGTGTAGAGATAGTTGCAGGAAAGGGAAACAACTCATCACGGATGTGCTGTAACATAGTCACGTGTGTGCATACATTAACGTACATGTATGTTGAGTTCCTTAATTCATACATTAATGAGTTATTATTTCACTAATAAGATATTATCATCCATTGTATATCTGGATTTACACTCCATGACTGATAGGACTAAATTCTCGTTGATATACATGTGGTGTAGCCTACTTTGACTGTATTTGGGAGGTGGGTTTCCAAAATATATAGATCTACAAATTGTACAAGGCTATAGAAGCATTTGTCCTTGTGTCAAATACCAGCGCAAGGGTTTGCATCTCTCCGAGTGCTATTCTCTGGTTATGATTACTATTATTATTATATTTCGATGAAATGTAGTAAAACAGTTACCGACCGTAACACATTAGTTTAAATCGTTTGGCCTCGAACTCGCTCATATAAAGAATAAACTCCAGCGGCAATCAGTCGTTCTCATGAAATATGCATACTTTGTAAACAAAAATGTATCAAATTGGGCGTAACTAGAGCGGAAATCTAATAATATGATTTTTCAAGTTGTCTGTACCCCGTGACCTTGGGGTTGACCGTCCAAGGTCAAGTGAAATCAAGCATTTGTCCTTGTGTCAAATACCAGCGCAAGGGTTTGCATCTCTCCGAGTGCTATTCTCTGGTTATGATTACTATTATTATTATATTTCGATGAAATGTAGTAAAACAGTTACCGACCGTAACACATTAGTTTAAATCGTTTGGCCTCGAACTCACTCATATAAAGAATAAACTTCAGCGGCAATCAGTCGTTCTCATGAAATATGCATACTTTGTAAACCAAAAATATGTATGCAATCGGGCGTAACTAGAGCGGCTATCAACCTCTCACACATAACCTTGTCAACATATAGACTATAATATGCATGTACAGGAGCAATAATTATACACTTGAACACGAATGTATGTTTAAAGCACTGGCTGGCTATCCGTTAATAGTTAACATTGCGTGTGATTATATCACAGGGATTCGGCACGTTTGGGGGTACTAGTATATATATTTAAGTATATATATACTAGTACCCCCAAACGTGCCGAATCCCTGTGGATTATATATGAGCTGAGCTGGATTCGAATGGTGTTAAATAGTGTTCTATTGATTTCTTAGTGGTATACACAAACTACCCACTATATGCATGCATTGAATGCATTTTTGTAGCTCATTCATGATCACCATTGACTCATGGAATCGGATACTATATTCACTACAGTACCAGATGGTGGGTGGGGTTGGACAATAGTGTTTGTTGTGTTTATTGGTAACGGTATTCTGGATGGATGTATAGGATCATATGGTATATTCTACCCGGAGATAATGCGGGAATTTGGCTCAGGACCAATCGTTACCTCTCTTGCAGGGTCGTTATTACCTGCCGTGTACATGATGTCGAGTAAGTGACTAAGCAAAAAATGCGACAGATCTACGTAAATTCCACAGAGCTTCGATGCGTCTGTGGCTAGGGTAGCAGTATCTTTAAATTATATACCTGTACCTTTAAAATTCGGAGAATCCCTTTGGGTACATATGATTGGCCTACTATATAGATGTTTGTTTCATGCATTTTCGAGATAGAGCATTGACGTTTGCTTCATGCGTGTACACGTGTGTTTTATGTTTATTTATCGTCGCTACCGGTTGCCCGTATGAGCGACGCTTCATGAAGAGATTAGTCATTTTAGGTTGTTGGAGGATAGTGCAATGATACAGACAGAGACCCATTCCATAGTGTCCTCTGGTTCTTTTATGTGCACGGTGTACAACACCGACACGACACCTCGGTTTAAAGTCCCATCTGAAAGACTTAAGTTTATTTGAGTCGGACGGGGGATCGAACCTGTGATCCATGGATTACCAGTCCAGCGTGTTACCATTGGATTACAGATCCGTCTACATTTTCGTTCTGTATCGACTATTGTTCTATCTTGCATTCATGGAATAATTTAACCGTTGACTTCGAGTATTAGCCACTCATACGGAAGGCGTTAAATATTATATGTGGGAACCATTTTATTTGTTTTGGGTATTACCTTAGTGTTTGTGTATGCATGTTTGTTTGAAAAAATGCCTGGATAGTAAAATGTCACATTTTTCAAGTCTAAATATGTGGACTAGTTTGTTTATAAACAAAGACAAACATGCGTCATAATCAAAATATTAATGAATGTTAAATATGCATTGATTAATGGGGGGGGGGGGGGTAACACATGTTAGTCACCCGTATATATACATAGCGACGTTCTGGGAATTGATTGTTCGTGATCACGTGTCGTAATTACGATTAGCATTGACACAGCATACATACGCACGCCTTACCCGGTAGTCGAACTCGCACCGAAAACCTTAAAGCCATATAGATCGAGTGCATTATAAATCGAGCAATCACGTATTGGCCTATAGCCTACGAGGTACACCAAAATAACAATTGAATAAACTGATTACTACATCGAACTGTCTGGTCATAGACCTAGTCAATGTAATGGGGTTAGGATTTATAACTATAATGTTCCGACACATGACGATATTAAGTTAAAGCACGTACAATAGTTGATTAATCTCTTAAAATATTAACATGAATAATAAATAGTTCATTTAAGGGGACATCACTGTTAGAAAAAATAAAAATAACGACCCAAAACATAAATTAAATGAAAATAAATAACTAAGTCTATAGATTTATTACTGACCTAGCTATTTGAACACATTGGTCAATAGATTTATGACTGACCTAGCTATTTGAACACATTGGTCAATAGATTTATGACTGACACACCTAGCTTTTTGAACACATTAGTCAATAGATTTATGACTGACCTAGCTATTTGAACACATTGGTCAATAGATTGATGACAGACACACCTAGCTTTTTGAACACATTAGTCAATAGATTTATGACTGACCTAGCTATTTGAACACATTGGTCAATAGATTTATGACTGACCTAGCTATTTGAACACATTAGTCAATAGATTTATGACTGACCTAGCTATTTGAACACATTGGTCAATAGATTGATGACAGACACACCTAGCTTTTTGAACACATTAGTCAATAGATTTATGACTGACCTAGCTATTTGAACACATTGGTCAATAGATTTATGACTGACCTAGCTATTTGAACACATTAGTCAATAGATTTATGACTGACCTAGCTATTTGAACACATTGGTCAATAGATTGATGACAGACACACCTAGCTATTTGAACACATTAGTCAATAGATTTATGACTGACCTAGCTATTTGAACACATTGGTCAATAGATTGATGACAGACACACCTAGCTTTTTGAACACATTGATACGTAGATATATATGACACTTTGACCTAGATATTTGAACACGTTGAGTGAATTATAAATTTGTGACATACTGACCTAGATATTTGAGCACATTGGTACATAGATTTATGACAGAATGACCTAGATAGTTCAAGCCATTGAGATATATAGAGGTATAACAGACTGACCAAGCTATTTTAGCACATTGGTACATAGATTAATGACAGAATGACATAGATATTTCAAAACATTGAGATTTATAACAGTCTATCCTAGCTATTTGAGCACATTGTTACGTCACTGAGATGTATGACAGAGTGACCTAGATATTTGAGCACATTGTTACGTCACTGAGATTTATGACAGAGTGACCTAGATATTTGAGCACATTGTTACGTCACTGAGATTTATGACAGAGTGACCTAGATATTTGAGCACATTGACATGCAGATATATGATGTCAGACTGATCTAGATATTTGAGCACATTGGTACATATATTTATGACAGACCGACCAAGATATTTGGACACAATTGTACGTAGATTTATGACAGTCTGGTCTAGCTATTTGAACACATTGTTAGCTAGAGTTATGATAAACTGACCTAGCTATTTGAGCACATTTCTACGTAGATATATGAAAGACCGACCAAGATATTTGAGCACATTGGTAACTAGATTTATAACATTCTGTACTAGAACTTAGTATGAATATAAATTTATCACATATTGACTAATTGAACTGTTTCATCTTACCGAAATGCGGTATTTAAACATAAATACGATATAGATCGAGTTTTACAACGTCAGCTATTTGATTGCATGTATACTACATGCACGAGGAATTTGTTCAATGTTCGATACTCATTCATATTCGTAGCTTCCCATTACAGTCAGCGCTACTCACATTCATATTCATAGCTTCCCATTACAGTCACCGCTACTCACATTCATATTCGTAGCTTCCCATTACAGTCGCCGCTACTCACATTCATATCCTTAGCTTCCCATTACAGTCACCACTACTCACATTCATAGCTTCCCATTACAGTCGCCGCTACTCACATTCATATTCGTAGCTTCCCATTACAGTCACCTCTACTCACATTCATATTCGTAGCTTCCCATTACAGTCACCGCTACTCATATTCGTAGCTTCCCATTACAGTCACCTCTACTCACATTCATATTCGTAGCTTCCCATTACAGTCACCGCTACTCACATTCATATTCGTAGCTTCCCATTACAGTCGCCGCTACTCACATTCATATTCGTAGCTTCCCATTACAGTCACCGCTACTCATATTCGTAGCTTCCCATTACAGTCACCTCTACTCACATTCATATTCATAGCTTCCCATTACAGTCACCGCTACTCACATTCATATTCGTAGCTTCCCATTACAGTCGCCGCTACTCACATTCATATTCGTAGCTTCCCATTACAGTCACCTCTACTCACATTCATATTCGTAGCTTCCCATTACAGTCAGCTCTACTCACATTCATATTCGTAGCTTCCCATTACAGTCACCGCTACTCACATTCATATTCGTAGCTTCCCATTACAGTCGCCGCTACTCACATTCATATTCGTAGCTTCCCATTACAGTCAGCTCTACTCACATTCATATTCGTAGCTTCCCATTACAGTCACCGCTACTCACATTCATATTCGTAGCTTCCCATTACAGTCGCCGCTACTCACATTCATATTCGTAGCTTCCCATTACAGTCGCCTCTACTCACATTCATATTCGTAGCTTCCCATTACAGTCACCTCTACTCACATTCATATTCGTAGCTTCCCATTACAGTCACCGCTACTCACATTCATATTCGTAGCTTCCCATTACAGTCACCGCTACTCACATTCATATTCGTAGCTTCCCATTACAGTCACCGCTACTCACATTCATATTCGTAGCTTCCCATTACAGTCGCCGCTACTCACATTCATATTCGTAGCTTCCCATTACAGTCGCCGCTACTCACATTCATATCCTTAGCTTCCCATTACAGTCACCGCTACTCACATTCATAGCTTCCCATTACAGTCGCCGCTACTCACATTCATATTCGTAGCTTCCCATTACAGTCACCTCTACTCACATTCATATTCGTAGCTTCCCATTACAGTCACCGCTACTCATATTCGTAGCTTCCCATTACAGTCACCTCTACTCACATTCATATTCGTAGCTTCCCATTACAGTCACCGCTACTCACATTCATATTCGTAGCTTCCCATTACAGTCGCCGCTACTCACATTCATATTCGTAGCTTCCCATTACAGTCACCGCTACTCATATTCGTAGCTTCCCATTACAGTCACCTCTACTCACATTCATATTCATAGCTTCCCATTACAGTCACCGCTACTCACATTCATATTCGTAGCTTCCCATTACAGTCGCCGCTACTCACATTCATATTCGTAGCTTCCCATTACAGTCACCTCTACTCACATTCATATTCGTAGCTTCCCATTACAGTCACCTCTACTCACATTCATATTCGTAGCTTCCCATTACAGTCACCGCTACTCACATTCATATTCGTAGCTTCCCATTACAGTCGCCTCTACTCACATTCATATTCGTAGCTTCCCATTACAGTCACCTCTACTCACATTCATATTCGTAGCTTCCCATTACAGTCACCTCTACTCACATTCATATTCGTAGCTTCCCATTACAGTCACCGCTACTCACATTCATATTCGTAGCTTCCCATTACAGTCGCCGCTACTCACATTCATATTCGTAGCTTCCCATTACAGTCGCCTCTACTCACATTCATATTCGTAGCTTCCCATTACAGTCACCTCTACTCACATTCATATTCGTAGCTTCCCATTACAGTCACCGCTACTCACATTCATATTCGTAGCTTCCCATTACAGTCACCGCTACTCACATTCATGTTCGTAGCTTCCCATTACAGTCGCCGCTACTCACATTCATATTCGTAGCTTCCCATTACAGTCGCCGCTACTCACATTCGTAGCTTCCCATTACAGTCACCGCTACTCACATTCATATTCTAGCTTCCCATTACAGTCACCGCTACTCACATTCATATTCGTAGCTTCCCATTACAGTCGCCGCTACTCACATTCATATTCGTAGCTTCCCATTACAGTCACCGCTACTCACATTCATATTCGTAGCTTCCCATTACAGTCACCTCTACTCACATTCATATTCGTAGCTTCCCATTACAGTCACCGCTACTCACATTCATATTCGTAGCTTCCCATTACAGTCGCCGCTACTCACATTCATATTCGTAGCTTCCCATTACAGTCACCGCTACTCATATTCGTAGCTTCCCATTACAGTCACCTCTACTCACATTCATATTCATAGCTTCCCATTACAGTCACCGCTACTCACATTCATATTCGTAGCTTCCCATTACAGTCGCCGCTACTCACATTCATATTCGTAGCTTCCCATTACAGTCACCTCTACTCACATTCATATTCGTAGCTTCCCATTACAGTCACCTCTACTCACATTCATATTCGTAGCTTCCCATTACAGTCACCGCTACTCACATTCATATTCGTAGCTTCCCATTACAGTCGCCGCTACTCACATTCATATTCGTAGCTTCCCATTACAGTCGCCTCTACTCACATTCATATTCGTAGCTTCCCATTACAGTCACCTCTACTCACATTCATATTCGTAGCTTCCCATTACAGTCACCGCTACTCACATTCATATTCGTAGCTTCCCATTACAGTCACCGCTACTCACATTCATATTCGTAGCTTCCCATTACAGTCGCCGCTACTCACATTCATATCCTTAGCTTCCCATTACAGTCACCGCTACTCACATTCATAGCTTCCCATTACAGTCGCCGCTACTCACATTCATATTCGTAGCTTCCCATTACAGTCACCTCTACTCACATTCATATTCGTAGCTTCCCATTACAGTCACCGCTACTCATATTCGTAGCTTCCCATTACAGTCACCTCTACTCACATTCATATTCGTAGCTTCCCATTACAGTCACCGCTACTCACATTCATATTCGTAGCTTCCCATTACAGTCGCCGCTACTCACATTCATATTCGTAGCTTCCCATTACAGTCACCGCTACTCATATTCGTAGCTTCCCATTACAGTCACCTCTACTCACATTCATATTCTAGCTTCCCATTACAGTCAGCTACTCACATTCATATTCGTAGCTTCCCATTACAGTCACCGCTACTCACATTCATATTCGTAGCTTCCCATTACAGTCGCCGCTACTCACATTCATATTCGTAGCTTCCCATTACAGTCGCCTCTACTCACATTCATATTCGTAGCTTCCCATTACAGTCACCTCTACTCACATTCATATTCGTAGCTTCCCATTACAGTCACCGCTACTCACATTCATATTCGTAGCTTCCCATTACAGTCGCCGCTACTCACATTCATATCCTTAGCTTCCCATTACAGTCACCGCTACTCACATTCATAGCTTCCCATTACAGTCGCCGCTACTCACATCTATTCGTAGCTTCCCATTACAGTCACCTCTACTCACATTCATATTCGTAGCTTCCCATTACAGTCACCGCTACTCATATTCGTAGCTTCCCATTACAGTCACCTCTACTCACATTCATATTCGTAGCTTCCCATTACAGTCACCGCTACTCACATTCATATTCGTAGCTTCCCATTACAGTCCCGCTACTCACATTCATATTCGTAGCTTCCCATTACAGTCACCGCTACTCATATTCGTAGCTTCCCATTACAGTCACCTACTCACATTCATAGCTTCCCATTACAGTCACCGCTACTCACATTCATATTCGTAGCTTCCCATTACAGTCGCCGCTACTCACATTCATATTCGTAGCTTCCCATTACAGTCACCTCTACTCACATTCATATTCGTAGCTTCCCATTACAGTCACCGCTACTCACATTCATATTCGTAGCTTCCCATTACAGTCGACGCTACTCACATTCATATTCGTAGCTTCCCATTACAGTCACCTCTACTCACATTCATATTCGTAGCTTCCCATTACAGTCACCTCTACTCACATTCATATTCGTAGCTTCCCATTACAGTCACCGCTACTCATATTCGTAGCTTCCCATTACAGTCACCGCTACTCACATTCATAGCTTCCCATTACAGTCACCGCTACTCACATTCATATTCGTAGCTTCCCATTACAGTCGCCGCTACTCACATTCACATTCATAGCTTCCCATTACAGTCACTGCTACTCATATTCGTAGCTTCCCATTACAGTCACGGCTACTCACATTCATATTCGTAGCTTCCCATTACAGTCACCGCTACTCACATTCATATTCGTAGCTTCCCATTACAGTCACCGCTACTCACATTCATATTCGTAGCTTCCCATTACAGTCACCGCTACTCACATTCATATTCGTAGCTTCCCATTACAGTCACCGCTACTCACATTCATAGCTTCCCATTACAGTCACGCTACTCATATTCGTAGCTTCCCATTACAGTCACGGCTACTCACATTCATATTCGTAGCTTCCCATTACAGTCACCGCTACTCACATTCATATTCGTAGCTTCCCATTACAGTCACCGCTACTCACATTCATATTCATAGCTTCCCATTACAGTCACCGCTACTCTTATTCGTAGCTTCCCATTACAGTCACCGCTACTCATATTCATAGCTTCCCATTACAGTCACCGCTACTCATATTCGTAGCTTCCCATTACAGTCACCGCTACTCATATTCATAGCTTCCCATTACAGTCACCGCTACTCACATTCACAGCTTCCCATTACAGTCACTGCTACCCATATTCGTAGCTTCCCATTACAGTCACCGCTACTCACATTCATATTCATAGCTTCCCATTACAGTCACCGCTACTCATATTCGTATTCGTAGCTTCCCATTGCAGTCACCACTACTCACATTCATATTCGTAGCTTCCCATTACAGTCACCGCTACTCACATTCATATTCGTAGCTTCCCATTACAGTCACCACTACTCACATTCGTAGCTTCCCATTACAGTCACCACTACTCACATTCGTAGCTTCCCATTACAGTCACCGCTACTCACATTCATATTCGTAGCTTCCCATTACAGTCACCTCTACTCACATTCATATTCGTAGCTTCCCATTACAGTCACCTCTACTCACATTCATATTCGTAGCTTCCCATTACAGTCACCGCTACTCATATTCATATTCGTAGCTTCCCATTACAGTCGCCGCTACTCACATTCATATTCGTAGCTTCCCATTACAGTCGCCTCTACTCACATTCATATTCATAGCTTCCCATTACAGTCACCTCTACTCACATTCATATTCGTAGCTTCCCATTACAGTCACCTCTACTCACATTCATATTCGTAGCTTCCCATTACAGTCACCTCTACTCACATTCATATTCGTAGCTTCCCATTACAGTCACCGCTACTCACATTCATATTCGTAGCTTCCCATTACAGTCGCCGCTACTCACATTCATATTCGTAGCTTCCCATTACAGTCGCCTCTACTCACATTCATATTCGTAGCTTCCCATTACAGTCACCCTACTCACATTCATATTCGTAGCTTCCCATTACAGTCACCGCTACTCACATTCATATTCGTAGCTTCCCATTACAGTCACCGCTACTCACATTCATATTCATAGCTTCCCATTACAGTCACCGCTACTCACATTCATGTTCGTAGCATCCCATTACAGTCGCCGCTACTCACATTCATATTCGTAGCTTCCCATTACAGTCACCTCTACTCACATTCATATTCGTAGCTTCCCATTACAGTCGCCGCTACTCACATTCATATTCGTAGCTTCCCATTACAGTCGACTCTACTCACATTCATATTCGTAGCTTCCCATTACAGTCACCTCTACTCACATTCATATTCGTAGCTTCCCATTACAGTCACCGCTACTCATATTCATAGCTTCCCATTACAGTCACCGCTACTCACATTCATATTCGTAGCTTCCCATTACAGTCACCGCTACTCACATTCATATTCGTAGCTTCCCATTACAGTCGCCGCTACTCACATTCACATTCATAGCTTCCCATTACAGTCACTGCTACTCATATTCGTAGCTTCCCATTACAGTCACGGCTACTCACATTCATATTCGTAGCTTCCCATTACAGTCACCGCTATCACATTCATATTCGTAGCTTCCCATTACAGTCACCGCTACTCACATTCACATTCATAGCTTCCCAATACAGTCACTGCTACTCATATTCGTAGCTTCCCATTACAGTCACGGCTACTCACATTCATATTCGTAGCTTCCCATTACAGTCACCGCTACTCACATTCATATTCGTAGCTTCCCATTACAGTCACCGCTACTCACATTCATATTATAGCTTCCCATTACAGTCACCGCTACTCATATTCGTAGCTTCCCATTACAGTCACCGCTACTCACATTCATAGCTTCCCATTACAGTCACTGCTACTCATATTCGTAGCTTCCCATTACAGTCACGGCTACTCACATTCATATTCGTAGCTTCCCATTACAGTCACCGCTACTCACATTCATATTCGTAGCTTCCCATTACAGTCACCGCTACTCACATTCATATTCATAGCTTCCCATTACAGTCACCGCTACTCATATTCGTAGCTTCCCATTACAGTCACCGCTACTCATATTCGTAGCTTCCCATTACAGTCACCGCTACTCATATTCATAGCTTCCCATTACAGTCACCGCTACTCACATTCACAGCTTCCCATTACAGTCACTGCTACCCATATTCGTAGCTTCCCATTACAGTCACCGCTACTCACATTCATATTCATAGCTTCCCATTACAGTCACCGCTACTCATATTCGTATTCGTAGCTTCCCATTGCAGTCACCGCTACTCACATTCATATTCGTAGCTTCCCATTACAGTCACCGCTACTCACATTCATATTCGTAGCTTCCCATTACAGTCACCACTACTCACATTCGTAGCTTCCCATTACAGTCACCACTACTCACATTCGTAGCTTCCCATTACAGTCACCGCTACTCACATTCATATTCGTAGCTTCCCATTACAGTCACCTCTACTCACATTCATATTCGTAGCATCCCATTACAGTCACCTCTACTCACATTCATATTCGTAGCTTCCCATTACAGTCACCGCTACTCATATTCATATTCGTAGCTTCCCATTACAGTCGCCGCTACTCACATTCATATTCGTAGCTTCCCATTACAGTCGCCTCTACTCACATTCATATTCATAGCTTCCCATTACAGTCACCTCTACTCACATTCATATTCGTAGCTTCCCATTACAGTCACCTCTACTCACATTCATATTCGTAGCTTCCCATTACAGTCACCTCTACTCACATTCATATTCGTAGCTTCCCATTACAGTCACCGCTACTCACATTCATATTCGTAGCTTCCCATTACAGTCGCCACTACTCACATTCATATTCGTAGCTTCCCATTACAGTCGCCTCTACTCACATTCATATTCGTAGCTTCCCATTACAGTCACCCTACTCACATTCATATTCGTAGCTTCCCATTACAGTCACCGCTACTCACATTCATATTCGTAGCTTCCCATTACAGTCACCGCTACTCACATTCATATTCATAGCTTCCCATTACAGTCACCGCTACTCACATTCATGTTCGTAGCTTCCCATTACAGTCGCCGCTACTCACATTCATATTCGTAGCTTCCCATTACAGTCGCCGCTACTCACATTCATATCCTTAGCTTCCCATTACAGTCACCGCTACTCACATTCATAGCTTCCCATTACAGTCGCCGCTACTCACATTCATATTCGTAGCTTCCCATTACAGTCACCTCTACTCACATTCATATTCGTAGCTTCCCATTACAGTCACCGCTACTCATATTCGTAGCTTCCCATTACAGTCACCTCTACTCACATTCATATTCGTAGCTTCCCATTACAGTCACCGCTACTCACATTCATATTCGTAGCTTCCCATTACAGTCGCCGCTACTCACATTCATATTCGTAGCTTCCCATTACAGTCACCGCTACTCATATTCGTAGCTTCCCATTACAGTCACCTCTACTCACATTCATATTCATAGCTTCCCATTACAGTCACCGCTACTCACATTCATATTCGTAGCTTCCCATTACAGTCGCCGCTACTCACATTCATATTCGTAGCTTCCCATTACAGTCACCTCTACTCACATTCATATTCGTAGCTTCCCATTACAGTCACCTCTACTCACATTCATATTCGTAGCTTCCCATTACAGTCACCGCTACTCACATTCATATTCGTAGCTTCCCATTACAGTCGCCGCTACTCACATTCATATTCGTAGCTTCCCATTACAGTCACCGCTACTCACATTCATATTCGTAGCTTCCCATTACAGTCACCTCTACTCACATTCATATTCGTAGCTTCCCATTACAGTCACCGCTACTCACATTCATATTCGTAGCTTCCCATTACAGTCACCGCTACTCACATTCATATTCGTAGCTTCCCATTACAGTCGCCGCTACTCACATTCATATCCTTAGCTTCCCATTACAGTCACCGCTACTCACATTCATAGCTTCCCATTACAGTCGCCGCTACTCACATTCATATTCGTAGCTTCCCATTACAGTCACCTCTACTCACATTCATATTCGTAGCTTCCCATTACAGTCACCGCTACTCATATTCGTAGCTTCCCATTACAGTCACCTCTACTCACATTCATATTCGTAGCTTCCCATTACAGTCACCGCTACTCACATTCATATTCGTAGCTTCCCATTACAGTCGCCGCTACTCACATTCATATTCGTAGCTTCCCATTACAGTCACCGCTACTCATATTCGTAGCTTCCCATTACAGTCACCTCTACTCACATTCATATTCGTAGCTTCCCATTACAGTCACCGCTACTCACATTCATATTCGTAGCTTCCCATTACAGTCGCCGCTACTCACATTCATATTCGTAGCTTCCCATTACAGTCACCTCTACTCACATTCATATTCGTAGCTTCCCATTACAGTCACCTCTACTCACATTCATATTCGTAGCTTCCCATTACAGTCACCGCTACTCACATTCATATTCGTAGCTTCCCATTACAGTCACCGCTACTCACATTCATATTCGTAGCTTCCCATTACAGTCACCGCTACTCATATTCGTAGCTTCCCATTACAGTCACCGCTACTCACATTCAAGCTTCCCATTACAGTCACTGCTACTCATATTCGTAGCTTCCCATTACAGTCACCGCTACTCACATTCATATTCGTAGCTTCCCATTACAGTCACCGCTACTCACATTCATATTCGTAGCTTCCCATTACAGTCGCCGCTACTCACATTCATATTCGTAGCTTCCCATTACAGTCGCCTCTACTCACATTCATAGCTTCCCATTACAGTCACCGCTACTCACATTCATATTCGTAGCTTCCCATTACAGTCACCGCTACTCACATTCATATTCGTAGCTTCCCATTACAGTCACCGCTACTCACATTCATATTCTAGCTTCCCATTACAGTCACCGCTACTCACATTCATATTCGTAGCTTCCCATTACAGTCGCCGCTACTCACATTCATATTCGTAGCTTCCCATTACAGTCGCCGCTACTCACATTCATATCCTTAGCTTCCCATTACAGTCACCGCTACTCACATTCATAGCTTCCCATTACAGTCGCCGCTACTCACATTCATATTCGTAGCTTCCCATTACAGTCGCCGCTACTCACATTCATATTCGTAGCTTCCCATTACAGTCACCTCTACTCACATTCATATTCGTAGCTTCCCATTACAGTCACCTCTACTCACATTCATATTCGTAGCTTCCCATTACAGTCACCGCTACTCACATTCATATTCGTAGCTTCCCATTACAGTCACCGCTACTCACATTCATATTCGTAGCTTCCCATTACAGTCGCCTCTACTCACAATCATATTCGTAGCTTCCCATTACAGTCACCTCTACTCACATTCATATTCGTAGCTTCCCATTACAGTCACCGCTACTCACATTCATATTCGTAGCTTCCCATTACAGTCGCCGCTACTCACATTCATATCCTTAGCTTCCCATTACAGTCACCGCTACTCACATTCATAGCTTCCCATTACAGTCACCGCTACTCACATTCATATTCGTAGCTTCCCATTACAGTCGCCTCTACTCACATTCATATTCGTAGCTTCCCATTACAGTCACCGCTACTCACATTCGTAGCTTCCCATTACAGTCACCTCTACTCACATTCATATTCGTAGCTTCCCATTACAGTCACCGCTACTCACATTCATATTCGTAGCTTCCCATTACAGTCACCGCTACTCACATTCATATTCGTAGCTTCCCATTACAGTCACCGCTACTCACATTCATATTCATAGCTTCCCATTACAGTCACCGCTACTCATATTCGTAGCTTCCCATTACAGTCACCGCTACTCATATTCATAGCTTCCCATTACAGTCACCGCTACTCATATTCGTAGCTTCCCATTACAGTCACCGCTACTCATATTCATAGCTTCCCATTACAGTCACCGCTACTCACATTCACATTCTAGCTTCCCATTACAGTCACTGCTACTCATATTCGTAGCTTCCCATTACAGTCACCGCTACTCACATTCATATTCATAGCTTCCCATTACAGTCACCGCTACTCACATTCATATTCATAGCTTCCCATTACAGTCACCGCTACTCAAATTCGTAGCTTCCCATTACAGTCACCGCTACTCATATTCGTATTCGTAGCTTCCCATTACAGTCACCACTACTCACATTCATAGCTTCCCATTACAGTCACCGCTACTCACATTCATATTCGTAGCTTCCCATTACAGTCACCGCTACTCACATTCATATTCGTAGCTTCCCATTACAGTCACCGCTACTCACATCATATTCGTAGCTTCCCATTACAGTCACCGCTACTCACATTCATATTCGTAGCTTCCCATTACAGTCACCGCTACTCACATTCATATTCGTAGCTTCCCATTACAGTCACCGCTACTCACATTCATATCCTTAGCTTCCCATTACAGTCACCGCTACTCACATTCATAGCTTCCCATTACAGTCGCCGCTACTCACATTCATATTCGTAGCTTCCCATTACAGTCACCTCTACTCACATTCATATTCGTAGCTTCCCATTACAGTCACCGCTACTCATATTCGTAGCTTCCCATTACAGTCACCTCTACTCACATTCATATTCGTAGCTTCCCATTACAGTCACCGCTACTCACATTCATATTCGTAGCTTCCCATTACAGTCGCCGCTACTCACATTCATATTCGTAGCTTCCCATTACAGTCACCGCTACTCATATTCGTAGCTTCCCATTACAGTCACCTCTACTCACATTCATATTCGTAGCTTCCCATTACAGTCACCGCTACTCACATTCATATTCGTAGCTTCCCATTACAGTCACCGCTACTCACATTCATATTCGTAGCTTCCCATTACAGTCACCGCTACTCATATTCGTAGCTTCCCATTACAGTCACCTCTACTCACATTCATATTCGTAGCTTCCCATTACAGTCACCGCTACTCACATTCATATTCGTAGCTTCCCATTACAGTCGCCGCTACTCACATTCATATTCGTAGCTTCCCATTACAGTCACCTCTACTCACATTCATATTCGTAGCTTCCCATTACAGTCACCTCTACTCACATTCATATTCGTAGCTTCCCATTACAGTCACCGCTACTCACATTCATATTCGTAGCTTCCCATTACAGTCACCGCTACTCACATTCATATTCGTAGCTTCCCATTACAGTCACCGCTACTCACATTCATATTCGTAGCTTCCCATTACAGTCGCCGCTACTCACATTCATATTCGTAGCTTCCCATTACAGTCGCCGCTACTCACATTCATATCCTTAGCTTCCCATTACAGTCACCGCTACTCACATTCATAGCTTCCCATTACAGTCGCCGCTACTCACATTCATATTCGTAGCTTCCCATTACAGTCGCCGCTACTCACATTCATATTCGTAGCTTCCCATTACAGTCACCTCTACTCACATTCATATTCGTAGCTTCCCATTACAGTCACCTCTACTCACATTCATATTCGTAGCTTCCCATTACAGTCACCGCTACTCACATTCATATTCGTAGCTTCCCATTACAGTCGCCGCTACTCACATTCATATTCGTAGCTTCCCATTACAGTCGCCTCTACTCACATTCATATTCGTAGCTTCCCATTACAGTCACCTCTACTCACATTCATATTCGTAGCTTCCCATTACAGTCACCGCTACTCACATTCATATTCGTAGCTTCCCATTACAGTCGCCGCTACTCACATTCATATCCTTAGCTTCCCATTACAGTCACCGCTACTCACATTCATAGCTTCCCATTACAGTCGCCGCTACTCACATTCATATTCGTAGCTTCCCATTACAGTCACCTCTACTCACATTCATATTCGTAGCTTCCCATTACAGTCACCGCTACTCATATTCGTAGCTTCCCATTACAGTCACCGCTACTCACATTCATATTCGTAGCTTCCCATTACAGTCGCCGCTACTCACATTCACATTCATAGCTTCCCATTACAGTCACTGCTACTCACATTCATAGCGTCCCATTACTGTCACCGCTACTCACATTCATATTCGTAGCTTCCCATTACAGTCAACGCTATCACATTCATAGCTTCCCATTACAGTCACCGCTACTCACATTCATATTCGTAGCTTCCCATTACAGTCACTGCTACTCACATTCATAGCTTCCCATTACAGTCACCGCTACTCACATTCATATTCGTAGCTTCCCATTACAGTCACCGCTACTCACATTCGTAGCTTCCCATTACAGTCACCGCTACTCACATTCATATTCGTAGCTTCCCATTACAGTCACCGCTACTCACATTCATATTCGTAGCTTCCCATTACAGTCACCGCTACCACATCATATTCGTAGCTTCCCATTACAGTCACCGCTACTCACATTCATATTCGTAGCTTCCCATTACAGTCACCGCTACTCACATTCATAGCTTCCCATTACAGTCACCGCTACTCACATTCATATTCGTAGCTTCCCATTACAGTCACCGCTACTCACATTCATATTCGTAGCTTCCCATTACAGTCACCGCTACCCATTCATATTCGTAGCTTCCCATTACAGTCACCGCTACTCACATTCATATTCGTAGCTTCCCATTACAGTCACCGCTACTCACATTCATATTCGTAGCTTCCCATTACAGTCACCGCTACTCACATTCATAGCTTCCCATTACAGTCACCGCTACTCACATTCATATTCGTAGCTTCCCATTACAGTCACCGCTACTCACATTCATATTCGTAGCTTCCCATTACAGTCGCCACTACTCACATTCATATTCGTAGCTTCCCATTACAGTCACCGCTACCCACATTCATATTCGTAGCTTCCCAATACAGTCACCGCTACTCACATTCATATTCGTAGCTTCCCATTACAGTCACCGCTACTCACATTCATATTCGTAGCTTCCCATTACAGTCACCGCTACTCACATTCATAGCTTCCCATTACAGTCACCGCTACTCACATTCATATTCGTAGCTTCCCATTACAGTCACCGCTACTCACATTCATATTCGTAACTTCCCATTACAGTCGCCACTACTCACATTCATATTCGTAGCTTCCCATTACATTCACCACTACTCACATTCATATTCGTAGCTTCCCATAACAGTCACCGCTACTCACATTCATATTCGTAGCCTCCCATTACAGTCACCGCTACTCACATTCATATGCATAGCTTCCCATTACAGTCGCCGCTACTCACAGTCACATTCATAGCTTCCCATTACAGTCACCGCTACTCACATTCATATTCGTAGCTTCCCATTACAGTCACCGCTACTCACATTCATAGCTTCCCATTACAGTCACCGCTACTCACATTCATATTCATAGCTTCCCATTACTGTCACCGCTACTCACATTCATAGCTTCCCATTACAGTCACCGCTACTCACATTCATATTCATAGCTTCCCATTACAGTCACCGCTACTCACATTCATAGCTTCCCATTACAGTCACCGCTACTCACATTCATATTCGTAGCTTCCCATTACAGTCACCGCTACTCACATTCATAGCTTCCCATTACAGTCACCGCTACTCACATTCATATTCATAGCTTCCCATTACTGTCACCGCTACTCACATTCATATCTTACCATTACAGCCACCGCTACTCACATTCATATTCGTAGCTTCCCATTACAGTCACCGCTACTCACATTCATATTCGTAGCTTCCCATTACAGTCACTGCTACTCATATTCGTAGCTTCCCATTACAGTCACCGCTACTCACATTCATATTCGTATCTTCCCATTACAGTCACCGCTACTCACATTCATATTCGTAGCTTCCCATTACAGTCACCGCTACTCACATTCATATTCGTAGCTTCCCATTACAGTCACTGCTACTCATATTCGTAGCTTCCCATTACAGTCACCGCTACTCACATTCATATTCATAGCTTCCCATTACTGTCACCGCTACTCACATTCATATTCGTAGCTTCCCATTACTGTCACCGCTACTCACATTCATATTCAGAGCTTCCCATTACTGTCACCGCTACTCACATTCATATTCGTAGCTTCCCATTACAGTCATCGCTACTCACATTCATAGCTTCCCATTACAGTCACCGCTACTCACATTCATATTCGTAGCTTCCCATTACAGTCACCGCTACTCACATTCATAGCTTCCCATTACAGTCACCGCTACTCACATTCATATTCATAGCTTCCCATTACAGTCACCGCTACTCACATTCATATTCGTAGCTTCCCATTACAGTCACCGCTACTCACATTCATAGCTTCCCATTACAGTCACCGCTACTCACATTCATATTCGTAGCTTCCCATTACAGTCACCGCTACTCACATTCATATTCGTAGCTTCCCATTACAGTCACCGCTACTCACATTCATATTCGTAGCTTCCCATTACAGTCACCGCTACTCACATTCATAGCTTCCCATTACAGTCGCCGCTACTCACATTCATATTCGTAGCTTCCCATTACAGTCACCGCTACTCACATTCATAGCTTCCCATTACAGTCACCGCTACTCACATTCATAGCTTCCCATTACAGTCGCCGCTACTCACATTCATAGCTTCCCATTACAGTCACCGCTACTCACATTCATAGCTTCCCATTACAGTCGCCGCTACTCATATTCGTAGCTTCCCATTACAGTCACCGCTACTCACATTCATATTCGTAGCTTCCCATTACAGTCACCGCTACTCACATTCATATTCGTAGCTTCCCATTACAGTCACCGCTACTCACATTCATATTCGTAGCTTCCCATTACAGTCACCGCTATGCACATTCATATTCTATGGACCGTTCGATTCCAAATCCGATGCTCTACAATCGATCTGATTTATAATTGTGCATAGTTAACATTTATATATTAAATGGGGTTCGATGGCACACGAACCAGTTTACACCTCGGTTCAGGCACAGGCGGACACGGACGACATTCCGCACACCGACTGGATAGCCTCAGCGCATGAAAGAAGTCGACGCCCCAATAGGATTCAAACCTATAGCTGTGTGTGGCAAGCGAGTTGAGGTCAACGACCGTAACCACTCGGCCACGTCATAATTATTTGCCTAAGTTGATATTTCTTGTATAACTGAATGTATTGAAACGTTTCGCGTTTTTGTTTGATAGGTCCGCTTGTTGGGTACATAAGTGTGAAGTATGGCAGTCGGCCAGTGTGCTTTGTTGGCGGTTGTATCGGCGCCGTGGGTCTCGTCCTGGCTTCAGTCTCCACTAGCATTTCTCTGTTCACCATTACATTTGGAGTTATTGTAGGTAGGTAGCCATAATGGAACTGCGTTATGGTTGAATATTATTGTATTGTTCTCTTATGGTAAACATCAGGGTAGTCAGTAAATGCAGGTCTATTACGTAGCACCCGGGAATACTACAATAACAACAACAACAGTAGTCAAGGCTATGACTATTGATGGCTTTTTTTGAGTCAAAAAACGGAATTAGTGAGGCGTAACGCTTCCTATAGGTGTAAGGTGTACTGTAGGTATTAATACCGGGTTAAACCAGTTGAGCTATGTATAACTGTTGTGCAATGTTACCGTATGCGAGGGGTTTACATTAAATATTTAAACTTGACGAGCGCAGCAGACGATACAATTAATGTATACAATTTCTAAAAGCGCAGTTTACATATATCAATCATCCAATCAGATTGTAATAAGCCAGTAGATAATATTGTATTTTTCTTATATTCGACTCATTTACACACAGACAGCGACAAGTAAACATCGGCAATCGAGACATTTAAAACTGTACAGGCATTATGTACAGGATTAGGTAAGTGTAGTGTATAAGGTACTTTTTCTTTAACCGTCAGCCAATCAAATTCAAGCATGGATTGATCAGTGATGCATTATGCTCAGTCTATCAGTACATGTTAAACTGTACACTGTATATACTACGAGCAACTTGAGCAGACGACAGATTATTTAGTATAGCGAACAGTTTATCTTCTTCTCACAGCTGATGGTTTATTCATCATGGTTCGGTGTGTTCAGTGTGTCTATTGTGCGTATTTCACCGTAGTTGAATACTGTTAAGAGTTAATAAGAAAAGAACACTATTAATTACAGTTTTAACTTTTATTTTACACTGAATATATAATAAAAGTACATATATTTACAACATATAGACATACATAGATAGTATACATGTACTACATACAACTGATATAAACATTTATACAGTATTTAATCACTGGATGTCACTGGCTTTGATAACGCTGTTGAAAGCTGAGGGAAAATTCTTCCATTTCACGTAAAGGCGTTTGTTGTCCTTTACCAATTGTCTTAAGAACACGTTCAATTTTCCAAATCTGGTCTCGCTTTATGTCCACTTTCTGAAGTTCACTTTGATAAAATGTTCCTGAAATCTGCTCAATGTTCATGTCTTTCAATCGGTAAATTGGTATTGTTCCTCTATGATAGCGTTTGTATATTAAAAACGTTTCTCCCGTATATGTTTCGTCGTACGCTCTAGAAAACGCATGTTTTAAGTGACTAATGCGTACATAATCACCAATGTTATATTTGAATGGTTTGAGTTTGCCATTGTTCTTGCTCTGTGCGAAGTATGTGGACAGTCTGACTGTTTCTTGATTGTCTTCGTTGACGTCGGCTGGAGCCATATCTATGGTCCGGTGATAGGTTTGGTTATAACTGTTGGCTACCTCTTGTAGTACGGGGAGATAACTGTACTCGTCCTTGTCCGGTGATAGGTTTGGTTATAACTGTTGGCTACCTCTTGTAGTACGGGGAGATAACTGTACTCGTCCTTGTGCGTGAAATAACGGATTAAGCGCATCTTGATTGTCTGAAATGAACAATATACCATATTGTAGTTAGTCATTTACAGATATAGTGGACGGTTAATACTAAATTAAATATGGTAGAAGTTGAAATAACACCATGGTAGGTCGTTATATTAAACATCGTAGTACGGAATACAAGAATAACTCTACCTGTATTGCCCTTTCGCTAGTACTGGCTTTAGTTTCATTCTGCGTGGGAGAATATATGACGTCATGTTTCTTCATTAGATCCTGTACCACTTTAGCTCTAAACTCCTGACCTGAAATATGTAAACAGATGTACTTTAATGGATGAAAACATATAGTTTTTATATTATTTTATACTAACTATTTGGTAAAATGTTTTAAAACACTGATTTTAGCGATTTACACATTTTAGATGGCTTATTGCGAAAGTAGTATGTAATATAGTGTACATACCTTTATCAGTAATGAGCTTGGATGGTGACCGTCCAGATTTGGTGAAGACATATTGAAAGGCGGTTGCTACATCTCCCCCTGTTTTAGATTTCAATGGTCGCAGCCAAACTGTTTTGCTGAATGTGTCTATGATTAATAGCACATATTTATAGCCTCGATTCCATTTTTTAAACTTTTGCATGTCCATTAAATTTGCCATCCACAGATCATCCATTCCAGCGCTAACCACGTGATTTCTTAGAAAACGCCTTCTCACTGGCTTGTGTAGACTGTACGCTTCTTGATTATGCAGAAATTTTCTGATTCTGTGTATCCCTATGTCATATTTTCCTTCACTTTTCACCGCTTTGTACACTTTTTGAGGTCCCGCATAACTGGCGGGATGTGATGGATCATAATAAATTGCCTTCAAATAATCCTGCCACGGAGCCATGTCTGTACGCGTCTATGGCATATGCACACATGATGTTGTTATATGTCTCTGCACCACACATTTATTGTTCCTCGGTATCGCTGCTTCCTACGTCACTGTCCTCATCCTCCGACCTTTCAAATAAATCCTGGAACTGATGCTTATGTTTGCGCAGGATACGTTTCACGGCAGATGTTAGGGTGATATCCTTTGATGTGTCGATCTCTGACATAATCTTGCGATGTATGTCACTTGTTCTGAGAGGAACAATGTAGGTTGCAATTAGCTGGTGGTATAGCTCGATGAATTTACTTTGATCGTAACGCTCCATTCGTTCTTCTGCTAAGTGTGTGGACTCTTTGTCGGATTCACCATTGGCTACGTATTGGTCATAACACTTTCTGTGCTTGTCTTCGCCTCTTTCCCTAGCTAGTTTCCACAGCGCAGTGTATGCCTCATTCTCTTCAATATCGTCGTAGCTGTCCATACGTTCTAGTTTTCTCATAGTTTCATCATTATCCTCTAGCTTTATCTTTTTAGGCACTGGTTCTTCATTCTCAGGACATTGCCCGCGTTTGATGTGTCGTTGCACATCGTGCGTTGTGTCGAACAATAGTCCACAATCGTCGCAAGCGTGTCCTTTATCAGCCATTTTTCCAGATAACGGTTGATTTGATTCAATATTTTCCTCTGAAGGGTTAGTTCCGATGTGTACTGTTTGAGTTCCAACTGACAAATGATGAATATCTCTAGCAAAGTCTTCTTTTATAGTATTTTGGCCAGTCACGTGGTTTGTAGTTTGCTTATATTTGGATTCATCTGCCATTACACATTTTAATCTTTGGTCATCGGCAGTAAACGGCTTTAAATCAACTAACATATATCCGTACGGGTACTTGATAGCTTTCTCAAACGTTTTCATGAATTTGTCTGTATGCCCAGGATACATTTGTCTAGCCAATGTCATGACGGATTGCCTGTCTACTGGATTGTTAAACAGTACTATATAATGACAATTCCTCCGCTGCGTTGGATTCTTGTTTCCAAACAAACTCTGGGTAATTGTTATTACAGACAATGACCTATGATGACTCCCCTCAGTAAACAAATCAGTTATCCTCTTATCCTTTCCGGCTTCACTGAACAGGTCGTCCAAAATGAGCATGTTGTTTACGTTAGTGTCAAAGTGGTGGTGGTGGTGGTGGATACGCTTCATTAAGCACCATCCTCTGTTCTAGCTTCTCCTCGCCATGTTTATGGCGTTGGTGTCTTAGCATAGCATCTCTCCTCGAAAAGTCTTGATGACATTCCAGACACTTTGTAGAACGCATGCTCCTTCATTCACTCCCGACTTCCAAATGATATAAGATAACTGTTCACCTATTATTTAAACCTGTTTCGTCTTACAAAAAGCTTATTTACTATTACTTTATGTCCAATCAAATGGCAATGTCTCGTTAATTTACAAAAAGCGTATTTACTATCACTTTGTGACCAATCAAAATGCCTTATTGAGCGACAACCAACCAAATCCGTCCATTTAATATCCACTACGCATGCGCTATAAACTGGTTATAAATATTATGAACTCACACTAGAAACTTCAATTACAGATTGACACAGACACATTCAACGTGATCGGATATAATTTGGCAGAGGGGTAAAAGCGCTTTTACAGGAAAACGAACAAGAATAGGTATAACTCTACTTTTGATATGCTTCAGATATATACAACCAAACTATTGCACATTAATGTCTATGACTAAATGTACGTTTTTATGCGCATTTATGAATTTGTGCTGTTTGTGCTTAGACAAGGTATATATATATATATATATATACATATACTTATGTAATAGATATATACTGTATATAGTATATGTTAGTAAGTATTGTATATAATGACATGTGTATTCAGTATATATACATACTTAACACAAAGCAAGAATTACAAACCACCAGGCCTCATAGGGCCTATAAGTCACATACTATAAACATTAATATGATGCCTATGTGTTTTGGTTTCAGACCGTCATCAGTCATGGCATACAGGTGTGAAGAGTGCAGACTAGAGTTTAAGAAACTGAGTCAACTTCTTCAACACAGAAGGACAGAAAATCACTGGCAGAAGTATATGTGTACACAATGTAAGAAGACCTTCAATAGGAAAAACAATCTGGACAGACATCAGAAGAAGCATGACAATGAGAACAGTCATCACTGCCCAGAATGTCTAAAGGCGTTTATGAGTGAAGAAGCTCTCAATAAACATATACAACAACACCATGAACAAGTAGGTGGTGGAACTAAGCGTACACGTGATACTTCGCCTCCGCCTAATCATGGGAAAAGACAGAAGCTTCAGAAAACCGACGACGTCGACGAGTTCTATAGCATAGAGAAAGTTAGCGAAAAGAAGATAGAAAAATTCGGCCATATATTACAAAATAGCTGTGAAAGACCTAGAAGTGAGAGACCTTCCAAATATATTAAAATCACAGAAGATACTGTTCCAATCGATCCTTGGTAGAATAACTGTAGATATTCCACCTAACGACCTAGTCAGAGTGTCGATGGACAACCCAGAGCTGGATTATCCGATAGTACTGCGCTTCATGAGGAGATCATTGTTAACAGTGGAGAGACTTCTATCAGAAATTGAACGTGTGCTGCAGTCGTATGAACAATTTGTTATTGACGAGACATTCGGTATTGAGTTGGTGCATGTTCAAACAGCATCAGGCTCAGGCTACAAAAAGAATTTTGTTGATATTACCAATTTGATGGAAGATAAAAGAAGCGTCCTTCAAATAAAAAACAATGATACATTATGTTATGCACGAGCATTGGTAACTGCCATTGCCCGTATTGAAAAGCATCCTAAATGGAATAGCATCCGCCAAGGTTTTCAGATACAAAAGGAGCTTGCGACTAAACTACATGAACGAGCCAAGGTACCTCTTGGTGTATGTAGCCTCGATGAAATTAAGAAATTTCAAGACGTACTGCCAGACTATCAAGTACACGTACTGGCAAAAGAACACTTTAATGGCATTGTATAATGCGGTCCTGAAGGAGGCATACCCATTTATATATACTGCCATGATGGGCATTATGACGTCATCACAACAATGACCGGATTTCTTAATAGAAATTATTTTTGTGTCAAGTGTAAAAAGGGTTACCAGCATAGAGAACGTCACACCTGCTACAACCTGTGCCATTTCTGTCATCAACTGCACACGGAAACTAAGGAAGACTGGAAATATTGCCAAACGTGCAATTGCAAATTTGTTAACCAGACCTGTTTCAATCTACATTTGAAGAAAACAGAACAAGGTAAATCCACCTGCGATACATACTACCGGTGCCGTATATGCAGCCAGCTTATAAACCGATCCAAACACAAGTCGCCACATGCATGCGGAGAAAGCTACTGTCATACATGTAAGGAGTACTTTACTGAAGGACATCAGTGCTTCATGCAGCCAGTTAATGATGAGGAATACAATAAGACCGACAAGTCCAAGGCCAAAAAAGATACGACCTATCTATTCTATGACTTCGAGTGTACCCAAACTACGCTCCTAGAATGTCAAGAAGGCTACCTTTCTGGTGTACATAATAAATGTGTGAACTGTAAGAAATCATGGTGTGGATCATTTGAGCACAGACCCAACCTGTGTGTGGTACATAAAGTGTGTACGGTGTGTATGAACAATGACGTGACTTCATCCTCTGCATGCAGTAATTGTGGATTGAATGAAAGAGTGTTTTCTGGACCTAATACTACAACCTTGTTCTGCAAATGGCTCTTTTCTGGCGAGAACAATGGTGCCACTGTGATATGTCACAATTTCAAGGGTTATGATAGCTATCCGGTTCTGAAATATCTTCATGACAATGCCATTTTGCCAGAGGTGATAACCACAGGATCAAAGTACATGTCTATCAAAGTGCCTCAGTGCAAGATCCGATTCATTGACTCCTTGAATTTTATTCCTATGGCTTTAGCTGAAATGCCCAAGGCTTTCGGGGATTCAACATGGTCGAAATAAGGGTGAAAAACAAATTGGTCAGTACAAAGTGGATGGCTTTTACGAGCATAACGGTCAACAAACTGTGCTTGAATTCCACGGTGTTTCTGGCACGGCTGCCATAAATGCTACTCAAAGACCACAATCAATCCAGTGGTTGAAATGTCTATGGCTGACCTCTATGCCAGGACATTAGAGAAACAGAAATATATAGAGTCTGAGGGGTTTACATACATTGCTATGTGGGAATGCGACTTTAAACAGCAGTTGTCAAATAATCAGGTCATGAGAGAGTATGTTGACTCCCTAGAAATTGTGGCTCCACTAGAAGCCAGGGAGACATTCTATGGGGGGCGCACGGAAGCATTCAAAATGCATGAAGAAGCCTCATACAACAATGCTATCCATTACTATGACGTCACATCACTATATCCATGGGTCAATAAAACGGGCAAAATTCCAATGGGACATCTGGACATCATCACTGACAATTTTAAAGATCTAAGTCATTACGAAGGGTTGGTAAAATGCAAAATATTGCCACCAAGAGGACTATGCACACCGGTTTTACCTGCGAAATGCAATGGCAAGCTCTTATTTAGCCTATGTCGCACATGTAGTGAAACGTATCAGCAGAATCGCTGTCAGCATACGGCACAAGAAAGGGAATTTATTGGTACATGGGTCACCGATGAAGTCAAAATGGCAATATCAGAAGGTTACACAATACAAAAGATTTACGAAGTCTGGCATTTTACTGAGATCTCTCAGTATGATCCAGTTACCAAAAAGGCGGTTTGTTTACTGCCTATGTCAACACATTCTTGAAGGTTAAGCAACAAGCTTCTGGTTGGCCGGAATGGTGTACGTCCGAGGCAGCCAAACAGCGCTACATACAAGACTATTACAACACAGAGGGTATATTGTTAGACTATGATAAGATTACGGAAAACCCTGGTTTACGGTCCCTAGCAAAGCTCATGTTGAACTCATTTTGGGGGAAATTTGGACAACGCACTAACTTGACCCAAACAACTTATGTCACAGAGCCTAATGAGTATTTTGACATGATGACTAGTGATCAGCAAGATATAAAAAATGTACGATTCGTCAATAACGAATCAGTTCAAATTGACTGGGCTTATCACGATGATTTTATCCAAGCATCGTCTCGCACCAATGTTGTAATCGCAGTTTATACCACAGAACAAGCACGCCTCAAACTGTATGGTTATTTAAAACCCCTAGGAGACCGGGTTCTGTACTGCGACACTGATTCTGTTGTGTTCACATCGGCTACAGGACAGTGGAAGCCTCCAATTGGAGACTACTTGGGAGATCTTACGGACGAGGTTCCAGACAGTAAAGCTCCAGATAACACAATTACACACTTTGTAACAGGTGGGCCTAAGAATTATGCCTACAATTTATCAAAACCCAACAAAAAAGGACAAACATCTATCTGCAAAGTACGTGGGATTACATTAAATTTCAAAAACGCTTTGGACATTAACTTTCATACATTACACCGAATGGTCACAAGTAAGGACAAAGTAGAACCTGTCAAGGTGGTGGATGAGCATAAAATCACAAGGAATCCGGACATGTGCAATATCATAACTAAAACTGAAACAAAAGATTACCAAATCGTGTTTGACAAGCGTGTTATTACCACCAACTTCAACACACTGCCTTATGGAATGTAGTATGCAAACACTGAATATGTAATGACCATGTTGAAATAAACTTTGTATTAATCATTATGTAAAACTATGTAATATTATATGCTATTTGATCTGTTTTCATTGTACTATTCTATTGTAAAATATGACTGAATAAAACACATGTATATATTATTTTGTGTTTGTTTTCTTAATTAAAACACTGTATACGAGGCTATGAGTGACATAAAAGCACTCCCTCTGCATTGCTACTTACAACCATGGACCCATCTGTGCCATCTCAACACGATTTAATACTTTAATTCAACTAACTCAGGAATGTAAACAGCGCCGGTGACCTCAACATTATATCAAACGCCTCGTATTACAGTTGTTGCGATATATCGTCTGCTATATCAAGGGCTGATCCGTTATGTCAACTGAGATCTATACAATATCAGCGTTACATCTCACTGAATCCTCTATATGTAACTAAATGATGTCGTCTGCTACCTATATATTGCGCAACTAAACTGGTTTAACCCGGTATGCACTAATACCTACAGTACGCCGTACACCTATAGGAAGCGTTATTCCGTTTTTTTACTCAAAAAAAGCCGTCTATAGTCATAGCCTTGACCCAAAAAAAGCCGTCTATAGTCATAGCCTTGACTACTACTAACAACAACAATGTTTATTTAGCAAATCGACACAATACATGCCTTTATCTTAATGTATCCAAATATGTGTTAGCTCTATTGCGAAACAAGTTCTTACAACTTATATTAATCACTCTCGAGACCTCAGTCCTGACGGAATCCATTTCCACAAGAAAGAGAGAGATAATAGGCAATGCAGAATTTAAATGCCTTGCCTAAGGGCACAACCGTATCGGCTCCAGTGAGGCTCGAACTCCTTTCGCACCTTTCGCGTAGCGCGTTCGCTTCAGGTTTGAAAGGCCCGGAGTTCGAGCCCCGCTGGAGCCGTTACACGTGTGCCCTTCGGTAAACATTCTACATGCCTCTTCTCTCTCCCGCATGGCAATGTATTTATAATATGAACATACGTGTATAATTGAGGAGAAAGCACCCTGCTTATAATGTTCACCTCTTTCCAACGAATTATTTGCATAACATACCGTTTATATTAGGCAACAAAAGGGGTATACTTGGATTAATACAGCGTATTTCGTGCTGTGTACGTTATGTATGAATTTAGTGAAGTTTGATTTCATGGTTACGCCATGCTATTAATTATTAATGTAGTTTACGTATTCATAAAGATTAATTTTACATGTCCGGTATTCTCATATGATAACTGCGTTTATTTTCCAGGAATTGGTATTGGCATGAATTTTCTCCCGGGAATTGTCATTACCAACACATACTTCAACAATAAGCGTGGCATTGCTGGTGGAATCGTCTGTTCTGGTTCCGGTTTTGGTGTGTTTATTTTGGCGCCAGTATTTCAGCTATTACTCACAGAGTATGGGTGGAGGGGAACTATGCTCATTACAGCTGGTATATTTATGCAGCTTTGCGTCTGCTCAACAGTCATGAGACCACTTCCTGTGCGGAAGAAAAGATCCGATGCATTTAGCAAACATGCGGATAACGTTAGCATCAACAGCGAGGAACACGAACCTATGCTTACAAATAACCACCAACGAGAACTGCAGACAGATAATCAAACTGAATGTGATTCGAGAAATGACAAATGTCACATGGTACATGAAATGGATTGCAACGCATTGGGGAGTGACGCAGAGATTGTCAGACATCAGAAACCAAGTAAGAAAGACCCTCTTGCGAGAATAAGACTCTCTGATAGAAGCGCCAGTGATAACGCACTATCAGTCAGTAAACTACATGCTGGCCAAAACAATATCGATAACATGGCTACAAAGTCATTACAAGAACTCCCAAATAGTACCAGTTCAAAAATGCATATACACTTGACAAATTCGCAGTATTTACATCCATTGTCAGTTCTTAATGCTCGAAGTCTGCAACAGATAAATGAAAACGGACCTGCTGATGTGGCTAAACATAAAGGTGAATCGACCATTCGAGAAAGTTTGCGATTTTGCAGGGCCACAACATGTGATATCTCCATATTCCGAAACAGAAACTATGTTCCATTGCTACTGGGTGGTGTGTTAATACAGATGGGTCAATTTATACCGAACACCTTTCTACCAGAATACTGCTTTACTGTAGGATTAGACGGCAGCCAAATGTCTATTATCATAGCAGTGTATGGTATGTACCACGTTTGAAATATGTACTATACTATCTGTAGTTCACTATTGTTATCTCCCCATAGTCTGTAACACACATAGCATTGTCCACTCGTGATTTGCAGGCGCGTCGCAAGGTGATTGTCATTGGGGCCGCTAGCGCGAAGCGCGAGCCGCATGGTATGGCGGGGGGTTTGGGGGTCCTCCCCCAGGAAATTTGGAAAACCAGAACGCCTCCGACGCGATTTCCCGGTACACAGGTCGCTATTTCGCATGCCGCAAGTTGCACAAGTAACCGGTTCAAATGATTTCATGATTTGGAGAACATTTATATTTGAAGGCTAATTAGATCTACTGTTGAAAAAAACAAACTAGGCTTTGGGTGGGTTGCTTCCATAGGCCCATGCTTAGTGTGTGTATGAGCGTATAGGGCGGGTGTCGGACGGCGTAAGGATTAATCTCCGCACCACCTCGAGCCATCTTATGGGACCGCCTCGGCAAAATAATGGGGCCACGTCGCCCAAATATTGGGGCCGCGACCGCAGTCCCTGCGGCCCCACCTCTGATTTGGAATATTACAACAAAAAACAGTCCATGTTTTTGTCCAAGCGAGTTGATCAACATAATTATTTATGAAAATGCTCACAGAGATGATCACTTCCTGTAACAATGAATTTATACCGACATATTCAATAACAGGTCTTTGTGGCTGGGTAGTTATGGTCGTTGACTCCAAATCACATATCACAATTTGTAGATTCAATACCCAATTTGGTGTCGAATTCATTCATGTACTGGAAGCGATTCAAAAAGTGTGTGCAGGGTTATTTCTGTCTGAATGTTTGTCTGCGCCACTTTTGGCGCCAATTGAAAAACACTGGAGACAATTAAAAAAATTTGGAACCAACTAAGAGCCATATAGTTCACAAATAATTATTTGAAGCCGTGTATTTTTTTTTTTTAAAGTTGCGCCAAATATTTTCGCCAATTCACAACATTTAGTGCTAATATTTATTTGTTTGTCCCAATTAGCGCCTTTGGCGACCAACAGCGGAAACCTTGTCGATTCAGAAAGTGTGTGGGAAGTCTGTGTTTCTACCTGTCCGTTTCTGAAATACTTCTCAGAATGCACATGTGGTCTTTCTCCATCAATGACAGGCTTGATAGTCGCCATATCGTGACTTTAACAGCAAAAGTAAATAACATAACATAATTTATTGCCTGATTTGGGAACTAAACTAAGAAGAATAAGTAATTTATTGCAACGTTTGTTTGTTTGCTCTTTTGTAGGTGCTGTGAACATATTTGGTCGTCTTTCAGCCGGGTGCTTGGCCAATGTACAACGTATTGATGCACTATGGCTGTGCAATGTGGGGATGTTTATGAGTGGTATAGGCTGTGCTATGCTTCCACTCTGCACCACATTTACCTCGCTCTGCGTTTATGCTGTGTGTGTTGGCTATTTTATAGGCATGTATATATAATATTTATATATATTTTTATTACGTATTCTTCAACTCCAATAAAGGTCCGGAGTTCGAGCCCCGCTGGAGCCGTTACGATTGTGCCCTTAGGCAAGGCATTTAAATTCCACATTGCCTCTTCTCTCTCCTTCATGGCGATGGATTCCATCAGGAATGAGATCTCGAGAGTGATTAATATAAGTTGAAAGAACTTGTTTCGCAATCGAGCTAAAATAAATTTGTATCAAAAGTAACTCCAATTAAAGTCTATCAAAAAGGGTGCCGATACAATATGCATACTTAGTCACGTCAACAGACGGATACGTAGTCCAGTGGTTAACACAATGGACTAGGAATCCAGGGATCGCAGGTTCGATCCCCCGTCTGACTCTAATAAAATTAACAGTCTTTCAGATTGGACTTAAACCCGAGGTCTCGTGTCGGTGCTTTACACTGTGCACTTAAATGAACCAGATGAGATTCTGGAATGGGTCTCCGTCTGAATCATTGCACTGACCTCCAGAAATCTAAAATGACTAATCTCTTCAGGAGGCGATGCTCATATGGGCATCTGTTAACGACGATAAATAAACGTAAAACACACATGTCAACATTTTGCTTTGTATGATACAAGCTAAATATTGCATATA
Source organism: Archivesica marissinica (assembly GCA_014843695.1). Classification (NCBI taxonomy): domain Eukaryota; kingdom Metazoa; phylum Mollusca; class Bivalvia; order Venerida; family Vesicomyidae; genus Archivesica; species Archivesica marissinica. Next base: position 66,774,703 of record CM026404.1, read on the forward strand.
TTTTGATATCTAATATTGTCTGATAGATCATTATCAGAAATATCTTTCAATTGATTTTACAATACTAGTACTGAATCTTTTCAGGCTATTTCCCACCCTTGCAAATAATTATCATGGTAGAGTACCTTGGAATGGATAAACTTTCATCAGCTCTAGGGTTTCTACAAATGGCCAAAGGTCCTGCTGCTCTAATTGGCCCTCCTATTGCAGGTAGGTTTTACTCTCTGATTTAGGTTTGACTCTCTGATTGAAGGTAGGTTTGATTCTGATTGCAGGTAGGTTTGACTCTGATTGCAGGTAGGTTTGACTCTCTGATTGCAGGTAGGTTTGACTCTCTGATTGCAGGTAGGATTAACTCCTATTGCAGGTAGGTTTGACTCTGATTGCAGGTAGGTTTGACTCTCTGATTGAAGGTAGGTTTGACTCTCCGATTGCAGGTAGGTTTGACTCTCTGATTGAAGGTAGGTTTGACTCTCCGATTGCAGGTAGGGTTGACTCTGATTGCAGGTAGGTTTGACCCTCTGATTGCAGGTAGGATTAACTCCTATTGCAGGTATGTTTGACTCTCTGATTGAAGGTAGGTTTGACCCTCTGATTGCAGGTAGGATTAACTCCTGGTGCAGGTAGGTTTGACTGATTGAAGGAGGTTTGACCCTCTGATTGCAGATAGGTTTGACTCTCTGATTGCAGGTAGGTTTGACTCTGATTGAAGGTAGGTTTGACCCTCTGATTGAAGGTAGGTTTGACTCTGTTTGCAGGTAGGATTAACTCCTATTGCAGGTAGGTTTGACTCTCTGATTGATGGTAGGTTTGACTCTCTGATTGAAGGTAGGTTTGACTCTCTGATTGAAGGTAGGTTTGACTCTCTAATTGCAGGTAGGTTTGACTCTCTGATTGAAGGTAGGTTTGACTCCTATTGCAGGTAGGTTTGACTCTGATTGCAGGTAGGTTTGACTCTCTGATTGAAGGTAGGTTTGACTCTCTGATTGAAGGTAGGTTTGACTCTCTGATTGCAGGTAGCATTAACTCCTATTGCAGGTAGGTTTGACTCTGATTGCAGGTAGGATTAACTCCTATTGCAGGTAGGTTTGACTCTCTGATTGAAGGTAGGTTTGGTATGGCTAACTGGTTGCAGATAAGTTGGCCCCTCCAGTTGCAGGTAGGTTTGACTCTTATTGCAGGTAGGTTTGACTCTCTGATTGCAGGTAGGTATGACTCTGATTGCAGGTAGGTTTGACTCTGATTGCAGGTAGGTTTGACTCTGATTGCAGGTAGGTTTGACTCTCGGATTGCAGGTAAGTTTGACTCTCGGATTGCAGGTAGGTTTGACTCTGATTGCATGTAGGTTTGACTCTCTGATTGCAGGTAGGTTTGACTCTCTGATTGCAGGTAGGTTTGACTCTCTGATTGCAGGTAGGTTTGACTCTGATTGCAGGTAGATTTGACTCTCACGTGGTCGAGTGGTTAAGGTCGCTGACTTGTATACCACTGTAACCTATCATCACTGATGGTCACGGGTTCGAGCCCCGCTCAGGCCGTGTCTCATTTATATGAAAAAGTTGGCAGTTTCTTACGGAGGTTGGTGCACCCAAGTACTGGTTAACCGCTGGAGCCTGCCCAGAAAAGGTGTTGTTAAGTAAACTGCCCGCCGGCGATATAGCCCAAAATGGTGCTGATGCAGGCGTAAAACCCGAAATATAACATAACATAAGATTTGACTCTCTGATTGCAGGTAGGTTTGACTCCTATTGCAGGTAGGTTTAGTTCTCTGATTGCAGGTAGGTTTGACTCTCTGATTGCAGGTAGGTTTGACTCTCTGATTGCAGGTAGGATTAACTCCTATTGCAGGTAGGTTTGACTCTCTGATTGCAGGTAGGATTAACTCCTATTGCAGGTAGGTTTGACTCTCTGATTGCAGGTAGGTTTGACTGTCTGATTGCAGGTAGGTTTGACTCTCTGATTGCATGTGCTGGGTGTGACTCTGATTGTAGGTAGATTTGGCTCTCTGATTGCATGTAGTTTTGACTCTCTGATTGTCGGTAGATTCTACTCTCCTATGCAGGCAGGTGTGACTCTCTAGATTGCATGACTCTATCTCTTTGCATGTATGTTCGGCCCTCTGATTGCAGGCAAGGTCTAGGCAGCACGCTTCAAAATGTATATGATTTTGCCTTAATTAAAAAGAGTTCATTATGAACTATGCGTTGTTCAAATGCAATGTGTACTATTCAACACTACAACCTGAATGCTATGTTTTATATATAACCAAGCCAAAACTTTATTTGAATGTAAGATGATTTGTCCGAGCACACAATGCGATATTAGTTAATACACATTGTATTAAATTTAGTTTAATTGTGACGCCAGTTACCTCCCCTGCTGTTTGCATGAATAGCAAGATATATATATTATTATCATTACAGATTCTCGTGTTTTCCACCAATCAGATATGTTTGGTAGTTGTGGATTCCGCTCGTTTTCCACCAATCAGATATGTTTGGTAGTTGTGGATTCCGCTTGTTTTCCACCATTCAGATATGGTTGGTATTTGTGAATTCCACTTGTTTTCCACCAATCAGATATGGTTGGTATTTGTGGATTCCGCTTGTTTACCACCAATCAGATATGGTTGGTATTTGTGGATTCCGCTTGTTTCCCCACCAATCAGTTATGGTTGGTATTTGTGGATTCAGCTTGTTTACCACCAATCAGATATGGTTGGTATTTGTGGATTCCGCTTGTTTCCCCACCAATCAGATATGGTTGGTATTTGTGGATTCAGCTTGTTTACCACCAATCAGATATGGTTGGTATTTGTGGATTCCGCTTGTTTCCCCACCAATCAGATATGGTTGGTATTTGTGGATTCCGCTTGTTTCCCCACCAATCAGATATGGTTGGTATTTGTGGATTCCGCTTGTTTCCCCACCAATCAGATATGGTTGGTATTTGTGGATTCAGCTTGTTTACCACCAATCAGATATGGTTGGTATTTGTGAATTCCACTTGTTTTCCACCAATCAGATATGTTTGGTAGTTGTGGATTCCGCTCGTTTTCCACCAATCAGATATGGTTGGTAGTTGTGGATTCCGCTCGTTTTCCACCAATCAGATATGTTTGGTAGTTGTGGATTCCGCTCGTTTTCCACCAATCAGATATGTTTGGTAGTTGTGGATTCAGCTTGTTTACCACCAATCAGATATGGTTGATATTTGTGAATTCCGCTTGTTTTCCACCAATCAGATATGGTTGGTATTTGTGGATTCCGCTTGTTTTCCCACCAATCAGATATGTTTGGTAGTTGTGGATTCTGCTTGTTTTCCACCAATCAGATATGGTTGGTATTTGTGGATTCCGCTTGTTTTCCCACCAATCAGATATGTTTGGTAGTTGTGGATTCTGCTTGTTTTCCACCAATCAGATATGGTTGGTATTTGTGGATTCCGCTTGAGCCGTTGTGTTGGACATTATATCAGAAATTAAATGAATGTGATAACATCGACCACATGTTGGACTACCTCCAATCAGTCTTATCAGGATCTATATTGTTTGCTATTCAGTCATTTGTTTTAGTCCCACTATCCTAATAGCAAACAGCATAGAGCCTGATCATGCCGTGTGATCTGGCTCTATGATGTTTGCAAAAGCGACTTTAGTCGTGATTGGCAGGTTAAGGGTTAAACTAACAACTGCACACATTTACTTTCAGGTTTGGTATATCAATACAGTCATAGCTATGCCATCTCCATAGTATTTGCCGCCATTTTATTCCTTCTGTCTGCTGTGATACAGTCACTGGTTCCCATTTTAAACATGTGCTCAAAGACAAAACAGAAAACCAAACTGAATGCAGATATAGAAATATTGGTGAACTAGTAATCCACATATCAAGATAATACCAAATCATACTTACATTTATTGTGTACAGCTACATATGCAACATCTGGGCAATATAATCTACAGGGATTTGAAACACTTCATGCTAATACCGGTAACAGTCTTTCAGATTGGACTTTAAACCAAGGTCTCGTGTCGGTGCTTTACACCACGCACGTAAAAGAACCAGAGGAGACTCTGGAATGGGTCTCTCTGTATCATTGCACTATCCATCAAAAATCTAAAATGACTAATCTCTTCAGGAGGCGTCGCTCATATGGGAAACCGGTAGCGACGATAAATAAACGTAAAACACACACACAAACACACAAACACTTCATGCTGTTTAGTTATCTGTTAATCTGGGAATTTCTTTTGTTTGTTTGATATGTTTATTTTGTCGCCTCCTGGTTAATCTGGAGACGCGTCCAGAAGTATATTAGTCATTTTATGTTTTGAAGGATAGTGCAAGGATACAGAAAATGCTCCAAATTCAGAAGCATATCTGGTTCCATTGCATGCCGGTGTATACATGAGAGTCTCGGAGACCTTGGTTTATAGTCCCATCTGAAACTGTTAATAGTATTAGAGTCAGACGGGAGATCGAACCTGCGATCCATGGATTCGCAGTCCAACGTATTAACCACTAGACAAATCTACCTGTTACTCGATAACAGAATGCAACTTAAATCCTAGCATTATTTATTGATAATATCATTCATGCTCGTGCTGACACTTAACAGTTGATATCATTGATAATATCATTCATGCTCGTGCCGACACTGAACAGTTGATATCAATGATAATATCATTCATGCTCGTGCCGACACTTAACAGTTGATATCATTGATAATATCATTCATGCTCGTGCCGACACTGAACAGTTGATATCAATGATAATATCATTCATGCTCGTGCCGACACTTAACAGTTGATATCATTGATAATATCATTCATGTGTGGTGTTGTTGTCATTCTGCTTGCGCATGACTTGATATCATGATAATCATTCATGCTGTGCCGACTACAGTTGATCATGATAATATCTTCATGCTTGCCGACATGACATTGATTCAAGATATTCTTCATGCTGTGGACTGAACAGTGATATCATGATAATATCATTCATGCTCGTGCCGACACTGAACAGTTGATATCATTGATAATATCATTCATGCTCGTGCCGACACTGAACAGTTGATATCATTGATAATATCATTCATGCTCGTGCCGACACTTAACAGTTGATATCAATGATAATATCATTCATGCTAGTGCCGACACTGAACAGTTGATATCAATGATAATATCATTCATGCTCGTGCCGACACTGAACAGTTGATATCATTTACAGCAAATTGTCCAATTGTAAAACTAATATTGTGACAGAGCCGTATCCTCGGATACAGAGCTTATGGAGACCCAAATAGTGTATCCGCTGTAAAACTAACATTGTGACAGAGTCGTATCCTAGGATACAGAGCATTAGTAAACTGAACAATCTGCACCCTGATACAACATAATGGTCATACATGCAGATACAACTAGTATCAAAGTCAAGATTTATTGTGCGACTAAAGGTGGATGATCGGATCCAGTCAGCATCCCCAAAACTCTGAATCATAGTAGCTGAATTCAGTGCCTATTTTATTATTGTGTTTTTTTGTGTATTTCATTTGCATTCAGAAAATGTTGCATATATTTACACATCAATGTTATTGAATTCCACATCTACTGTATTAGATGATATTTACTATATTGAAATGTTTTATTTACATGTTGCAGCTGTTGTTAGTTTATACAAATTTATTTTAGCTCGATTGCGAAACAAGTTCTTATAACTTATATTAATCACTCTCGAGACCTCATTCCTGATGGAATCCATCGCCACGAGGGAGAGAGAAGAGGCAACATGGAATTTAAATGCCTTGCCTAAGGGTACAATCGTAACGTTGTTCATGTTTGCTATTTGACAGATGTATTGACAAGAAGGTCAATTTCGTAGGACATGGTTTGGTTAGGCCAACTGCAGGCAGTTGTGGTAGTGCATTCACTTCAGACGTGAGAGGCCCTAAGTTCGTGCCCAGCTGAAGCAGTTACGATTGTGCCCTTAGATTCCACGTTGCCTCTTTTCTTTCCCTCATGGCGCTGGATTCCATCAGGAATGAGGTCGCTAGAATGATTAAGTTAATTTGTATGGATTTGTTTCGCAATCAAGCTAAGCTAAATTAAACTAGGCCAACTAGAAATGTTGATATCTGGTGACATGCTCACAGTTTCAATAAATGTTGATATCTGGTGACATGCTCACAGCTTCAATAAATGTTGATATCTGGTGACATGCTCACCGCTTCAATAAATGTTGATATCTGGTGACATGCTCACAGCTTCAATAAATGTTGATATCTGATGACATGCTCACAGCTTCAATAAATGTTGATATCTGGTGACATGCTCACAGCTTCAATAAATGTTGATATCTGGTGACATGCTCGCAGCTTCAATAAATGTTTATATCTGGTGACATGCTCACAGCTTCAATAAATGTTGATATCTGGTGACATGCTCACAGCTTCAATAAATGTTTATATCTGGTCACATACTTGCAGCTTCAATAAATGTTTATATCTGGTGACATGCTCGCAGCTTCAATAAATGTTGATCTCTGGTGACATGCTCACAGCGTCAATAAATGTTGATATATGGTGACATGCTCACAGCTTCAATAAATGTTGATATCTGGTGACATGCTCACAGCTTCAATAAATGTTGATATCTGGTGACATGCTCACAGCTTCAATAAATGTTGATATCTGGTGACATGCTCACAGCTTCAATAAATGTTCATATCTGGTGACATGCTCACAGCTTCAATAAATGTTGATATCTGGTCACATACTCGCAGCGCAACAGATGCGCTGATTGGTCAGAGCACCAGAATGCATGGTTACAGTGTATCCAGGAAATGTACAATTGGGACACAATACTGTACCTTCGCATGCTTAGTAACAGTTGATGGCTAGAGTTTGGTTTTGCTACATATATGTGATTCCAACATTTTTATTTTGACGTAAATGAGATATGAAATCAACATTTTTAATCCTGTCTGTCATATAACCTGAATTTCTATATTTTGGGGAATATCTAAGACTGCTGTTCTAGTAGTTCAGTAGAAATAGTGTTAAAGGTTAAATTAAACGAGACCCTACTCTTTGTAGTGGCCAAACAGAAGAAAGAGATCGGACAGGTGGGTTTTCTCCGGGTACTCCGGTTTCCTCCCACACGAATGACTACATTTACGCTTTCACCCGCGCCAACGAGAGTGATTAATATAAGTTGTTAAAACTTGCTTCGCAATCGTTGTAAAATAAATTAAATTTAAACAGAAGAAATAAATAACTGTTTTACATACATGTATAAATCTTTTCAACTGGTAAGTATGTAGACAGTCACAGCATATTCCTGTATTAACTGCTAATAGTTAGAGTGATAGCATTAACAATTGTTCACTTCTGGATAGAAGCAACAAACTTACCATGGTAATAGGTAAATACCAGAAGATTATTTTAATATCGAGACCCACTTCCAAAAATCAAGATGGCGGCCACAATTCAAGATGGCGGCCAAAATCCAAGATGGCGGTCAAAATTCAAGATGGCTACTTATCGCTACTGCATAAAATAAAATAGCAAATTCAAGATGGCTACTAATCGCTACTGCATAAAATACCAAATAAACCAAATAAAGAGTGCTTATGACTTGATTTGAATGAAATGTCAAGACATAAGGAGAAGAATTCTATAAGACTCTGTCTTCCATTCTAATCCGTTTTCTGTATTTTGATTATGTGTGTGTGTGTGTGTGTGATGTATGCATTGTTCAATATGTATTATATTGGGAAATAAAATATGTTTAAAGTTTAAACTAAATGTCAAGCCCTACTTTCTAGAACATTTGCTATCTGCTCATTTCGCCTACAGCATGCTAAAGGTTAAAAGCAAGACCACAAACAAAACATTACAAATACGTTTCTCATTGAATGTACAAACTAATTCAGGAAGTTGGCTAGGTTCAACCTAAGGTAATACATGTATGTACCAGAGGTGTCGTGGCCCCACTATTATGGAAAACTGGGTGGAGGTTGTGGCCCTAACTTGTGACAGTGACCTATGTATCAGGAAATCGCAAAAGAGGCATTCTGGTTTTCCCAAGTTTCTTGGGGGAGAACCCCCAAACCTTCTGTCCTACAATGCGTGGGAAGTTAACCATGTATGAATTTTACAAGAGGGTCTTGCAGCCCGGATGTCAGCTGCCTTCAGACCCATGAAAGTCTGGTAGTTTTCCTAAAATGTTTAAAGTAGGCAAGCGATGGTCATAAGACTATATAAACATGGAGAATTAAACCACACCATTATAACTCCTGATGGAAAAGTTAATACAAGAAATACCTTGTGTCAAAAGCTAACTTGTCAGCTAACCCAGAGGTTCTAGTATACACACAAGCAAACATTGGAAAGAACTTTACATTGCAAGGACCACTCCCTCAATAACTTGTCGGCTAACCCAGAGGTTCTAGTATGCACACAAGCAAACCTTGGAAAGAACTTTACATTGCAACGACCACTCCCTCAATAACTAACTTGTCAGCTAACCCAGAGGTTCTAGTATGCACACAAGCAAACCTTGGAAAGAACTTTACATTGCAAGGACCACTCCCTCAATAACTAACTTGTCAGCTAACCCAGAGGGTCTAGTATGCACACAAGCAAACCTTGGAAAGAACTTTACATTGCAAGGACCACTCCCTCAATAACTTGTCAGCTAACCCAGAGGTTCTAGTATGTACACAAGCAAACATTGGAAAGAACTTTACATTGCAAAGACCACTCCCTCAATAACTTGTCAGCTAACCCAGAGGTTCTAGTATGTACACAAGCAAACATTGGAAAGAACTTTACATTGCAAGGACCACTCCCTCAATAACTTGTCGGCTAACCCAGAGGTTCTAGTATGCACACAAGCAAACCTTGGAAAGAACTTTACATTGCAACGACCACTCCCTCAATAACTTGTTGGCTAACCCAGAGGTTCTAGTATGTACACAAGCAAACCTTGGAAAGAACTTTACATTGCAAGGACCTCTTCCTCAATAACTTGTCAGCTAACCCAGAGGTTCTAGTATGTACACAAGCAAACATTGGAAAGAACTTTACATTGCAAGGACCACTTCCTCAATAACTTGTCAGCTAACCCAGAGGTTCTAGTATGCACACAAGCAAACATTGGAAAGAACTTTACATTGCAAGGACCACTCCCTCAATAACTTGTCGGCTAACCCAGAAGTTCTAGTATGCACACAAGCAAACCTTGGAAAGAACTTTACATTGCAACGACCACTCCCTCAATAACTTGTCGGCTAACCCAGAGGTTCTAGCAGCAGGGTGACTTCAATAGCCTCACCTTGAGAAGTGCTAGAGCAAGGTAACTGCCTGCAGCAGGATGACGGGTGACTTCAATAGCCTCACCTTGAGAAGTGCTAGAGCAAGGTAACTGCCTGCAGCAGGATGACGGGTAACTTCAATAGCCTCACCTTGAGAAGTGCTACAGCAAGGTAACTGCCTGCAGCAGGATGATGGGTGACTTCAATAGCATCACCTTGAGAAGTGCTACAGCAAGGTAACTGCCTGCAGCAGGATGATGGGTGACTTCAATAGCATCACCTTGAGAAGTGCTACAGCAAGGTAACTGCCTGCAGCAGGATGACGGGTGACTTCAATAGCCTCACCTTGAGAAGTGCTAGAGCAAGGTAACTGCCTGCAGCAGGATGACGGGTGACTTCAATAGCATCACCTTGAGAAGTGCTACAGCAAGGTAACTGCCTGCAGCAGGATGACGGGTGACTTCAATAGCATCACCTTGAGAAGTGCTACAGCAAGGTAACTGCCTGCAGCAGGATGACGGGTGACTTCAATAGCATCACCTTGAGAAGTGCTACAGCAAGGTAACTGCCTGCAGCAGGATGACGGGTGACTTCAATAGCATCACCTTGAGAAGTGCTCACATGAGCTAAATAGGACGACTGGAGAAATTGAGTTCACTGATTTGCTTCGATCTTTTCAAATAGTGGTTAATATAATTAATAATTAATGTAATATAATTATGATGACAGTACCATGGAAGGACACTGACATACTCACGTGCATCATTCAGTACGATGAACATGCAAATAAAACGTATCAATTTTAAACTATTTCACAAGAATCTTTGCAAGTCTTGGGAAGAGTTTCAAGGCATTTTGTGTCGTCAATCTGCTTAACTGTACCGAGTCCATCTTCTTCATCAAGGCGATATAGTCACACGATATTCTACAGTTTGATGGCTCATTCCGCTCCTGGAACATGGCCAATAACAAAGAACATTTTTATGCAATTTCACATCTGGAATGTTTTTTTAAAAATCGAAGATTCAAGATTTGTAAGTGATGTTTTAAATCATGATTTTAGAAGATCCGACTACTGGCCATGCACAATTGTCTAGATTTATCAGTGATCCAGATAACAGAGTTCGGAAATTTGAGAGTACAGTCAAACCTGGTTTAGTGGTCACCTCCATTAAGCAGCCAACCTGTATTAAGCAGCCAGTTTCCAGATTCTCAATATGTTGTTTCATTATACATTTGACCTCTAATAAGCAGCCACCTGTGCTAAGCAACCACTTTCTGTGATTACCAATATGTTGTTTCATTATACATTTGACCTCTAATAAGCAGCCATCTGTGCTAAGCAACCACTTTCTGTGATTCCCAATATGTTGTTTCATTATACGGCTATATTATATGGCTGCTTATGACAGGTTTGACTGTAAACTAATAGTTTGAGATTTTCCTGGAATTGTGTGGACCATGATGAATACTGGCACTGCCAAGTGGTGTTATCCACTTGATATAAAGTTATTATTATTTCCAACATTTGTATACACGTGCTTATAATAATCTTTCATTGGTTTAAAGTCATTAAAGTTACTGTATCGCTGTATTTCCTGATCACTTAGCTTTACAGTATCGCTGTATTTCCTGATCACTTAGCTTTACTGTATCGCTGTATTTCCTGATCACTTAGTTTTACTGTATCGCTGTATTTCCTGATCACTGAGCTTTACTGTATCGCTGTATTTCCTGATCACTTAGCTTTACTGTATAGCTGTATTTCCTGATCACTGAGCTTTACTGCATCGCTGTATTTCCTGATCACTTAGCTTTACTGCATCGCTGTATTTCCTGATCCCTTAGCTTTACTGTATCGCTGTATTTCCTGATCCCTTAGCTTTACTGCATCGCTGTATTTCCTGATCACTTAGCTTTACTGTATATCTGTATTTCCTGATCACTTAGCTTTACTGTATCGCTGTATTTCCTGATCCCTTAGCTTTACTGTATCGCTGTATTTCCTGATCCCTTAGCTTTACTGTATAGCTGTATTTCCTGATCACTTAGCTTTACTGTATAGCTGTATTTCCTGATCACTTAGCTTTACTGTATAGCTGTATTTCCTGATCACTTAGCTTTACTGTATAGCTGTATTTCCTGATCATTTAGCTTTACTGTATAGCTGTATTTCCTGATCATTTAGCTTTACTGTATAGCTGTATTTCCTGATCATTTAGCTTTACTGTATAGCTGTATTTCCTGATCATTTAGCTTTACTGTATAGCTGTATTTCCTGATCATTTAGCTTTACTGTATAGCTGTATTTCCTGATCATTTAGCTTTACTGTATAGCTGTATTTCCTGATCACTTAGCTTTACTGTATAGCTGTATTTCCTGATCACTTAGCTTTACTGTATAGCTGTATTTCCTGATCACTTAGCTTTACTGTATAGCTGTATTTCCTGATCACTTAGCTTTACTGTATAGCTGTATTTCCTGATCACTTAGCTTTACTGTATAGCTGTATTTCCTGATCACTTAGCTTTACTGTATAGCTGTATTTCCTGATCACTTAGCTTTACTGTATAGCTGTATTTCCTGATCACTTAGCTTTACTGTATAGCTGTATTTCCTGATCACTTAGCTTTACTGTATAGCTGTATTTCCTGATCACTTAGCTTTACTGTATAGCTGTATTTCCTGATCACTTAGCTTTACTGTATAGCTGTATTTCCTGATCACTTAGCTTTACTGTATAGCTGTATTTCCTGATCACTTAGCTTTACTGTATAGCTGTATTTTCTGATCACTTAGCTTTACTGTATAGCTGTATTTCCTGATCACTTAGCTTTACTGTATCGCTGTATTTCCTGATCACTTAGCTTTACTGCATAGCTGTATTTCCTGATCACTTAGCTTTACTGTATAGCTGTATTTCCTGATCACTTAGCTTTACTGTATAGCTGTATTTCCTGATCACTTAGCTTTACTGTATAGCTGTATTTCCTGATCACTTAGCTTTACTGTATAGCTGTATTTCCTGATCACTTAGCTTTACTGTATAGCTGTATTTCCTGATCACTTAGCTTTACTGTATCGCTGTATTTCCTGATCACTTAGCTTTACTGCATAGCTGTATTTCCTGATCACTTAGCTTTACTGCATAGCTGTATTTCCTGATCACTTAGCTTTACTGTATAGCTGTATTTCCTGATCACTTAGCTTTACTGCATAGCTGTATTTCCTGATCACTTAGCTTTACTGTATAGCTGTATTTCCTGATCACTTAGCTTTACTGTATAGCTGTATTTCCTGATCACTTAGCTTTACTGTATAGCTGTATTTCCTGATCACTTAGCTTTACTGTATAACTGTATTTCCTGATCACTTAGCTTTACTGCATCACTGTATTTCCTGATCACTTAGCTTTACTGTATAGCTGTATTTCCTGATCACTTAGCTTTACTGCATCACTGTATTTCCTGATCACTTAGCTTTACTGTATCGCTGTATTTCCTGATCACTTAGCTTTACTGTATCGCTGTATTTCCTGATCATTTAGCTTTACTGTATAGCTGTATTTCCTGATCACTTAGCTTTACTGTATAGCTGTATTTTCTCATCACTTAGCTTTACTGTATAGCTGTATTTTCTCATCACTTAGCTTTACTGTATAGCTGTATTTCCTGATCACTTAGCTTTACTGTATAGCTGTATTTTCTCATCACTTAGCTTTACTGTATAGCTGTATTTTCTCATCACTTAGCTTTACTGTATAACTGTATTTTCTCATCACTTCGCTTTACTGTATAGCTGTATTTTCTCATCACTTAGCTTTACTGTATCGCTGTATTTCCTGATCACTTAGCTTTACTGTATAGCTGTATTTTCTCATCACTTAGCTTTACTGTATAGCTGTATTTTCTCATCACTTAGCTTTACTATATCACTGTATTTCCAGCAGGTTTGGCAGTATTGGTTCCATATCTCATATTTTACTTTCACATAAATGAGATGCGAGACCAAAATGTCTAGTCCTGCTTGGTGTCATAGACCCCAACAACAAACATATACATGTAGCTAAATCTCACCTGTTTCTGTGGTCCGAGAGCAGGCGAGTCAGTCTCCAATAGCAAGTTTTCAACAGGTAGAGCCTTTACTAGCTTCTGCTTCTTGTCCAAATAGAGAAAACATGGGTGAAGCAACTACAAACCTGAGTTTATTTAATCAACAGAGAGAAGACATGGGTGAGCAACTACAAACAGGAGTTTATTTAATCAACAGAGAGAAGACATGGGTGAGCAACTACAAACATGAGTTTATTTAATCAACAGAGAGAAGACATGGGTGAGCAACTACAAACATGAGTTTATTTAATCAACAGAGAGAAGACATGGGTGAGCAACTACAAACATGAGTTTATTTAATCAACAGAGAGAAGACATGGGTGAGCAACTACAAACATGAGTTTATTTAATCAACAGAGAGAAGACATGGGTGAGCAACTACAAACATGAGTTTATTTAATCAACAGAGAGAAGACATGGGTGAGCAACTACAAACATGAGTTTATTTAATCAACAGAGAGAAGACATGGGTGAGCAACTACAAACATGAGTTTATTTAATCAACAGAGAGAAGACATGGGTGAGCAACTACAAACATGAGTTTATTTAATCAACAGAGAGAAGACATGGGTGAGCAACTACAAACATGAGTTTATTTAATCAACAGAGAGAAGACATGGGTGAGCAACTACAAACATGAGTTTATTTAATCAACAGAGAGAAGATATGGGTGAGCAACTACAAACGTGAGTTTATTTAATCAACAGAGAGAAGACATGGGTGAGCAACTGCAAACATGAGTTATTTAATCAACAGAGAGAAGACATGGGTGAGCAACTACAAACATGAGTTTATTTAATCAACAGAGAGAAGACATGGGTGAGCAACTACAAACATGAGTTTATTTAATCAACAGAGAGAAGACATGGGTGAGCAACTACAAACATGAGTTTATTTAATCAACAGAGAGAAGACATGGGTGAGCAACTACAAACATGAGTTTATTTAATCAACAGAGAGAAGACATGGGTGAGCAACTACAAACAGGAGTTTATTAATCAACAGAGAGAAGATATGGGTGAGCAACTACAAACATGAGTTTATTTAATCAACAGAGAGAAGATATGGGTGAGCAACTACAAACATGAGTTTATTTAATCAACAGAGAGAAGACATGGGTGAGCAACTACAAACATGAGTTTATTTAATCAACAGAGAGAAGACATGGGTGAGCAACTACAAACATGAGTTTATTTAATCAACAGAGAGAAGACATGGGTGAGCAACTACAAACATGAGTTTATTTAATCAACAGAGAGAAGATATGGGTGAGCAACTACAAACATGAGTTTATTTAATCAACAGAGAGAAGACATGGGTGAGCAACTACAAACATGAGTTTATTTAATCAACAGAGAGAAGACATGGGTGAGCAACTACAAACATGAGTTTATTTAATCAACAGAGAGAAGACATGGGTGAGCAACTACAAACATGAGTTTATTTAATCAACAGAGAGAAGATATGGGTGAGCAACTACAAACATGAGTTTATTTAATCAACAGAGAGAAGACATGGGTGAGCAACTACAAACATGAGTTTATTTAATCAACAGAGAGAAGACATGGGTGAGCAACTACAAACATGAGTTTATTTAATCAACAGAGAGAAGATATGGGTGAGCAACTACAAACGTGAGTTTATTTAATCAACAGAGAGAAGACATGGGTGAGCAACTACAAACATGAGTTTATTTAATCAACAGAGAGAAGACATGGGTGAGCAACTACAAACATGAGTTTATTTAATCAACAGAGAGAAGACATGGGTGAGCAACTACAAACATGAGTTTATTTAATCAACAGAGAGAAGATATGGGTGAGCAACTACAAACATGAGTTTATTTAATCAACAGAGAGAAGACATGGGTGAGCAACTACAAACAGGAGTTTATTTAATCAACAGAGAGAAGATATGGGTGAGCAACTACAAACATGAGTTTATTTAATCAACAGAGAGAAGATATGGGTGAGCAACTACAAACATGAGTTTATTTAATCAACAGAGAGAAGACATGGGTGAGCAACTACAAACATGAGTTTATTTAATCAACAGAGAGAAGATATGGGTGAGCAACTACAAACATGAGTTTATTTAATCAACAGAGAGAAGACATGGGTGAGCAACTACAAACATGAGTTTATTTAATCAACAGAGAGAAGATATGGGTGAAGCAACTACAAACAGGAGTTTATTTAATCAACAGAGAGAAGACATGGGTGAGCAACTACAAACATGAGTCTATTTAATCAACAGAGAGAAGATATGGGTGAGCAACTACAAACATGAGTTTATTTAATCAACAGAGAGAAGACATGGGTGAGCAACTACAAACATGAGTTTATTTAATCAACAGAGAGAAGATATGGGTGAGCAACTACAAACATGAGTTTATTTAATCAACAGAGAGAAGACATGGGTGAGCAACTACAAACATGAGTTTATTTAATCAACAGAGAGAAGATATGGGTGAGCAACTACAAACATGAGTTTATTTAATCAACAGAGAGAAGACATGGGTGAGCAACTACAAACATGAGTTTATTTAATCAACAGAGAGAAGATATGGGTGAGCAACTACAAACATGAGTTTATTTAATCAACAGAGAGAAGACATGGGTGAGCAACTACAAACATGAGTTTATTTAATCAACAGAGAGAAGACATGGGTGAGCAACTACAAACATGAGTTTATTTAATCAACAGAGAGAAGATATGGGTGAAGCAACTACAAATATGAGTTTATTTAATCAACAGAGAGAAGATATGGGTGAAGCAACTGCAAACATGAGTTTATTTAATCTACATTTTATTTAATTCCCATAGAGAAAATCATTATGACATCTCTACTAAGTTTGTTCATAATCTGGCCACTGGGGTCAAAAACCAGGTAACTATGTCATTTGATGAGAAACGTTTAATAACTTATTCACAAGAACCAAATTTAAGGATGACATTGCAAAATTTGGTATGTAGCATCCTTACAATGACCTCTACCAAGTTGTGTCATGATAGCGCAGTAGATGCGCGTTCGCTTCAGGTGCGAACGGTCTGGAGTTCGAGCCCCGCTGGAGCCGTTATGATTATGCCCTTAGGCAAGGCATTTAAATTCCACATTGCCTCTTCTCTCTCCCTCATGGCGATGGATTCCATCAGGAATGAGGTCTCGAGAGTGATAAATATAAGTTGTAATAACTTGTTTCACAATCGAGCTGAAATAAATTTGTATAAAAAAAACCAAGTTGTTTAAATTTAGTTTAATCATATTTGAGTGGTCGATTCGTTTTACATATACATATGAATACAAAACATGACAAATTAAAGAAAGGCAAATGGGTCGGGCCACAAGTTCTAGCAACATTAGTTATGGCCCTTCCAAAATTGTTGTTTAAATGGGATTACTGGGGTAAATACATACATCAAATAAAAGGAAATCATTAACCCATTCAACACCAAGTAACTGAAATGGACTGGTCCATGATCAGTTTTTAGACCAATAAATTAATACGAAAATTACATTTGGACCAGTTAATTTATCAAAATGGGTAATTTTGTCAAAAATAGTAATATTACTGGCAAAAAGTGCAGATCCTGATGAGACGGCTCATCACGAGCCGGCTCATCTGGATCTACACTTTTTGTAAGCCTATTTAGAGGTCTGTGGTGTTGAAAGGGTTAAGCAGCTTCTTCTCACGATGATTAACATATGGTAGTCTATTTTATACAAATTTATTTTAGGTTGAATGTGAAACAAGTTATTTCAACATTATTTTAATAGCTCTCGGGACCTCTTTCCTGATGGAATCCATCGCCATCAGGGAGAGAGTAGAGGCAATGTGGATTTGTTCTCAGTGGTTCTTGCGGGGTTCGAACTCACAACCTCTCTGTTACCAGGCAGACACCATATCCATTTCACCATCATCATCTTAATCAATGTTTTTTGATTGTTTTGTTTTTTGAAATGCCAATATACTTCATTTATTAAGTTTCATTGGCAACATATATACACACACAATACATACATACTTTCAATATAAATATATGTATTAACAATGTCATTAATTATTCTTAATCAATGTTTGAATTTGACTTGAAATAAGATTTCCTATCAGGTACTAAGTCAGGGTTAATACACCAACCTGTTCACTGCGGACTATAGAGGGCGGTATAGAGAAGAAATAACCCTCCTTCACGCCGTCCAGAGCATATTTAGGATTACCATCAAATGCATGCAATAACACATGCTTTGCACCTGCAAACAGATTAAGCAAATCAGTGAGATAGACTATATAGTTTGTTTGTTTTGTTCGGGTTTTACACCTGCATCAGCACCATTTTGGGTTATATCGCCTGCAGGCAGTTTACCTAACAACACATTTTCTGGGCAGGCTCCAGATATTAACCAGTACTTGGTGCACTAACCTTCGTAAGAAACTGCCAGCTTTTTCATATAAATGAAACACAACCTGAGAGAGGCTCAAATACGTGACCATCAGTGATGATAGGTTACAGTGGTATACATGTCAGCGACCGTAACCACTCGACCACGGAGGCAGTTTTCGGACTAAGATAGGTTACAGTGGTATACACGTCAGCGACTGTAACCACTTGACCACGGAGGAAGTTTTCAGAAAATGATAGGTTACAGTGGTATACAAGTCATCGACCGTAACCACTCGACCACGGAGGCGGTTTTCGGACTAAGATAGGTTACAGTGGTATACACGTCAGCGACTGTAACCACTCGACCACGGAGGAAGTTTTCAGACAATGATAGGTTACAGTGGTATACAAGTCAGCGACCATAACCACTCGACCACGGAGGAAGTGTTCAGACAATGATAGGTTACAGTGGTATACAAGTCAGCGACCATAACCACTCGACCACGGAGGAAGTGTTCAGACAATGATAGGTTACAGTGGTATACAAGTCAGCGACCATAACCACTCGACCACTATATATCACATGTCACGTCAAATACACTGTACAATGTAGCCCCTCACAGGAGTCGGATTGTACGTGGCAGGGCAGTGGTCCAGCCGTAAACAATATGACTGCATATACTGGGGTTGCGCGTTTTACACCCAATTCCACCATAATAAACTACAACGAGTAAATTCGCTGAATTGATATCCCCAACAGAAACAAAAATATGCGAAATTAGGACAGAGGAAACAAATAATAAAACGTTTTTTTTGGATGGGATATTATGTGTCTATATTATTATGTTATATTTCGGGTTTTACGCCTGCATCAGCACCATTTCGGGCTATATCACCTGCAGGCAGTTTACCTAACAACACATTTTCTGGGCAGGCTCCAGCGGTTAACCAGTACTTGGGTGCACCAACCTCCGTAAGAAACTGCCAACTTTTTCATATAAATGAGACACGGCCTGAGCGGGGCTCGAACCCGTGACCATCAGTGATGATAGGTTACAGTGGTATACAAGTCAGCGACCTTAACCACTCGACCACGGAGGCGGACTATGTGTATATACCGATCATGTAAAAGAACCAGGGATACTTCTGGAATTGGTACATATTCATGTCATGAACTTCACCTGAATTAAATTCACTATACAGTCAAACGTGTCTTAAGCAGCCAACCAATGGAATCGCAGAAAGTGGCTGTTTAGCAAAGGTGGCTGCTTAATAGTGGGCAAATGCATAATAAAGCAACATATTGGGAAACTGGATGCTTAATACAGGTTGGCTGCTTAATACAGATTGGCTGCTTAATAGAGGTTGGCTGCTTAATACAGGTTAGCTACTTAATACAGATTGGCTGCTTAATAGAGGTTGGCTGCTTAATACAGGGTGGCTGCTTAATACAGGTTGGCTGCTTAACACAGGTTGACCACTAACACAGGTTTGACTGTATTGTAATCTTCAGGTGTTATACATGTGAAGTTCATTTATATACACTTACAGCCACTTGTAACCCGACATTTATATAATTCGGTATATTTGGATTATTTGTAAACGGATTTCATTAAAATTTGGACTAGGAATAATTCAACACGGTATACGTTCTTCCTAGAAATTTCAATTGATCAACAAAAAGATATAAAACTTAACAAATAAAAAACATCACTGTAAAATCCGAATTCACAAAATGACACAACTCAAAACCCGACGGTCACATTTGCACGTGGGACAGGCACGATTTTACAATTTTGCACGAGGAAATTTAGCTGAGAGAAAATATCGATTTTTACATTTTATGATTCTAAAAGGGAAAAACAAAACTTTGAGTTTAAAATTGTTATGGTTCGAATGAATAACCAAGAGTGCGGTCGCTATTGGCATGTTGCACGCAGGCCGTTCACTCAGACACGTATGTAAATGTATTTTATTTATATAACAATAATTGTAATTGCAAAAATATGCAATATGAACTTATTCAGTATAAATCATAACAAAAAGTAGAATTTTATCTCTGAAAACTAGTTTATATTGTATTTTGTTTCTTTACAGGTAGCTCGAGTCTTTTGCAGGCATGTGTCCACCATAGTCAGCCTACTGCAGAAGTTCCAACGCACTGGCCGAGTTGATGACGAGCCCAGGCAGCCTCTCGGAAGGGTGACTACGCCGGTACAGGATGCGCAGATTGTTGCGGATCATCTTCAGAATCGTTTCAAGACCGCAACATGTACTGCGAGGACGACCAATGGAACGCACGGTAGGACAGTTAGTAGACAAACAGTCATCAGGCGGCTCCACGATCAGGGAATAAGAGCTAGGCGGCCATTCCGAGGCCTTATTCTGCCATCACTCCACCGGCTGCAGCGGGAGTGATGGGCCCGTCGGCACCAGCGTATGACTCGGGTTGAGTGGGCAAACGTCCTGTTCACGGACGAGAGCCGGTTTAACTTGTACCACAACGATGGAAGGATGTGCGTGTGTGTTTCAGCGAGACTAGTATGGTGGCGGCTCCGTGATGGTGTGGGCCGGAGTGTCGCTACACACCAAGACCGACTTGGTAATTGTTGAAGGGAACCTTAACGCTGCTAGGTATCAGCAGGAGATTTTGATCCCAGTTGCAATTCCGCACCTGCGAGCCGGTGGACGTGGCATGGTATTTATGCAGGACGGGGTACCAGCCCACACAGCGCGTACGACACAGACATTATTTCAGCAACAGAACGTCCGGCAGCTGCCTTGGCCTTCAAAGTCACCGGATCTTAATGTTATCTGTGGGACGAGCTGAACAGGCGAATACGGATGTGACCAGCAGCCGCTCGCAACCTACGTGAACTGGAACAGGCCCTTGTGCAGGAATGGAGGAATATTCCCCAAGGTTTCATCCAAAACTGTCGATGAGACAAAGGTGTGTGCACGTCGTAAGAGCCATGGGAGGACACACGCGGTATTAGTTACTTGGATTTACTGATTTTATTGTGATTCAGTGACTTTTCACATTGTTCGGATTTTGTGAAATTCGGATTTTACAGTGATGTTTTTTATTTGTTAAGTTTTATATCTTTTTGTTGATCAATTGAAAAGAAATTTCTAGGAAGAACGTATACTGTGTTGAATTATTCCTAGTCCAAATTTTAATGAAATCCGTTTACAAATAATCCAAATATACCGAATTATATAAGTGTCGGGTTACAAGTGGCTGTAAGGGGGAGGGCATAGGGGAATGTGGAACAGACAGATCTGTAGTCCAGTGGTAACATGCTGGACTGCTAATCCAGGGATAGCTGGTTCGATCCCCCGTCTGACCTTAATAAAATTCAGATCTTTCAGGTGGGACTTTAAACTGAGGTCTCGAGGAGACTCTGTCTGTTATGTTATATGTTATATTTCGGGTTTTACGCCTGCATCAGCACCATTTTGGGCTATATCGCCGGCGGGCAGTTTACTTAACAACACCTTTCCTGGGCAGGCTCCAGCGGTTAACCAGTACTTGGGTGCACCAACCTCCGTAAGAAACTGCCAACTTTTTCATATAAATGAGACACGGCCTGAGCGGGGCTCGAACCCGTGACCATCAGTGATGATAGGTTACAGTGGTATACAAGTCAGCGACCTTAACCACTCGACCACGGAGGCGGACGACTCTGTCTGTATCATTGCACTATCATCCAAAAATCTAAAATGACTAATCTCTTCAGGAGGCGTCGCTCATATGGGCAACCGTTAGCGATGATAAATAAATGTAAAACACACACAGGAATGTGCAACTGTGCACCTTGACCCACCAAGTCTCATTTGATCACAGCAGAGCCTCTATGGCTCAGGTTCTATACTGTTTGCTATTCAGATAGTGGAGCTGAAACACTTGTATTACGCCGCGGCTGATCTGGATCTATGTTGTTTGCACATTCCGTCCAATTTATTCGGCAGGTTAAGAGCATCTAAATTTGCTTTTATTTCAAAATACAAGGTCCCTTTAAGAACTCTGAATGTCCTTTCTTTTGTTTTAACTAAATATTTAAAAATGTTTTTCTATGGAATGAGAGATATCCCCCATTGTGCTATAGAGATGGTTCATGTGTCTGGGTACACATTAACTAATGCTCCCAAACTACAATAATACCAGAATGCTAAAATCTTACCTTGTTCTTTCAATAGAGTTATTGTAGGCCTCCCTGCCGATCTTGAATGAACATTCCTGCAGATATATAGTATAACCATATATAACCTGCAGACATATAGTATAACCATATATAACCTGCAGATATATAGTATAACCATATATAACCTGCAGATATATAGTATAACCATATATAACCTGCAGATATATAGTATAACCATATATAACCTGCAGATATATAGTATAACCATATATAACCTGCAGATATATAGTCCTGCGATATATAGTTATGTTATATTTTTTATATTTCGGGTTTTACGCCTGCATCAGCACCATTTTGGGCTATATCGCCGGCGGGCAGTTTACCTAACAACACCTTTCCTGGGCAGGCTCCAGCGGTTAACCAGTACTTGGGTGCACCAACCTCCGTAAGAAACTGCCAACTTTTTCATATAAATGAGACACAACCTGAGCGGGGCTCGAACCCGTGACCATCAGTGATGATAGGTTACAGTGGTATACAAGTCAGCGACCTTAACCACTCGACCACGGAGGCGGACCGCAGATATATAGTATAACCATATATAACCTGCAGATATATAGTATAACCATATATAACAATTCCTGCAGACATATAGTATAACCATATATAACCTGCAGATATATAGTATAACCATATATAACCTGCAGATATATAGTATAACCATATATAACACCTGCAAATATATAGTATAACCATATATAACCCTGCAGATATATAGTATAACCATATATAACAATTCCTGCAGACATATAGTATAACCATATATAACCTGCAGATATATAGTATAACCATATATAACCTGCAGATATATAGTATAACCATATATAACCTGCAGATATATAGTATAACCATATATAACCTGCAGATATATAGTATAACCATATATACCTGCAGATATATAGTATAACCATATATAACCTGCAGATATATAGTATAACCATATATAACAATTCCTGCAGACATATAGCATAACCATATATAACCTGCAGATATATAGTATAACCATATATAACCTGCAGATATATAGTATAACCATATATAACAATTCCTGCAGACATATAGTATAACCATATATAACAATTCCTGCAGACATATAGTATAACCATATATAACAATTCCTGCAGATATATAGTATAACCATATATAACCTGCAGATATATAGTATAACCATATATAACAATTCCTGCAGACATATAGTATAACCATATATAACAATTCATGCAGACATATAGTATAACCATATATAACAATTCCTGCAGATATATAGTATAACCATATATAACCTGCAGATATATAGTATAACCATATATAACAATTCCTGCAGACATATAGTATAACCATATATAACAATTCCTGCAGACATATAGTATAACCATATATAACAAGTCCTGCAGATATATAGTATAACCATATATAACAATTCCTGCAGACATATAGTATAACCATATATAACAATTCCTGCAGACATATAGTATAACCATATATAACCTGCAGACATATAGTATAACCATATATAACCTGCAGATATATAGTATAACCATATATAACAATTCCTGCCGATATATAGTATAACCATATATAACAATTCCTGCAGACATATAGTATAACCATATATAACAATTCCTGCAGACATATAGTATAACCATATATAACAATTCCTGCAGATATATAGTATAACCATATATAACCTGCAGATATATAGTATAACCATATATAACAATTCCTGCAGACATATAGTATAACCATATATAACAATTCCTGCAGACATATAGTATAACCATATATAACAATTCCTGCAGACATATAGTATAACCATATATAACAATTCCTGCAGATATATAGTATAACCATATATAACCTGCAGATATATAGTATAACCATATATAACAATTCCTGCAGACATATAGTATAACCATATATAACAATTCCTGCAGACATATAGTATAACCATATATAACAAGTCCTGCAGATATATAGTATAACCATATATAACAATTCCTGCAGATATATAGTATAACCATATATAACCTGCAGACATATAGTATAACCATATATAACAATTCCTGCAGATATATAGTATAACCATATATAACAATTCCTGCAGATATATAGTATAACCATATATAACAATTCCTGCAGATATATAGTATAACCATATATAACCTGCAGACATATAGTATAACCATATATAACAATTCCTGCAGATATATAGTATAACCATATATAACAATTCCTGCAGATATATAGTATAACCATATATAACCTGCAGACATATAGTATAACCATATATAACCTGCAGACATATAGTATAACAATATATAACCTGCAGATATATAGTATAACCATATATAACAATTCCTGCAGATATATAGTATAACCATATATAACCTGCAGATATATAGTATAACCATATATAACAATTCCTGCAGATATATAGTATAACCATATATAACAATTCCTGCAGATATATAGTATAACCATATATAACAATTCCTGCAGATATATAGTATAACCATATATAACAATTCCTGCAGATATATAGTATAACCATATATAACTGCAGACATATAGTATAACCATATATAACAATTCCTGCAGATATATAGTATAACCATATATAACAATTCCTGCAGATATATAGTATAACCATATATAACCTGCAGACATATAGTATAACCATATATAACAATTCCTGCAGATATATAGTATAACCATATATAACCCTGCAGATATATAGTATAACCATATATAACAATTCCTGCAGACATATAGTATAACCATATATAACCTGCAGACATATAGTATAACCATATATAACCTGCAGACATATAGTATAACCATATATAACCTGCAGACATATAGTATAACAATATATAACCTGCAGATATATAGTATAACCATATATAACAATTCCTGCCGATATATAGTATAACCATATATAACAATTCCTGCAGATATATAGTATAACCATATATAACAATTCCTGCAGATATATAGTATAACCATATATAACAATTCCTGCAGATATATAGTATAACCATATATAACAATTCCTGCAGACATATAGTATAACCATATATAACCTGCAGACATATAGTATAACCATATATAACCTGCAGATATATAGTATAACCATATATAACCTGCAGATATATAGTATAACCATATATAACCTGCAGATATATAGTATAACCATATATAACAATTCCTGCAGATATATAGTATAACCATATATAACCTGCAGATATATAGTATAACCATATATAACAATTCCTGCAGACATATAGCATAACCATATATAACCTGCAGATATATAGTATAACCATATATAACCTGCAGATATATAGTATAACCATATATACTGAGTCAAAAAAGAAACGATACCTGGTGTTTATGCGTCTATAATTTCAACATTTATTAAGAAAATTCTTTGAAAATTCATAAGATGATAGTCCAACATGTTTGAAAGAGGAGCACATAAAGCATAATGAGCCTCCGAAACTGTCTGCTGCGTGATGACGTAATTCGTCGGACAGGGGTCTAATGGAGTTTTCACACAAACGTCAATACCGAGTATGGGCACCATTTGCGTCTCTCAGTGCAATGCACCGCCGTCGCATCGAACGGAAGAGTGTCTGAATCTCTTGCTGGTCAATATTTGTCCACTCCTGACGCAAAACATCCCTCAGTTGGTTTAACGTTACCGGCTGACGTCGTCTGACGTGGCGGTCTAACGTATCCCACAAATGTTCTATGGGTGACAAGTCTGGTGACAAAGCAGGCCACGGCAGGGTTTCAATATTGTTCTGCTCCAATAATGTGGTGGAAATCCGAGCAGTATGACACCTGGCGTTGTCCTGTTGGAACAGTGTGACGTTTCTGTTGGCGTTAAAGAACGGCACAACAACTGGTGCAAGGATCTCATCACAGTACCGCTGGGCGTTTAGGTTCCCGTCCACCACTAACAGTTCAGTGCGACTGCCGAAGGTGATACCGCCCTACGCCATAACACTTCCGCCCCCGAACAGATCGACCTGACGTACACATGCGTCGGCGTAACGTTCACCGCGTCTGCGATATACCCGCTCTCTGCCATCCGCTCGACGCAAACAGAACCGCGATTCATCGCTAAACATCACCGAATTCCACTGTAACCGAGTCCAGCGAGCACGTTCCGTCGTCCATTCCCGCCGTACGTCACGGTGACGTCGTGTCAGGATGGGTCCAACGTATGGCCGATAGGCACGAATGCCACGTTCACCGAGCCGGTTCCTGACTGTTTGTGCATTGATGCGATTGTTGGTCATCCCAGGAGTAACGGCAGCTGTGTGCGTAGCAGGTAGGAACCGGTCACGTAAATGTGACGTCCGAATGTGACGGTTCTGTTCACGCGTCGTCACACGTGGTCGACCAGATCTTGGACGGTCCTCCACCGATCCATGTGTTCGATAACGTCGAAGTAGACGTGTTATCGTGATCCGCGTAACCCCGAGTCGATTTGCGACGTCACGCTGACGTAAACCGCCGTCAATCATGCCAATGGCACGCATTCTCTGTTTGCGGTTTAGCCTAGGCATTTTGTTAGAGGTAACAATGGGTATGTAAGGTGTTTTTCCTCGATGATAATGCAATACCAGTACAATAAACCGGTTTTCCGATTTGTACATGTGTAGGAAGTTGTCTTTGTTGAGGAGCACGTGCAAATCGGCAATTCGGCGTTCCAGGATTATCGGGTGTTTATTTACCTGTGTTTATGGTTGGCTGATGTTGCAATAAGATACCCGGTACTGATACGTAATAATATATTAAACCTTTCTATGGTTTTATCCGTTTTACGTCATTTTTAGTTTGGTATCGTTTCTTTTTTGACTCGGTATATAACAATTCCTGCAGATATATAGTATAACCATATATAACAAGTCCTGCAGATATATAGTATAACCATATATAACAATTCCTGCAGATATATAGTATAACCATATATAACAATTCCTGCAGACATATAGTATAACCATATATAACAATTCCTGCAGATATATAGTATAACCATATATAACAATTCCTGCAGACATATAGTATAACCATATATAACAATTCCTGCAGATATATAGTATAACCATATATAACAATTCCTGCAGATATATAGTATAACCATATATAACAATTCCTGCAGACATATAGTATAACCATATATAACCTGCAGACATATAGTATAACCATATATAACCTGCAGACATATAATATAACCATATATAACCTGCAGATATATAGTATAACCATATATAACCTGCAGATATATAGTATAACCATATATAACCTGCAGATATATAGTATAACCATATATAACAATTCCTGCAGACATATAGTATAACCATATATAACCTGCAGACATATAGTATAACCATATATAACAATTCCTGCAGACATATAGTATAACCATATATAACAATTCCTGCAGATATATAGTATAACCATATATAACAATTCCTGCAGATATATAGTATAACCATATATAACAATTCCTGCAGATATATAGTATAACCATATATAACAATTCCTGCAGACATATAGTATAACCATATATAACCTGCAGACATATAGTATAACCATATATAACCTGCAGACATATAGTATAACCATATATAACAATTCCTACAGATATATAGTATAATCATATATAACCAATAAGGCAGATCGTATTTGTTGGCTAGATGTACCTGTTTACACAGCACCTGTATTGCAACTTACAAAGGCAGATCGTATTTGTTGGCTAGATGCACCTGTTTACACAGCACCTGTATTGCAACTTACAAAGGCAGATCGTATTTGTTGGCTAGATGCACCTGTTTACACAGCACCTGTATTGCAACTTACAAAGGCAGATCGTATTTGTTGGCTAGATGCACCTGTTTAGACAGCACTTGTCTCTGTACATCTTTATCTTCCGCTGTCTTAATTAAACGTGGCTGGAAATCAAGACCAACCTGGAAAATTTAATGTGTTTGTCATTAATATTTTAGTTTTAAGAAAATGTCCAATGGAAACAATATTTTCTAATAATCTGGTATTCAGTCAGCCAATGCTTAATCTATTTTACTACTGGCAAGTGTGTTGATATCATAAATACATTACAAATTTAATTCATTCGAGACATGCAAATATATATCAACATGAGGAATGAGACATTACCGGTTTTTTTATTACCTCCCTTGATGGATAAAGTCAGATTTATCCCTAAATGTATACTGGTCCTTTTAGTTGGAATCCTTTGTTTTTACTGTTGTCGTCTAAACAGATGTTGCGTTAGGATAAATGTAATTTTATCAAAATCGTGTTAATTAATTGAACCAATTTTTACAGTAAGGTATCCATTGGTCATGCTAAAGGATATCTGTCGAGATTTAATAATTTCATAATAATAAGACGAGAATACGGATAAGAATGGAAAACATGTGGTGCAAAGGAAACAGCGATAAAAACAGAGGAAGCCAATTAAGAGGACCAATATACTATTAGGAGTATTCAGGGGCAGTAACTAATGTTTCTAATATCTTAACCCTTAAAATGCTGAATAAATTGGAAGAATGTGCAAACAAAATAGATCCAGATCAGCCGTGGTGAAACGTCGCGTCTGATCAGGATCTATGTTGTTTACTATTCAGCCAAGTGTTTTAGCCCCACTATCCGAATAGCAAAAAGCATAGCGCCTGATCATAGGAGGTGACTAACAGGGATTCAACACTCGATTTTGTTATATCTCTGTGATTCCAGCAGGTGGGGACATTTTCGTTTCATATCATACATTTTTATTTCAATGTAAATGTGATGTGAAGCTGAAATTGTGAAACAAAGGTAGTAATTCCTGCTAGGTGCCATATAATGCCAAATTCCTGCTAGGTGCCATATAACACCAAATTCCTGCTAGGTGCCATATAACACCAAATTCCTGCTAGGTGCCATATAATGCCAAATTCCTGCTAGGTGCCATATAACACCAAATTCCTGCTAGGTGCCATATAACACCAAATTCCTGCTAGGTGCCATATAACACCAAATTCCTGCTAGGTGCCATATAACGCCAAATTCCTGCTAGGTGCCATATAATGCCAAATTCCTGCTAGGTGCCATATAACACCAAATTCCTGCTAGGTGCCATATAATGCCAAATTCCTGCTAGGTGCCATATAACGCCAAATCAGAAGACGAGAAGAAATTTTTATTTTCCAACTTCATTGTATAACATATAAATATACACAAAAGCAGTGAGAAATATGCCAATATGAGAAAATCATCTACAGTATTGACATTACTTACAATACAATAATACATTATAATTTACATTGTTGTTAGACATTACATTACTTAAGTATATGTTTGGGTCTATGGTTCATATTGCCACTTTTATCGTTAATCCAATCACTCACTTATATACTGTAATGGTGTAGATCACAGGGATTCGGCACGTTTGGGGGTACTAGTATATATATTTAAGTACAGGGATTCTACTCTGTGGGATGTCAGATTTCGCATCGATCAGTAAAATGGCCCTATCTGAAATTTTGTACAAAGCTGTCCAAATATAACGCCTATCCCGAGTCTTTATATTGATCTTCAAATAAAACACAACTTTAAGCTGCATGCATGTATACTTTTAAATAACGTGTAGGTTTATTCGGCAAAAATGTTAGTCAAAAAGAGATGTCGTAGCATTTTCAATTTGTTTTGAAAATTTCTAAAGCGGCGCAATTCGCGTTGAAACGAGCGTTCTGATTGGATTATTAGAATGTAACAAGATGGTTTTTTATATATGAAGAATAATCATAATCCATTTTTATTAGTGGAAACACATTTTATTGATAATGTTATTCACAGTTAAAACTCTCCCATCGAAGATTTTTTTTTGTTGCTGACAGAACCCGTGTCCAAGTATGGAAATGTGACCTGCTATGGCCAATGTACTGCATGCAGCTTAAAGTTGTGTTTTATTTGAAGAACAATATAAAGACTCGGGATAGGCGTTATATTTGGACAGCTTTGTACAAAATTGTTTCAGATAGGGCCATTTTACTGATCGATGCGAAATCTGACATCCCACAGAGTAGAATCCCTGTACTTAAATATATATACTAGTACCCCCAAACGTGCCGAATCCCTGTGGTGTAGATATCATGATAAAATATGTTCTTATCCAATTACTAGAATCCTAGTTATCTCTATATATGTATACATTTTGATTTATATTTCCATATATTATTGTCATGGGTAAATGTTTAAAATTGCGTCTGTAATTGTGAAGCGCAATAGAATAATATTTAATTTTTGAGCTACATTGTATATAAATGCTATATATTTTTATTTATATGAGTACGACATATAACGCCAAATCAGAATAGAGCATTAGTCGAAGATTGTGTTACGCACTTATACGTTCTCACTTACTTACCTCTCCTATTGCTCCTAGTCTATCATGGTATTTCTCTATCCACGGTATAGCCTCTTCTAAATCCTGTTCATATATCAAACACTGTCATATAGTCATAGTCATACCGGTTCTTGGCTGTGTAGAGTCTGTTTCTTGGGTGTGTATAGCCTGGTATATATTACTGGTCTAGGTGTTGCATAGACCCAATCCAAAACAGTCCATATTACTGTGTACATGCCAGTTAAATATTAGAGTTTTATGTAATTCTATCCAGTACAAAATTGTACCTCTATGTGTGACCTTGACATCTGAGATACAGGAAACATTTATACTCGCTAGTTTCTGAGAGTGTGCCAGCTCATTCTTGTACAAAATAGTTGTGTAAACAAGTCATGTGACCATTGACCCATACAAACAAGTCATGTAACCTTTGACCCATACAAACACGTCATGTGACCTTTATCCATACAAACAAGACATGCAACACTTGACCCATACAAACAAGTCATATGACCCTTGACCCATACAAACAACTCATGTAACCTTTGACACATACAAACAAGTCATGTGACCTTTGACCCATACAAACAAGTCATGTGACCCGTATCCATACAAACAAGTCATGTGATCTTTGATAATGTATACATATTACATAGCATACCATCTTGTTAGAACTTTTTGCCCAACCCATGCTTTTTTCATTGCTTTGTCATGATTATGTATAACATACATGTAAAGTAGTGAATCAAATATGATTGAACTTAACAGCATACTATCTCATTGTGTAAGCATGTCTAATACATATGTGTTAAGGAGTTATTGATGAAACAAGACTACGGTAAGTCTTTACCATTGACCTCCTAAGTGTGACATTAATTTTTGAGGTATGGCTTTGATTGGTGCATACAGAAGACAACTACATTGTGATGAATCTATGGTCCTATCAGTGGAGTTCTTGCAATGTTTTACCAATGCTTTACAGATCTTAGCAAGCTATTATTAGTAATTGGTAAAATAATTTAAGTATGACCATGACTGTTGAGATGTATTTAAATTATACACAAACTAAATAGTGCAATAACAGACGGGTCTGGTAATCCAGGGCTCGCAGGTTTGATCCTCCGTCTGACCATAATAAAATTACGAGAGGTGTCGTTCGTGAGAGGTGAAATTACATTAAAATCCAACGGGAGGAAATAAAAGTGACGTTATAAAGAGGGTGTCGCTCCTGGGAGGTGACGTTTGGGGAGGTGGGCATGTAACAGTCTTTTAGATGGGACTTTAAACCGAGGTCTCGTGTTGGTGTTGTACACCATGCACGTAAAAGAACCAGAGGAGACTCTGGAATGGGTCTCTGTCTGTATCATTGCACTATCCTCCAAAATTCCAAAATGACTAATCTCTTCAGGAGGCGTCGCTCATATGGGCAAAAAGTATTATCATAGATCACTTCAGGAAATACTGTTCCTTACCAAACATGACTTCACATTTGACCCCTAATTGTGACCTTGACATTTGAGATACGGGCCTCATTTGCATACAGCATAACATCTCATTGTGCTGATATTTGTGAGAAGTTTCACGAAAAATGCCATCAGTAGTTAGAGAGTTATTACACAAACCACGATATTATGGATGGAATTAATGACAGAATAGTTTATTTACCGGCAGTCTAGAAATTTGAAATCTCAGCAGTTTCATTAGTATATACAAATTTCTTTTCGATTTATTTTGAAGTTCTTACAACATTATAATCACTCTCAAAAAACATCATTCCTGGTGAAATCCATCACCATGAAGGAGAGATTTAAATGTCGTGGACAAATGACACAAACACAAAGCATCAACTATAACTGTGAAATTGCTCATGAGTATTGATGTTGATTTGAAATAGACGTGAAACTGCTCATGAGTATTGATGTTGATTTGAAATAGACGTGAAACTGCTCATGAGTATTGATGTTGATTTGAAATAGATGTGAAACTGCTCACGAGTATTAATGTTGATTTGAAATAGACGTGAAACTGCTCATGAGTATTGATGTTGATTTGAAATAGACGTGAAACTGCTCATGAGTATTGATGTTGATTTGAAATAGACGTGAAACTGCTCACGAGTATTAATGTTGATTTGAAATAGACGTGAAACTGCTCATAAGTATTGATGTTGATTTGAAATAGACGTGAAACTGCTCATGAGTATTGATGTTGATTTGAAATAGACGTGAAACTGCTCATGAGTATTGATGTTGATTTGAAATAGACGTGAAACTGCTCACGAGTATTAATGTTGATTTGAAATAGACGTGAAACTGCTCATAAGTATTGATGTTGATTTGAAATAGACGTGAAACTGCTCATGAGTATTGATGTTGATTTGAAATAGACGTGAAACTGCTCATGAGTATTGATGTTGATTTGAAATAGACGTGAAACTGCTCACGAGTATTAATGTTGATTTGAAATAGACAAACAGTATACTGGTAACTATTACCTGAAGCGTGACACACCTCTGGTCTCCTGTGAGAGCACCCTGCACTGGATGAACTCCGAGGCATGGCAACACAAACCTGGGAATCTGATTCACACAAAACATGCATCAATGAACGTCATACATATACGGGTAGTTTGTTCAGACATACAGATATGTGGATATGGTAGTCAATAGCAACCCGATACAGCAAATTATCCTTACTATGGAATGTTGTTACTATGAAACACATTGATATTACTATATTTCTTTATTTATGATTTCCAATGAAATATAGAAATTTATCGGTGAAATAAAAAGAAGTGGATTAACATATTTTATTTCTCACTGCTTTGCGTCACAGGGATTCGGCACGTTTGGGGGTACTAGTATATATATATAAGTACTTTTTAAGTACACTAGTACCCCCAAACGTGCCGAATCCCTGTGCTTTGCGTGTGTGCTATCTATCAGAGGTATGCTAAAATGTTGTCAACGGGAACGTTTTCAAACTCAAGCTGTCAATGACGTCATTGAATACGTCTTTTATGACGTAATTCATGGTCGTCTGAACACGACGTTCTAGCGAAATTTAGCGCAGCACGGTTGCATCGATTTCTATCATAAAACCTCTTTTCAACGACCGTAACCACTCGGCCCCATTCTAAAAAAATATACTCCCCATGAGTCATTATGTTATATTTTTATATTTCGGGTTTTACGCCTGCATCAGCACCATTTTTGGGCTATATCGCTGGCGGGGAGTTACCTAACAACACCTTTCCTGGGCAGGCTCCAGCAGTTAACCAGTACTTTGTGCACCAACCTCCGTAAGAAACTGCCAACTTTTTCATCTAAATGAGACACGACCTGAGCGGGGCTCGAACCCGTGACCATCAGTGATGATAGGTTACAGTGTATACAAGTCAGCGACCGTAACCACTCGACCACGGAGGCGGACAAACTCCCCTGAGTCAAATAATCAAATGATCTCTAGACAAACAGGTTCCTCTGCCAATCCACCCACAGGCACAAGACACAAATTAACAAAAAATATTAGGGCAACAAAAAATATTTGTGTCTTGGGCCTGTGAATCTACATATCCAAAACATTTCTACACCCATTATAAAACCAGATATGTGAGATGTGTCTAAAGTCCACCTCTCATTCACAAAAGTGACAAATTAAAATATTTGAACAAAACAAAGATGTTAAAGTCACAGTTTTCAAAGGGGACATTTTGTAGCTTAGTGCAAACATAAATCATTAACAAGAAATTTGAACCATGAAGGGGGGATACTTGTATGTATGTGATACCCTTACCTGTCTGCCAGTGCTATAACTTTCTCAAATTCTCCCGTACATGTTGCACACACCAAAGCAGCTTTCACACCATTCTACAATAAAACAAATAGCATTTATATTCATGCACAGGAAGGACAGAGGGTTGGAGGAAAGATGGACATGCACAGGAAGGGTGGATGGGTGGAGGAAAGATGGACTTGCACAGGAAGGATGGATGGGTGGAGGAAAGATGGACTTGCACAGGAAGGGTGGACAGGTGGAGGAAAGATGGACATGCACAGGAAGGGTAGACAGGTGGAGGAAAGATGGACATGCACAGGAAGGATGGATGGACATGCACAGGAAGGGTAGACAGGTGGAGGAAAGATGGACATGCACAGGATGGGTGGACAGGTGGAGGAAAGATGGACATGCACAGGAAGGGTAGACAGGTGGAGGAAAGAGGACATGCACAGGAAGGGTGGACAGGGTGGAGGAAAGATGGACATGCACAGGAAGGGTGGACAGGTGGAGGAAAGATGGACATGCACAGGAAGGGTAGACAGGTGGAGGAAAGATGGACATGCACAGGAAGGGTGGACAGGTGGAGGAAAGATGGACATGCACAGGAAGGATAGACGGGTGGAGGAAAGATGGACATGCACAGGAAGGGTGGACAGGTGGAGGAAAGATGGACATGCACAGGAAGGGTAGACAGGTGGAGGAAAGATGGACATGCACAGGAAGGGTGGACAGGTGGAGGAAAGATGGACATGCACAGGAAGGGTGGACAGGTGGAGGAAAGATGGACATGTGCAGGAAGGATGGGTGGAGGAAAGATGGACATGTGCAGGAAGGGTAGACAGGTGGAGGAAAGATGGATATGCACAGGAAGGGTAGACAGGTGGAGGAAATATTGACATGTGCAGGAAGGGTAGACAGGTGGAGGAAAGATGGATATGCACAGGAAGGGTAGACAGGTGGAGGAAAGATGGACATGCACAGGAAGGGTAGACAGGTGGCGGAAAGATGGACATGCACAGGAAGGGTAGACAGGTGGAGGAAAGATGGGCATGCACAGGAAGGGTAGACAGGTGGAGGAAAGATGGACATGCACAGGAAGGGTGGACAGGTGGAGGAAAGATGGACATGCACAGGAAGGATAGACGGGTGGAGGAAAGATGGACATGCACAGGAAGGGTGGACAGGTGGAGGAAAGATGGACATGCACAGGAAGGGTAGACAGGTGGAGGAAAGATGGACATGCACAGGAAGGGTGGACAGGGGAGGAAAGATGGACATGCACAGGAAGGGTGGACAGGTGGAGGAAAGATGGACATGTGCAGGAAGGATGGGTGGAGGAAAGATGGACATGTGCAGGAAGGGTAGACAGGTGGAGGAAAGATGGATATGCACAGGAAGGTAGACAGGTGGAGGAAAGATTGACATGTGCAGGAAGGGTAGACAGGTGGAGGAAAGATGGATATGCACAGGAAGGGTAGACAGGTGGAGGAAAGATGGACATGCACAGGAAGGGTAGACAGGTGGCGGAAAGATGGACATGCACAGGAAGGGTAGACAGGTGGAGGAAAGATGGACATGCACAGGAAGGGTAGACAGGTGGAGGAAAGATGGACATGCACAGGAAGGGTAGACAGGTGGAGGAAAGATGGACATGCACAGGAAGGGTAGACAGGTGGAGGAAAGATGGACATGCACAGGAAGGGTAGACAGGTGGTGGAAAGATGGACATGCACAGGAAGGGTGGACAGGTGGAGGAAGGAAGGAAGCCTACAAGACTATGATAATAATGATGTTATTTTGTCCACTTTCAGCAGACATATAGAGGAAATTGATCATAAACTTACACTTACAAAAACAGTGTTTGTTGGTAAAACTTGTGACCCAACCCATTTGCTTCTAAATTATAACAGTTTCACTCGTATAATATTCGTTACATTTCATTTGTTGAACAATTATTGTACAGTCTGTGTATATGTATGTTATTTGAAAGCAATAAAATATGTCTAATGTGTTTGTTGGTCTATTTAAGAAATAATAAGTATCAACCGTGGTATATCGCAGAATAACCCGAGTTTGAAGTTCTTATGCGTAGAAATATATCAATCAGGCCTTCGTGATATATTTCTACGCATAAGAACGACAAACGAGGGTTATTCTGTGATATACCACGGTTGATACTTATTATTTCGATTCTAACACGACTTACTTCTAATAATTTTAGACGAGAATCAAGGAGTATTTTCTTCAAACGCCGTGCATTTGGCTTTCGAAATTTCCTCCCGCGTAAGGGGTGATGACGTTATTTTTTATGGAAAATATCAATCTAGTGCATAAATGAACAAAAATTGTAACTGATCAATAATTTTATTTATTTACGTTACTTAACAGAAAAACAAGACGGACAAGAGATTATCTGATTCTAAAAATAGCTCACTTCCGCGAATTCCCACGGTATTATTTACAAACATCACGTGACTTTCATTCATAAAACATTACACGCATTGTATAAATGGAATAGCTAAAACACGGTGCGCGCAAAGCATAGTTCAAGGTAGGTATATCGCAGAATAACCCGAGGTAGATTTTACTCTACAAGTATGTATGTATGTATGTATGTTTCTTTAATGTCAAACCCCTTGCAGGGACTTAGACATGTTTTCCTGGGCAGGCTTAGCCGACCTAAGCGATTAACCAGTACTAAGCAATGTGTGTGAGGTGCCTTGCTCAATGACACTACATACGTGGCCTGACCGAGTATCGAACCCGGGACCGTTCGATTCCAAATCCGATGCTCTACCACTGGACCACGGACGCCACATGTATGTTATTAGCTGGGTCGTGTTAGAATATTACATAAGTTCTTGACAAAAGCAGCAAAATACACAGTAGTACATACTACAATAAAATACAAATATGAATATATACAGTCCATTTTTGTACTAGATAGACAGTTACCTTTTTAGCATCTTCTATTACATTCTCAATATCCTAAAACAGAAAATAGATAATTAAGTACATGCACTGAACAGCACTGAAGGCTAAACATGTGTTTTTATTTTAGAACATGAATGACACTTTGCTGTTACAATCAAGGTTTGTATAGAGATAGCTTCTGTGTCTAATTGGCTTCACAACTTTATCATTACCCCTCAGGCTGCCGATGCTCCAGTAACATTACTGTAATATGATCCCGAGTCACTCACCTATCACCTAAATGCTCTTGTTAAAATACACATTGTAAACATGATTAACGTTGTTCACACCGTCAGTAGCAATGTGGATTATTGTTGTTTTGGCTTCGTGTGTCTGTCTGTTAACGAATTTACTCAAAAAGTTGTCGATGAATTTTGATGAAAATTTGTGTGAAATGTAGGCCTATAGAGGGTTGGTTCAGAAGGGTTCGCCTCCATGGTCGATTGGTTACGGTCGTTGACTTGTATACCACTGTAACCTATCATCACTGATGGTCACGGGTTCGAGCCTCGCTCAGACCGTGTCTCATTTATATGAAAAAGTTGGCAGTTTCTTACGGAGGTTGGTGCACCCAAGTACTGGTTATAACCGCTGGAGCCTGCCCAGGAAAGGTGTTGTTAGGTAAACTGCCCACCGGCGATATAGCCCAAAATGGTGCTGATGCAGGCGTAAAACCCGAAATATATATATAATGGTCCAGAAGGAAATGAATCAAATATGGGAGAAATCGGTCAACGCCTGTCAGTCAGCCATGTGTCCGAAATCAAAATTTTGTTCTTGTGTCAAATACCAGTGTGGGGGTTTGCATTTCTCCGAGTGTTATTCTCTAGTTTTTATAATCAATTAATGAAAGTGAATATTGGCTATATTATTTGTGAATGAAAGTGAATATTGGCTATATTATTTGATGCATTTTGACCAAGAAAAGCTTGCCCAAAAATATGTTGCTAGTGACCACAACATATTTATCACCTAGGGCCCCGAAGTTATAAAACATTTCTCAGATCTCAAACTCGAGCTCATGTGATTTGATTGGTTGAGATTTACACTCAGCTGAACCAATCAGAAGCTTGAGACTGAGCTTGAGATTGGAGAATAGCTTTAGTCTATACAAATTTATTTTAGCTCGATTGCGAAACAAGTTCTTATAACTTATATTAATCACTCTCGAGGCCTCATTCCTGTTGGAATCCATCGCCACGAGGGAGAGAGAAGAGGCGTGTGGAATTTAAATGGAGAATAGCTTTATAACCTGGTGGCCTAGTAATCCAGTTTTTGACATAAATTATTGTTTTAGTACCAAAACAAATTTAATCAAAGTACTATAATCAGTCTATATTACAGTACATGTGTTTGCAAGATTGAATTAAAAATAAAGTTGCTAGAGTGCCAACAATGTTGGTTGTCAATCTGTTTGACCTACATAGGACTTAAATATAGTAAAATTGCTAAAGTCTAATTATAATAGGTTTAGTTTATACAAATTTATCCTACCTCGATTGTGAAACAAGTTTCTCATCAATGCAACCCGGGTTCGATCCTTGGACCAGGAGGTATGTGAGATGGTACGGTGGTCACCAGATCGGACAGGTGGCTTTTCTCCGGGTACTCTGGTTTCCTCCCACAAGAATGACCACATATACGCTTTCATCTGCGCCAAAGAGAGTGATTAAGCTTCGCAATTGGCGAGCGTGCGCTCACTGCGCTAATCGGACAGCCATAAAATGATATGTGAAAAAGTTGTCAGTCGCTTGCAGTGGTTGGGGAATTAAGTACTGGTTTCTACCCAGGAAATATGGGTGGTCGTCTCCACCACAACAGGCTGACTATGTAGGATACTGCTCTAGAAAGGTAGAAAGTAAAGAATTCCAGCCTGTGACATTTTAATGTACTTGAAAATGTATAATCTTATTTATACTAGGATAGCCGTTTTTCACTTTGCTGTCTCCATACATGTAGCTCCATTTCTCCTTAACAAATCATAATTAACCCTTTTCCTTCATAGAGATTTAGGTCAATATACTATTATATCTCCATAGAAACGACGGCCATTTAACCCTTTCCTTCATAGAGATTTAGGTCAATATGCTATTATATCTCCATAGAAACGACAGCCATTTAACCCTTTCCTTCATAGAGATTTAGGTTAATATACTATTAATACTCCATGCAAACGACAGCCATTTAACCCTTTCCTTCATAGAGATTTAGGTTAATATACTATTATATCTCCATATAAACGACAGCCATTTAACCCTTTCCTTCATAGAGATTTAGGTCAATATACTATTATATCTCCATATAAACGATAGCCATTTAACCCTTTCCTTCATAGAGATTTAGGTTAATATACTATTATATCTCTATAGAAACGACAGCCATATAACCCTTTCCTTCATAGAGATTTAGGTTAATATACTATTATATCTCCATGCAAACAACAGCCATTTAGCCATCATGCAGTGGATAAGTAGTCGCCATATCTATCCCACCTCCATAGATATTACTGGGACTTCATAGAGATTTAGGTTAATATACTATTATATCTCCATACAAACGACCGCCATTTAGCTATCATGCAGTGGATAAGTATTCGCCATATCTATCCCACCTCCATAGATATTACTGGGACTACATGAGATTCTGGCCTTTATTATGAACATTGGTTTGGCTACTACATAGTTAATGCATGTCGTATTGGTAATGGCGTCAAGAGGTGCTTCTATGAGGTAAAGGATTAACTATAGCTAGCACAAAAAGTGACACACTCGCATACAGTGCAATCTCGTATTTCTGAACAGGAAAATGACTTTACAGTGCAATCTCGTATTTCTGAACAGGAAAATGACTTTACAGTGCAATCTCGTATTTCTGAACAGGAAAATGACTTTACAGTGCAATCTCGTATTTCTGAACAGCAAAATGACTTTACAGTGCAATCTCGTATTTCTGAACAGGAAAATGACATTACAGTGCAATCTCGTATTTCTGAACAGGAAAATGACATTAACCCATTTGATTCTGGATACCATTCAAACAATATTTGCAAATAACATAGAGCCAGATCAGCTGCCATGGAATGTGCTGTCTGATCAGGCTCTATGCTGTTTGCTATTCAGATGATCTTGCTAATACACTTGGCTATGTAGCAAACAACATAGATCCTGATCAGCATGCAGCGTCACGCTGCGGCTGATCTGGATCTATGTTGTTTGCAAAAGCCTTTAAATGTATCCAGAATGAAATGGGTTAACAAACCTCATCAAAATCTTTATCAGCTAGATGACAATGACAATCAATGTACAGGACATCATCAGCAGCAGCCGCAGTTGCAGCAACAGTCACCCCACCTTCAGCCATCTGTAACAAAAAATAGCCAATCAGGACTTAAGTTTAAACTTGATTTATTTTACAACGATTGCGAAGCAAGTTTTAACAACTTAGTAACTCAAATGTAACAAAAGGTTGATTTGACTAATAAGTAAAGTACTTATTAACCTTTGCTGTTAAGAAAGGGGATATTGATTTTGTCTGAGTGTGAGCGTACAGGATAACTCAAAAACTTGTAGATTTTGATGAAACTTTATGGATATATAGCGGGTTGGTTCAGGATGAAGTGATTCAATGTTGGGATAAATTGAAATGTCCACTCCCATTGACTTAACTGTATATACCACTGTATAAACTAAGCGTGGAAGTTGTGATAGCGCAGAGGTGCGAAAGGCCCGCAATTCGAGCCCTGCTGGAGATGTTACGATTATGCCCTTAGGCAAGGCATTTAAATTCCACATTGCCTCTTCTCTCTCCCTCGTGGCAATGGATTCCATCAGGAATGAGGTCTCGAGAGCGATTAATATCAGTTGTAAGTACTTGTTTCGCAATCGAGCTAAAATAAATTTGTAGAAACTAAAGAATAATTCAACACGATTTCAAATTGGGAAATTTTACATACATTGTAATAGGAATTGGGCTGAACTTTGAACAGGCGTTGATATATTTTGCCTCGTCCGTTATATGAATATATTTTTAGCACCAAAATCATTAATGAGCTGTATTGCATTTCTGATAATGTCGTTATGTCAGAAATAATAAACTAAGCAATTGTTGTGTCAAACACATGGGAGTGCCATTCATTGTTTGCAA
This sequence comes from Archivesica marissinica, assembly GCA_014843695.1. Lineage (NCBI taxonomy): Eukaryota > Metazoa > Mollusca > Bivalvia > Venerida > Vesicomyidae > Archivesica > Archivesica marissinica. Next base: position 66,816,038 of record CM026404.1, read on the forward strand.
TGGTTTCTTTTCTGATAGCTGCAGTCATTCTATTGTACTTTGTGTGCTGTATAGCACAGGGATTCAAAGATATGTCTCAGAAAAGGAAATCTTGAATATGTGAGTTAGAGCTCAGCTGTAGTTATTACAATTGTGTCCTTAGGCAAAGCATTTAAATTCCACATTGCCTCTTCTCTCTCTGTCACGGCGATGGATTCCATAAGGAATGAAGTCTCGAGAGTTATTAATGTAATGCTTTAAGACCTTGTTATGCAATCAAGCTAAAATAAATATGTATAAACTAATACTGATCCATAGTCTGGAATCCCTGACAGAAAGTTTCAAACACATACATATTTAACCCATTTGATTCTGGATACCGTTCAAACAGTATTTGCAATGAACATAGAGCCATATCAGCAGCCACAGAACGTGCCGTCTTATCAGGCTCTATGATGTTTGCTATTCAGATGATCTTGCTTAGACGCTGCGACTCATCTGGATCCATGTTCGTTTATACAAATTTATTTTAGCTCGATTGCGAAATAAGTTCATTCAACTGATATTGATCACTCTCGAGACTTCATTTCTGATGGAATCCATCGCCATGACGGAGAGAGAAGAGGCAATGTGGAATTTAAATGCCTTGCATAAGGGCACAATCATAACGGCTCCAGCAGGGCTCGAACTCTGGACCTTTCGCACCTGAAGCGAACGCGCATCCACTGCGCTATGACGATATCCATGTTGTTTGCAAAAGCCTTTAATTACAGAATGAATTACAAGAGTATCACACCCTTAAATGAAAGCTTTAGAACACAGGCAACATTAAGCCTCATCTTACAAAATAAGAAATTACATCAAATCAATCACATAACACACAAGAAACCATAGTAGAGTATACACGTGTATTAGAGTAGTATGATATTAGTTTATACAAATTTATTTTAGCTTAGAAACAAGTTCATACAACTTATATTCATCACTTTCGAGAATCCATCGCCATGAGGGAGGCAATGCGAAATTGAAATGCTTTGCTTAAGGGCACAATCGTAACATCTCTAGCAGGGCTAAACTCTTGGCCAGTCGCACCATTATAAGCAAATGCGCTAGCAGTAGCACTGTGCTATCACGAATTCCTCCTATAATGTCTAGTTCAGCAGTACAGTACTTGATATTGACTTTCTCGTTGATAGGTAGTGCCAAATTGCCTAGTTCATATTACTTTCTGATAACCTACATTAGCCTAGGTTGTGATAAATGTGAGACATTTTATGACCCCCAGCAAACTTGATTATCAACTGTCTGCTATCAATACATCCCAGGTAAAAGGATGATATTCTATCCTGTTCTCGAATATATCAACATCACGTGACATTATTGACACGAGTTACGACCAGGAAACTTTTACTATATTTACATCATGATGATTTGACAGATCAGTAAAACTGGAGGCCTTCGGAGTTACCGTTCCTGACACGAACGATGGTATAAATGTTAAACTAGGTTTCATTGGATTAAAATGTTAAGCTTAGTAAAATTGAGCCAATCGGATGGCAGCTTTCAAATCGAAAGTGAAAATGGAGATTGATAAAACATGCTGAGTAACAATTTCTTACAATAAGGTATAATGGATGACCGAGAGCAGTTGTTGGGTTTTCAACCACAGAAAGAAATTATTTACAACAAACTCCTTCCATATAATGAGGCAATCGATGCAGAATCAAATGGAATATTGGCTGAAATCAAGGCTAATTTGGGACGATCTGTCCAGCTACGAGATCTCAAAGTTGGAACTGGTCACTGGCTAGGACAGCTCTCTAGGTAAGTATCAACTATTACAACATAGTAATGTATGTATGTTCCATTAATGCCAAACCAATTGCGATGACCTAGACATGTTTTTCTGGGCGGGCTTAGCCGACCTAAGCGGTTAACCTTTAGAAGCAATATGTGTGAGATGCCTAGAGTCCAAATAATTGAAAACTTGAAAAATGTGACATTTTACTATCCAGCCATTTTTCAAAGTCTAAGCGCTAAATCTCAATTACGCGTAGCATATTTTATATTCTAAAAAGTCATTTTTTAAATTAAAATTGCTTACAAGATGAACACACATACCGTTGTTTGAATTCTGCACAGTCAATAGCTGTATTGTATAACGTTGACACAATATTATACAAGAAATCAACGTTTAAATTTCGGTGTCGACAAAGGGCGTGATGTTGGAATGGTGTCCGTTGTGGTATTTTTATTTGTAAATGGTGAGATTATAGCATGTTTTTGTTTTAATTTGGAAAATAGCGTTTTAAAAAATTTTTTTTGACAAGTGGCGATTTAGATAAAGTTTTCGCTGGGCGTTCGGTAAAACGACAACATTGCATTTTCTGCTGTTCACGATGAAACAATGTGCCATTCTGGTGTTATTTGACTGAAACAATGTGCCATTCTGGTGTTATTTGACCGATCTCCATGAAATAAAAAGTATTTGTTGATATAATAAGGTCTTCCGGTCGGGACCACAAGGGCATATCAGTGATCTGGTCATTTTTACCTAGTTTCTCGTTGATGTTTCTGCATGCATGTTTCATTTCCGTTGTTTGCCTTTAGTAAACATTATTTACTATATGACCATAGGGCAAAAAAAGGGTGTCTTGTGCCTGTGCATTGGTGTTAAGAATAATCATAAATATAGATATTAAGAACGTTGAAAATATATTGTAAAGATTACCGTTGTGCATATCAATTAGCTGTTTGAAATTCTCCCATATTTTCTGCGCAGTCTTCACAAAGAAATCCGAATGATTTTTATGTTTTGTGCGTAATAACAATTTGATATATTGATTGATAATTGATATTGAACGAAATCTTATTACAATGTAGGTTCACTGTAATGGCACGTGAGATAAAATTTCGTCTAATTATTTCTATTTTTCGCAATCAAATATTCAAAATGGACGATTTGGAATGGTGAAACTCTGCCATGAAATTTAATCGTTGATTTCTTGTATAATAGTGAGTCAAGAGACGTTATAGACTGCAGAATTCAAACAACGGTATGTGAGTTCATCTTGTTAACAATTTTAATTTATAAAAATGACTTTTTAGAATATAAAATATGCTACGCGTAATTAAGGTTTAGTGTTTAGACTTTGAAAAATGCCTGGATAGTAAAATGTCACATTTTTCAAGTCTAAATATTTGGACTAGCGATTTAGAGTATGTTATAAATATGTTTATTTATCGTCACTACAGTTGCCCATATCACAGGGATTCGGCACGTTTGGGGGTACTAGTATATATATTTAAGTACAGGGATTCTACTCTGTGGGATGTCAGATTTCGCATCGATCAGTAAAATGGCCCTATCTGAGACAATTTTGTACAAAGCTGTCCAAATATAATGCCTATCCCGAGTCTTTATATTGTTCTTCAAATAAAACACAACTTTAAGCTGCATGCATGTATACTTTGCAAACAATTGCCACAGACATTGGCCATAGCAGGTCACATTTCCATACTAGGACACGGGTTCTGTCAGCAACAACAACAAAATGTTCGACGGGAGAGTTTTAACTGGGAATAACATTATCAATAAAATGTGTTTCCACTAACGTGTAGGTTTATTCGGCAAAAATGTACGTCAAAAAGAGATTTCGTAGCATTTTCAAGTTGTTTTGAAAATTTCTAAAGCGGCGCAATTCGCGTTGAAACCAGCGTTGAAACGAGCGTTCTGATTGGATTATTAGAATGTAACAAGATGTTTTTTATATATGAAGAACAATCATAATCCAATCAGAAAGCTCGTTTCAACGCGAATTGCGCCGCTTTAGAATTTTTCAAAACAAATTGAAAATGCTACGAAATCTCTTTTTGACGTACATTTTTGCCGAATAAACATACAGGTTAGTGGAAACACATTTTATTGATAATGTTATTCACAGTTAAAACTCTCCCGTCGAAGATTTTTTTTTGTTGCTGACAGAACCCGTGTCCTAGTATGGAAATGTGACCTGCTATGGCCAATGTATGTGGCAATTGTTTGCAAAGTATACATGCATGCAGCTTAAAGTTGTGTTTTATTTGAAGAACAATATAAAGACTCGGGATAGGCGTTATATTTGGACAGCTTTGTACAAAATTGTTTCAGATAGGGCCATTTTACTGATCGATGCGAAATCTGACATCCCATAGAGTAGAATCCCTGTACTTAAATATATATACTAGTACCCCCAAACGTGCCGAATCCCTGTGGCCCATATCAGCGACACCTCCTGAATAGATTACTTTATTTTAGAATTTGAGGATAGCGCGATTTGGACAAGTTTCATTCACTTTATATTTGAGGACACACAAATCATATTTTTCACAACTACTACCCTCGATCTTATGTGTATAAAACAAAGCAAATAATGTTTACACCTAATTACTTAGTCATCAGGCCACTCGATCATGTTTACATAATCTTCAAACGATTTCATAATTTCACCATTACTTAGTGCCGTTTTCATGAAGGATTGTTCAATATTCCAAATTATCCAATTATCGAATAATTCCCATCATACAAATTGTAAGTGTATAATCATATAGCTCTAATATACATGTTTGTTTTGATAGCAATTTATAATGCCATTATGCATGTGGCACAATCATGTAAACGGCTTTTCAGGGTTCCCTCTGTCTGAATGTTTGTCTGCGCCACTTCTGTCGCCAATTGAAAAACACTAGAGCCAATTTAAAAAAATTGGAGCCAACTTAGAGCCATATAGTTCACAAATACATATTTGACAAAACATGTGCCCAAAAAAAAGTTGCGCCATTGGCAACCGACAGCGGGAACCTTGCTCTTTTGACTGAATCAATTTTGTTCTCATACACGCCAGAGCAAAACACTTGTAACCAGTCAAAGATAAAAGGAATGCATACTGCTTATTGATATTGTCTATACCCGCAAAGCGTTGTCATCATATCTATGTGTATAACATCATTAACATGCAATGTGTTTGTTTTCAGATATATCCGCTTGTACGGTTTGAAGTTTTCCAAAGAGGACCATGTACACTTCATCAATCTACTGTATGAACTGACGGTCATACCAGACCTCGACTTGTCTATGGTGTCCAAATTTGCCACACAACTTTCCCATCTACTCAAGTAAGAGTTCTATATACTAGTACATGTATCACAATATCATACCAGTAGCAAGGCTTCTTACCTACAATAAATGTGTGCTTAACGGAGAGGACAATTGTAAGCTGTATAACTTTCTGTCCAATTACTTATTTCAATTTTTGTAAATAATCATGCAGGGTTCATTCGGTTTAATCCTTTTATTCCCACTTGCTGTTGTCCAGTAGTACTCTTATTCCCACTTCATAGGTAAATGACCATTCCAAATTTTTGGCGAATGCACAAGTTCAAATTGAGTTTGTCCGCAATAAACGCGGTGGACAAAGTCTTGTTGTTGGTGGTTACAGGTTCATGGTATGTATATATATAGTTGCTGTCTGTCTGCGTGTCTGTCCGTCCATTTGGTTGTATTTGATCTTAAACACACTGCAACACAAATCCTCTTATTCCCTCCCACACCCGATTTTACCTAATTTTATATAAGTGGGAACAATAGGACTACACCGTTCATTCTAGGTCAGAATTTTTGGGAGAAGTGAGAAAGCGCGTGATCGCTTCCTTAAATAGTGTTCTTTAATATACTTCTGCAAAATAGGGTTAAAATGCACAGTACAACCATTAAATACAACATTTGAATAGAAGTAGTGCTTTATAATGGGCCAGTGTATCTTACTAGACACAATATTGTTTGAAAATCGTAAAAACCAAAAAATATATATAAAAATTGTGGGGCCCCCTAGGGCGACAATTTCGCCCACATCACCCTCTAAAATGATCCCTGATCATGTACAGTACATGATATAAAATAAATATGTTTTACCTAAAGGGGAATAGATGAGATTTTCGATTGCATGGTTGCAAAAGTTTCAACGTTTTATTTGTAGTATTTATACATGTAGTGCTTTATAATAGGCCAAAAATCTAAGAGGGCGAAGTCAAGGTCGCTAGTGGGTGGGTTTTCTCCGGGTACTCCGGTTTCCTCCCACATGAATGACCACATATACGCTTTCATCCGAGCGAACGAGAGTGATTAATATAAGTTGTTAAAACTTGCTTCGCAATCGTTGTAAAATAAATAAAGTTTAAAAAAAAGGTCCCTAGTGCGACTATTTCGCCCACATCGCCCTCTAGTATGAACCCTGTAATCTGGTGATAAAAATGGCGTGTTATAGGTGAGTAAATACAGTATATATGAATGAGTGCTCTTCCAATGATTCAGTTTTCTATCGTATCTCTGTACTGCAGGAAGAGGAAGTTGCTGTCACGTGAAGACTTGACTCTACACTGGAGACCACTGTACAATCTACTAGAGTCTGTTTTGTACTCTCCCTACGAACAACATGGACTGCAGCTCTTCCCTTCGTAAATATATTATATTTCAGTTTATTCAGATTATACAATTTGTTTTTAGCTCTATTGCGATATACAGTCAAACCTGTCTTAAGCAGCCAAGAGAAAGTGGGTGCTTAGCACAGGTGGCTGCTTAATAGAGGTCAAATATATAATAAAACAACCGGTTTGGAATTTGACACGGTAGACACCATATCCATTACACACGGACGGACGGCTCACAATACAATTTACAAACGATACAGGAAGGCTCAAATTGGTAGTGGTTTAACATGACTCAGAGTTCCCTCTGTCTGAATTTTTGTCTGTGCCACTTCTGTCGCCAATTGAAAAAAACTGCATCCAATTTGAAAAACTTGGAGCCAACTAAGAGCCATATAGTTCACAAATATATATTTGACAAAACATGTTGCACCAAATATTTTTGCCAATTCACACAATTTAGTGCCAGTATTTGTTTTTTGGCGGCATTGTCGACCGACGGTGGGAGTCCTGTCAGACTAGGTGTAGATTCTGATATACATGTACCAGTACTTGGATGTAATTATAGTATACCATACACCGGTCAGAGACTACCCCCAACAGACAATAGAACTAAGGATTCATGAGGGCCTTGAATTAGGGCAGAAAGGTTACAGTATTTTTAACCAGTTGAAGTGGGTCAGTCCCCACTGAAGGGAGATGCTTTACATAGATTATATTTACGTGCGTATATTTTTCAGGAATATAGAGACAGTTTTGAAGACGCTTGTAAAAGACTGCAGAACGTGAGTACCTCCCTCAATCTGCTGTTGTCAGAGATTTTTGTGATCACTCATGTTATCTAGGCAGACTAGAACAGCTATTTGTGCCGCTTTCTATGTAGGTGGGCATTCCTTACATGCTAACAACATGTATATCGAGCGGTCAAGCTGCTGATTGATGCTAACAACTAAACAACATGTATATCAAGTGGTCAAGCTACTGATTGATGCTAACAACATGTATATCGAGCGGTCAAGCTACTGATTGATGCTAACAACATGTATATCGAGCGGTCAAGCTGCTGATTGATGCTAACAACATGTATATCAAGCGGTCAAGCTACTGATTGATGCTAACAACATGTATATCGAGCGGTCAAGCTGCTGATTGATGCTAACAACATGTATATCGAGCGGTCAAGCTACTGATTGATGCTAACAACATGTATATCAAGTGGTCAAGCTACTGATTGATGCTAACAACATGTATGTCAAGCTACTGATTGATGCTAACCACATGTATATCAAGTGGTCAAGCTACTGATTGATGCTAACAACATGTATATCGAGCGGTCAAGCTGCTGATTGATGCTAACAACATGTATATGGAGTGGTCAAGCTGCTGATTGATGCTAACAACATGTATATCGAGCGGTCAAGCTGCTGATTGATGCTAACAACATGTATATCGAGCGGTCAAGCTGCTGATTGATGCTAACAACATGTATATGGAGCGGTCAAGCTGCTGATTGATGCTAACAACATGTATATCGAGCGGTCAAGCTGCTGATTGATGCTAACAACATGTATATCGAGCGGTCAAGCTACTGATTGATGCTAACAACATGTATATCGAGCGGTCAAGCTGCTGATTGATGCTAACAACATGTATATCGAGCGGTCAAGCTGCTGATTGATGCTAACAACATGTATATCGAGCGGTCAAGCTGCTGATTGATGCTAACAACATGTATATCGAGCGGTCAAGCTGCTGATTGATGCTAACAACATGTATATCGAGCGGTCAAGCTACAGATTGATGCTAACAACATGTATATGGAGCGGTCAAGCTGCTGATTGATGCTAACAACATGTATATCGAGCGGTCAAGCTGCTGATTGATGCTAACAACATGTATATCGAGCGGTCAAGCTGCTGATTGATGCTAACAACATGTATATGGAGCTGTCAAGCTGCCCAATTGACGATTGATATGTTGGGTTGTCTCTTGTACTGTGTCTTTTTCTTTGTATATGTGGCATTATATATACACAATACAGTACAACAGGTCCCACAGATTTTTCTATTTCCACTTTACTGTAGCTGCAGTTTTACTCTTGTACTCTCATATGATGTAGTTAGTACATGTATGTAGTATATATATGGGTAGCCACTTATTTGGACTGTCACGTTTCTCTTTGGAGATATCATGTTTAGTGGGACTTTATCTTATATAAGCCAATATATCCTGTGCACTACCATCAACGATTCACAAAACAGGAGCAGAATGTATTAAATGCACCTCCCTCCCCCCCACCTCAATGTATTTTACAGAAACGGTCAGTTAGTATAATTGCAAATGTTTTAGTCAGTATCTGCCAGTATGTTTCCTTTTTTTTGCTATTTATTCAAAAGTGCTGTTAAATAATGTTACAGGTAACAGTTACCGTAACATAGAAGACTAAACCAGTGCAGTCCTATATGTAGCATTTAATTATCACAACTACTTTGATGTATTTTAGGGAACAAGAATTGACTCTAACCACTCCCCCCGCCCCTCCAATGAACCCTCTTGCCTTATGAGTGAAGTCGGCTTATAGCTGAGTTTATACGGTAAGCGGTATGCACTATTTGGCTGCTTTCAGATACTTTCCGGCTAACAGTACCCAGGAGATGTTGGATGAGTGGCGGCCCCTTCTCTGCCCCTTTGACATTACCGTGATCAAGAGTTTACAGTATCTGGACCTGTTCCTGCCCACAAACCTACCGGAGGAGGACATGGACAAAGGATTCAAGTAATCTTGCTATACACACCATCTTTCTATGTGTTTTACGTTTTATTTATCGTCGCTACCGGTTGCCCATATGAGCGACGCCTCCTGAAGAGATTAGTCATTTTAGATTTTTGGAGGATAGTGCAATGATACAGACAGAGACCCATTCCAGAGTCTCCTCTGGTTCTTTTACATGCACGGTGTAAAGCACTGACACAAGACCTTCTGAAAGACTGTTAATTTTATTAGGGTCAGACTGGGGATCGAACCTGCGATCCCTGGATTACCAGTCTTCCTATTGTTATTATTACCGGTTTTATACTCTGATCTGATGCAGCTATGAGCTGAATCTATGATATGTATTTGGGGTTTAACGTAGCACTGACAGTGATATGATGACTCTCCAGCTGTTATTTGTGGAGGAGGACACCGGATGCCCCTTCTGAGTAGTATTTCAGGCAAGGACGTAGCACCGACAGTGATATGATGACTCTCCAGCTGTTATTTGTGGAGGAAGACACCGGATGCCCCTTCTGAGTAGTATTTCAGGCAAGGACGTAGCACCGACAGTGATATGATGACTCTCCAGCTGTTATTTGTGGAGGAAGACACCGGATGCCCCTTCTGAGTAGTATTTCAGGCAAGGACGTAGCACCGACAGTGATATGATGACTCTCCAGCTGTTATTTGTGGAGGAAGACACCGGATGCCCCTTCTGAGTAGTATTTCAGGCAAGGACGTAGCACCGACAGTGATATGATGACTCTCCAGCTGTTATTTGTGGAGGAAGACACCGGATGCCCCTTCTGAGTAGTATTTCAGGCAAGGACGTAGCACCGACAGTGATATGATGACTCTCCAGCTGTTATTTGTGGAGGAAGACACCGGATGCCCCTTCTGAGTAGTATTTCAGGCAAGGACGTAGCACCGACAGTGATATGATGACTCTCCAGCTGTTATTTGTGGAGGAAGACACCGGATGCCCCTTCTGAGTAGTATTTCAGGCAAGGACGTAGCACCGACAGTGATATGATGACTCTCCAGCTGTTATTTGTGGAGGAAGACACCGGATGCCCCTTCTGAGTAGTATTTCAGGCAAGGACGTAGCACTGACAGTGATATGATGACTCTCCAGCTGTTATTTGTGGAGGAAGACACCGGATGCCCCTTCTGAGTAGTATTTCAGGCAAGGACGGACACCCAGGTAGAACCACTGATCTTCCACAAGCCAGATGAATAGATGAACATATGAATTGATAAGAGTGTTTAATTTATTGATGATTATACTGTATCCAGTAAGGTTCTGTATATACATGTAGATGATTTCATTCATCGTTTACAATATCAAATGGCATAAATGAACATTTTTGACTTTAATATGTTGGATATGGGATATTATTGATTGATGGGGGATATTATTGATCAGTTATATTATTGATCGATGGGGATATGATTGATTGCTGATGTTATTATTGATCAGAAATATTATTGATCAGGGATATTATTGATCGACAGAAATTATTGATCAGAGATATTATTGATCGACGGGGAAATTATTGATCAGATGTGGATATTATTGATCGACAGGGAAATTATTGATCAGATGTGGATATTATTGATCGACAGGGAAATTAATGATCAGAGATATTATTGATCGACAGGGAAATTATTGATCAATGGGTATATTATTATTGATCAATGGGGATATTATTGATCAATGGGTATATTATTATTGATCAATGGGGATATTATTATTGATCAATGGGTATATTATTATTGATCAATGGGGATATTATTGATCAATGTGTATATTATTGATCAATGGGTATATTATTGATCAATGGGGATATTATTATTGATCAATGGGGATATTATTGATCAATGGGTATATTATTGATCAATGGGTATATTATTATTGATCAATGGGTATATTATTGATCAATGGGGATATTATTATTGATCAATGTGGATATTATTATTGATCAATGTGTATATTATTGATCAATGGGGATATTATTGATCAATGTGTATATTATTGATCAATGGGGATATTATTATTGATCAATGTGGATATTATTATTGATCAATGTGTATATTATTGATCAATGGGGATATTATTGATCAATGGGTATATTATTGATCAATGTGTATATTATTGATCAATGGGGATATTATTGATCAATGTGTATATTATTGATCAATGGGGATATTATTGATCAATGGGGATATTATTGATCAATGGGGATATTATTGATTGATGGGGATATTATTATTGATCGATGGGGATATTATTATTGATCGATGGGGATATTATTATTGATCAATGGGGATATTATTATTGATCAATGGGGATATTATTATTGATCAATGGGGATATTATTGATCAATGGGGATATTATTGATCAATGGGGATATTATTATTGATCGATGGGGATATTATTATTGATCAATGGGGATATTATTATTGATCAATGGGGATATTATTGATCAATGGGTATATTATTGATCAATGTGGATATTATTGATCAATGGGGATATTATTATTGATCAATGGGGATATTATTGATCAATGGGTATATTATTGATTGATGGGTATATTATTGATCAATGTGTATATTATTGATCAATGGGTATATTATTGATCAATGGGGATATTATTGATCAATGGGTATATTATTGATCAATGGGGATATTATTGATCAATGGGGATATTATTGATCAATGTGTATATTATTGATCAATGGGGATATTATTGATCAATGGGGATATTATTATTGATCAATGGGTATATTATTATTGATCAATGGGTATATTATTGATCAATGGGTATATTATTGATCAATGGGTATATTATTATTGATCAATGTGTATATTATTGATCAATGGGGATATTATTGATCAATGGGTATATTATTGATCAATGGGGATATTATTGATCAATGGGGATATTATTGATCAATGTGTATATTATTGATCAATGGGGATATTATTGATCAATGGGGATATTATTGATCAATGGGGATATTATTGATTGATGGGGATATTATTATTGATCAATGGGGATATTATTATTGATCAATGGGGATATTATTGATCAATGGGGATATTATTGATTGATGGGGATATTATTATTGATTGATGGGGATATTATTATTGATCAATGGGGATATTATTATTGATCAATGGGGATATTATTGATCAATGGGGATATTATTGATCAATGGGTATATTATTGATCAATGGGGATATTATTATTGATCAATGGGGATATTATTATTGATCAATGGGTATATTATTGATTGATGGGTATATTATTATTGATCAATGGGGATATTATTATTGATCAATGGGGATATTATTATTGATCAATGGGTATATTATTATTGATCAATGGGTATATTATTGATCAATGGGTATATTATTGATCAATGGGTATATTATTATTGATCAATGGGTATATTATTGATTGATGGGGATATTATTGATCAATGGGTATATTATTATTGATCAATGGGTATATTATTGATTGATGGGGATATTATTGATCAATGGGTATATTATTGATTGATGGGGATATTATTGATCAATGGGTATATTATTGATCAATGGGTATATTATTATTGATCAATGTGGATATTATTATTGATCAATGGGTATATTATTATTGATCAATGGGGATATTATTGATCAATGGGGATATTATTGATCAATGGGTATATTATTATTGATCAATGGGGATATTATTGATCAATGGGTATATTATTGATCAATGGGTATATTATTATTGATCAATGGGTATATTATTATTGATCAATGGGTATATTATTGATCAATGGGTATATTATTATTGATCAATGGGTTATTATGATTGATGGGGATATTATTGATCAATGGATATTATTGATCAATGGGTATATTATTGATCAATGGGTATATATTATTGATCAATGGGTATATTATTGATCAATGGGGATATTATTGATCAATGGGGATATTATTGATCAATGGGTATATTATTATTGATCAATGGGTATATTATTGATCAATGGGTATATTATTATTGATCAATGGGTATATTATTATTGATCAATGGGGATATTATTATTGATCAATGGGGATATTATTGATCAATGGGTATATTATTATTGATCAATGGAGATATTATTATTGATCAATGGGTATATTATTATTGATCAATGGGTATATTATTATTGATCAATGGGGATATTATTGATCAATGGGTATATTATTATTGATCAATGGGGATATTATTGATCAATGGGTATATTATTATTGATCAATGGGGATATTATTGATCAATGGAGATATTATTGATCAATGGGTATATTATTGATCAATGGGGATATTATTGATCAATGGGTATATTATTGATCAATGGGTATATTATTGATCAATGGGTATATTATTGATCAATGGGTATATTATTGATCAATGGGGATATTATTGATCAATGGGGATATTATTATTGATCAATGGGTATATTATTGATTGATGGGGATATTATTGATCAATGGAGATATTATTGATCAATGGGGATATTATTGATCAATGGGTATATTATTATTGATCAATGGGGATATTATTGATCAATGGGTATATTATTATTGATCAATGGGGATATTATTGATCAATGGGGATATTATTGATTGATGGGGATATTATTGATCAATGGAGATATTATTGATCAATGTGGATATTATTGATCAATGGAGATATTATTGATCAATGGGGATATTATTGATCAATGGGTATATTATTATTGATCAATGGGGATATTATTGATTGATGGGGATATTATTGATCAATGGAGATATTATTGATCAATGTGGATATTATTGATCAATGGAGATATTATTGATCAATGGGGATATTATTGATCAATGGGGATATTATTGATCAATGGGGATATTATTGATCAATGGAGATATTATTGATCAATGGGGATATTATTGATCAATGGGGATATTATTGATTGATGGGGATATTATTGATCAATGGGTATATTATTGATCAATGGGTATATTATTATTGATCAATGTTGATATTATTGATCAATGGGTATATTATTATTGATCAATGGGGATATTATTGATCAATGGAGATATTATTGATCAATGGGTATATTATTGATCAATGGGTATATTATTATTGATCAATGGGGATATTATTGATTGATGGGGATATTATTGATCAATGTGGATATTATTGATCAATGGGGATATTATTATTGATCAATGGGGATATTATTGATCAATGGGTATATTATTATTGATCAATGTGGATATTATTGATCAATGGGGATATTATTGATCAATGGGGATATTATTGATCAATGGGTATATTATTATTGATCAATGGGTATATTATTGATCAATGGGGATATTATTGATCAATGGGATATTATGATCAATGTGGATATTATTGATCAATGGGGATATTATGATCAATGGGTATATATTGATTGATCAATGGGTATATTATTATTGATCAATGGGGATATTTATTGATCAATGGGTATATTATTATTGATCAATGTGGATATTATTATTGATCAATGGGTATATTTTTGATCAATGGGTATATTATTGATCAATGGTATATTATTATTGATCAATGTATATTATTATTGATCAATGGGTATATTATTATTGATCAATGGGTATATTATTATTGATCAATGGGGATATTATTGATCAATGGGGATATTATTATTGATCAATGGGTATATTATTATTGATCAATGTGTATATTATTGATCAATGGGTATATTATTATTGATCAATGTGGATATTATTGATCAATGGGTATATTATTATTGATCAATGTGGATATTATTGATCAATGGGTATATTATTATTGATCAATGGGTATATTATTGATCAATGGGTATATTATTATTGATCAATGGGTATATTATTATTGATCAATGGGGATATTATTTTGATCAATGGGGATATTATTGATCAATGGGATATTATTGATCAATGGGTATAATTGATCAATGGGTATATTATTGATCATGGGGATATTATTGATCAATGGTATATTATTGATCATGGGTATATTATATTGATCAATGGGGATATTATGATCAATGGGTATATTATTGATCAATGGGGATATTATTGATCAATGGGGATATTATTGATCAATGGTATATTATTGATCAATGGGTATATTATTATTGATCAATGGGTATATTATTGATCAATGGGTATATTATTGTCAATGGTATATTTATTGATATGGGATATTATTGATCAATGGGATATATTGATCAATGGGTATATTATTATTGATCAATGGGTATATTATTGATCAATGGGTATATTTTATTGATCAATGGGTATATTATTATTGATCAATGGGTATATTATTATTGATCAATGGGGATATTATTGATCAATGGGGATATTATTGATCAATGGGTATATTATTATTGATCAATGGGTATATTATTGATCAATGGGTATATTATTGATCAATGGGTATATTATTGATCAATGGGTATATTATTATTGATCAATGGGGATATTATTGATCAATGGGTATATTATTGATCAATGGGTATATTATTTTGATCAATGGGGATATTATTGATCAATGGGTATATTATTGATCAATGGGGATATTATTGATCAATGGGTATATTATTGATCAATGGGGATATTATTGATCAATGGGTATATTATTGATCAATGGGGATATTATTGATCAATGGGTATATTATTGATCAATGGGGATATTATTGATCAATGGGGATATTATTGATCAATGGGTATATTATTGATCAATGGGGATATTATTGATCAATGGGGATATTATTGATCAATGGGTATATTATTGATCAATGGGGATATTATTGATTGATCAATGGGTATATTATTGATCAATGGGTATATTATTGATCAATGGGGATATTATTGATCAATGTGTATATTATTGATCAATGGGTATATTATTGATCAATGGGTATATTATTATTGATCAATGGGGATATTATTATTGATCAATGGGTATATTATTATTGATCAATGGGGATATTATTATTGATCAATGGGGTATATTATTGATCAATGTGTATATTATTGATCAATGGGGATAGTATTGATCAATGGGTATATTATTATTGATCAATGGGGATATTATTGATCAATGGGGATATTATTGATCAATGGGTATATTATTGATCAATGGGGATATTATTGATCAATGGGGATATTATTGATCAATGTGTATATTATTGATCAATGGGGATATTATTGATCAATGGGGATATTATTGATCAATGTGGATATTATTATTGATCAATGTGTATATTATTGATCAATGGGGGATATTATTGATCAATGGGGATATTATTGATCAATGGGGATATTATTGATCAATGGGGATATTATTGATCAATGTGGATATTATTATTGATCAATGTGTATATTATTGATCAATGGGGATATTATTGATCAATGGGGATATTATTGATCAATGGGGATATTATTGATCAATGGGTATATTATTGATCAATGGGTATATTATTGATCAATGGGGATATTATTGATCAATGGGTATATTATTATTGATCAATGGGGATATTATTGATCAATGGGTATATTATTATTGATCAATGGGTATATTATTGATCAATGTGGATATTATTGATCAATGGGGATATTATTGATTGATGGGGATATTCTGTATATACAACCGGGTGCAAAATCGAGGCCTTTGATTACAGTTTTGGTGTGTAATGTAGGACATGTCTGTTATTATTGTATATACATGTAGCATTCTGACATATTTCAGATTGTGGTTCAAAGAGTTGCTAGACATGTGGGATTCATTTCAAAATAACCCATCGTGGGAGAGGGTAAGCTGCAGTGCTGTGTGTTTATTAATGACCTATTTCTTGGTCGTGACCTGTAATTTCTTCCCGAAGCCTGTATAATTCTTCCCGAAGCCTGTATAATTCTTCCCGAAGCATGTATAATTCTTTCCGAAGCCTGTATAATACCTCCCGAAGCATGTATAATTCTTCCCGAAGCCTGTATAATTCTTCCCGAAGCCTGTATAATTCTTCCCGAAGCCTGTATAATTCTTCCCGAAGCATGTATAATTCTTCCCGAAGCATGTATAATTCTTCCCGAAGCATGTATAATTCTTCCCGAAGCATGTATAATTCTTCCCGAAGCATGTATAATTCTTCCCGAAGCATGTATAATTCTTCCCGAAGCATGTATAATTCTTCCAGAAGCATGTATAATTCTTCCCGAAGCATGTATAATTCTTCCAGAAGCATGTATAATTCTTCCCGAAGCATGTATAATTCTTTCCGAAGCATGTATAATTCTTTCCGAAGCATGTATAATTCTTTCCGAAGCATGTATAATTCTTCCCTGCCCACAGATCTTGGACAAAAAGAAGATTATTTAATTTTCTCATATTGAGAACAAATTTGGGTTAGTTAACCCATTCAACGCCAAGTAACTGACATGGACCACAGGGATTCGGCACGTTTGGGGGTACTATTATATATATTTAAGTACAGGGATTCTACTCTGTGGGATGTCAGATTTCGCATCGATCAGTAAAATGGCACTACCGGTATCTGAAACAATTTTGTACACATCTGTCCAAATATAACGCCTATCCCGAGTATTTATATTGTTCTTCATAAAAAACACAACTTTAAGCTGCGTGCATGTATACTTTGCAAACAATTGCCACAGACATTGGCCATAGCAGGTCACATTTCCATACTAGGACACTGGTTCTGTCAGCAATAAATAAAATCTTCGACGGGAGAGTTTTAACAGTGAATAACATTATCAATAAAATGTGTTTCCACTAACGTGTAGGTTTATTCGGCAAAAATGTACGTCAAAGAGATTTTGGAGAATTTTTCAATTTGTTTTGAAAATTTCTAAAGTGGCGCAATTCGCGTTGAAACGAGCGTTGAAATGAGCGTTCTGATTGGATTATTAGAATGTAACAAGATGTTTGTTTTTTATATGAAGAATAATCATAATCCAATCAGAACGCTCGTTTCAACGCGAACTAAAATAGTGCCATTTTACTGATCGATGCGAAATCTGACATCCCACAGAGTAGAATCCCTGTACTTAAATATATATACTAGTACCCCCAAACGTGCCGAATCCCTGTGACATGGACTGGTGCATGATATTTTTAGACCAATAAATTAATAAGAATTAATTCATTAATAATTCATGGGTAATTTTGTCTAAAAATAGTAATATTACTGGCAAAAAGTGCAGATCCTGATGAGACGGCTCATCTGGATCTACACTATTTATAAGCCTATTTATAGATCTATAGTGTTGAAAGGCTAAGATTACCTGTGAATATATCTGGAACCATGTACAATAAATGAAAGGTATTCGATTCTTTCATTGTATAATATACATGTAATTATATTTCAACGAATGAACATTGAATGCCATATTATTGCATTAGCCATCAGTGATAATAATAGCTATCTATGTTCATCATAAGTGAAATATAATTGGATCATTTGCTTAAACAAACAAATTTTCTTTTTATTTTAGACCAAGTGTTTTTATGATAGAAAACAATGCAATCATGTAATAAATGGCGCTGTTGATTCGTGTTTAGGTGTCATAAATGACATCACTAATGGCTCGAGTCAGAAAACGTTCGCGTCGACAATATAATTGCAGTGGTGGGACCCCACAGGCACAAGACACAAATTTGTTTTGCCCTATGATCATTTACTGAAGGCAACCAACAGAAATAAAACAAGCATGCAGAAACATCCACGAGAAACTAGTAAACATTACTTACTATATGACCATAGGGTAAAAAAATTAATTTGTGTGTTGTTCCTGTGGTTGGAACCATAATCATCTTTCAACCAGTGGAATATACATTTTGTTTCACTGATAAATGTCTATACATTGTAATTCATTGGAGAGCATGCCATATATATAGTAGTGATTGAATTTATCATATTATGCTTTCAGTGATGTAAGAAATATTTAGTAGGAAGTTTTTATAATGATATAATGCTGGCGATATAATGCTGGCTTGTGATAATTACTAGACTTAATGCAGCTATTCTTGCAACAACACCGCTGTAAAAGTCACAAAACTGTGTGTTTCGCACCAATCATTGGTAATTGGCCCAGCCCATGGCTTGGAATCAGTATTTGAGCATCCGGCATTGCAGGTTAGAGGCAATGCACTCTAGGATAAAAAGCTCTCTTTGTTTTTCACTAGATATATTTGCTGAAAACCATCTGCCTTATTTAGAATTGTGTTGCAGCCTTGTAAATGAAAGCATGCTTTGAGATATGAAAAATATTGGTAGAGCAGTGTCCTACATAGTCAGCCTGTTGTGGTGGAGACGACCACCCATATTTCCTGGGTACAAACCAGTACTCAATTCCCCAACCTCCGCAAGCTACTGACAACTTTTTCACATATCATTTTATGGCTGTCCGATTAGCACGCTCACCAATTGCGAAGCAAGTTCTAACAACTTATATTAATCACTCGTTGGCGCAGATGAAAGCTTATATGTGGTCATTCGTATGGGAGGAAACCGGAGTACCCGGAGAAAACCCACCTATCCGATCTGGCGACCACCGTACCATCTCACATACTTCCCGGTCTGAGGATCGACCCCAGGTTGCATTGGTCAGTTTGCAGATGTGACTGTCAGAAATTACTGTTTGCGAGTACACATTAAACGAAGCCCAATTCTTTGTCATTTTTGTAATTTCATAAAGATAGATACTGTTATTGTATTTTTCACAGTGCCTTATAAACCTGATGTCTCGTCTTGCTGACACGAACATTGGATATATCGACTGGAGTCCATACATATCTAAGGTAAGCACATTGGATATATCGACTGGAGTCCATACGTATCTAAGGTAAGCACATTGGATACATCGACTGGAGTCCATACGTATCTAAGGTAAGCACATTGGATACATCGACTGGAGTCCGTACATATCTAAGGTAAGCACATTGGATATATCGACTGGAGTCCATACGTATCTAAGGTAAGCACATTGGATATATCGACTGGAGTCCATACGTATCTAAGGTAAGCACATACACAAGAACATGGGATACATCGACTGGAGTCCATACGTATCTAAGGTAAGCACATACACAAGAACGTTGGATATATCGACTGCAGTCCATACGTATCTAAGGTAAGCACATACACAAGAACGTTGACGAAGTAAATCCGTACAATTTAAGAAACAATACAGATTTTGTTACTTTAGCAAGGCGAACTGAAATTTATTCAAAATCTGTATTACCGTCGTCAATAAAACTGTGGAATGAATTGGATATTAATATTCGTAATATAAATACATTGTCGTCATTTAAAGGGAGGTTGAAAGAAATCTTCAAACCACCAATAGTACCATCATTTTTTAAATCTGGAAATCGACGTCAGCAAGTATATCATGCTCGCATTCGAAATTCTTGTAGCAACCTGCATTCAGATCTTTATAATAATCATTTGCGCGATAGTCCAAAATGCTTGTGTGAACTTAACGAAAATGAGGATGCGGAGCACTATCTATTTCGCTGTCTATTCTATGTAAATTCCAGACGCGTACTATTCGTAAACACTCGTACTTATCATCCCTTAAATACAAGAAAACTACTGTTAGGCTTCGAAAACTTAGCGGACAATGAAAACGAATATATTTTCACACAAGTTCAAACATATATTAAAACGACTAAACGCTTCGAGTAAATAACCACATGATCTGTATATATATACATAGGCTGTTCTCTTGTGACGATCTATGTTAGGGTGTGGCGACGGGTGTGGCTGGCTGGGTAACGTTGTATGGTGGGACACTTGATAGTAGTAGCTATTACAGTTACATTTCCTAAACTTTTTTGGTTTGTTTATTGTTGTTTTTTGTTTCTAAATTCTTATTACCTAAAATGCTGCTTATTCTCTTAATCATTTTACCCTTTTTCTATTAGTATCATTAAATTAGTAAAGTACTAGCACAACTCTTGTATTCAGTCTCTTTGTTAATTACAATCTAGTCTTATGGGGAGGGCCGTAACTAATGTTGTTAAAACTTGTGGCCCAACCCATTTGCTTCAACATATAATGACAATCCTTGAGCAAACAATGCCACAAATCATGCATTATGGATAGTTATACAAGTTTGTTCATTTGTTTTGTATTGTACATTGTATATATAGAATGCAATAAAATATGATTAATCTTAAAACAAGAACGTTGGATATATCGACTGCAGTCCGTACGTATCTAAGGTAAGCACATACACAAGATCGTTGGATATATCGACTGCAGTCCGTACATATCTAAGGTAAGCACATACACAAGAACGTTGGATATATCGACTGCAGTCCGTACGTATCTAAGGTAAGCACATACACAAGAACATTGGATATATCGACTGCAGTCCGTACGTATCTAAGGTAAGCATATCGCAAGTCTCGTACTTCACGAAATTAACTTTAATGTTTGAACATCCTTACATTAAACTAATATTGTAAAATCGTGTTTCGCAATGAGGCTAAAATAAATTTGTAATATACCGCGTAAAGTTGCAACAGCAGCAACTTTGGTTACGGTATATAGCGATTGCCCAGCTATTATTGGTGGAGGAAGATCCCGAGTGTCCCTTCGAGAAGTATTTCTGGCATCATGGCCGGGCACCAGGTAGAACCACTGATCTTCTATAAACACGATGAATAGTTTCCTCAATCTGACACCCTCAATGGGATTCTAAAATAAATTTGTTTGAACCAATATTGAAATTATGAATATTTGTTCATACAATTTTATTTTAGCTTGATTGCGAACAGTCCGCCTCCGTGGTCGAGTGGTTAAGGTCGCTGACTTGTATACCACTGTAACCTTTCATCACTGATGGTCACGGGTTCGAGCCCCGCTCAGGCCGTGTCTCATTTATATGAAAAAGTTGGCAGTTTCTTACGGAGGTTGGTGCACCCAAGTACTGGTTAACCGCTGGAGCCTGCCCAGGAAAGGTGTTGTTAAGTAAACTGCCCGCCGGCGATATAGCCCAAAATGGTGCTGATGCAGGCGTAAAACCCGAAATATAACATAATTGATTGCGAACCAGGTTTTTGCAACATTAGATTAATCGCTCTCGAGACCTCCTTCCTGATGAAATCCGTCACCACGAGGGAGAGATAAGAGTAAATTTAAGGGTCTTGCCACCACTGAGTCTCCACCAACATATACATGGTATCCATTCCACCACTGAGTCTCCACCAATATATACATGGTATCCATTCCACCACTGAGTCTCCACCAATATATATATGGTATCCATTCCACCACTGAGTCTCCACCAACATATACATGGTATCCATTCCACCACTGAGTCTCCACCAACATATACATGGTATCCATTCCACCACTGAGTCTCCACCAATATATACATGGTATCCATTCCACCACTGAGTCTCCACCAATATATACATGGTATCCATTCCACCACTGAGTCTCCACCAATATATATATGGTATCCATTCCACCACTGAGTCTCCACCAACATATACATGGTATCCATTCCACCACTGAGTCTCCACCAACATATACATGGTATCCATTCCACCACTGAGTCTCCACCAATATATACATGGTATCCATTCCACCACTGAGTCTCCACCAATATATACATGGTATCCATTCCACCACTGAGTCTCCACCAATATATACATGGTATCCATTCCACCACTGAGTCTCCACCAACATATACATGGTATCCATTCCACCACTGAGTCTCCACCAACATATACATGGTATCCATTCCACCACTGAGTCTCCACCAATATATACATGGTATCCATTCCACCACTGAGTCTCCACCAATATATACATGGTATCCATTCCACCACTGAGTCTCCACCAACATATACATGGTATCCATTCCACCACTGAGTCTTCACCAATATATACATGGTATCCATTCCACCACTGAGTCTCCACCAATATATACATGGTATCCACTAGAAATGTTTGTGCATTTACTGTATAGCAATATTTATTGTTTCATCGCATTGTGTTTTAATTTTGATTTATTCCCAGACACAAATGATCCACACATTTTAAACAGTCCCCCCCGTTGTCGTGTGGTTACGGTCGCTGACTTGTATACCACTGTAACTTATATTCACTGATGGTCACGGGTTCGAGCCCCGCTCAGGCCGTGTCTCGTTATATGAAACAGTTGGCAGTTTCTTACGGCGGTTGCTACACCAAGTACTGGTTAATTGTTGGAGCCTGCCCGGAAAGGGTATTGTTACGTAAACAGTCCGCCTCCGTGGTTACGGTCCCTGACTTGTATACCACTGTAACCTATCATCACTGATGGTCACGGGTTCGAGCCCCGCTCAGACTGTGTCTCATTTATATGAAAAAGTTGGAGGTTTCTTACGGAGGTTGGTGCACCCAAGTACTGGTTAACCGTTGGAACCTGCCCAGGAAAGGTGTTGTTAGGTAAACTGCCCGCCGGCGATATAGCCCAAAATGGTGCTGATGCAGGCGTAAAACCCGAAATATAACATAACATACGTAAACAGGCCGCTGGCGATATAGCTGTGAAAAATAGTGCTGATGAAGGCACAAACAAGCATTTTAAACATCACAAATTTGCAGAAGAAAGTAGTTAACAATTGCAACTACTGATAGAAGTTAAACAAGGGAATGGCAAAGTTAGCCATGCCACTGAGATTTCCTGTTTCTAATTAGAGCAACAATGGTAGGTAAGGACTATATGTTGTTGTTATTATACGCAGGTGTTCACACGGCTATTGCGAAGCTTCGACCTTCCAGTCGGAACACAATCTGTTCAGATCAGTCAAGCTGACAACACGGAGCTAGAGCCATTCATCATTTGGATTGTTTCTGTCATGGTAGGTAGTTGTGGTTACACGTGTACTCTCGTCTTATATCCAGGTGTTCACGCGATTGTTGAAGAGTTTTGAACTTCCGGTGGGGACGCAGTCGGTCCGAATCGTTCGATCGTTGAAGTTGACGGGCCAAGTTGAGACGCAGATTTTAGTCATCTGGATAATAAACATGATGGTTAGTTGGTAATAGTTGCTAATTGTTTTGTATTTCAATACGTAGTGGTGGTTCTACCTGTTGATTGGTTGGCACTGATTTATTGTCCTGAAGGGCTGGAAGTAATGTTGCTAGAACTTGTAGCCTCGACTTCTTTGCTTTTGCTTAAATTGTCATGTTTTGTATTCACATGTATATTTTAAAGTGAATCTAGCGCTAAACTATTATTAAACTAAAGCACTAATTTATTATTACCTCACTTGACCCAAAGGGTCGGCTGAGAACCATCCTAGAAACTAGAGGGCACTCAGCAGAGTACCTCCGCCACACTGTGATCCACACCCGGATCATCACCAAAAATTAATCAAATAATGGATTGGGATTGGTCCAGGGCCGGGTCCATAGCAGACCTTCCGTCAAGATATTCACAAACTTCCATCTGTCAGTTGTTGTGTAAACCTGACAGACGGACGGACGGACGGACAGACAGACAGACAAATCTAATGGATTCTTCTCATAATCAATAGAAGGAATGTTTCCAAATTTGGTCTGTTGCTTCAGTAAAACAACTTAATACAGTCAAACCTGTCTTAAGCAGCCAGCCAAGGGAACCACAGAAAGTGGCTGCTTAGCACAGGTCGCTGCTTAATAGTGGTCAAATGTATAACAAAACAACATATTGGGGAATATGCTCGCCCATATGGTTCGCCGGAGGCGAGGGTAAATAAGCTCAATCATCGAATATGGAAACTGGCTGCTTAATACAGGTTGGCTGCTTAATGGAGGTGACCACTAGCACAGGTTTCACTGTAGTTTGTTCAAATGATGATCAGTGGCAAACAGCTAGGTGAACTTAAATAGGAATCGTTTACAGAAGAATGTCTTCTCATGGTCATGAACCCATAGTGTGAATGTTGCTAACTGTTGTGAATAGAATCCTTACAACGTTTCAGATCAAAAACTGGATCCCTTGGTTCACATAAAGGAAAAACAACAGACAAGTTTTTGTCATGAACACGATTATAATGTTGCCAAATTTGGTTTAAGCATATTTATTTTCTCTCATGTACATGATTATTTACAACAATTGAAATAAGGACTTGGACAGAAAGCTATACAGCTTATGGTTGTCCACTCCTTCCTTGCCAGTTTTGTAAGTGGCATCCTTTCAACAACATCTACTGGGTTTCATCAAATGGGTCAGAGGGGTAACAGACTAGGTCAACTTAAAAAGGGAAACCGAGGCTCGGGGTGAGATATTAGTATAGGCTAGTTTCCACCCAGCGTCATTTTGGTCTGTTCACAATTGCTTCAAATTCCCTATCCTCTTAATTTTGATCAAATTGGCTAAAATCGTTCCGATTCGAATTCCAAGATGGTCACCGCTGCCTGTAAATTCTATTTTCAACTACTCAAATTCTCCTCTCGAACCATGTTTTGATGAAACGCTGTTATGAGTGGGCCTAAATGGTTAATGCCTATGCCTCAGGATTCCAAACCATGTTTTATTCGGCAATAAATAACTGAAAGACAAATATATTTTGATTTCTTATAGTGCATAAATGACGTCACAAAACTACATAAATACTAGTGTTATGGAAGTCGTGATAGCACAGTTGTAGCCTGTTCACTTCAGGTGCGAAAGGCCCGGAGTTTGAGCCCCACTGGAACCTTCATAATTGTGCCCTTGCAAGGCATTTAAATTTAATGTTTCCTCGTCTCTCCTAGATTCCATCAGGAATGAGGTCTCGAGAGTGATTAATATAAGGTGTAAGAACTTGTTTCGCAATCGAGCTAAGAATAAATTTGTATAAACTGAATACTAGTCAAATGGCTTCAATGGCATGTTTTATTGCAGATTTAAACATAGTAAATTCATTCTTTGCGTATACAGACAAAATGTCAGGTCATGATCTAATTAAAATTCTAATTAGCTTAGTGTTGATGTGGAATGTCGGGTCGTGTTAGAATTCTAATTAGCTTAGTGTTGATGTGGAATGTCGGGTTAGAATTCTAATTAGCTTAGTGTTGATGTGGAATATTGTGTTAGAATTCTAATTAGCTTAGTGTTGATGTGGAATGTCGGGTTAGAATTCTAATTAGCTTAGTGTTGATGTGGAATGACGGGTCATGTTAGAATTCTAATTAGCTTAGTGTTGATGTGGAATGTCGGGTTAGAATTCTAATTAGCTTAGTGTTGATGTGGAATGACGGGTCATGTTAGAATTCTAATTAGCTTAGTGTTGATGTGGAATGTCGGGTTAGAATTCTAATTAGCTTAGTGTTGATGTGGAATGACGGGTCATGTTAGAATTCTAATTAGCTTAGTGTTGATGTGGAATGTCGGGTTAGAATTCTAATTAGCTTAGTGTTGATGTGGAATGACGGGTCGTGTTAGAATTCTAATTAGCTTAGTGTTGATGTGGAATGTCGGGTTAGAATTCTAATTAGCTTAGTGTTGATGTGGAATGTCGGGTCATGTTAGAATTCTAATTAGCTTAGTGTTGATGTGGAATGTCGGGTTAGAATTCTAATTAGCTTAGTGTTGATGTGGAATGTCGGGTCATGTTAGAATTCTAATTAGCTTAGTGTTGATGTGGAATGTCGGGTTAGAATTCTAATTAGCTTAGTGTTGATGTGGAATGTCGGGTCATGTTAGAATTCTAATTAGCTTAGTGTTGATGTGGAATGTCGGGTCGTGTTAGAATTCTAATTAGCTTAGTGTTGATGTGGAATGTCGGGTTATGTTAGAATTCTAATTAGCTTAGTGTTGATGTGGAATGTCGTGTTAGAATTCTAATTAGCTTAGTGTTGATGTGGAATGTCGGGTCATGTTAGAATTCTAATTAGCTTAGTGTTGATGTGGAATGTCGGGTCGTGTTAGAATTCTAATTATACAATTTGATTTATGCATGTTTTAAATAGTACACTTAAACTGATGAGGAACCTACTTAAAATATGGATTGTATATTAGATACACAAAATAAGAAATTATAGATTAACACTACAATATAACCATATGATACAAACTTTAAGAAATGGAAAGATAATTGAAATTAAAGACATCACCTTAGGGCATAATAAAAAATCGTTTACAATTGATTAAAGTACAAACAATATAATATAATTTTAAAGTAAAATGTTTTAGAGAAAACATAATAAATGAATAGTACTAAAAGTGATAAACAAAATATTGCAATGTCATGGTTTATGTTCCATAACATTGAATGGAGAGAAAACGTGTTTATAGTCCTTTCTTATATGAACACAGGTCGGAAACCAAGTAGGAAAACTCCGCCATGTGTCCTATATACAGTCAAACCTGGTCTATAAAGGCCACCCTCGGGAAAGTCAAAAAGTGGCCTTTGTTGACAGGTGGCCTCTCAATAGAGGGTTAAAATGCATTGAAAATGGCTCGACGGGAGAGAAAAATGGTGGTTTTTAAGAGACAGGTATTTCATATGTGGCCTTTATTTGGAGGTGGCCTTTAACCCATTTCATTCTGGATACATTTAAAGGCTTTTGCAAACAACATAGATCCAGATCAGCCGCAGCGTGAATAGCAAATTGTTGAAACAGCATAGAGTCTGATCAGACGGAACGTTCCGTGGCGGTTGTTGATCTTGCTCTATGTTCTTTGCAAATACTGTTTGAATGGTATCCAGAATGAAATGGGTTAGCACAGGTGACATGGTAGCATGGGTTGACTGTAAATCTACTCAATATGAAGTCTTCTACCTCAACTGAAAGTAGGGAAAAGTTCAGTCATTCATGTCGTCCTCTAGCTCAAGAACTGCAGATATTAGTTCATATACAAATTTCTTTTAGCTCGATTGAGAAACAGATTCGTACAACGTTAGTTTAATTGCTCTTGAGATGGTGACCTCATTCCTGATAGAAGCCATCTCATTACGGGTAAGAGAAAAGATAATGTCTGTGGTTCTGGTTAGGTTCAAGCCCACAACCTCTCGATTACGATGATGATTGAGCTTATTTACCCTCGCCTCCGGCGAACCATATAGGCGAGTCGATTACGATGTGAACGTTGCATCCTCTACACCCTGCCTGGAGGCTCCGCAATTGCGGATATTCATTCAATGGAAATATTTGGAGAAAAGTGCAATATACAAAGCAATATGTGATTCATTATAGGGCGGAGAAGGGAACACGGTACAAGACCACATTGATAAACTGTTTAAGACATTACAGACGTTCTACCATCCATCCAACCTCGGCAAGTGGAATGTGAGTATAATTTACGTGTTGTTTAAAACAGTGTTGGTCTTAGGCAGTAGTTTTCACTTTCTCACTGTTGTATCGTCATCACTTAGTTTTGTGTTAAAGTAAAACTATATCAGAATATAGGATGTGTTTTGGAAGTTCCAGATATTTAAAGAATATACTGTCCAATGACACGTATACATATGTATAACGTAATTAACAAACTAAAAGAATCAAATAAATATGGCAGCAAACGTCTATAAATAATGTACATGCTTGACACAATGTCGGATGTTACCCTCTATAAATAATGTGCATGCTTGACGCAATGTTGGATGTTACCCTCTATATATAATGTGCATGCTTGACGCAATGTCGGATGTTACCCTCTATAAATAATGTGCATGCTTGACGCAACGTCGGATGTTACCCTCTATAAATAATGTGCATGCTTGACGCAATGTCGGATGTTACCCTCTATAAATAATGTGCATGCTTGACGCAATGTTGGATGTTACCCTCTATAAATAATGTGCATGCTAGGCGCAATGTTGGATGTTACCCTCTATATATAATGTGCATGCTTGACGCAATGTTGGATGTTACCCTCTATAAATAATGTGCATGCTTGATGCAACGTCGGATGTTACCCTCTGTAAATAATGTGCATGCTTGACGCAATGTTGGATGTTACCCTCTATAAATAATGTGCATGCTAGACGCAACGTCAGATGTTAACCTCTATAAATAATGTGCATGCTTGACGCAACATTGGATGTTACCCTCTATAAATAATGTGCATGCTTGATGCAACGTCAGATGTTACCCTCTATAAATAATGTGCATGCTTGATGCAACGTCGGATGTTACCCTCTATAAATAATGTGCATGCTTGATGCAACGTCAGATGTTACCCTCTATAAATAATGTGCATGCTTGACGCAATGTTGGATGTTACCCTCTATATATAATGTGCATGCTTGACGCAATGTTGGATGTTGCCCTCTATAAATAATGTGCATGCTAGGCGCAATGTTGGATGTTACCCTCTATAAATAATGTGCATGCTTGACGCAACGTCGGATGTTACCCTCTATAAATAATGTGCATGCTAGACGCAACGTCAGATGTTACCCTCTATAAATAATGTGCATGCTTGACGCAACGTCGGATGTTACCCTCTATAAATAATGTGCATGCTTGATGCAACGTCGGATGTTACCCTCTATAAATAATGTGCATGCTTGACGCAATGTCCGATGTTACCCTCTATAAATAATGTGCATGCTTGACGCAACGTCGGATGTTACCCTCTATAAATAATGTGCATGCTAGACGCAACGTCAGATGTTACCCTCTATAAATAATGTGCATGCTTGACGCAACGTCGGATGTTACCCTCTATAAATAATGTGCATGCTTGATGCAACGTCGGATGTTACCCTCTATAAATAATGTGCATGCTTGACGCAACGTCGGATGTTACCCTCTATAAATAATGTGCATGCTTGATGCAACGTCGGATGTTACCCTCTATAAATAATGTGCATGCTTGACGCAACGTCGGATGTTACCCTCTATAAATAATGTGCATGCTAGGCGCAACGTCGGATGTTACCCTCTATAAATAATGTGCATGCTTGACACAACGTTGGATGTTACCCTCTATAAATAATGTGCATGCTTGACGCAACATCGGATGTTACCCTCTATAAATAATGTGCATGCTAGGCGCAACGTCGGATGTTACCCTCTATAAATAATGTGCATGCTTGACGCAACGTCGGATGTTACCCTCTATAAATAAAGACATCTACCTATGTTACAATTTTGCTGTTTTGAACCGTTTCAGATCAAACTGAGCAGTTTATTGATGACATTTCCGAAGGTGTTTATTAGGAGAGTGAACAGGTAAGCACTGATATAGTCCCTCATCAACTCACGGATCTGTAGTCCAGTGGTAACACGTTCCACTTGTAATCCAGGAATCGCAGGTTTGATCCCCCGTCTGACCCTAATAAAATTAACAGTCTTTCAGATGGGACTTTAAACCGAGGTCTCGTGTCGGTGCTTTACACCGTGCACGTAAAAGACCCAGAGGAGATTCTGGAATGGGTCTCTGTCTGTATCATGGCACTATCCTCCAAAAATCTAAAATGACTAATCTCCTCAGGAGGCGCCGCTCATATGGGCAACCGGTAGCGACGATAAATAAACGTTTAAACTCCACTAGTGATTAGTCATTTCTCTCAACTTCTGCCTGCAAATGTTTGTGTAGCTAGACAACACATGTTCTAGACCATAAATAAAGGCAGAGTTCATGACTAAACGGGCAGGGTGTCAGTAACATGCCATGTAGACGTAAGATGGCATTTTGTGTGTGGTTCACCTTTTCAAAAAGTCGTATTGCATTAATGATTGGTGTACATTAACCCTTTCCCTTATAGAAGCACCTCTTGACGCCATTACCAATACGACATACATTGACAATGTAGTAGCCAAACCAATGTTCATAATAAAGGCCAGAATCTCATGTAGTCCCAGTAATATCTATGTAGGTGGGGTAGATATGTTAACTACTTATCGACTGCATGATAACTGACTGGCTGTTGTTTGAATGGAGATATAATAGTATATTAACATATATCTCTATGAAGGAAAGGGTTAAAGCAGCATTACATCGTAATAAAGGATGTTTTGGGTAAAATATAAATACTAATGTGTTTGTGTTTACAAAAATCGAAGTAGTCGCTCAGAAACGATAAAATTCCAATAAATTTAAACCGTGGTATATGCGAATTTGTTTATCAACACACGAAATGTAAACACGCATAGCACGCATGTGTGAAGCAACAGAGGATGTAGAAAACAACATATATATTTTGAGCATGAAATACTATTTATCTATTTTCCTCTAATGTCGAACCCCTCGCGAGGATGTAGAAATGTCCCGAAAATACTTAGCTAACAGAGGTATGAATCAACATATCAAGTAATTTAATTAAAAAGACAACGTGGGACAAATGGGGAAGATGCATTCCGAATGTAAACAAGTGCGGATGATGCATTCTGGTTGTAAACAAGTGCGTGACCGATCGACTCGGAAAGTCCTACTTTCGGTTTCGAGTTTGTTTTATCGCAAAAGAACACTGCTTACCAAATGAACATAAGCATACAAAGTATAATGTTAGAATGTGTAGCAGCATTGCTACCCATACATAAAAATTGAATTTTTCAAATATCGTTTATCTCATACGATGTAATGCTGCTTTAATGTTATATTAATTTGATAACAATGTAATGATTGTAATTAATATTTCTAATGTAGAAATACTTCTAACCATTGTAACTGGATTTGAATGCATAACTATGGCAACATATTCACTGGTGACATGCAAATGGCAGAAGGATGGAGACAAAAGTGACACGGGTAGCATGGCAAGAGCAGTATGGAGAAAACAGAGGTGTGGGGGGAGGGAGTGATCAATGAACAGTCGTGAGGGGAGACAAAGTGGAACATAGGGATATGATAATGGGTAGCAGAGGGGTAGACAAATGGAGCAATGCATAGCAGGGGCTAAAAGGGACAATGGGTATGGAATCAAATTGGGCTATTGACGTGTGTGTGGGGGGGGGGCACACCAGCTAGTGGCGGGGTGGACAAAGAGCAGTATAGGAATGACAAAAGGGACAGTGTGCTTATTGCTCTAGAATAATGCCTATACAATTTCAGAGAGAGATACAGAAAACCAACGTGGATGAAACCAATTCCTGACTCTCACAAGCTCACTGACATGCACGTGACACAGTTCGTGGAGAGCATGAAGAGCACAGTGTTCACGAGCATGTTCGGTAAATTTGGAAGTCAGGATTCAGCAGTAGCTCTCAGACATCTGTCTACGTTGAGACCAGAACTTATTGTTCCTCCACTGTTGGAGAAGTAAGTAAACAGACAAAGTTTTAATACCGAGTCCGTTGTAAGAGGGCTAGTTTTATTTTCTGGATGTCTGTACTCGGTTAGAAAGCTTACGCTAGATTTATGATCTGAATGTCCTGAATTCAGACACGGCTATTAACCCATTGCACGCTAGCGGCACTTTTGCAAGCAGTAAAGAGCCAGAATATGCCGTCTGATCAAACTCTATGCTGTTTGCTATTCGGATAGTTGAACTAAAACACTTGGCCGAATAGCAAACAACATAGATCCTGATCAGAAGCGGCGATACGCCACAGCTGATCTGGATCTATGTTGTTTGCAAATGTGATTTTATTTAGTTAGCATGCAAAGGGTTAAGACACCTTGCTTATTTTGAGGTCCTTTGAACTGTGTGTGTAACCGCCACAAGCTTTTTCATTCGTTAGAAGATAACATCATGGTAATGAAACAAGATTAATATTGTAGGCTGTTCTCATTTTGGCTTTAAAAGACTAAAGTGAAAAGTAAAATATTTCTCCAGCACCCTCTCCCATCTGCAATAAAATATTCCAGCCACCCTCCCCCATCTGCAATAAAATATTCCCGCCACCTGCCCATATCTGCAATAAAATATTCCCGCCACCCTCCCCCATCTGCAATAAAATATTCCCGCCACCTGCCCATATCTGCAATAAAATATTCCTGCCACCTGCCCCCATCTGCAATAAAATATTCCCACCACCCTCCCCCATCTGCAATAAAATATTCCCGCCACCTGCCCATATCTGCAATAAAATATTCCTGCCACCTGCCGCCATCTGCAATAAAATTATTCCCGCCACCTGCCTCCATCTGCCACCTGCCCCCATATGCAAAAATACCTGTCTGTTTCCCCCACCGTCCCCCATCTGCAATAATGTGTTCCCCCACTCTCCCCCATCTGCAATGAAATAACCCTGCCACCATCCCCCATCTGCAATAAGAAATTCCACCCATGCTCTCCCATCTGCTATGATTATCCCCACCCTCCCCCATCTACTATGAATATCCCCACCCTCTCCCATCTCCCCCATCTACTATGAATATCTTCCACCTTCCCCATCTACTATGAATACCCCACCTTCCCCCATCTACTATGAATATCTTCCACCTTCTCCCATCTACTATGAATATCCCCACCCTCTCCCATCTCCCCATCTACTATGAATATCTTCCACCTTCCCCCATCTACTATGAATACCCACCTTCCCCCATCTACTATGAATACCCCACCTTCCCCCATCTACTATGAATATCCCCCACCCTTTCCCATCTGCCCCATCTACTATGAATATCCCCACCCTCTCCCATCTCCCCATCTACTATGAATATCTCGCACCTTCCCCCATCTACTATGAATATCCCCACCTTCCCCCATCTCCCCATCTACTATGAATACCCCACCTTCCCCCATCTACTATGAATATCCCCACCCTCTCCCATCTCCCCCATCTACTATGAATACCCCACCTTCCCCCATCTACTATGAATATCCCCCACCTTCCCCCATCTACTATGAATATCTCGCACCTTCCCCCATCTACTATGAATATCCCCCACCTTCCCCCATCTACTATGAATATCCCCCACCTTCCCCCATCTACTATGAATATCCCCACCCTTTCCCATCTCCCCATCTACTATGAATACCCCACCTTCCCCCATCTACTATGAATATCCCCCACCCTTTCCCATCTGCCCCATCTACTATGAATATCCCCACCCTCTCCCATCTCCCCCATCTACTATGAATATCTCGCACCTTCCCCCATCTACTATGAATATCCCCACCTTCCCCCATCTACTATGAATATCTCGCACCTTCCCCCATCTACTATGAATATCCCCCACCTTCCCCCATCTACTATGAATATCCCCCACCTTCCCCCATCTACTATGAATATCCCCCACCTTCCCCCATCTACTATGAATACCCCCCACCTTCCCCCATCTACTATGAATATCCCCACCCTTTCCCATCTCCCCCATCTACTATGAATATCCCCACCTTCCCCCATCTACTATGAATATCTCGCACCTTCCCCCATCTACTATGAATCCCCCCCACCTTCCCCCATCTACTATGAATATCCCCACCTTCCCCCATCTACTATGAATATCCCCACCTTCCCCCATCTACTATGAATATCCCCACCCTCTCCCATCTACTATGAATACCCCCCACCTTCCCCCATCACTATGAATATCCCCCACCTTCCCCCATCTACTATGAATATCCCCCACCTTCCCCCATCACTAGATATCCCACCCTTCCCCCATCTACTATTAATATCCCCCACCTTCCCCCATCTACTATGAATATCCCCCACCTTCCCCCATCTACTATAATATCCCCCACCTTCCCCCATCTACTATGAATATCCCCCACCTTCCCCCATCTACTATGATATCCCCACCTTCCCCATCTACTATACCCCCCCCTTCCCCCATCTACTATGAATATCCCCCACCCTCCCCCATCTACTATGAATACCCCCCACCTTCCCCCATCTACTATGAATACCCCCCACCTTCCCCATCTACTATGAATATCTCGCACCTTCCCCCATCTACTATGAATACCCCCCACCTTCCCCCATCTACTATGAATATCTCGCACCTTCCCCCATCTACTATGATATCTCGCACCTTCCCCCATCTACTATGAATACCCCCACCTTCCCCCATCTACTATGAATATCCCCACCCTCTCCCATCTACTATGAATATCCCCACACCTTCCCCCATCTACTATGAATATCCCCACCTTCCCCCATCTACTATGAATATCCCCCACCTTCCCCCATCTACTATGATATCCCCACCTTCCCCCATCTACTATGAATACCCCCACCTTCCCCCATCTACTATGAATACCCCACCTTCCCCCATCTACTATGAATATCCCCACCCTCTCCCATCTACTATGAATACCCCCCACCTTCCCCCATCTACTATGAATATCCCCACCCTCTCCCATCTACTATGAATACCCCCACCCTCCCTCATCTACTATGATACCCCCCACCTTCCCCCATCTACTATGAATACCCCCACCCTCCCCTCATCTACTATGAATATCCCCACCCTCTCCCATCTACTATGAATATCCCCCACCCTCTCCCATCTACTATGATTATCCCCACCCTCTCCCATCTACTATGAATATCCCCCACCCTCTCCCATCTACTATGATTATCCTCTCCCATCTCCCCCATCTACTATGAATATCCCCACCCTCTCCCATCTACTATGAATATCCCCACCCTCTCCATTCTACTATGAATATCCCCACCCTCTCCCATCTACTATGATTATCCCCACCCTCTCCCATCTCCCCCATCTACTATGAATATCCCCACCCTCTCCCATCTCCCCCATCTACTATGATTATCCCCACCCTCTCCCATCTCCCCCATCTACTATGAATATCCCCACCCTCTCCCATCTACTATGAATATCCCCACACCCTCTCCCATCTACTATGAATATCCCCACCCTCTCCCATACTATGAATATCCCCACCCTCTCCCATAACTATGATTATCCCCACCCTCTCCCATCTCCCCCATCTACTATGAATATCCCACCCTCTCCCATCCCCCATCTACTATGATTATCCCACCCTCTCCCATCTCCCCATCTACTATGAATATCCCCACCTCTCCCATCCCCCATCTACTATGATTATCCCCACCCTCTCCCATCTCCCCATCTACTATGAATATCCCCCCCTCTCCCAATCCCCCATCTACTATTAATATCCCCCACCCTCTCCCATCTACTATGATTATCCAACCCTCTCCCATCTACTATGATTATCCCCACCCTCTCCCATCTACTATGAATATCCCCACCCTCTCCCATATCCCCCATCTACTATTAATATCCCCCCCCTCTCCCATCTACTATGATTATCCCCACCCTCTCCCATCTACTATGATTATCCCCACCCTCTCCCATCTACTATGATTATCCCCACCCTCTCCCATCTACTATGAATATCCCCCACCCTCTCCCATCTACTATGATTATCCTCTCCCATCTCCCCATCTACTATGAATATCCCCCACCCTCCCCATCTACTATGAATCCCATCTACTATGATCCCCACCCTCTCCCATCTACCCACCCTCTCCCATCTACTATGAATATCCCCACCCTCTCCCATCTCCCCCATCTACTATGATTATCCCCACCCTCTCCCATCTCCCCCATCTACTATGAATATCCCCCACCCTCCCCATATCCCCCATCTACTATTAATATCCCCCACCCTCTCCCTCTACTATGATTATCCCCACCCTCTCCCATCTACTATGATTATCCCCACCCTCTCCCATCTACTATGAATATCCCCACCCTCTCCCATCTACTATGAATATCCCCACCCTCTCCCATCTACTATGATATCCCCACCCTCTCCCATCTACTATGAATATCCCCCACCTTCCCCCATCTACTATGATTATCCCCACCCCTCCCCATCTACTATGAATATCCCCCACCCTCTCCCATCTACTATGAATATCCCCCCACCTTCCCCATCTCTATTAATATCCCCACCCCTCCCCATCTACTATGAATACCCCCACCTCCCCCATCTACTATGATTATCCCCACCCTCCCCCATCTACTATGAATACCCCCCACCTTCCCCCATCTACTATGAATATCCCCCACCCTCCCCCATCTACTATGAATATCTCGCACCTTCCCCATCTACTATGAATATCCCCCACCTTCCCCCATCTACTATGAATCCCCCCACCCTCTCCCATCTACTATGAATATCCCCACCCTCTCCCATCTACTATGAATATCCCCACCCTCTCCCATCTACTATGAATATCCCCACCCTCTCCCATCTACTATGAATATCCCCACCCTCTCCCATCTACTATGAATATCCCCCACCTTCCCCCATCTACTATGATTATCCCCACCCTCCCCCATCTACTATGAATACCCCCACCTTCCCCCATCTACTATGAATATCCCCCACCCTCCCCCATCTACTATGAATATCTCGCACCTTCCCCCATCTACTATGAATATCCCCCACCTTCCCCCATCTACTATGAATACCCCCCACCCTCCCCCATCTACTATGAATACCCCCCCACCTTCCCCCATCTACTATGATTATCCCCACCCTCCCCCATCTACTATGAATACCCCCACCTTCCCCATCTACTATGAATATCCCCCACCCTCCCCCATCTACTATGAATATCTCGCACCTTCCCCCATCTACTATGAATATCCCCCACCTTCCCCCATCTACTATGAATACCCCCCACCCTCTCCCATCTACTATGAATATCCCCCACCTTCCCCCATCTACTATGATTATCCCCCACCCTCCCCCATCTACTATGAATATCCCCCACCCTCTCCCATCTACTATGAATATCCCCCACCTTCCCCCATCTACTATTAATATCCCCCACCCTCCCCCATCTACTATGAATACCCCCCACCTTCCCCCATCTACTATGATTATCCCCACCCTCCCCCATCTACTAGGAATCCCCCCACCTTCCCCCATCTACTATGAATATCCCCCACCCTCCCCCATCTACTATGAATATCTCGCACCTTCCCCCATCTACTATGATATCCCCCACCTTCCCCCATCTACTATGAATACCCCCCACCCTCCCCCATCTACTATGAATATCCCCCATCTCCCCCATCTACTATGAATACCCCCCCACCTTCCCCCATCTACTATGAATATCTCGCACCTTCCCCCATCTACTATGAATATCTCGCACCTTCCCCCATCTACTATGAATATCCCCACCTTCCCCATCTACTATGAATATCCCCACCCTCCCCCATCTACTATGAATACCCCCCACCTTCCCCCTCTACTATGAATATCCCCCACCTTCCCCCATCTACTATGATTATCCCCACCCTCTCCCATCTCCCCCATCTACTATGAATATACCCCCACCCTCTCCATATCCCCCATCTACTATTAATATCCCCCACCCTCTCCCATCTACTATGATTATCCCCACCCTCTCCCATCTACTATGATTATCCCCACCCTCTCCCATCTACTATGATTATCCCCACCCTCTCCCATCTACTATGAATATCCCCACCCTCTCCCATCTACTATGAATATCTCGCACCTTCCCCCATCTACTATGAATATCCCCCACCTTCCCCCATCTCCCCCATCTACTATGAATATCCCCCACCCTCTCCCATCTACCCCATCCAATACCCCCCACCCTCCCTCATCTACTATGAATATCCCCCACCCTCTCCCATCTACTATGAATATCTCGCCACCTTCCCCCATCTACTATGATACCCCCCACCCTCTCCATCTCCCCCATCTACTATGAATATCCCCCACCCTCTCCCATCTACCCCCTCCAATACCCCCCACCCTCCCTCATCTACTATGAATTCCCCCACCCTCCCCCATATACAATGAATATCCCCCACCCTCCCCCATCTACTATGAATATCCCCGCCCTCCCTCATCTACTATGAATACCCCCCCCCTCCCCCATCTACTATGAATACCCCCACCCTCCCCCATCTGAAATATGTTGTGCTGTAATGAAGATCACTTCATCAGCATTATTTGCACAACCTTTGTTTTGGCTTCATAGTTGTCGCCCGATTGGTAAGGAGGTTATAAAGTTAGTTGCTGTTGTTAGGCATAGGCAATGTCGCCATGGCAATGCAGGTTTTCAGACTGGTCGTATGCCTGGATACAATAATTCTTGTAAGTGATTTAACCCTTTCAACACCACAGACCTCTAAATTGGCTTACAAAAAAGTGTAGATCCAGATGAGCCGGCTCGTCACGAGCCGTCTCATCAGGATCTGCACTTTTTTCAAGTAATATAACTATTTTTAGAAAAAAAATTACCCATTTTGATAAATGAACTGATCCAAATGTAATTTTGTTATTAATTTATTGGTCTAAAAATATCATGGACCAGTCCATGTCAGTTACTTGGTGTTGAATGGGTTAAGAATGTTCTCTGACAATAAACCATTGTTTCTCTCACATGTGCTACGTTGTGTTCCACTTCACAGAATGTACCCTGCCATGGAAACGTTGATAGAACCTCATCGATTGATAGCATGTATGAACTGTGTGGTGTCGGTGGTGAGGGCCATGTTGAGTGCGGGCAAATGGTACCCCGAGGGAAGGTCGCATCTACTACCGTTACTCAATCTCTCGCTGCCTGGCATAGATCCCAATGACTTCAAGAAATGCTTGGTAACTACTACTATAATCAACTTCCTATCCCCCCAACCATTTGTAGTTTTTCAACATTGGTTGGTTGGTCCATACACCATCTCTGGTCTACTCGATATCTAGAACATTGTTGGACATAAGATGCATCGTTCAAGCACAGAAACAGTCAAGATTTTATGACGTCTTAACGTACCTCCAGAAAAAAAACATACACATGTTTGCTGTGAGCGACACTCGCGCTAGTGAAATAGACTTGTGGTCTTGCGTTTATTTACATTTTTTTACATATACAATTTAATACAAATTTATTTTAGCTCGATTGCGAAACAAGTTCTTTCAACTTATATTAATCACTCTCGAGACCTCATTCCTGATGGAATCCATCGCCACAAGTGAGAGAAGAGGCATGTGGAATTTAATGCCTTACGGCACAATCATAACGGATCCAGCAGGGCTCGAACTCCTGACCTTTCGCACCTGAAGTACAACAGTACATATAAATGGTCCATAGATATGATGCATTTAATCCAATTAATGCTATGACTTCCCCACCCATTTTGAAGTATTTATTGTCAAATATGTTTGTACTGGGCCAGTGTAAAAACCAGAGATAAAATTCATCAAATGTACGTAAAAAAAACTCTGGAAAACTGTACCCGTAACACACAAATTTCAATCTGTTTCCATGCGCGCTCCCCTTCACAAATAAAACTGACATTCTGAAATTGTCTCCAATAAAAAACAACATTAATTCCATCGAAAGATACATTGAACATACATGCAAATTTGAATGGCTGTAATTGTCGATGTTCACTCTGCGATGTCCGGTCTAGAATTGACCACCCAATACTTTCCCGCTAAGAAAATTCTGTGCCTTCACGCATGAATGGCACACCGATATATTGCTCAGCGATCAATATTTGCGTTTTTGTAACGTAAAGACATACGTTCGACACTGCGTAACGTGCAGAACTTCAAATTAGCTACTCCCTGATCTGAGATGATTTACAACATTTGTAACATCTGTTATCTTTATTCTTCCTCCAACATCACATATGTCTAGAAGTTCATTTATGTAGAATTCAAAGTTAAGGTCTACCTCCAATTAGTT
Organism: Archivesica marissinica; assembly: GCA_014843695.1. NCBI lineage: Eukaryota > Metazoa > Mollusca > Bivalvia > Venerida > Vesicomyidae > Archivesica > Archivesica marissinica. The sequence continues at coordinate 66,856,867 of CM026404.1, forward strand.
GTTTCTAGAATGACCCGTCATTCCAAACATCCACAACCATTGTAAAGGAACACAAACAATTGAATAGGAATGAATATGTCTGTCTCCAATATGGAGACAGACGGTTTATTTTGAAACAAGATAAACTGATAAGCAAAAGGTGTAAATGAATGCACCGTAACAATGTTCAAAATACATAAAGTTGGACATAAAATCCACAATAATAGGTGTAATTGAAATACACCACAATAGGTGTAATTGAAAGCCACCACAATAGGTGTAATTGAAATCCACCACAATAGGCGTAATTGAATTCACCTTAAGAATATTGTATACACATGAAGTGGGTTAAAAATACAATAATAAGTAGTTCGCACTGGGTGTCAAAACAGGAGGGAGGTTGGGGCGGAAAGGGTAAAACTGGAAATAATAATTAATGATACAAGTTATACTCAGAATTCCAGAAGATTGCAGAGAGAAACATTCTGCCTCCACGAAAAAGATGGCGAAGTTTCCGGATGAAGCCACACACGTGACAAGGACGACTGTGATTAGTTAACATCAAGCTTCTGTAGTGCGCGTTATGCAAAATCGCTAAAAACCGGTGTCCGGCTGAGCGTATATACTGAGACCCCGTGCAAACTGTAGTTACTACACTTTAAGCATTGTAGAAATTATAAACAAATTTACATTATACTATTGTAAATTGCGTTTTTATACTTCCTCTAACAGTAAGTTAAGGCTGTTATCTTTCTCTGAAATCTTTGCACTGTTTGTAATTATCTCTATATACAAGACTGACTGCCAGTCGACGATTGTATGTAACATAATCAGCATTTCTTTATATTTGTAGGCGACATTCCAGATGATATCCACGTTTATATCCCTTGTGCCTATAGTTGACTGTTCGGCGGCTATCCACTGCAGAACAGACCTGACAGAAGTAAGGGCTCATATTCTGGCAATAACTTGGTTTATACAAATTTATTTTTTACTCAATTACGAATCGAAGTTGTTACAATAGATTAATCGCTCTGGAGACCTCATCATTACGGAATCCATCGTGATGAGGGAGAGGGAAGAGGCTATATGGATTTAAGGGTCCGGTCTAAGGCCACCACCACTGTGGTTCTTGCGGGGCTCAATTTCGCAACCTCTCGATTACAAAGCCGGCACCATATCCATTACACCACGGAGGCTGCACATCATAGTGTATAATAAGCATAAATGTATAAACACCAATTGTACTTGTGCTCTTGGAATGTGAATTTCTTTGTTTGAGAATTTGAAACTAGTGCATTAACCCATTTCATTCTGGATACCGTTCAAACAGTATTTGCAAAGAACATAGAGCCATATCAGCCGTCACTGATCGTGCAGTCTGATCAGTCTCTATGCTGTTTGCTATTCAGATGATCTTGCTAAGACACTTGGCTATGTAGCAAACAACATAGATCCTGATCAGCACGCAGCGTCACGCTGCGGCTGATCTGGATCTATGTTGTTTGCAAAAGCCTTTAAATGTATCCAGAATGAAATGGGTTAACCAGTATGTTCAGTAAAACGCTCAGGCCCAAGCAACTAAGCATCCTGTTTCGCTCTACAATTTGGCCAATCTCAACCATTTCTGTATATCGTATAGATCCACGAGAAACAAGCATTAATTCTTGGCCTTATTTTAAAAAGAAGACGAGGACCTGGTAAGCAACGCAGTTGCTAGCAACATCTTAGTTTATAAACTGTTCTTTTGGAAACTACAATAATATACTCCATTTGTCATTAAATCTATGTCTAGAAATGCTTTTGCAAACCTCATCTATTCTCCTTTAACAGTGAAAGCGCAATAACTACATAACAGTTTGGCCTACCCTTGTTAAACTTTGTAGTGTGGTTGGTACTCTAGTGACCAATAGATATCACTAGGTTAAATATGAACGTTCATGTGAGCTCCATTCGGGTGGCATATCTATTTTTATAAAAATTTCATGTTTTTACTATCATGGACAACACAGTATTTTTGTTCCTGAAAAAAGCCCAACATGGATGAAACGCTGAATTAAATCGATTACATTGATTTATTAGAGTGTGTTCATTGATTCCAAGAAATGTTTTTCTAGGAAGAACGGGAACTGTGTTCAGCAACAGCTCAATTTGAAGATTTTGTCCTACAGTTTGTGGATAGGTAAGTGTACCTCTGATGATCTACTAGTGTTTATATTTTTATCATACGTTATAATGGAGAAGCTATTCACAACGCCGTCGACAGGAACAGGGGATCGCCCTTAATGAGTACAGTTAAGTATGTATACCATTGTAATTTCTAAAAAGGACGGATATGTAATCCAGTGGTTAACACATTGGACTGGGAATCCAGGGATCGCAGGTTCGATCCCTCGTCTGACCCTAATAAAATGAACAGTCTTCCAGATAGGACGTTAATCCGAGGTCTTGTGTCGGTGCTTTACACTGTGCACGTAAAAGAACCAGAGGAGATTCTGGAATGGGTCTGTATCATTGCACTATCCTCCAAAAATCTAAAATGACTTAATCTCTTCAGGAGACATCGCTCATATGGGCAACCGGTAGCGACGATAAATAAACGTAAAAAAATAATCTAAAAAAGACCATTTTAGTACAATTTCCGGTCAGTTTGACACTAGATTTGATTTTACCAGTGACATTAAGCTTGAATAATGGCCACAATTAACGAAGAATATAATGTTAAAATGTTCTTGAAAATGAATGGGCTTGCTTGCTGGGTATGGATTAATTTTATCAAGTGATCTGCATGTAGTAATGAGTATGAGAGTTGTTAATGTCGTAGAATGACAATCACTTGACCCTAACCACGATTGAGTCCTTCATAAACTGGATTGTTTCAGAGCACTTTACAAGTGACTTGTGGATAGTCAGTTGTTCACCCCGGTGTCCATCCGTGCCTATAAACAATGCTCATGGGAACACCACAATCCACTTCAAGCTGCAAACTCACCACATGTGCCGATTTGTCCGTACCATTCAAACATAATGAGAACTTGCATACATGTTTGTTTAGTTGTGCAAGATAATGGGTTAACATATTTCTCTTGGATTTGTTTCAGAGATATGTGTTAAACATATTCTCTTGGATTTGTTTCAGAGATATGTGTTAGACATAGTTCTCTTGGATTTGTTTCAGAGATATGTGTTAAACATATTTCTCTTGGAGTTGTTTCAGAGATAAGGGTTAAACATATTTCTCTTGGATTTGTTTCAGAGATAAGGGTTAAACATAGTTCTCTTGGATTTGTTTCAGATATTTCTCTCTGCTTTGTTTCAGAGATAAGCATTAAACATGTCTATCTTTGAATTGTTGCATAGGTATGGGTTTATATTTGCTTTGTTTCATAGTTAATCGTAGCACATATTCTCTTCGATTTATTTCAGAATATTTGCTCTAATAGAGAACAGTGCCCAGGAACATATACATGGTGCCCAGGATAGATTGAACACGGAACAGATGATTGTAGAGAAAGCTCTAGCTTCAACCTTCACGTCCGTCCTACAGCAGTCCTCTACTCCTATATTCATGGCATGTATTTAGTTTAAACTTTATTTATTCTACAACGATTGCGAAGCAAGTTTTAACAACTTATATTAATCACTCTCGTTGGCGCGGATGAAAGCGTATATGTGGTCATTCGTGTGGGAGGAAACCGGAGTACCCAGAGAAAACCCACCTGTCCGATCTGGCGACTTATTAAAGTTAAATTGGTTTGTTTAAATCAGTAAGTCTGATGTTTATATGTAGTCAGTCATTGTTGTGTATGCTGTCTCGACAAGTCTGGTGTTTATATGTAGTCAGTCATTGTTGTGTATGCTGTCTCGACAAGTCTGATGTTTACATGTAGTCAGTCATTGTTGTGTATGCTGTCTGGACAAGTCTGATGTTTACATGTAGTCAGTCATTGCTGTGTATGCTGTCTGGACAAGTCTGATGTTTACATGTAGTCAGTCATTGTTGTGTATGCTGTCTGGACAAGTCTGGTGTTTACATGTAGTCAGTCATTGCTGTGTATGCTGTCTGGACAAGTCTGATGTTTACATGTAGTCAGTCATTGTTGTGTATGCTGTCTGGACAAGTCTGGTGTTTACATGTAGTCAGTCATTGCTGTGTATGCTGTCTGGACAAGTCTGATGTTTACATGTAGTCAGTCATTGTTGTGTATGCTGTCTGGACAAGTCTGGTGTTTACATGTAGTCAGTCATTGCTGTGTATGCTGTCTGGACAAGTCTGATGTTTACATGTAGTCAGTCATTGTTGTGTATGCTGTCTGGACAAGTCTGGTGTTTACATGTAGTCAGTCATTGCTGTGTATGCTGTCTGGACAAGTCTGATGTTTACATGTAGTCAGTCATTGTTGTGTATGCTGTCTGGACAAGTCTGGTGTTTACATGTAGTCAGTCATTGCTGTGTATGCTGTCTGGACAAGTCTGATGTTTACATGTAGTCAGTCATTGTTGTGTATGCTGTCTGGACAAGTCTGGTGTTTACATGTAGTCAGTCATTGCTGCATCTCCACAAAACATTGTTTTACCATACATGTACTTAGTGTGTGTTTTACGTTTATTTATCGTCGCTACCTGTTACCCATATGAGCGACGCCTCCTGAAGAGATTAGTAAATTTAGATTTTTGAAGGATATTGCAATGATACAGACAGAGGCCCATTCCAGAAGTCTCCTCTGGTTCTTTTACGTGCATGGTGTACACCGACATGAGACCTCGGTTTAACGTCCCATCTGAAAGACTGTTCATTTTATTAGAGTTCAGATGGAGGATCGAACCTGCGATCCCTGGATTCCCAGTCCAGTGTGTTACCCACTGGATTACAGATCTGTCTGTACACATGTACTTAAGGATACATTGTGTATTAAATAATAGATCTCTCTCAAATTTCAGTCAGCATTACGGAGACTACACAACTTTATAATGGGGTCAGTGTATGAGAGTAGAGTGGGCGGTAGATATGCTGCCAACCTCGTTAGAGCTGCTCAACAGGTATGATTATGGTTGCTTAGTAACTGGGTCTAATTGACTCAAATCGTATCCGATTCCTGATCATGGTTGCTTAGTAACTTGGTCTAAATTGACTCAAATCATGTCCGATTCATGATCATTGTTGCTTAGTAACTGTGTCAGTTAGCTCAAATCATGTCCGATTCATAATGGTTGCTTAGTAACTGGGTCTTATTAGCTCAAATCATGTACGATTCCCGATCATGGTTGCTTAGTAACTCAATTCTTGTCCGATTCCGGATCACGATTGCTTAGTAATTTGGTCAAATTTACTTAAATCATGTCTGATTACCGATCATGGTTGCTTAGTAACTCAAATCATGTCTGAATCCATGATAATTGTTGCTTAGTAACTGGGATTGTTGACTTAAATCATGTTCCATTCCCAATCATGGTTTCTTACTAACTCATATCTTGTTCGATTCCTGATCATTATTGCTTAGTAACTTGGTCCAATTGACTTAAATCATGTCCGATTCCCAATCATGGTTGCTTAGTAACTAAAATCACATCCGAATTGTTGCTTAGTAACGGGGTCCAAATGACTGAAATAATTTCCTATATCTGATCATAGTTGTTAGTAACTAGGTCTAAATGTTAAAGAGGCAAACTAAAATTGTCCATGGAATGCAGGGTTCCCACTGTTGATCGCCAATGGTGCCAATTGCGACACACAAAAAATACTAGCGCTAAATTTTCAGGATTGGCAAAAATATTTGGCACAATTTTTCTTCTTTTTTTAAAACATTTCAAATACATGGCTAAAAATTTGTATCTGTGAACTATATGGCTCTTAGTTGGCTCCACGTTTTTCAAATTGGCGACAGAAGTGGCGCAGACAAAACTTCAGACAGAGGGAACCTTGGAATGTTCATTACCAAAGATCAACAGACATTGAATTCTGCATTGAAATTTGCATTGAATTCTGCATTGAAATTTGCATTGAATTCTGCATTGAAATTTGCATTGAATTCTGCATTGAAATTTTTCTGCATTGAAATTTGCATTGAATTCTGCATTAGTTTATACAAATTTATTTTAGCTCGATTGCGAAACAAGTTCTTATAACTTATATTAATCACTCTCGAGACCTCATTCCTGATGGAATCCATCGCCACGAGGGAAAGAGAAGAGGCAACGTGGAAATTAAATACGTTGCCTAAGGGCACAATCGTAACGGCTCCAGCGGGGCTCGAACTCTGTACCTTTCGCACCTGAAGCGAACGCGCATCCACTGCGCTATCACGACTTCCACAATTCTGCATTGAAATTTGCATGGTGAAAAATTCACTCTTGCTTTCTTGCATTGTTCAAGAAACAGAAAGAAGAAAAAGGTCAAATTTTACTTTTTTCAAATTACTTGATACCGTATTTAGCTGTGTATAGTGCGCACATTTCTTACTGAAATCTTCATCCATTTTATCTACCACGCATTATACACCAGTACAGACATTGGGACATTTTTTTCCGGACCAAAATTGACCCATATTTCGTGAAATTCGACCCGAACGGGCCCCACAGTCATTCTATAATTTGTTACATTCGACAAACGTTATAAACTAGCTATTAAAACCAGTTGCCAATAAGACCACAAAATTAGCATTTTGGCAAACTGAAGAATTTAATTGAAATTAGTAAATGCATAAAAAGGGCGATTTGATAACATCACATGGTTTTATCGTATGTAATATTTCCCGTACTTTTCACGTACTTCGCCGCATAAAGCGACGCTGCGATCATACGATATCATAGAGATAAAGAAACTTTGTAATAATAGTTTATTTGATTTAATATACCGTATGTTTTTAAATACGACATGATTAAAGACACGATGTGTTGGTTATTTTTATGGGAAATATTTACTATGTACAATGCATTGCATAAAAAAATCTTTTTATGGCTGCAGTATTTCAATTGTTTGTAGCGATAATTAATTTCGACAAACCTTTCACAATGGGTCCCAGTTAATTAGGTAGGCTACACGTGTTGAGAAGTTTGAGCATCTGCTGACATGTTTGAGAACGTGTTGAGATGTTTGAGAACGTGTTGACAGTGACGAGGAGTTCGAGGGATTCACGCCCGAGGACTGCCGACAATAAATATATTATGAGAGAGTTTGACACCAACAGACCTTTTCAGGACTAACCATATATTTCGAAAGAAATACCTCAGAATTGTCTTATCATAAACTTGTGTTGTTTTCTTTTATGCAACATTTCCCGAAACGTGTATTTCTGCACGTACGCATCCACGATATGCATGTAATTTTCATGAAATCATGCCTGAGTGCGTTACCGTTCCTCGATGAGGTATCTCGAGTGATTAATATAAGTTGTAAAAATCACGGAGCACAATTTTTAGCGATTCTTGAGAAATGTTAAATTTTGACTTGGAAAATTGTGTTTTTCACGTGCGCGTATACATCGGAACTCAGTTTTTCCCCCGATTTTCGTGCCAAATCGTGGGTGCGCATTATACACGATAGCGCACTATACACAGCTAAATACGGTACGTTTTAAGGCATGCAGTTATTTTATATGTATCTATCTATATACAGGTAAATCCAACTGAGACGCTGAAGATGTTCATGGGAAATATATGTGACGGTATCTTAGAACAAATACATTCACGTAAGTCACGTTCAAGTGTGTCGTCACGTTTCTTTAAATGGTCGAAATCTTTGAGGGTGAATAAACAATGCATGCTTTCCTGAAATGTTTATTAGTTAAATACTCAGTTTTTGCGTTTTCATCAAACTAATGTTGCTTTAACATTTATGTATATAAAGACGGGCTTTTGAGTAGTTATTTTGCAGTCATTGCAATATATGTTTAATTGCTCCATAACCGATTCAGTAAGTTTGTTTACTTGAAGTACCCAGACAGAACCACTGACCTTCAACAAGGCAGCTGGATAGCATGAATGATTTCGAAACCCCATGTGGGAATCAAACCACCGGTGGTGCATGTGATTTGAAGTTGACGACTATAACTACTTAGCCACGACCATGACAACTTAGCCACAACCATGACTACTTAGCCACGACCATGACAACTTAGCCACAACCATGACTACTTAGCCACAACCATGACTACTTAGCCACGACCATAACTACTTAGCCACAACCATGACTACTTAGCCACGACCATAACTACTTAGCCACGACCATGACTACTTAGCCATGACCATGACTACTTAGCCATGACTACTTAGCCACAACCATAACTACTTAGCCACGACCATAACTACTTAGCCATAGCCATGACTACTTATCCATAACCATGACAACTTAGTCACATCCATAACTACTTAGCCATAACCATGACTACTTATCCATAACCATAACAACTTAGTCACATCCATAACTACTTAGCCATAACCATGACTACTTATCCATAACCATGACAACTTAGTCACATCCATAACTACTTAGCCATAACCATGACTACTTATCCATAACCATAACAACTTAGTCACATCCATAACTACTTAGCCATAACCATGACTACTTATCCATAACAACTTAGTCACATCCATAACTATTTAGCCATAACCATGACTACTTATCCATAACCATGACAACTTAGTCACATCCATAACTACTTAGCCATAACCATGACTACTTATCCATAACCATAACAACTTAGTCACATCCATAACTACTTAGCCATAACCATGACTACTTATCCATAACAACTTAGTCACATCCATAACTATTTAGCCATAACCATGACTACTTATCCATAACCATGACAACTTAGTTACATCCATAACTACTTAGCCATAACCATGACTACTTATCCATAACCATGACTACTTAGCCATGACAATGATTACTTAGCCATAACCATGACTACTTAGCAACGACCATAACTACTTAGCCACAACCATAGCCGATCATGACTAGTCACGGATGTGTGTGCATCAATACACTATGAAATATGTTTTCAGATGAAGAATATATACAAGCTGAACGCCTAGATGATGGCTTCCTGTGGAATCTTCTAATGTTCTCTCAGGTACCATCATGTAGCATTTCTTGTGGAATCTTCTAATGTTCTCTCAGCTACCATCATGTAACATTTCTTGTGGAATCTTCTAATGTTCTCTCAGCTACCATCATGTAACATTTCTTGTGGAATCTTCTAATGTTCTCTCAGCTACCATCATGTAACATTTCTTGTGGAATCTTCTCTCAGGTATGATCATGTAACATTTCTTGTGGAATCTTCTAATGTTCTCTCAGCTACCATCATGTAACATTTCTTGTGGAATCTTCTAATGTTCTCTCAGCTACCATCATGTAGCATTTCTTGTGAAATCTTCTAATGTTCTCTCAGCTACCATCATGTAACATTTCTTGTGGAATCTTCTAATGTTCTCTCAGCTACCATCATGTAGCATTTCTTGTGGAATCTTCTAATGGTCTCTCAGGTACCATCATGTAACATTTCTTGTGGAATCTTCTAATGTTCTCTCAGGTATGATCATGTAACATTTCTTGTGGAATGTTCTCTCAGCTACCATCATGTAACATTTCTTGTGGAATCTTCTAATGTTCTCTCAGGTATGATCATGTAACATTTCTTGTGGAATGTTCTCTCAGCTACCATCATGTAACATTTCTTGTGGAATCTTCTAATGTTCTCTCAGCTACCATCATGTAACATTTCTTGTGGAATCTTCTAATGTTCTCTCAGCTACCATCATGTAACATTTCTTGTGGAATGTTCTCTCAGGTACCATCATGTAGCATTTCTTGTGGAATCTTCTAATGTTCTCTCAGGTACCATCATGTAGCATTTCTTGTGGAATCTTCTAATGTTTCTCAGGTACCATCATGTAACATTTCTTGTGGAATCTTCTAATGTTCTCTCAGCTACCATCATGTAGCATTTCTTGTGGAATCTTCTAATGTTCTCTCAGGTACCATCATGTAACATTTCTTGTGGAATCTTCTCAAGTTGCGTTTACATTGTAAAAGCAGTAGGGTGGAGCTACCTCGAGACTGACAGAAGTGGGTGGTACTACGCTTGTCAAAGCTGTGAGAATTGTTTAGAACAACTGTTGCCAATGATGAGTTTCCGATGTTATGTTATGTTATATTTCGGGTTTTACGCCTGCATCAGCACCATTTTGGGCTATATCGCCGGCGGGCAGTTTACTTAACAACACCTTTCCTGGGCAGGCTCCAGCGGTTAACCAGTACTTGGGTGCACCAACCTCGAGTTTCCGATGTGTACATAGGCTGCACAACATGAAGAAGGAACCCATGTATTCGTGATTGTATCAACTGTGTCTTACAGCATTAGTTTAGTCACTCTCGAGACTTGTAGCTGTAACCAGGGATCATTCTAGAGGGCGATGTGTGCGAAATAGTCACTCTAGGGACCCTGACTTCGCCCTCTGGGGGCCCTACTTCTCCCTAAAAAAAAAAAAAAAAAAAAAAATATTATTTGGTTTTTACGATTTTCAAACAAAATTTTGTCTAGTAAGATACACTGGCCCCATTATAAAGCACTCCTATTCAAATGTTGTATTTAATGGTTGTACTGTGCATTTTAACCCTATTTTGCAGAAGTATATTAAAGAACACCATTTAAGGAATCGATCACGCGCTTTCTCACTTCTCCCAAAAATTCTGACCTAGAATGAACCCTGTGTAACCTGTAACTTTTTGTCTTCTAAATGGAGGTCTAATGTTGGATTGTGTAGCGAATAATGTATTTATGTTATTTGCAGTTATTAAGATGTGATGGTTCCAAGCTACTGCCATATAAAGCCAAGGTTGTTGAAGTGTTCTCCTGCATACTGAGGCTGCAGTGTGTACAGGGATACGAGATAGCCGGCAAGTCTCTCATGTATGTGTTTCGAGCCCTCACTCTAGTCTTCCCACTGAACTATGCAAGCGTGAGCGGATCACTAGATCGACCAATCACAGAATATCTAGCTATCAGGGTAAGTGTATCGTTCGAGATAGAAGTGATTTGATTGGTGGGATGTTTCACTTCTAGGTTTGAGATAGAAGTGGTTTGATTGGTGTGATGTTTCACTTCTAGGTTCTAGATAGAAGTGGTTTGATTGGTGGGATGTTTAACTTCTAGGTTTGAGATAGAAGTGGTTTGATTGGTGGGATGTTTAACTTCTAGGTTCCAGATAGAAGTGGTTTGATTGGTGGGATGTTTCACTTCTAGGTTCTAGATAGAAGTGGTTTGATTGGTGGAATGTTTCACTTCTAGGTTTGAGATAGAAGTGGTTTGATTGGTGGGATGTTTCACTTCTAGGTTTGAGATAGAAGTGGTTTGATTGGTGGGATGTTTTACTTCTAGGTTTGAGATAGAAGTGGTTTGATTGGTGGGATGTTTAACTTCTAGGTTTGAGATAGAAGTGGTTTGATTGGTGGGATGTTTCGCTTCTAGGTTTGAGATAGAAGTGGTTTAATTGGTGGGGTGTTTCACTTCTAGGTTTGAGATAGAAGTGGTTTGATTGGTGGGATGTTTCACTTCTAGGTTTGAGATAGAAGTGGTTTGATTGGTGGGATGTTTCACTTCTAGGTTTGAGATAGAAGTGGTTTGATTGGTGGGATGTTTCACTTCTAGGTTTGAGATAGAAGTGGTTTGATTGGTGGGATGTTTCACTTCTAGGTTTGAGATAGAAGTGGTTTGATTGGTGGGATGTTTCACTTCTAGGTTTGAGATAGAAGTGGTTTGATTGGTGGGATGTTTCACTTCTAGGTTTGAGATAGAAGTGGTTTGATTGGTGGGATGTTTCACTTCTAGGTTTGAGATAGAAGTGGTTTGATTGGTGGGATGTTTCACTTCTAGGTTTGAGATAGAAGTGGTTTGATTGGTGGGATGTTTCACTTCTAGGTTTGAGATAGAAGTGGTTTGATTGGTGGGATGTTTCACTTCTAGGTTTGAGATAGAAGTGGTTTGATTGGTGGGATGTTTCACTTCTAGGTTTGAGATAGAAGTGGTTTGATTGGTGGGGTGTTTCACTTCTAGGTTTGAGATAGAAGTGGTTTGATTGGTGGGATGTTTCACTTCTAGGTTTGAGATAGAAGTGGTTTGATTGGTGGGATGTTTAACCTCTAGGTTCCAGATAGAAGTGGTTTGATTGGTGGGATGTTTAACCTCTAGGTTCCAGATAGAAGTGGTTTGATTGGTGGGATGTTTCACTTCTAGGTTCCAGATAGAAGTGGTTTGATTGGTGGAATGTTTCACTTCTAGGTTCCAGATAGAAGTGGTTTGATTGGTGGAATGTTTCACTTCTAGGTTCCAGATAGAAGTGGTTTGATTGGTGGGATGTTTCACTTCTAGGTTTGAGATAGAAGTGGTTTGATTGGTGGGATGTTTCACTTCTAGGTTTGAGATAGAAGTGGTTTGATTGGTGGGATGTTTCACTTCTAGGTTTGAGATAGAAGTGGTTTGATTGGTGGATGTTTCACTTCTAGGTTTAGATAGAAGTGGTTTGATTGGTGGAATGTTTCACTTCTAGGTTCTAGATAGAAGTGGTTTGATTGGTGGGATGTTTCACTTCTAGGTTTTAGATAGAAGTGGTTTGATTGGTGGGATGTTTCACTTCTAGGTTTGAGATAGAAGTGGTTTGATTGGTGGGATGTTTCACTTCTAGGTTTGAGATAGAAGTGGTTTGATTGGTGGGATGTTTCACTTCTAGGTTTGAGATAGAAGTGGTTTGATTGGTGGGATGTTTCACTTCTAGGTTTGAGATAGAAGTGGTTTGATTGGTGGGATGTTTCACTTCTAGGTTTGAGATAGAAGTGGTTTGATTGGTGTGATGTTTCACTTCTAGGTCTAGATAGAAGTGGTTTGATTGGTGGGATGTTTCACTTCTAGGTTCTAGATAGAAGTGGTTTGATTGGTGGGATGTTTCACTTCTAGGTTCTAGATAGAAGTGGTTTGATTGGTGGGATGTTTCACTTCTAGGTTTGAGATAGAAGTGGTTTGATTGGTGGGATGTTTCACTTCTAGGTTTGAGATAGAAGTGGTTTGATTGGTGGGATGTTTCACTTCTAGGTTCTAGATAGAAGTGGTTTGATTGGTGGGATGTTTCACTTCTAGGTTTGAGATAGAAGTGGTTTGATTGGTGGGATGTTTCACTTCTAGGTTCTAGATAGAAGTGGTTTGATTGGTGGGATGTTTACTTCTAGGTTTGAGATAGAAGTGGTTTGATTGGTGGGTGTTTCACTTCTAGGTTTGAGATAGAAGTGGTTTGATTGGTGGGATGTTTCGCTTCTAGGTTTGAGATAGAAGTGGTTTGATTGGTGGGATGTTTTTTGTTTGGTTTTGTGGGATGTTTACTTCTAGGTTTGAGATAGAAGTGGTTTGATTGGTGGGATGTTTCACTTCTAGGTTTGAGATAGAAGTGGTTTGATTGGTGTGATGTTTCACTTCTAGGTTCTAGATAGAAGTGGTTTGATTGGTGGGATGTTTCACTTCTAGGTTTGAGATAGAAGTGGTTTGATTGGTGGGATGTTTCACTTCTAGGTTTGAGATAGAAGTGGTTTGATTGGTGGGATGTTTCACTTCTAGGTTTGAGATAGAAGTGGTTTGATTGGTGGGATGTTTCACTTCTAGGTTTGAGATAGAAGTGGTTTGATTGGTGGGATGTTTCACTTCTAGGTTTGAGATAGAAGTGGTTTGATTGGTGGGATGTTTCACTTCTAGGTTTGAGATAGAAGTGGTTTGATTGGTGGGATGTTTCACTTCTAGGTTTGAGATAGAAGTGGTTTGATTGGTGGGATGTTTCACTTCTAGGTTTGAGATAGAAGTGGTTTGATTGGTGGGATGTTTCACTTCTAGGTTTGAGATAGAAGTGGTTTGATTGGTGGGATGTTTCACTTCTAGGTTTGAGATAGAAGTGGTTTGATTGGTGGGATGTTTCACTTCTAGGTTTGAGATAGAAGTGGTTTGATTGGTGGGATGTTTCACTTCTAGGTTTGAGATAGAAGTGGTTTGATTGGTGGGATGTTTCACTTCTAGGTTTGAGATAGAAGTGGTTTGATTGGTGTGATGTTTCACTTCTAGGTTCTAGATAGAAGTGGTTTGATTGGTGGGATGTTTCACTTCTAGGTTCTAGATAGAAGTGGTTTAATTGGTGGGATGTTTCACTTCTAGGTTCTAGATAGAAGTGGTTTGATTGGTGGGGTGTTTCACTTCTAGGTTTGAGATAGAAGTGGTTTGATTGGTGGGATGTTTCACTTCTAGGTTTGAGATAGAAGTGGTTTGATTGGTGGGATGTTTCACTTCTAGGTTCTAGATAGAAGTGGTTTGATTGGTGGGATGTTTCGCTTCTAGGTTTGAGATAGAAGTGGTTTGATTGGTGGGATGTTTCACTTCTAGGTTCTAGATAGAAGTGGTTTGATTGGTGGGATGTTTAACTTCTAGGTTTGAGATAGAAGTGGTTTGATTGGTGGGATGTTTCACTTCTAGGTTTGAGATAGAAGTGGTTTGATTGGTGGGATGTTTCGCTTCTAGGTTTGAGATAGAAGTGGTTTGATTGGTGGGATGTTTAGTTTATACAAATTTATTTTAGCTCGATTGCGAAACAAGTTCTTATAACGAATGGGATGTTTAACTTCTAGGTTTGAGATAGAAGTGGTTTGATGGGTGGGATGTTTCACTTCTAGGTTTGAGATAGAAGTGGTTTGATTGGTGTGATGTTTCACTTCTAGGTTCTAGATAGAAGTGGTTTGATTGGTGGAATGTTTCACTTCTAGGTTTGAGATAGAAGTGGTTTGATTGGTGGGATGTTTCACTTCTAGGTTTGAGATAGAAGTGGTTTGATTGGTGGGATGTTTCACTTCTAGGTTTGAGATAGAAGTGGTTTGATTGGTGGAATGTTTAACTTCTAGGTTTGAGATAGAAGTGGTTTGATTGGTGGAATGTTTAACTTCTAGGTTTGAGATAGAAGTGGTTTGATTGGTGGAATGTTTCACTTCTAGGTTTGAGATAGAAGTGGTTTGATTGGTGGGATGTTTCACTTCTAGGTTTGAGATAGAAGTGGTTTGATTGGTGGGATGTTTAACTTCTAGGTCGAGATGTTGTGCGTTTGAGCCTTCCGAGTTGCAAATTTTGTACATTCCCATTTCACGAGAATCTTTAACCCTCTTTATCATATAATTATGGTTGTATTGGGGGATGATCCATGACCCATACTCCTTCCTGTGACATGACTGCATATGATTACATCCTTCAAGGAGGTGGGGGGCTTAGTCTGCATGTATATATAGTAGGATTATGGATGCTCTATGACCCCTGCCCCCTGGTGATGCCTCCATATTGTATCCCGAGGATTCAGGCCAAGTGAGTCTTCACCAAACATTAAACATGTGAATACAACACATTCAAACTCAATTCAAATGAAAGAAATTGCATCTGAGGATGGCAAATACTAGAAAGTATTTCAATGACCTGTTGTCGTTGATCAAATCCAGAACATTTGGATGTGTAATCCAGGGCATTAACCGATTGGCTACATCTCCACACTAGTAAGTTTATGCGCTCTGTTCCTACATAGAAAGCTTATGTGTTGGTTAATACTGACCACCGTATGTCACACGATACGTTGCTTAAGAATGTGCTTTAACCTAGTTGAATATGGCTATATTGAAAAAACTGCTAATTTGTGTATATTAGTTTATAACAATTTATTTTAGCTTGATTGTGAAACAAGTACTTACACATTTTTATTAATCACTCTCGAGACCTCATTCACGAGGGAGAAGAGGCAACATGTAATTTAAATGCCTTGCCTAAGGGCACAATCATAACGGCTCCAGTGGGGCTCGAACTACGGGCCTTTCACACCTGAAGCGAATGCGCTACCACTGCGCTATCACGACTTCCAATATATATAATTGTTTTGAATATATATCTTTAAGGATTGGGCTAAGACCGGAAGTGTAGAGGATCTGGGAATGCAGTGGCATGAACCGTGTCAGGAAGAGATTGATTTTGTGTATGAATTGTTGGAGAAATTCCTTGTACCCGAGCTAGACACCCTCAAAGAGATTTCAGCTGAAAATACCATACCGAGGTTAGTTTAGTTTCTTGAATTTTTGAATACAGTAAAGATACATGACAGTCTTTTGTGTGTTTTTTCTTTATTTTCTTTATTCTTCTTTCTTCTTCTGTTTTTTGAAGTTTCTGACATAACATGATTGATGTCCATCTTATACTTAATTCAGTGAAATGCTCTAAACTGGAATCCCTCCAAGCTAAACTAATTTCATGTTCGTCCCTTCTTTGTTCATTGTAACAATACCTCCATTAGCCGGAATCACACTTAACCCTTTCAACACCACAGACCTCTAAATAGGCATACAAAAAGTGTAGATCCAGATGAGTCGGCTCATGCCTCTTTTCTTGATTTAATCTTGTACATGATTTCAGGGAGGATTTGCTGAGGCGACTGAACATCATCGTGGAGTGTTTGAACGGAGCTGGTGGAGCACTGCCCATGTGGAAGGGAGAACATATCTCTATGTAAGACTGGATAGTGTACAGACGTGTCTATCTTACGGTTATCATGATCTTACAATGTCATAGCAACAGGACATGAAGCTGACTAGATATACACTACAAACAAACTTTGTATATGAGATTACTCAAATTATATCGCAGCACCCTATTTAGTTTGTTTGTAAGGGGCTGGCCACCGCCGTGGCCGAATGGTTATTGTCGTTGACTTTAAATCAATGGCACCTCTAGACTTAAATCCCACTGGAGTGTTGAATTATTTGATGTGAGGAAGCTATCCTGCTGGCTTGATGTGAGGAAGCTATCCTGCTGGCTTGATGTGAGGAAGCTATCCTGCTGGCTTGATGTGAGGAAGCTATCCTGCTGGCTTGATGTGAGGAAGCTATCCTGCTGACTTGATGTGAGGAAGCTATCCTGCTGGCTTGATGT